>CM042448.1:12093463-12693463 GCA_023631565.1 Gymnocephalus cernua | reverse complement strand
ATCTTCAAGTACGCCAAGGCCAACAACGAGTGCCATCCCTGCCATGTCAACTGCACCCAGGGGTAAGAGAGGGATGATACGTAAAGATGTGTGTCTGCGTATACAAATTATTGCATTTCTTTGAAGTGTTTTGCGAGTGTTGAGCGTCCTCTGGGCTAGGTGATTTAATGCTGTTAAAAGCATTGTGAAGACGTACTGCTTTGGACCTTCGGCGCCTCCCTTCCAAGGAGAGAGAGAAAAAAAGAGAGAAGATGACTTGAGCTTGCGGGCGCTAGATTCCACGACCCGGTGGGTTTTTGGTCAGGGGTAGAATGCATTGACCCTTAAGGCCACGTTGAGTGTAGTGCGGATGAACTATGAATGAAGGGATGGGTGCAAAGAGGCAGTAGCTCGAGGGGAGATATGAAGCCAAAGGGGGGGGCGTAAAAAATGTAAGATAAGGAAGACACAGTACAAAGGTTGCAAGTGAAGGAGTAGGTGGAAGAGGTGCCTGAGGTTCTATAGAAAACTACATTATGTGCTGGCTGGAACAAAGAGCATCCAAACACAGGAAGTCACAAATCAAAACAGCTGCTGGAGGAAAAGTTTAATTATTTAATTATTAGAGAATACTTGTTAATGCTGCAGCATAATGCATATACACAAGATCCAAAAGGTCCAGCTGTACCTCATTATAGAGTGCTACTGTAAGGCCTGTAACAATTCCAAATATTGATGTACAATTAATTCTCTCAGAAATAATTGCGATTTACTTAAATATAACTGTTTCTTTCAGTCAAATATAAAAATATTTATGTATTTATTTATTTATTACTTCTTCAAACAAATTCAAGTTTTGAGTGAATTGCAGGATACAACTTTTGGTTGTATCACTGTTATTTGACCCAGATAATGTGATGCCACAAGTACACAGCCTATAAAGTAAACTACGCCTGTTTATTATCATAAAACATTTTGTCTAACTGTAACTTGCTGTCAAAAACAATGAGGTATTATACCCTGATTGGAACTTTACACCCTCTAAACCAAATCTACCAAAAAACTTGTTAGGAGAGGGGTAAGATGGTACTGGAGAATCTAGTGCTGAAACAAATCAAACACGCTTATTTTGCTTTTAGTTAGATGAAAAGACTGATACCACTCTAATGTCTGCGTGCTAAATGAAGCTACAGCCAGCAGCTGCTTAGCTTAGCTTAGCTTAGCTTAGCATAGCATAAAGACTGGAAACAGCTAGCCTGGGCTGTATCCTAAGATAAAAATGTCTCTCCACCAGCACCTCGAAAGCTCAGACAGACAGGATTTTTTTATGCTAGGCTAGCTATTTCAACTTGTTTCTCTACTTAATGCTAAACTAAGCTAAGCCAACCAACTTTATATGTAACGGACAGATACGATAACGGCGACGATCTTCTCATAGCAACAAAGCAAATTTGTGTTTCTCAAACTGTCGAACAATATACAGTTCCCTAATATGACCTCCAGATTTCTGAGAGCCAAAGTGCAGAACCCAGGGACCGCAGAGACTGCAAAATAAACTTAAATGGTAAATAAACTCATAGCTTACCCACTAACCGGCTGTCTCTCGCCTTTCTCCCTAAACAAATATACTTCCATGCAGAGGCCAGAGTCTTCAAAAGCGTGGAGGCTGTGGATACAAAGAAAACTTAGCAACGTGCTCGGTTTATGTCTCTGACCTCTCAAGCCTGTCTTTTGAAGTCAGTGTGATTATGACTTTGAACTTGAGCCTTTTTTTTTATTTTTTTTTTTTTTACTGAACCTGGGAGCAGGCCATCAAGGAAACAGAAGGTGGGGTGTGTGAAAAGAGGAGAAAGGTGGGAGAGGAGCTGAGGTGGAGCTTGTCGGTGGTCTCGGCAAACAAAGTTAGAGCGCTGAAACCTAGCAACAGGGCTGGAGATATGATCTGAGGTGGAAAGGGAGTTACTGTAGTCTCTCTCTCTCTCACACATAGCAGGAGGTCATTTTATTTCACTGCAGCTACCCTGTAAGTGTTGATTATGTCAGTGCGGGAGCTGTTTAGGTGGGGGAAGAGACAACGTGAGAAAAGGTAGAAAGCAGAGCAGATGATAGCTGTGAATTTGATAGATAGATATGTTGTAATTATTCCCATGACATGGACGAATTAGGTTTTTGGGGCCATGAGCCGAAGTGAGACATTGACAGAGGTCAAAAGTCAGTGTCAGGAACAGAGCAGCAATGTTGCGGCTGGTGAAGAGTTTGTATCCTGCTAAGAGACACTTCAACAGGGCAGACGGTTCAACCAGAAGCCTCATTACGCTGCCTCAAAGGTTTTTAAACCCCGGGGAGGGGGAGGGGGCGGGGGAGTTTAAGGGAATGCACAGAGGGAGAGATGTGGTGAGACTGGTGCATGCCGGTGTTCCAGAAACAACGCAACGTTAGTAATTGTAGTTTGGCCAGCTGATTTGGCCAGCTCATCGACGAGGTTAGCAGTTGGAGCCGCAGCGGTGGCTGTCACACACAGCAGCGGTTTAGGGAGGTACTTTGCCCTCATCGCTGCAATTTGTGTAGCACTCTGACTTTTCAGAGTCAAAACTAGGGCTGCACAATATATATCGCAAATTTACCCTTATCGCAAATGTCGATATCGAGGTACACGTATCGCAAGACTTGCTTGAACTGCAATAAACGATAGCCCTATTACATGTGCCATGCATTCACACTCTGCATGTCAAAATATTTGGCCAATCAGATGAAGCCCTACTGCTCTAGATGCTGACTGAGGTGGCAAAGAGCATGGATGCGAAAATGTAACTCTTGGATTACGTGAGGTCTTAGCCAGCAAAGCAGAAAGACATTAAGTGATATCGTCATTGCAATATTGCAATATTGCATGTTTTCCTGGTATCTTGCAGCCTTAGTCAAACTAAGTGAATTCTTAACGCACAGACGTGAAACACATATCTATAGATTCAGTTTGACCTACCCTTTACCTCTGCTGTCCATCACAAACAAACATCCCTAAATCTGCTTCGAAATCATAAAAAAAAAGACACTCCTCCATCTAAGTAATCCAGTGGTACTCTGCATGGGTAAATTGCAAACAGGATCTGCTAAAAGCTAATTGAGCATACTGTCAATTTGCCAAAAGAAATACAGGCTTAAAAAAACAAAAGCAGGGTTCAAGTAGTAGCCAACTGCATACATTATAATTCCTGTTTACATCACAAGTTATTCGACTGACAAAAATGTAGCAAATACGTACTATACGAATATGTACTGTGCCTGCCTCATGATGTTTATTGTCAGACCACTCCTTTGTTCTCCCGGAAGGTAACTATGTATGTACACACACTCACACACACACACACACACACACACACACACACACACACACATCCACGCACACAACATTGGATACAGACACTGATTGCTTGCTAATTAGCTACTTGGTGCACCATTTAATTGACAACGAAGTGACTTTGGAGGAGCCACCGTTGTCACCGATTTAATTCCAAAGTTAGCCTGCTCTCCTAATTTGCTGTGTAATTTGTTGTGTCTTGTGTGCTTGTGCAGCCTACACGCACACACACACACACACACACACACACACACACACACACACACACACACGCACACTGAGGAGCATTCAAAAACTGTTCTGCTGTGTCTATCCTGCTGCTCATAGTCCTCCACTCAAGGAGCTAGAATTAATGAGCAGCTGACAGTCTGCTCTAATCACTTCCTGCTTACCTAAATGCTAAAAACTCCACTTGTCACTGATCAGCGTGTTATTAGCACTATACATTCCAGTGGCTTTGATTGTTGAGATAGTAAGAAAAAAAAGATTCCTTGTATTTGGAATGAAGGTAAAGATACTGAAACAGAGGGAGAAGTCCCTGAATCAGAGTCAAATTGAAAGAAAAAAAAGAAAGAAACATCCCCAAAGGTTTATCACAGCACTTTCTTAAGAAAATGCTCCCAGATGATACAGAAATGTTTTCTCAGTCCACAAATCCATTGAAAATACCACGTGAAACAGACAAGAGCAATGCTTTCCCACCCAGACACTCCTTCCTGTCATGTTGACAAGTGGTCAGCGGTGCTCATGGATTCAATTTTCCACAGGTCCCTGCCCAGTGACAGCTGATTGACGTGGAAGAAAGACAACACGAGGTCCACTCATAACCTGTCCCTGATTTAATGGATGATCTCTTTTGGTTTGTCTGCCCCGCAGGTGCATCGGGCCAAGACTCCAAGATTGTGTCGGGATGATGGACAGGTAAGGGGATCTCAGGATACATTTTTAATGTAGGATTGGGAGACCACAATCAGATTCTGCCACTACTCATTAAAGTTTCTCGTGATACTCATTATCCAGGGTGCAGTCCGTTTTGTATTTTCTAATTAATAGATTGTTTAGGAATGTTTTCTTCTAGTCTAATTTGTGTCACTGTTAGCATGTAATATGTGTCAATGGAGTGTCATTGTAATTATAAGTGAGAGTACAAATGGTCATGTGATTGAAACGTTCAGCATGTAGCATTCAGCATATGTTCACACAAAAAAACAGATTTAACTTTTGGAGAAATGCAACCTAACATCACCCTGCAGTGGGCAATCAGATAGATAGATAGATAGATAGATAGATAGATAGATAGATATATAGATAGATAGATAGATAGATAGATAGATAGATAGATAGATAGATAGATAGATAGATAGATAATTTAGATACTTTATTGATCCCCAAGGGGAAATTCAAGGTGCCAGTAGCTTAAAGACATACACACAACATACACATACATCATAACAGGATGATAAAATATCAAATCCACAATGAATAGCATGGACAATAAAAGAAAAAAATACTAAATAAAAAATCCACATGAATGTACTAAGGGATTTATAAGCATGAGAGGCTTGCAGTGACAGGGCAGGGACTGACCCTGTGATTCAGTATGCATGGTAAGGTGCTCTATGAGAGTGTGTGTCATGGTGGTAGTGCAAATAAGTCCAATAGTGCAAGGATAAAGTCTAGAGACCAGCATGAAATATGGACAATATAAGAGAATAATGTAGACATAGTCATATAGAAACTATAGCAGTGCAAGGATACAGTTTTAAAAAAGACAGCATTAAATATGGGCATTATAAGTGAATAAAGTAGACACAAATCGACAGTCAATATTAGAGGTTTGAAGTAATTGGGTTACAGCCATTGTTAAAGTATTAAGTCAGACCCCAGTCCAGGCTGGGGGAAGGAGGTACGTAACCGATCGAGATGTACCCGTAGATCAGACTCGGCAGTCATTTTGAGGCGATGTGAGAGTCCCGTACAATAAACAGGAAATATCACTCCCATTGTCGCTGCCACGAGTACATTTTAAAACACTATGAGGGTAAAAAAAAAAAACACAAGCGCCTAGGAGTTTCTGTAACAACTGACTGTTTCCTGCAACAACAAAGAAAGCACAGTCGCTCCGTCTGTTTTCTTTCTCTCTTTCTCCTTGAAATGAAGCTGCCTTCAAGTGCGGTCGGGAATATTGAGATCTATAGACGATTTGAAAAAAAACACTTGTGAAATATAAAGTGTACTTGTGCTACATCAGGGTGTTAAATAACACAACATGACGTCACACAAATGGGCCATTTAAGTGACCCACCCACCGCCGCAAAACCCCGCGGCGAATCGACCAATCGCTTTCTTCTGTCTGAAAGCACCCTCAGAGACCTGAAAGAGACACATTTTGTGACGTGACTTGGACTTGTTCCAAACACCTAAGAAGCAGCTGAGGTTACTACATTTACTTCCTCTACTACTACCAGTAACAAAGCTAATATTACTATTATGATAACATTAACAAGCGGAAAATCTATCTAAAAGACATCTAAATAGCATGAAGACACATCAACAACTCTATTAAAAATACCAATAAAAAAATGTACATCAAATTCCAAAGAATGACACACTTATTATAAACTAGGATACCCAAGCTCCTTTTAAAGAGAGGGAACAGACGTTAGACCTTTTTATTTTCCTTTGGTAACCTGCTGAGTTTCTATTCCCAAAATTAAAAAAATATATATTTTGCTCTTACGGTGGTATTGTTCCTCTGTCTCATGTGGTGACCCCTTGTCGCTTGTCCTTCTGTAAACCCTTTCCTTCTAATTGGAGAAGTCATTTTTTCTTGTCTCTCACCTCATGCTGTCTCACCCTCTGTTATTTGTCCACTTTCTCTTCCTTTTGCTCCCTTTTCAGATTTTTTTTTGTTTTGTTTTCACTTTTCCCTTCATGTCTTTTAATTTCGCTCCCTATGTGGTTCTTTCCATTGTTGTTGTTTCTCCTTGTCTCTCCATCTCCCCACCCCCAACCCCACCCCTCCCACCTGTATTTAATCCATTCCAAACCGCTGCATTATTATTCACAACATGGCTGTATATCTCATTATGTCGAAACCCACAGCCTCTTTGTAAATTTCCAGCTCTCCCCCTTCTTCGGGTTTGTCCCAATCGATATGGCAAAAGCTGTGACACCTTGCTCTACTATAGCTCCATGGTACATGAGTCTTCCATTAGCTGCTAATGGCCTTTACTGCTAATAGAGTTTTGGACTTCACATATCAGGTGGAAGTGGGTGTTATTTTATTCTGTGTCGCCGTGTTTGAAAATAGGAAATAAACAAGAGGGCTGTGAAGATTTGAGGTGAACATGGAATTCACATGGAAGGATTAAGGAATAGAGTGGCATAACAGTATACACAAGTGCAAGATGTATTTAAATGGCAAAAGCATTAGCGCCATCATTAGTGACGAGAATGAGCTTTTAACGTCCAAACTTTAGGCTTGACTTAAGCAGATTTGCCCCCCAGGAGATTCAGAAACAATTTGTTAAGGATTGGCACTTTTATAGATAGTTGGCGATGAATTAAGCTGGGAAGCACACATAAATTACATCAAAGCAAAAATCCCAAAGTTAATTGCAATGCTGTATAAAATTAAGGATTTTCTAAATTACGCTATAATAGCCTTTCTGCTGTTCCCTTCTAGTTCCATATTTAACTTACAGTGTGTAACTATGGGCAAACACAGTCATTGTGGTAGTTTTTTTTTAAATTTCTTTCATTTTGTAGTTTCCTGCCTTATTGTCTCTGGTATTGATTGTAGACCGAAATAAACTTCAAATTTCAATTAGCTGTTTCATCCAATTTAGACATGACCGGCTGAAATATGAGGAAATCCAGTCCAGTGTAGCACAAGCTGCAGCTTCTCCACCAACCCAAGTAATAAGAGGCTTTTTCTTCTGACCTGTGAAAATGGAAGCAGCTAGCTCTCACCTGGAAATAGCTGTGGGCTCTTGTGCAAAATGAGAGAGGAACGAAAGGGAGGGGTGCAAAATGAAGAGAGCAGAAAGGAGTTGAGGAAGAGGATAGAATTTGTGGGAAGTTGTTTAAACTCTCCCAACAGTCATCTTCTTGGATGTTTGTCGGCGGGAGTATGGCCCACTAGATTTCCAGCATCACGTCTCTCAGCCAATCCAACGCGGGCTGGCCAATCGAGCTGAAGATTCCAGATTCTAAAAGTAGAGGGGTTAAGTCTGAAGTGGTGAGAACAGCAGGTTGGAGAATTAGTCAGCATTGGCTGAGGTGTGCACTATTTTTGAAAGTGCCTTTTAGTTCCTTAATGTCTCAGCAATGTTAATGTTTCTTCTCTTCCTCCATCTCTACAGGACACCGCTAATAGCAGCTGGCATTATCGGCGGCCTATTTATCATCGTCATTCTGGCGCTCAGCGTGGCCGTTACTGTCCGACGCAAGAGTATCAAGAAGAAGAGGGCCTTGCGGCGCTTCTTGGAGACAGAGGTGAGAGAGAAAAGGTCATAACAGCAACATGACGTTTTTTTACTTTTCACTGATACTTTAAGTTTCTTTTTTTAAGTTCATTTCGTCAGAAGATACAGAATGGGAGATTGGAGAATTAAGTGTTGCATTTGCAGCAACAGAATAAATTAGTAATAGCTTTGGGGTTAGTAATAGCTTTGGATTAATTACCGCAGTATAATGAATTTTATCGATCGCAAAGAGGAACTTGGGAAAAGCTTCTTTAAAGATGCCTAGCTTACTATTAATGTGACAAGAAAATGAACAAGGCAAAGTTTAGTTTTAGAGTTTGCTCAATTAAACTAAACAAACAAGCTCAATTTGGTACTCAGATGTGACGTTTGTATGCTGTCCTGCTCTAAATGTACTTTTCCATAATCATCATCATCAAATGTAGTTTTTGGTCGCTGAGTTTGTTAGAAATCCTTTACCTCAAAGTTGCAGTGCACTTTTCCAGATGGATGCCAACCCAACTAGACTCATAAGCAAACCTTGAAACATTGAACCTTGGCTATGGTACTTAGCCAAACCATGCATTGCTCAGGAGGTTTTTAAAAATTATGCTCGGCCGCCATCTCCCATCGATCTAGCCTTGAAGAGGGTTCATTTCTGGGAAGCATTAGACGGCGCAGCAGACTTTATATTCAAACAAGAAAGTCAAAGATTGAGGTGTAGGTGAGTGCAGGGTTTATGTGCACCTGTGTGCCTTCATGCTCCGGTTGATCCACCTTAGTGCTGCTACAACACTCTCTCCGCCTGTGTTTCCTGTGTGTGTGTGTGGCCCGGCAGTTATGTCATCACTGCAGGTCCGCTGAATGGCCTTGCCTATAGGAGTAGGGCAGGCTGCTTGTCGGTCTGCATTAGTATAATTTACAGGTAGAGGCGGCAGTGTTATAGACAGCTGTCAGGCTAGGGACGGGAATAGGAGGAGGCCGGGCCATGAGCAGTTTCTGCATCATCCCAGCCACACGCATCCATCTTAATCAAGCGGGCCCTGTTCCGACAGCCTCTTGACTGGAAGGGAAGTCTTCAGTCCGGGCAGATTCGCTAATGTACTGTCACAGAGAAGGAGAGGCAGGGGAGGATCGGGCCAGAGGGGGATCTCCTTGACCCCCTTTGCATCTCACTGTATAAACTTGTCCTGTGACTGATTTTTGCTCCTTCTAAGCTTGACTCAATACTCCACCAGGACAACGTGAAAAATAACTGGCCACGTCAATTCCCCCGTATCCTCCAAGGAGACCTAATAGGGCGTAAAAGTAATTAGACACAATAAAATCTTTAACGCCTGTACAGGTTGGACAGACCACTCATTAAGAGTAGGTCATGGGTTCAATCCCCACGACACATTAGCAGCCGTGTTTTAGTGTCCTGGGCGTGACACTGAACCTGCCCCAGTCTTTGTAGGTCATTCTGTGTAAGAGCATTAGCTGAATGGTGAGGGACAAAGCTGTGGATCAACAGTTGAAAGTGGCATTACCTGACCAGCAGGGATGGTTGAGCTGAACAGGGTTTTAATCTAAAATGCTCTTGTGTAAGTCTATTTTGTGAAAATCCAGCAATACAAACATCAAAGTTACTTTTGGACTAGTGGCCATATGCCTCAAGTAAGCATAACGTGCATGATTTATTTGCAAGCACTCGTTTTCACAAGGTCTTTGTTCCTTCACATCTCTCTGGGATTTGAATTCTTCCCTTTAATATATGAATATGTGCATTCACACCGCATGCATACTTTGTGCATACACACAGAAACTCCTCTTTCCCCTGTTTACTTTCCATCTGAACGCTTCTTTCCACTCTCACCTACCCAGCATACTAAAAAACCTGCACTCCTTGCAGTCTGTATCACACTTTCCACAGGCTCTGTTTTGGCTGATGAAACGGCGCGATAGGCTTTGCACGGCTGGCGAATGTGGATTCCCTATTCAAACGAATGATAGAGCTGAGTCTGTGAATGGAGATCAAGCTTGTCTGGATGAGGGATTTGAGGACGGCGAAGGCTCAGGGACTCCCCCTCTCTCTCCCTATCTGCCACAGCTTTCTGAAACGGAGAGCTCACCTCTTGTGTCAGATGGGAAAAAGATGCCTCTTGTACGCGCTGTCAAAACGTGATCTGAGCACTCAGCCGGCATTTCCATATCAAGGACACGTGTGAAGGCTGTTGAAAACACGCTGCTACTTCATTTCTTTATTGTTTTCTTTGTCTTTTCTTACATCCTCACTATTCTATTTTCCTTTCTTTGTTCGGCATTTTTTTTTTATCTCCATTTATCTGTCTTGTCTCCCCTGTGAACAGACACTTTATTTTTCCATCTTTTCAACTCTGTCTTTCTGTTTGTGTTGTGTTCCCCCTCTCCCTCTCTCTCTCTCTCCTTGAACGAAACATAGAGGCTAATATGAAGAAAAAAAGCCAGGTTCACACTGTGGTGCCTCTTAAAGTAGCCCTCCGTGAAAACAAATTGCTTTGCTCGCAGGGAGCGGGCAGCACAAACAGCGGAGTCGCCTCACTGTTGCAGCGTGACCCCAGGCCTTGAACTTTGACCCCAGTCCAATGAAGCACGACTAAAGCACTTGGAATCGCCCTCCCTTCCTTCCCCCCGAGGTCCTCTTCCAGCTGCGTTGTAGAGACGTAGGCCATGTGAATGTTTCAGAACCACAGGCCGTGGACAGCTCTCATGCTGCTTACATGCTCTCCTCTGCTCTCTGACAAGAAGGATTTCAGCGTCGTTCAGGATTCAGTCGTTCACTCCAGGGCAGGCTGGCTGAACGGAGGCACGGGATATCATTACAAACGCATATAGTGCAGCCGAGCACTGTTCAAACATGCCGAACGTCATGTTGAATTTAAGTCAAGATTCCAGGGATTCAAAAGACACCAAATATGTCAGGTTCAAGATCACAGAGGTGTGTAGAGAATAAGGGTGGAAATCACCACAACATGATATCATTACGATACTTATGTCACCATAACATAATACTGTGATTTTAAACATATTGCAGTATTCTGCGATATATTGCAATTTATTTACCTTTTTTCCAACTTCAAATTTTTTCCCAATTTCAAATTATGTCAACATCTTTTTTATCTAAAAAGATTGTTTTGTTCATCTCAGTTCAATTTCCATGCTGCAAAATGGGATTGTCAAGCAGACAAACTGACCAACACATAT
Organism: Gymnocephalus cernua; assembly: GCA_023631565.1. Classification (NCBI taxonomy): domain Eukaryota; kingdom Metazoa; phylum Chordata; class Actinopteri; order Perciformes; family Percidae; genus Gymnocephalus; species Gymnocephalus cernua. Next base: position 12,682,435 of record CM042448.1, on the reverse strand, counting down.
ATAATAAAAGATTGATACTTGGCGTCTGTGTATCGATTCAGTATTGCCACGGAAAATATTGCGATACTTTGCTGTTCCCTGTGCAATAATGGGTAATTTATTACAAACAAATTATGTACTTGTTTACTAAACCACTGATGCCCACAACAGCTTGAGCAAGAAGAAAACATCCACAAGGTAACAGGCATTTGTATTACTGTACTGCCAATTCTAAATGCTTCAACTCCTAAACTTGAGATCTTAACAGAAAAATATTTTCCACAGAAATGCATGTTTAGTAACTAAGTAGTGCAGTAAAAGACTGCTCTTTAAATGCAGATAGTGGAGGAAAAGTGAGTTAATCGCTGCTGGGATGGGCTCACTAATACCAAGAGTGAATGCCCTTGCATACTGATAAGCACGCTCATCTGCTATCATGCGCAAATGGTCTTTATGAGCTCACTCTGTGTCATTGTGGTGTCATAAGTAGAGCACAAGAATATTTTACTAGACCCCAAATTCAAGAAGAAAACAAGGTGCTCATTGTATCAACCAATGTGATGGCGCAAATGGTCTAATTGTATTGAAACTTACTTTCATGTAAACCTCTCACATGTGTCCTGCATTGTAAAATCAAATCTCATGAGCCTGTTTAATATTCGCAGTATTAGTTAGTACTTTTTTGGTACTTTAATAAGCTCTGTATCTGTAGAATAAATAGGCACAGTGGTCAAAATATTGTAAGTTTAGTTGAAATATGAACATGCATAGATGCCAGCATTGTTTCCACACAATGTGGTTGCTTTGGGCAAAAGCTTGTGCCGTGACAATCTTCTTTCACCTGATTTCAATTACACAACAAATGCAGCATTTTATATGGGTAATGTGAATATTAAAGCCTATGCCCGAGGGTTCGCAGTGCAACTTTATGTTTGAGGACATTGTTTACTTACTCAACACAGAATAATTGTGTGAATGTATTCCAGCCCGAGGCGTGAACATACTGCTTATTTGTCCAATGAAGCATCCGAATCCTCTGCACCGAGCTACTGGCGAGACTCATTTGGCAAAAGCAAGATGTATTATTAGCTGGTAAATAAAGTGGCGCGGTGAGTGTGTATGAGTGAGAATGAGCTCAAGAGAGTTTAAGAGGCCATGGGTGTGCATCTTATTCAAACAACCTCTGCTGTCCTCCCCTCATCAGTTCAATCTGGCTTTGTCCTAATGAAACAATAACGGCTACAGCCTGTCACCATCTGCTCATACTACAGCTCCGTCACCTCCTCCCTGCGTCTCGGCGCTGCTCTCTCTTTCTGAATCCCTCCATTTCTCTCTACCTACAGCGTCACTTCTCTTGTTATTCATGCAGAGCATGCACCAACACACTGATGCAAATAATGCTCTTTGGCCAAATACCAGGCTGATATGATGGATGTGACCACAGCATTTCCTTTTTGTTGAAGTAAATAAAGTTCACAGTCATGTAATAGGTTCTTTTGAGAGCCTCAAAACAATATCCCCGACCACTTAATGGGTCACTTAGCTCACCCTGGGTCACCTTGCCTTAAAAAAGTATGAGGACATACAGCAGCCAAATGGATCTTTCACAACCTGGCAACCCACATGTTGTTGTTTGGTATTTAGTTGTTCATTTATAAGCACATTTATCGGCAGTTACTCTTAAGATACTGTTTAAACGTTTTTTTATAGCTTTTACCTGTAAATTATTAAAGTTCGAACAGTTTAGGTTATTTTTCATTTGAAAGATTTCTGTATTTGAATACACTGCTTTAAAGTGGGTGGTGCTCAATTGGGAAAAAAAAGTAGTCTGCACTGTACATCAATCAGAATTCAGCAACATTTGAGAGTCACATTTTTAAGTATGGCTTATTTTTAGAAGTGGTACCAAGACAGAATCCTTGCTATTTATGGCTCAATTATTTATCAGTTAAGTATATTGAGTATTGGGTAAAATGCTCCTCTCTGTCAGTCCTTCTTGTGTTAAAGTGATGGTTTGGAGTAATGTAACCCCAGAAGCTTTTTTCCCTTGTCATAACATCGGTCGAGTTAGCGCTAACAGCTGAATGGCTAAGTGCAGACGCTAATGGATCCAAGGGTGTAGCTCGTAAATTACCCCACTAATAATGCCCGGAATGGTACGTCTACAGTAGTACAAATAGGTTCTGTACTCATAAAACAAGGCATTGGAAAGTTTGTAAGTACACCAGAAGTATATTTAAATAACACTTGCCTGATGGTTTCTACTGTCAGCTTCTACCGCTACAGCGCGCGAGATCCCGCACAGAGCACACATATTGCCGGAAGAGCCTACTGGTATATTAGTCAAGAAGGAGCAAGAAGCGAGAGAACCGCAGAAGCAGCTACTGCAGCGTGAGGCGATAGGACAATATGCCAGTTATATCTTTTCCGGCTGCGGTATAAAAGCTAAAAAGTTCAATCCAGAGACCTTCCGTGATCTCGCGGGACGCAGCTGTAGCGGTAGCAGCCGACACTAGAAGCCATCAGGCAAGTGTTATTTAAATATGCTTCTGGTGTACTTACAAACTACTACAGTGTACATTTGTACTACTGTAGACATTTGGTACTATTTAGAGGGCTGCATTGGGATTGGGTACCGCGGGACCCAACACAAATCTCGCGGGAGCGGGCGCTTTGAACTTTGCTGCGAGCGGGAGTGAGCGGCTAAAAAATACACTGCGGGATCGAGATGTAGCCTGGAACCCCCCCCCCCCCCCCCCCCCCACGCCAGCATACACCAGAGATATACATATTTATTACATGGCTTGGTTGAATTCTAATGTAGAATGCGGCCTGTTATTTCTTTATAACGGACCGTTGCTACGTTTAACACACCGTTGCCATGCAAAAGCAGAGCGTTGCCATGGACGCAGTTCTGTTCACTCTGGAGGACAGCTTCCGCTGAAAGAAGTCCGGATAATTTATCTCTACATCTTTATATACGGTCTATGATCGCTACATCTTTATATACGGTCTATGATCGCTGCATCTTTATATACGGTCTATGATCTCTACATCTTTATATACGGTCTATGATCGCTGCATCTTTATATACGGTCTATGATCCTAAATCTTTATATATGGTCTATGATCTCTACATCTATACGGTCTATGATCTCTACATCTTTATATATTGTCTATGATCGCTGCATCTTTATATACGGTCTATGATCTCTACATCTTTATATACGGTCTATGATCCTACATCTTTATATACGGTCTATGATCCTAAATCTTTATATACGGTTTATGATCCTAAATCTTTATATACGGTCTATGATCCTAAATCTTTATAAACGGTCTATGATCCTAAATCTTTATATATGGTCTATGATCTCTACATCTTTATATACGGTCTATGATCTCTACATCTTTATATACGGTCTATGATCGCTACATCTTTATATACGGTCTATGATCTCTACATCTTTATATACGGTCTAACCTCTACATCTTTATATACGGTCTATGATCTCTACATCTTTATATACGGTCTATGATCTCTACATCTTTATATACGGTCTATGATCGCTGCATCTTTATATACGGTCTATGATCTCTACATCTTTATATACGGTCTATGATCTCTACATCTTTATATACGGTCTATGATCTCTACATCTTTATATACGGTTTATGATCTCTACATCTTTATATACGGTCTATGATCTCTACATCTTTATATACGGTCTATGATCTCTACATCTTTATATACGGTCTATGATCGCTACATCTTTATATACGGTCTATGATCTCTACATCTTTATATACGGTCTATGATCTCTACATCTTTATATACAGCTGATTCAAGATTCACGCTTCGTGTCGGTGACCTGATCACCCCGTCGGGGTTGTATTCGCTATAACAATCGCCTCGCTCCACCGTCCGCCTGCCCCCTCATCCTCTCCTCCTTCCTCCCTCTCACAGCAGAAAGCACTGGCCTTCTTTCCCTGCATCTTCTCCCTATTAGCATATACAATGACGGGACGGGAGAAGACACAAATTTAATGCATCTCTATTATTGTGCGGGCAGAAATTCTCAGAGCTTTGCGGGTGCGGGTGGGAGTGAAAATAAATATTGCGGGTGCGGGCGGGAGTGTTACACACAAGTTGCGGGTGCGGGCGGGAGCGGGATGAAGAAAAGAGTCCCGCGCAGGGCTCTAGTACCATTATTAGTGGGGTAATTTACGAGATACACCCATGGATCCATTAGCGCCTGCACTAAGCCTTCAGCTGATAGCGCTAACTCGACCAATGTTATGACAAGGGGGAAAAGCTTCTTTGGGGTTGTTTGGCTCCAGGTCAAGGTGCAAAGGATCCTAGGGTTAAATTACTCCGAGGCATCACTTTAACTTCCTAAATATGCGTAGTTCCCTATGCCTCAGGAACTTTCTAGGAAGGAGTGGAGTGGAAAGAAGGAGGTTTTCACTATTACGCGACCACAGAGTCATGCTCTCACTGCTCCCTCATCTCTTTCACTTCCCTCAGTATTTATCCCCTATCCTCCTACCACTGCCCGTCTGCCAACTCACTTCCTGCGGTGACATCGCAGCAGGCATACACTGAGCCTTCAGGCCCAGCCATAACAACAGCCATTAAACGACATGTCATTGCTGAGCTGCGGGCAATGTCATCCATTCTGCCGACTGGACTGGTGTTGGGATCGCCGGTCCTGTTGTGCTGATGGTTTTATATCACATTAAGAAGGTGCTTGTATGGCTGACTGACTGATATATAGTCTCATTATATTGTTTGATGGCCGTGGTTGAGCTGGGTGATTATGCCGCTGATAAACCGCAGCGAATGAGGGACCTCTATTGGCTCATTAAGACATGTATTGATCAGAAGCATTGACTTCTTGTGGATGTGTGTTTTGTGGTCTATGTGCTGTGTGTGTGTGTGTGTGTGTGTGTGTGTGTGTGTGTGTGTGTGTGTGTGTGTGTGTGTGTGTGTGCTTCCATCTGTGTGTGTTTTATGTTGAGAAGAGCGTGAGTTTGCATGCGTTGTCAATATTTGTGCATTTGTGTACTGTAAATGTATGTGCATGTGTTAGTGTTGTGAGATGTGCAATACACATGCTCCCGTGTGTGTGTGTGTGTGTGTGTGTGTGTGTGTGTGTGTGTGTGTGTGTGTGTGTGTGTGTGTGTGTGTGTGTGTGTGTGTGTGTGTGTGTGCGTGCGTGCGTGCGTGCGTGTGTGTGCGTGTGGGACTTCCTTCCCTCTGGCTCAGAGCTTTTCACTGCTCGGTTACAGGTGCCAGCTCCTGCTCTTTTATATTTTAGTAGCCGAGGCTTTGTTAAGCGGCTAGTGGTGAGGCGGGCGGGTGGCCGGCCAGCTGCTGGGATGCTGTTCAGTGTCAGCTGTTACTGGCAGCCAGGCAGCTCGGAGGAGGCCTGTCATAACCTTGAATTGGAATGGTTTTGTATGTGCACAGCTGGTGAGCTGCTACTCTTTGTCGGCTGTGATAGCAGCTGACACCAGACTGTGATTTGCTTAGCGGTGGGCACACTGCGGTCCACATTGGTGACTGCCAGTTCCGACAGAACTTCACGTTCACACCCCTGAGTTATTTGTATTTCCTAAATGCGCATGTGTAATCCAAAATCATGACAATCAGGACAAGGCAGTCACTGTTTTTGGCTGCTTATTTATTTGCTTATAAATAAATAAAAATCTTGATATTCACCTTGCACTTCTCTTTCCAAGACTCGCTTTTTATTTATTATTTTAAAAGGAACGGTCTCACCCCGCTGCAGGTTGAAAGCAGTAGCCGGGAGGAAGGTTTCTTAACAGTTTTTTGGCACTGGTTGCCAGAAAAATAGGTGACGAATGGGATAAATAGTCTAACTTTGTGTTTTGTCAGCTGGTGGAGCCCCTGACCCCCAGTGGAACGGCCCCTAACCAGGCTCAGCTGCGGATCCTGAAAGAAACTGAGTTGAAGAGAGTCAAGATTCTGGGCTCTGGAGCTTTTGGAACAGTCTACAAGGTCAGTGTGTGCATCTGCATTTACAAAGTGCCTGTTGGTGGGCACACAATTCACACACTGCTCTCTCAAATACGTGGCCTCCGCATTATAAATCAAACATCAGTGAGTCAGCTAGATGGCAAAGAACACACTCAAGAAGAGTTTCTCTCAGTGCCCTCTTACGAGTAGAACAACCCTGCTTGACGACCTAAACAATGAGCATAAACATTTCCCTTTGTAACAGTGTTTCCTGACAGACACGAGCCTAGGGCGGCTCAAGGACGTGGAACGAAAACTGCTGTTTGCTTGCCAACTTCGCTGCCCTTGGCAAAATGATACGTATCACCCTGAAGCTAAGCAAACCCATCGAATAAATACTAAATTGTCTACCACCAGCTTTAAATCTCTCTCAATTACAGTATCGACGGGCATATTGGATTTTATATCATCTGCATACATAGTGTGACATAAATGCATAGCCCCATTATGATCCAGAGCTTTTTGCTTTGGCACCATACAGTGACTAGAAATGTTATAGTCTTTTTATTTTAATTTGAGGAATGTTAGCAGTGAAGTAGACGCCATTAAACACAGGGAGTACCCATCAAAATCATCAGGGTCCTTGCTGTGGCTGCATTTATGGTGATTACTTGTACATTTCAGGGCATCTGGGTCCCAGAAGGTGAGACGGTGAAGATCCCTGTGGCTATTAAAATCCTCAACGAGACCACCGGTCCTAAAGCCAACGTCGAGTTCATGGACGTGAGTATTTATATCGCAACAATTTGTGTCCGTTTTCACCCGTGTGTTTGTGTTTGTGTGCCTGAGCTGTACAGCCTCAGCCTTGTCACGGAGATGGCCGAGCCTGTCACTTTGTGGGATTGTGCTTTCGGCGGTAAACTCTTATGAGAGTACCATCTCAGTCAGAGCTTGTAATAAAGTGAACTCCACTGTGCTGTACAGCCAGGCATGTATTGAACGAGACTCTATTAAAAAACAGCACTTGTTTATGAGATACGGCTTTATTGGAATCCAGGAGTGATAGAGGGGAGACGAAGAGGAGGAAGGGAATAAATAAGCTGCAGAGTTTTCCAATTCTTCCCACCGTATCCCCTCTTCCTTTCTCTTTTACCCCTCTTTCTTTTCACACACTTAGACTGCTTAGACTTTACTTATCACCAGGTTTTGCAAAAAGATAGCAATTTATATTCAGTGTCGTTTTGGATGGTTGCCCAACTGTTTAAATCTTTATAGATGATAAATTTACTGACAAAAATTGTCAGATTACTGAGGCAACATGGCTGTGCTTCCACCCTCTGTTTCCCTTTATGCCCAATGTTTTCCTCACTTTTGTCCCTGCATCTTCCTTCCACCTCCATCCTCTACTCCTTTCCCTGGATGTTCCTTCCACCTCCCTCCTTTTTCTCCTCTCCTCCTTTCCCTCTCTTCCTCTTCCACTTTCTCCCAGCGGGGGTCTCTGTCCATTCAGAGCCAATATGCTCTGTCTGCTGGCTTGTTAAACAGCAATCTAAAGGCAGGCTCACGCCTCGCCACTGGGAAACTAGCCACTGGAGTGCCAGCTCCAAACACACTCTGAAAATCCACACATATAAACACACGTAACCAAAAAGGCCACACTTCACAACAAAAGGCTTGCCAGTGGTGGTGGCCTCGCATGTGAGAGCTTGTGGTTTGCTCCTGTTGGCAATCATGCAAGTCTGAGTGGGTGAGTTGATTATTTCATGTGAAACGCAAAGGGCTAATAGTGCACTAATTTACTGTGTTAGAATGCATACACTTGCACACACATGCTGGAACATGCACCAGTTTTGCAGGGCTCTGTCACCATCTGTGTGTGTGTGTGTGTGTGTGTGTGTGTGTGTGTGTGTGTGTGTGTGTGTGTGTGTGTGTGTGTGTGTGTTTGTGTGTGTGTGTGCGTGCGTGCGTGCGTGTGTGTGTGTGTGTGTGGGAAAGTGAGCAAGTGAGCTAGATGGGAAAGGAGGGTCAGCTGGCAGTAATGGAGGTCAGCCCTCAGGGAGATGAGAGAGAAACCAAAACACACACAGACTCGTGCTCGCACACACACAACTCCTCATACCGTTTGCACCGGGAGTGGAAAGCAAGAGCAGGAGTTTAGCTAGACATACCGTAGTTTACGAGTCGCGGGTCTTTTGGGATCACAGCGGGAAAATAAAAGAGCTCTCCTTTCCGTTAACACACACAGATGCCCTTCTTTTCTTTCTTCCTCTCTTGATCCCGAGGTGTGAGGTTGCTGGAGTTGTATAATGTCGAGCAATTGGTGGGCAGGTGGTTTTATGAAGTGGAGATGTAGTGGCACTACCTTGGGCCAGGAGGCTCTGTTTAAATCAGGGCATTGATGGTGCCAAAAGCCTCTCTATGGCCTATTGCCCCCTCCTGTTTAGAATAAATCTACTCACACCCACATCGCCACGACTCTCCCTCTAAGCTCATTCTTTAGCACCTAAATTTAAAAAGGCACCTCATCTATCTGTCAGCTGGCCCAGGGGCCAGAGCTTGGATATACACCTCCTCAACCATTTGCTGTATGCAGAGACAGCGAGAGAGAGTGTAAAGTGTGTCCTTGAGCATGTGAGCGTGGAGTGTTTTGGAGAGCTGCAAATAGAGTGTGTCCTAATGAGAGAGTGTGTGAACGAGAGAGCGCGAGAGAGGCAATAGGGGATGAGGAGAACGAATGAAGTGAGTGTTTTTAAGCAATGACTCTGAGCGCAGCTTCTGCTCAGCCATAATGCATATACACGTCTGCCACAAGTTTCAGCCCTCGCCATCATAACACTTCATAACACCACCACACATCCTTCTGCTTGCAGCTCCGCAGTAACAATTACCAAACGTTGACTCCCAACTGTTCAAACCTCTATGTCCATCTGCTGCAGAGAGCGATGAGACAGAAAGTGCATTTACACACCGTATCAACCCAGAGAGAAAAATGAAAAGTACAGTAGCTCATGAAATCAAACACATAGTGACTCTCTGTATGAGACAGCACCAGTCATTATTGAATATGCACCGCTCACATTGAAGAGGGTTTCTGCAGGGTTTTCTTGCACGGTGAGAATACTCAGTGGACAGCTGCTGTGCAGGCAGATATAGTCATCATGCCACAAGTCTTAATTTATGCATCTAACTACAGAGGTCTTTGGAATACAGCACAGTATTATCCATGGATAATAGATGCATGGACAGACATGAATTCTACTAATACTACTTGATGAGTAGAAAATCTACACCAGTGGCTCCTAACCTTGGTGTCAGGACCCTCAAGGGGTACCAAAGAAATTACAAAAGTTTAAAGGGCTGATAGAATGCAAAACCGATTTTACCTTGTCATAGTTGAATAAAAACAGTTTGGTGGGTAAATAGGACATACATAGAACCTCAGAATCCCACAGACACCTCTTTCCTTTACAAATCTCACTATTTGAAACTGCCTTTGAAAATGGGCCGAGCCACCGAGTTGACGTCAACTCGGTGGCTCCTCAGTACTTGCCTTATTTGGCTCTAGTCTTTGTCACACCCCAATATTTACATATGCTACACAACTGACCTGAGATCAGCTTAGTCTTCTGAATCTAGGTCACGCAGATCTCAGACATTTTATACATTGTTTGTGTGCTATTTAATTACTAAATTCATTTCTGAGACTTTTTTATGCGTGAAATCAACTATGTAGAGGTCAACTATGTGCTGTTTTAGGAAAGTTGATGGCTAATTGCAAATTTTGTCCGACTGTGTGTCGGAGTTCAGGAGCTCATGATCAACAGGCTAACGTGACAGCGGCTGGGTTGCTGCCTCACCGCCCTGCGTGTGAGCTGTGAGCTAGATGGATCTCCGTCACAGCCGGCAGCCCACGGCGCTCTATATCCGCGCAAAGTAAACATTCCTGGGTTAGTGGACTACCAAATTCCGAGGCTTTGACGGAGCTTCAGGGCCTGGAGCTCGCCGCTCTCCCTCTGCTCTCCTGCTAGCTAGCTAAATGGCCCGTGTGTGTGAGAGCACGATCAGTGAGCTTGTTACTTGGTGAGCTTGGTGCAATCTCTTACCACAGATTCCAGTTAATCTTATAATGGATATGTTTGTTGAGTTATTTAAACAAACGATCGGGGAGATAAACTTGTACGCGATTCTCATTGATTGAGCCCCACGGTGAGCTGGATGTAGCTCAATCAATGAGAGCTAGCTAGCCTCCCCGAACGAGAGCTCTGAAATTCACAAAAATGCATTAAATTAAAATCAGACACAAGTGTTAGCTTTGTAAGACCTTAGGGTAGCTGTAATATAAGTGACGTGACGAAATTCAAAGTGTAAATATATTATAATTATGCCGAACGTGTACCTACCTAGCCGCGATGTTTACCAATATGATTGCATGGGAGTAGCTAGCTAACGGGACACTATCAGATAAGGAAACTCCTCAAATTCACAAAAATGCATTAAATTCAAATCGGACACAAGTGTTAGCTTTGTAAGACCTTAGGGTAGCTGTAGTATAAGTGGCGTGACGACATTCAAAGTGTAAATATACTATAGTTATGCCGGCAGACGTCAGCCCCGGTAGTCCACTAGCTAACCCAGAAACTGTCACTTTTCCCTGTGTATGGAGCGCAGCGGGCTGCCGCTGTCTCGTCAGACTGTGTGGACCTTCTGAAGTCCGCCTCGTCTTACCAAATTTGTAATTAGCCATCAATTTTCGTAAAACGGCCCATATTTGAGCTTTATATCGTTGATTTCTCGCATAAAAAAGTCTCAGAAGTGAATTTAGTAAGAAATAGTCTGTGTCTGAAATATGAGACAGTGTCTGTATCGTCGTATTTGTATGTAGTTGCTCAACCATGTATGTGTATTGGGGTGCTCAACCAATCAGCGTGCAGCTCATCTAAATATTCATGAGCATACCATATTTGGAAGAAAAGCTCTCGTTCCAAATAGAGCCATTCCACAGGGATGCAAAAGGGCCCACAGAAAATCACCCATGGCATTTTCATCCCAACCAATGTTACATACCCTATTAGGAGACCTTAAGGAACAGTGTGAAATACCCCATATAATCATCCTATCACCCCTTTAACAACTTTCGTGAAAAAAGGTTCATGCAGGTCCTTGTTCCTGTGTCCATAAAAACAAAGGTGCATTTCTGCATTTTCAAATGTCTTTTGGGCAAACAAAGAAACTACTTGACTGTATTCCCAGCCATGAAATGCAACAGTCTTCTTAGTCCCTCTTTGTCCCCCGTCCCCCCCTCTCACCCAGGAGGCCCTGATCATGGCCAGCATGGAGCACCCCCACCTGGTGCGTCTGCTCGGTGTGTGCCTGAGCCCCACCATCCAGCTGGTCACCCAGCTCATGCCTCATGGCTGCCTTCTCGACTACGTGCACGAGCACAAGGACAACATTGGATCGCAGCTGCTGCTCAACTGGTGTGTCCAAATCGCCAAGGTAAGAGACCCCAATCAGGTCAAGAGAGGATGGCATCTGGTGCCGCCGCAGCGTTTGTGTGTCACTGCACTGTATGTGTTGGCAGGTGTGAGGGTTGTAATACATTTCATGGGTTTGTGTTCATGTCGCATTTTTTCCCAAGCCAAAATGTGACGGATGGTGACATGTAGAGGCTTGCCAAGTCCAGTGTCACCCCAAACAAGCTCACATTTTTGCAAAATTATGATATTATTGCACATTCCAAATGCTTATTTAAACAGCTTTCAAAACATTGTTGAACTGCTTTTACAATGTCCCTGATCTGTATGACTTTTAAGTTAAGTTAATTTTTTTTCAAACCTTTTGGCATTGTATCAAGATCTATGCAACATGTGTGCAGCAAATTCAGAAAATCAGAACAGTTTCAGTGTAATTTTATGAACAAATACAGTTTTTGGGTCTTGGGACTTTTTAGCATGAATCCTTCCAGTTCGCCCTTTGTTGATCCTAATTATCCTCACTGCTTGACATACTGATCATTTTCACAACCCTTCAAAATGACACAATAGGCCACTGACGTTGACAAGCAGACAAGCCTAGTTTGCCTTGAACTCTGTCTGAGAAGCACATCAACATGCATTATTTTTTCGGGGAATGAGTGACAGTGCAAGAAATTAACGAATTATACGCCCGTTCTCTGCTACACAAACAAAATCTGCACTCAGAATCATTGAAACAGCAGTAAGGCTTGAGATATTGCGTGTACTTTTGCTTACCCAAAGAACATTTGTGTTGTGTTTGCTAATTAAGCCGATGCAGCCAGACTGCTTGATAGTGTGACTGCCGGGTGAGATTTAACATCTCTGAGTTATAACGTTGGGATGGCAGCAGGGTGCTAGTGCTATTACATGCTGTGCAGGCAGACATCTGCTGTGATACAGAGGAATCTCCCCCATCAGCTCTGGAAGCAGTAGCTGACAAAAGGCTGATTTACTGATTGGATTTTGGACAATAACTGTTAATATTCTACAATGGTTGATTTTGTGCCCTCCAAGTTTGCCAGTTTGCTATTGTATATTCTGAAGATGTGTGGTTACTACCCATTGAGGTTTGAATTCCCTGCTTCCAGTGCAGCTATGCCTCCAAGAAGTGTAATTAAAATTGCTGTCAGTTATTTCAATGTTCAAGCCAAGTACTCCATATATATATATATATATATATATATATATATATATATATATATATATATATATATATATATATATATAGACTGTGTGTGCCTGAGCAATTGCAACAGTATGTCAGTTAAACATTAATGGCTATCACAGTGCCATTATATTTCTCAGTCTTGGCCATTGCAGCTTCACTTATACCATGTATACATAACGTCTTCATGCATCTTGAGTAAATTGGATAGCTACACAATATCACAGAATGTTACGTGTAAATGTAACCAAGGGTCTATATTATATAAATATATATTAAAGGTCCCATATTATATCATAAAAAGTGATATTTCAATGTCCTTTTTTATTATAAAGCAGGTTGAGGTGATATATAAATACCGTAAAAACGCTTAATCCACGAAGAAATGCACACAGTCCGTATTCAGAAATGGTGCCTTTAAACGAGCTGTCAGGACTTCTGTATGGTTGTGATGTCATAACTATGCTATATAAAGGTAGAAAGCGTCACTACAATGCCGTCACAGTCATTCCCCGGCTGCAATGATGGTGTAAAGACTCCGAGAGCACAGATGTGGAAAACTCGTTAACACACCATTCTTCGGATAATTTCCTCTTTCTAAACGGCTATTGGAGTTGATTCATACTGGTCATCGTTAAAGGCAATGTTCTCGTTTCATCTATCTGAGTCAGGAGTGGGAGCTTTGGTTTCATTGGGTGGGGGGATAGTGTGGGAGGTCTTAACCCTGTAATCCCCCATGATGGATGATTCCCAAAAGCTTGAGGAGCAGGTTACTTAAGCAGGTACTTATTTCCATAATTGGATTCGATCTCACCTGTGGCAGCAGCCACTGTGACATTTGACTCTATGACAGGGATTGTGATTGATTGCATTAACTGATTTCTATGTGTGACTAGTGTGGATGAAGGTGATTGATTGATTGATTGATTGATTGGAAGTCATAGGCTGATACTTTGTTTTTATTAAAGTGCTCATATTATGCTTTTTGGCTTTTTCCCTTTTCTTTATTGTGTTATATATATTTTTTGTACATGTTCTAGGTTTACAAAGTCAAAAACCCCAAAGTCCCCCCCAAAGGGACTTACCATCTCCAACAGAAAACACTGTTCACAAACTGCTCCTAACAGCTCTGTTGTAGTCCAGCCTTTACTTCAGTGATGAACGTGCGTCACTTTGTAACACACGTTATAATGCTCGCCTAGCTGCTAGCGTAGCACGCCGTCAAACTCTGCTTCTGACTGGCTAGTTGTCCTTACCTAGCTACTGCGCATAGGCGACTCCCAACAAAGATGGAACAGAAGTGAGATGCCTCACTCTGTAGCTAAAACAGATAGCTCAACACACAGGGTGAAAAGAGGAGCTGCAGCAATGTGCAGTACAACAAAATAATAGGTGTTTTTTGAAAATTAAACCATGAAATTAAACCTATTCTGATATAACCTCTAAATACAATTATGAACCTGAAAATGAGCATAATATGAGCACTTTAAGTGAAGTAGTGAATCAATGTAGTGCTAGTCTGGATCCCTGAAAATTAAATTCCAGGATAATCGTGATGTGTGTCTTGGGGAAACAACAAAGACTTTGTAGAAAATTTGGATCGTGCAAAAAGGCAGGCCTGCTTCTTTTGGGGAATGATTGTAAAGAGTTACAAAAAAATATGTTTATGCCATTTATTATCTCACTGGGATGTTTTTTGGATAGCTTACGTTGCTGTATTGTGTGAACTGTTAACTTCATTTAATATTGTATGTGGCGTTTTCTTTTGCGGGGTGCAAATGTTCCACCAAAACAAGTTCCTTCCCAAGACCATTTTGCAGAGCCACCGTCCCTGTGCCCAGAACATTTGTGCCACCAAGACCATTTTGATTGGTTTAAAGGAATGCAAAGTGGTGGACGGACAAACCGGCCATCCCTTGAGCCATGTCGCTATGGCTAAAAACTAAGCTAAACTACACCAAACTGCTAATGGATACATTTGATTCTACTCCTCACTGATGCACGTATGTGTTCCCACTTACAGCAGCGAGTCTATTTAACTGCATGTGTTTCCCAGGCCACACAACCTGAGCACACATGGAGTTGAGCTTAATGCTCAGTCACGGCATTAAAGCCAGATATCTTGTTTCTTCTCTGTTATATTAGCCTCGTCGATCCTCCTCACAGCTCCTCCATCACATAGCCCCGAGATATTTTCCAAGCCACAAAAAGACAGACGTTCTCTGTGGTGTCTCCATGAGCATTAATGTGTCTTTCCTTTCATGTGTGCGTATATGTGTTTCAGTGTGTATCTGAGCACATGCCCGTGTGTGTTTGGGCATGTGAGCTGAATAAATAACTCAGAGCCCTCTTCTCTGAGTGATCTTTGCCCACTCAAGGTAATGGTGGGGAAACTGTCCTCCAGGAGAAACAGCATCCTTCCGAAAACACAATTTTCTAGCAAAGTGGAGAGTCATTTTCTCTTGGTCTTAAGTTTGCTTTTAAAAAAAAGTTGTTGTTAAGAACTAAGGACAGAGCGGAGGGAGGGAGGTGGAGAAGGTATTAAATAACAGAGAGGGAGAGAGAAAAAAGAGTGTGAAAAGGGATCTTTACAGCATGCTGAGGGCCATAGGATGTAGTGGATACATTAATCAAAATGACCTTATAGCATTATGAGTACCAGTAGTAGAAGTATTGAGAAGGCAGCAACCAGTTAGCTTAACTTAGCAGAAAGGCTGGAAACAGGGGGAAACAGCTAGTCTGGCTATATCTTTATTCATTATTTTGAATAATTCAGCTTGGGTTGCTTGTGTTTCCTCCTACAAATTTCATGTGCGAGTGAATAGTTGATAGGGAAACATCAAGCAAGTTGAAGACTCAGAGAAGCCTTAGCAATTTCAGCATTTTCAGTGACTGTAAACACAGAGAAACCCTCTCCTTGTCGTGATCATCGCTCTGCATTACGACATCATTACATTGCTGTTAATAATTGCACTCCATAGTGTTCTATTCAATAGAGAGACGAGGGAAACCTTCCACAGCACAGTATATCACAAAGTGAACGAAAGAATGTCAACACATTTACTTTGGGATATATAGTTGAAGCGCGGCAGGGGCCTAATAATGTTTGACGCAAAAAGTTCAATGTAGTGCCATAGGACTATGAAGTAGCAGAAAATGGAAATACTGAAGTACAAGTACCTTAAAATAGTACTTGAGTAAATGCACTTAGTAATTTCCCAGAATTGGCATTCATTGTGTTGTCCATGCTCGCTGCCTAACCATACAAACCAGACGGAGAGAAACTCTATTTTTCTATTTCACCATAACGCTGTGGCAATTTGCCAATCCCCCCCCACCATCGCCACAACAACAGCACAAACGCCAGCCGTATGTGGGCTCTGACCCAGGCAGGTGACCGCTGCGCCGCAAATTGATTGGCCGAGGCCTGTCGCCAGGCAGTGACTCTTCATCACTGAGTGTTTTGGGCATTGAGATAATGGCCCCCATTAATCTCCAGCCACACTCAGGGCTGCCCCACTCCCACTGCCACACACACAATGACTGACGCTCACATAACGGCACACACATCCACTTACACACATTATACAGGACACACACAGAGGTCTCTTTAGATCTGTGTGAATGGCCTCTAATTTATTAGTCTCGATCTCTCCTTTCTACTATTCTACTTTCCTATCTGTTCTTGTACTGTCCTTTATTTCATTTCCTCATGTATTGTGTCCTCTCCTTACCTCTTCTTTGCTCTACTGTCCTTCCCTTTTATTCCCCTTCTTTCCTTTTCTTTGTTTCCTTTCCTTTCCTCATCTTTTATGTCCTTTTCCTCCTCTTGTTTAACTTCCTTTCGTTCCCTTTCATTTTGTTTCCTTTCCTCTTCTTCTCTTTTCTTCCCTTTCTGTCTTGTCCTTCCCTTCCCTTTCCTTTCCTCACAGCTCCATATCCTTTTCTTTTACAAATCTGCCCATTTCTCTGTTTCTATGGTGGCCATGTACTCGGTTTAGCGGAGGTCAAAGTTTGCCCTACATCTCCTTCTACATGAGTCATGACCCACTCCAGGCTACATATCCTCAAGTGACCGTGTGTGTGTGTGTGTGTGTGTGTGTGTGTGTGTGTGTGTGCGTGTGCGTGTGCATGTGTGCATGTGTGCTTGTGTGTGTGCAAACGTGTGTAGTTGTGGAAAACTAGGAATTTCTCAGTGCAAAAAAAATGACCTCATTCTCGCATTCTGTCTCTTTCTGCATCTCCCTTTTGTCTCCATCTTCTCTTTATCACTTACTAACTGATTCTCTCTCTCCCTCTCTATTTCTCTCGCTCACCCTCTCTCACTCACACATATACAGAGTATTTTTTTCTGTTAGCTTTTGGATTATTAATGAAATAATTAGGTTTGGGATGTATTTTAATGAACAAATCAATCACTGAATTAAATATGGGATCGGAAGTGTGAGTGCATGCGGGGCTACGGGAGTCTTTTAATTTTGCTCCCCTCTCCTCTCCCATCATATCACTTTCTCTCTCTCTGTCTTCCCTTCACAGTTGCTCTCCTCAAGCTCAGTATAATAAAGGTAGAGTACATCCGGCAGCTCGCTGTCCTGCCGGTGAAATGATTGGCTTTGGCAGTGAAGCCTGGGCTGGATGAGGGTCTTGATTGGTTTTTGGGGGGATGGAGGTGGGATGGCTGCTTGACGGGTAGTTGTGTCTAGGCCACATTCAGCTATTAGGTTTGTGAGCAGTGATGGAGTAGAGCAGTTCCTATAAACATACCCGCTGGCAAACTTGTGGACTGACATTAGCACAACATGCCCTGCAGGGAAACCCTCCAGTTAGAGTAGAGCTCTGCTGTCATGGTGGACCTGGATGGCGTTTTTTTCAGATTGACGGTGCTAATGAGCATTGACCTCAAATAATTTCTCCAAGGTAAGCTTAATACTGTTGTACGTATAAAATTTGCATGGTAGCACATGTGCGCAAGCAATGGCAAGATCATTTAAATTTACAGTATGCTTTCAGCTATGTGTATAGTAAACTAATGCCTGCACACACTCACATAAACACACACACACACACACGCTTCTTTTTCCAGTCAAATCAGCCGACATCTCCCCCCGCTGCTTAGTCAGGGAAAGGAAAAGTGAAATCTGGGGACCTTTAAATTTGGCTCCCGATCTTTGGCCCCCATATGTGTGCATTCATGCGTTAATATTCTTGTGTGGACACACAGATGTGTATACGCTTCCAAAAACGGAGTGTGTGTGTTTGGATTTGCATCCCGCGGTGGCTCCCCGGAGATGCCACCCGATGGCAGAAGATCCAATCTGGTCAGGCTTGGTGTGGAGCCCTCTGTGTCATTCTCTTCCCTGCTCTGTGCTGAGCAAACACATCTCGCATGTACTCATTAGCCAAGACTTAACACTCTCTTCTCCTCCCTCTCTTCCTCCCCCGTCCCTGCACATATCCTTCATCTTTCCCTACCTCACTGGAGGATGGATTCCAGATCAGATCACCTCCCTCTCCCGTGTTCTTGTGTCTATCATGTCATCGCGTCTCAATAAAAAGAGCGATGTCAACCAGATCAACTTTATGGACGTGTGGTCCTGAAACATGGCATCAGATCAGTGGGCTTTTCTGTGTAAACATCACTTTTGTTCCTCTCTTCATGCTCCTTGTGGTACCCCATGGGGTTTTTTTTCTTTCTCAAACACATTGTTCCCTGCCTTTGTCTTGTGTAGATTGCCCTCATACATCTTGAGAGCCTCTATTTATCCCCCGTTAAAAATACTATAGCCAACTGCCTGGCAGGGTCTCCTAAAGACACGCCATTGGCATGCTCAGAAAACCCCAAGAGATACTAATCAGGCATCTTAGAAGTACATGCATTATGCTTGCATGAATACCAGTAGTAATTGTATATATTTACATATGAAAGATCTCCCAGAAGAATACAGTGAATTCATGTTAAAACAACATACTGTAGATACCAGATATCAGTGTGTGCTGTCATCCTTTAGATAACATGTTTTCAGGGTGCAATTTCCCCCTTTTCTGGTCTACATTTCCCTGCCTCAGCTGAATTATTTTTATCCCAGGTGGGGACAAAATGTATCCCCCCCCCCCCCCTCAAAGTGATCAATGCTACTTCACCAATAGACCATATATTATATACGTACCTAAAATAGAAGTGTTTTAAACTAAGTAAAGAGCTGTAACGTGAACACATATTGCCATAGAACGATAACATCCAAGCAGCAGTTGCTGGTTGTATTTAGCCGCTACAGAGCTCCGGGACGCCGGCTACCAGCGGCAGTTGTTTAGCTGCGAATAGGTGACTGCGAGCCAGGTACAGGCACCGCCAGATGACGGTCCTTTCAGGGGCCGTGGTAGTGGAGTTCAGATGTGAGCATAATGCGAAACGACTAGTTAAGTTTAGGATAAAAGTCGTGGTTAACTCACTCCCGTTCAATAATGCGTGTTTTGGCATTGCTGGCCGAGTGGCACTATATCCATGGTATTGAAAGGGGGATTTAATTATTGCATGTTTTGTTTTTTTGTGCAAAAATGTGGCAGTTAAGCACTTACTAGCACTTTTGGCCAAATTACATCCTGGAATATGCAAAGTCACCTCAGGTTTAATGCACTTTTGGGGGGGCATAAGTTAGTTTGGTTCCATTTTGGATCGACATTAATTAAGCTTTTAGTTCAAGTTAGTTTTAACTTTTCATTATATCTATAATTTCTGTCACTTAAAATGAATGAAAACTTTTGTTGCAGCTATAATATAGAATATAGCATCAAATCTCATCCTTGATTTTGGAAATAGTAGTATGAAAAAAAACAATCCCAACTCAATATTTGGGGATATTATACATACTTGTGCATATAATGAAAATGCTTTAAAATGGCAAGCAACAATGATTTATAGTGACTGAGTGATGTGCTCAGTGCCACCCTATACATTCAGTTTATTTTAGTCCAGTTCATATTTTCTACTAAAACACATTATACTACGTTGTAGTGAATTTATAATACTGTCAGCAGGCTTTATGTTAGTGATCCATGTTCAGCACTGCATTTACCAGTGGCTTTATTAATAATGCAGTCTCACAATTCTTTGCATCTCGGATCTTGTTGGGAAGCACATTGTGCCATGATTACTAAACAGTGCAACTATCTGACACCAAACAAAACAAAACCAACTAATGTGCACCCTGAGCAGTTTTCCCCTTCCTAACTCACATTCACAAATTCTATCCATCCACACACACACACGGACCAGTCCCCAGGAGTATGTTGATGTCCCTGCTGATGCAACAAAACGAGAACACAGGGTGGAGGGAGACTGAGGAGGAAGAGTGTGAGGTGATGATGAGAGCGGGCGGTGGAGTGCTAAGCCCCTCGGGTCTTTCTAATTATCTGTAAGGATCAGCAGTGCTCAAGGATGCATAAGGGGAGGGATTTGACTGCCAGATCCACTGGGTAGGAAGGCCTGATTGGATCGGTCACCTCTCCCTACACACCCATTACTCATGACGCCTGAAGCCGAGGCTCATTAGACACGTGTGGAATTCGGGATTCTCCTGCAACTACGTTTCTGAAATCTGCTCACTGCATAACACTTCTCTTCTTCTATTATCTAGTCCTACAAATGCCATTTTCTGGTACAAATGAATTTCATGCAATCAAGTTTTCATGTTTTCTTGATAATAGCAGCCGTATTATAAACCAACAAGATTCAGTAAGGGAGGGAAATAATACTCGTTTGTGTGTGCCCACGCGTATGCAATAATGCATTTGAATGCATATGAGTTGTATAAGCACTCATGGTGTCCCTGTCCATCGGAAGTAGCCAGTGGGCAGGTCGAATCAAGTCGATGGCTTCTCACCATCATAATTATCCGCTGCGATTTTAAAAATGATAACTTCTCAGTGTCACAGCGAGTAGCTGAAAAACCATAGCCATCAGTGTGAAGGTAGGGTCCTTTTAGCTTCTTTTTTTTTTTTCTTCCTTCCCACTCTTGATTCCTAACTTTCTCTTCTCTGTTTGCGTCACCTGTCAAACTCGGATGCTGCTGAGCTGTCGATGAAACCCATCATTACTGTCCTCACAGCTGCCCGTAGGCCATCTCAAAGTTCACAGGTTCCCAGTTGAGCGCTGATAACGCTTGGAACGCTTGGAATGCTTGGAACGCGTCACCCAGCAAGGACATTTAGCCACATTGTTGTTTTGATTTGAGATAACTTTAAGGAATTGCAACTTTATGTTACCATCATTAACTCAGGAGAGCGGAAATGATTCTCACTGATCAAAAAGTTGCCGTTTCCCCCCCTGTCTAATTCCACCGCAGCAGCCACAGTTATTGACATTTGCTCATGTAAATTTGCCAGCAGCGGTCTTTCATTGCCTGCACCGTGACATTTTGGAAGGATCTTTCTGTCCCACAGGGGAGTTGAGATCACGGCGACAGAGCTTAGATGATTCTACATTTGTTTCCCTCTCTTGACGTGGAGGCAATTAAGAAAGGAAGCGAGAAGACACCCAGCACCGATAAGTTCCGACATTGTTCTCAGACTCCACTCTACTCCCACCCAGGGAATTTCACCCTCTCTTGCATTATCTCACACTGTGTACACACACTCACAGGGGCACACAGATGCACACGCGCTCGTATAACACTCAGGTTGATAGATAGGTGCATTTTTTCCTGCACTGGTGGTTCCACAACGGCTGAATGCGAAGTAAATGAGCCTGCATCCCGACTGCTGCACCACCACTGAGCTGTCGTTTTATATGTCACATTATGTCACATTCACCTGGATCGTTCATTAACCATGCAAACCATCCGGTGACGCATTTTGGAGCTTATTGTTTTCTGCAGAGATAATTCTAGACAGTACACTACCTTAGCAAATTATCTAAACTCCCTTCTTTCTTTTTTTTCTGCCGTTCTTTTTGCAAAATTGCTCCGTGTTGATCCTGGCCGTAAAGTGCTTCAGAAATAAATTCCTAGCATTGTTTCTGAATAAAATTAGTGTGAATACACACATGATTAAAGAGAGGTGCATTGACTAGCTCATTCTCGCTCCTTCTGTCTCTCTCTTTCTCACACACACACACACACACACACACACACACACACACACACACACACACACACACACACACACAGACAACACACAGAGGTTTCTTGGAGACTGCCAGCTCGGTGGGAATGCCTTCCGTTCTATCTCCCGCACAGCACACAGCGCATGACAGACGACCACCTGCGCCACCTGAGCAGACCCATTGTGCACGCTCCTTATCGCACTGGTCCCAGCTCCCGGTGATGCGGACAGTGCCATATTGCTCACATTGTTGCCGCCTCTGCGCCCATTCGGTGGGGCGGCGGGGTTTGCGGCAGGTGTTTCGGCAGGAGATGGAGGGGGTGCACCACATGCGGTGCTCTTATCGCTCCCTCTGGAAGCAGGCACCTCACCTTCTGGTTCCTGTAAGAACCTCAGCATGCTGCCTTTTTTTTCCCATCGTCTCTTGACATGAATTCCCAAATAAACTGTAGCTCATGGATACTGCGCAAGCGTTTGTAGAGATGTATCATTAAAACAATTTAACCACTGATGGTTCCCACTGCTTCCTAAAAAAAACAAAAAAAAAAACATGTTGCCTGGCAACAAATGCAGAAAAGTTGTGCTAAATAAACTATATCATGTTGGTGTATAGCTCATGTTGGTAATATCTCAGACAAATATCTCACCTGCTGTACTCCATCATGTCCGTCCTCCTTGTTCTCCACTTACCTTCCAACTGCTTTCCTTTTATACCCGGCATCTTTTATTCCACAGCATCTTTCTCTCCCGCTGAGGTGTACTGCTCCCTGTAGTTTCACACCACTCCTTTTTCTTGCCTCGTTTCGTCCTCTTGTTTTCCTCCATTACTGAAGACTCAGATCTCCTGCTAAAGAGAAGGGGCTAATGGGGCACAGACCATTCGTGACCTGGTCTGTTGCATGCTTAAGAAAACTTAAGTCTCTGTAAACAATTCAGGATTCTGCAGAGATGAAAAACAGACCTTCAGTTGTTGTTTAAAAATGAGATTTTATTCTGCCTGGTAGACCGTGTTGGGTCAAAGTACAATTATGTAAAGCAACTGCAAGTAAGTTTGCAGGTATAAAGCCCCATTGTGTAACATTTGTAGTTGTTAATTATCAAAATCTGTGTTGCCCTTCACAAACTTGATTATTAGACCACCACCATCAATTTCAAGTATTCCTATTGGCTTGCAATTTTACATTTGCGCTTGCATGAACTGGGGTAGACGCTCCTTAGTCATGCGCCATCTTGAAATACTTTAGCCGGTAAGGGACATACAGGCCATACTGCTCCACCTTTCACATTTTTGACTCCCGGCAAGTTTGAAGAAGGAAACATGGAGGACCACACATATTCAAAATCCAAATTTCAGGAACAGAATAAGAAAACGGATATTGAAAAGAGCAAGAGACTGGCGTCATCAGAAAAAAGAGTGAACATTGGAGCTGCTTTGGACGCACACACCAAATCCCAACTAGTTAATTATCCTCCGCGCTGCAGTCTCTTTTTTTTCTCTCTCTCTCTCTCCTTTCCGTCGGGTGGCACACGTGCCCGCTCATGGCGTGAAGCGCGGGTCCGTGCCACTGTCCGACATGCACTCCAGCCATGGATGTGTTAAGAGTGGATGGCCTTTTGTACACTTTCGCTTTTTGGAGCGTGACGGCTACCGTAGCTGCAATACGTACTTTCAGCTGTGTGGCGAGAGATAGTTGATTGCGATATATGATCTCAACGCTAGATGGGAGTAATTCTTACTAGGGCTGCAGCTATCGATTCTTTTTGTAATCGATTAATCTAGCACTTTATCGATCGATTAATCAGATACATTTTTGTTTGCGTTTTTAAACAACCAAAACAAATAATGCATAACGAAAATGATGTGGCTGTAAAATGATCAAGCATTTGGCTTTTATTTCTCAAAAAAACGGAGGTATTTATTCCAACTCCAACATTTGGCTCCAAAAATAAGCCCATTTATTGCAATTTACCCATTTAGTGTTTATAAGTGCCAGTGCCAACAATTAAATAACAATACAGTTAAGTCAACTTACTGTAAAACATGTATAACATGTAAAACTATGAATACAAACTTAAATAGTAAGGGACATTTGGCCTTAATTTTGTCTTCTTAATACAACATTGCAAAAAAAGGATTGCACCTTCTGCAAATTACCCACCTGAGAACAAAAAATGAATGTGTGCCTTGCGTGAGGAAGAGTGAGAGAGACGAGGGTGCATGCGTGTGTGTGTGTGTGTGTGTGTGTGTGTGTGTGTGTGTGTGTGTGTGTGTGTGTGTGTGTGTGTGTGTGTGTGTGTGTGTGTGTGTGTGAAGGGGTTCTTTTTGTAGGCTATACTCTTGCAATTGAACGTGAATAAGTTTACTACTTAAAAACGTCAAAGCTAAACATCATATCTAGTCAAACCGCATCGCGACATCGCTACAAATACAGTACGCGATTAAAATCAGCGAATATCAATGTATAGGCTCCGCACAACCATAAAAACCCCTTGTTTCAGCGACGCTTGGTGAAACAGCATGGAGTGGATGTTTTCGGGTCAGATGCTGAATCATTTAAGTTGTACTGCTGTGGTATGCCAGGTCTACTTTGCAGTGGACACACTGCACCTTGTTCTCTTCCTTTTTTAGTATGTAATGATCCCAAACTTTAGACATTCTCTGCCGTTTCTGGACATCTTTACTCTCCGCCATCGCGCCACCTAAATTCAAAATGTATCACGCGCTAGTGGTGTGCTTCCTGAACAACGGTCCGTGTGGAACAATCACATCCCTGTGCGTCATAGGAATTTAACGAGGCTTCGAGGCAGAGTTTTTGCCTCAAGCTATTTTTGTAATCGAGTTATTCGAGTAACTCGATGAATCGTTTCAGCCCTAATTCTTACACAATGTAGCTTTAAAACCAGATTTCTAAATTGTACAACAGGCACAAGAGAGGCTGCTCAACTAGTTCATAGCTAATGGGTGCCAGTGATGCTGGCTTGTCTTCAAGCACACTCTGACTCTTGCATACGTCTTACCTAAACAGCTTTTTACAAGTTACATGAAGTTCAGTGTTTAAAAGTTTTGTTTTTAAACTAGTATAGAAGCACTTGAGCTGTGAGGGCTTAAAACGCACCCCCAGTGTCATTTTGGATGTGCAACAGCACTGCTGGGTCCTTAACCTCAATGCTCCAGTGTAGCATGTGGCTTACAAAGCTCTCTGTGTGCTGTGAGAGCTGGGAAAAGTTCTCATGGGACCTTTCATACAGGGTTCAAGTACGTGTTTTTTTGGAAATGGAGGCCTTCCCTGAACTGAACGAATGTATTCAAAGCTGTTGCTCCTAACGTTAACATTAACGTTGACATTTTGTTCCACAGTGAGACATCTAAGCTACAATCCAATATTAAACGACACGGTTTGTGAACAGAATATAAACAGAAAGGATTCATTCTAACATGTCCCTTTTTTCCCAAGTGGATATGTGCCATTTTGGAGTTTCAAGATATGATTTAATTAGGGGGCTGTTAATGGGATCATACCATTGAATGTTACTTTCCCACAACCTTTCACTCAAAAAGCAAAGATTTTGCTTACTTGAAAGATTTTGACTTGTATAGGTACAGCACATGTTCTGAGCAAATGTAATCAGATGCCTTTGAAATCTTTGCATGCTTGGTGCTTTTCTGTTCCAAGTCACTTTCGTGAGGTCGTATCTTGTAAATTGCATCGTGCGGTCTCACGGTGATGATGCACTTCTGTTAAGTCTACAAAGGCTTAGGGCTGTCTCGCTGCAACTTCAGCAAGTGCTTAAGGGCTCTGACTTGAACTTTAGGAGCCTTTGTGCAGCTTGTTAGTGTCTGCAAACCTGCAGACTTTCTAAAAGAAATTTGACACAAGTTATAGCTTTAGTTATGTCAATAAATATTACCCTTGTACATACAGGTATACATGTTCACATGAATGTGAGAGTTTTAAGTGTTTTATTTTAAGTATTAGAGACATGATGCATTTTACCTGCAGCAACACAAACATCTTTTTTTAAAGGTAAGCTGTGAACTCATGCTTTGAACTTTTGAGTGCAGTAGATCACTGGAAAGTCTGGAGTGGTGCACAGCTCCAAATGTAGCTCTTTCTCCGAGGCAGATGGCTTTTCTTTCAAAGAGAGCACAAAGTGCTGTTGCCTTTCGCGCAGACAGGCAAGTACTTCACTCTTCATTCAAGCTGTTGTTGCTAACTTGCAGTTAGCAACTTCATTTTGTGTGGAGTTTGAACAATTTCACTTCAAAAACCGCTTCATCTATAATTCAGCAGTTGACCAACTGGCATTAGTTTCAGCAATAAACGGAACCCTACAACCAATCAGGGGAAGGTCTACAAGAGATGACGGGCGAGCTCCACCTGTCAATCACACACATATTGGTTATATTGTGTGTGACTCCAGAGCATAAAATAGGGAAGGAGAATTTGAACATGTTGTTTCCCAAACATGGCAGGTGTAATTACTTCCTCTGCAAGTTCCTGTGTGATCTACAATATGCAAGGTATGTAATCACAAATTATCCAATTCCACTTCTATTTCTAAGGACTTCAGGACTCTGGGGATTCGAGCAATGTTAAAGCGGCACAGTCAGCGGGACCCTCTCAGCCTGAAACCCCGGCTGCACCCACATCCTCCACTGGGATGCTGGTGTTTACCGCCCGGAGTGGCTGAAAATTAATTGGCTCCTTGAGCCGCTGTTCATTCCCCTTGTCAGTGCGGTGGCCTCCCCTCACTGCCCTGCCACTTTAAGTCGAAGTTTATTAATGGACTATGTGGGCCATTGATTCCTAATTCCTCCCGACGTTGACATTGGGGATAAATATTGCGTGGCACAGCCGTTTTGGGGCTTATTGTAATCAGCGTTGTTATTGTTCGCCTGACCGAGAAGTAATCTATTTTAAATACACTTTCAGTTAAATGGGGGGCGGGGGGTGTTTTGGGCCTTGTCCCAGCACATTGTCTTCATATTGGCGGAAAAAAAAGAGGCACGGGGGCTACTTTATCTAAAAGAAGGGCACAGGGTAGGGAAGTAGGACGTGTCCCAAACTGGTAGATAAAAGAGGAAGAGAGTGCGAGACATGCAGACAGTCTGACAGATAGAAATATTGCCAGAGTCACCCAGTATGTTCAGTGAAATATGTCTTGCTTTAGAGCATAGGTGGTCTCCGGGTGGTCTCTGTCAGCGCGTGTGTGTCTACTCTTCTGTCTCCGTGAGGCCCGCGGATGATGGATGAGCGCTCAGGCAGCGGGCGAGCCAGACGTTGGGGCTATCGATTTATCCTCACATTTGTCTGACGAGCATTTCAACACACACACACACACACACACACACACACACACACACGGACATATATAGTATTTTCACCGTAAGTATTTCACATGGACAATGGCTCTCTCGCGCCAGCGGAGGCGTGGGCCTTGCTCGAAATGTTTCATCATCTGCAGAGTACAATGACTGCCTCCCTCCTCATCAAGGTGTTTGTATTGATCCACCTGCAAAGTGGCATCCACTTGTTTAACATCCAGTCTAATACACTTCAATTGGCCCAGCCTTGCTTGTCTGCCTGCCTGCTCGTCTGGCTGTTTTGTTCAGCTCAGAGCACAGCAGACCGAGAGGAGTGTGTACGTGTTTCAAGGGGGTGTATTTGTGCCCATGAGGGCATGATGAGACCTGTGTGTGCTTCTGTGTCTTTGTGGGGGGGGGAGGTGGCCTGTGTGTTTGTGTGCCTGTGAGTGTTTTTTATGATGAGGTACATATTTGTGTGTGAGCACGCTCACATGGCTGCAAATAGGTTTTTATGTGACTGTCAAGAGTCCTTGCTCCATCCAGCCCATTGAGCACCAAATTAAGGCTGCAAAGCAAAGTTGCCATTCGGTCCGCTCAAGGCTTCGTTGTTTTTCCCGTTACTTGCTTTGCTCATCGAGTGGTCATAATCAACGTTAACAAATTGGAAGGACATCTATTGTTCTCCCTGCCTAGCCATCTTGAAAATTCAACAATCACAGAGGACACGGTGGAGACATGTCAGAGACGCAATCTCCGTTATAACTGAACAAGATTACACTTGAGTTGGACACGGTACAAGAAGTAGATACTTACAAATTTCAAAGTACATGTACTTGAGTCTTTTCTTTTCATGCCACTTTCTACTTCTACTCCGCTACATTTCAGAGAGAAATATTGTTACTTTAAGTACAGTTTCCTGATGCTACTTACATACTTTTACTTAAGTAACATTTTCACTGCAGGACTTTCACTTGTAACAGAGTATTTTTACAGTGTGGTATTAGTACTTTTAATTAAGTAAAGGATCTTAATACTTCTTCCACCACTGGACGTGATGTCAGGTAACTGCATATCAGAAACCTTGACGTTTTTTTCTGTTCTGTACATTGGGATATAGGAAGCTGTTTTGCGGCATATGTTTTTGACATCTCTGCAATGCTGTTAAAGCTGCCAAAGATTCTCTGTCTCCGAGAGTCATATATATGAGGCATAATAAGAATGAAAGATTGAATCTAGATGTCTGCGTGGGTATGTGGTTATTGATGACAGTTATGACAATAATTTTATGTTACGGCTGACATTTAACGTGTCAACGGTCTCAGCTCATGGAATAGGAAATGATAAACAGCTTCATCATCAGAAGACTCAGTCATCTCACATTTGTTTTCCTCTATCAGGGGATGATGTACCTGGAGGAGAGGAGGCTGGTCCACAGGGACCTGGCAGCCCGGAACGTGCTGGTGAAGTCGCCCAATCACATTAAGATCACCGACTTCGGCCTGGCGCGGCTGCTGGATGCTGACGAGAAGGAGTACAACGCAGACGGGGGCAAGGTTGGTGTAAGTGGAGGCGTGAGCATGTTTTTGTGTGTGTACACTACTTACCTGGCTGAGAGCGGATTAACACGCAGGACTCCGTACATTAAAATGGTATACATATGTAGTAAATAGTGCAAACAAAAAGTAATAAAACAAACGGTCAGTGATGGTGGCCAGGGAAGGTTATGCTCCAGGGCCAAAAGTATTTCTGTGTCTCTGAATGTGTGTGTGTGCATCTTAATTCAAATTGTATTATACAAACCCCAATTCCAATTAAGTTGGGACGTTGTCTAAAACAGAATACAATGATTTGCAAATCCTTTCCAACCTATATTCAGTTGAATATACTACAAAGACAAGATATGTAATGTTCAAACTGATAAACTTAATTGGTTTTTTTGTGTGCAAATATTCACTCATTTTCCATTTGATGCCTGCAACATGTTGCAAAAAAGCTGGGACAGGGGAAACAAAAGACTGGGAAAGTTAAGGAATGCTAAAAAAAACCCACCTGTTTGGAACATTCCACAGGTGAACAGGTTAATTGGAGACAGGTGAGTGTCATGATTATGGTATTAAAGTATTAAAGGAGTATCACCAAAAAGCTCAGTCGTTCACAAGCAAGAATGGGGCGAGGTTCACCACTTTGTATTCAACTGCGTGAGCTAACAGTCCAACAGTTTAAAGATGTTTCTCAACGTACAGTTTAAGGATTTCATCATCTACAGTCGATAAGGTCTACAGAAGATTCCGAGAATCTGGAGAAATCTCTGCACGTAAGCGGCAAGTCCGAAAACCAACATTTGATGCCTGTGACCTTCTATCCCTTCTTGTATTAAAATAGTAAATAAGGCTTCAGCTAATGATGGTAATCTACTCAATATTATACTTATTATCAATCCTTTAAGTGTTAAGTATATAAAATGTCAAAAATAAAGACATTTTTGTCATTACTACACTTGCATTGCATTGCAGCACAAGCAGTAGAACAAAAAAGATGACCTCTAAATCCTCGACTCCATTGCCCTGCACATTTGTATGTTTGCATGAATAGAACATGTCATAGTACAGTTTGTCTTACAGCTGTGTGCATTTCACATTTTTATACACTGAAAAATTACACAGCCCACCTTCGCACAAAGGCCAATATACATTTGCTTTTTAATACTTGTTTTTAATACTTGGGACACTTGCATTTACAATCCTTTATTTCCCATCGTTATCCTTTTTTACTCTTATTCAAATGTGCATTCGTCGTTGCACACAGCCTCAAGAGTATGTGCACACTAAGCCAGCTAAATTTGAAAAAGCATCTTCTTTTCTGCCTGCTCAGACGCTGTGTAGCAGTAACAGATAAGAAGACAATCACCTCTAACTTACTTTGTAATCACTCTTTTTGATTTCAATACAGCCAACCCCAGTGTAATTTGTTATTTATGTGTACTGTGCAAAAATGATTTAACCGACGTCTCAGGGCAGTAGAGCAGGAATAGTTTATTTGCCTTGGTTAACAGGTAGCATGTGTAACCTCAGATTAAATCACTATTTTCTGCTCGCTCACTGGTCTGGCAACAGCAACAGAAAAATGTGCAAATGACAACAACTAAATCGTAAGTGTGACTGTATTCAAACACAGTAGAGGTGATAATGGAGAGCAAAAGGGGACCGAACAGAGAAAACTGAATAATCGAGCTGTGTTGGTTCCGCTTACCAGATGTTAGCTGCTGATGTCATTTTCTTGTTTTCGAATAAAAGGAAAGACAAAGAAGAAATTTAGCTTTTTCCTATTTCATATTGATGTGGAGATCTAAAACACTTTTGGACAGTCTGGTGAACTACAATTTTAAAGCACTTCATCCAAACAAATAATGCAGCCACAGTTCCAATCAGTTTGTTTTGTTTGGGGACCCAGACTACGTTAATCAGAAGCCCCTTCTCTTTCCCTCGCTTGAGGCGCACTATGTAAATTGTCGTGATCAACTCCCTTTATTAAATTGGCTTGCTCATTGCTGCATCTATTCATCTGGAGGCCTGACGGTAGCCACTGCATCTTGAATTTAAGCTGTTACCTGTGGCAAATGAAAGATATTATAGTTTGATGCAACCATCTGAGTGATTGACTCCATGTGGCTATTCACTGATGCATTGATAAATCAGAGCTGTTTTCAGCAGTTACACATGTACGCCATAAAAATAGATGCGCCATGAGAGATAAATCAACAGAGATGAAAGTGGAGGCGCCGTAGCCGTTTCCAACCTGACGCATTTCATTTCCCTTCGTCTTGTTCATTTCCCTGAATAGCAAGCACGTGTGTGTGAGGCTCCCAGATGAAAGGAGGGGCTGTATTTCAAATGACCGATCGTGAACATGTTTGTGCATATGTGCGTTCACATCTGCTGACAATCTCTCTCTCTCTCTCTCTCTCTCTCTCTCCCTCCCCCCCCCACCCCCCCTTGTACAGCCAATATGTAAATTATATGGCAGTTTGGAAAAGGCGATGTGTGGCTTTGTCCTTGTCAGGGCCCGTTCTTATTACGATTTCACGCACTGTCTGCTGTAAACCTACAGGCTACTGAGATAATGCGAGACAATTGGCCAGTACATTCTCATTTACATGCAGTATCTTTAAAAAGCGTGCTCACTATCGATGAACCCTGGGATAGACTGAAGATAAGCAATCACAGTACTTGAGTAGTATTGAGCGAAGCAAAATATGGTAAATTTCCCAATATCTCACTAACGCTGGATTAACCGACGGGGAAGCTGTTGAGCAAAACATAAGATGGATAATATGCATAATGGCAATATTATGAATTTACCAATTCAGGGGTAAATAGATATGATAGATGTGCTAATGAACTTCTTCATCTTTGGTCTGTTTCATCAAAGATCCTCATCTTCATGTGTCTATCCATCTCTCCTCAGATGCCCATTAAATGGATGGCTCTTGAATGCATCCACTACAGAAAGTTCACTCATCAGAGTGACGTGTGGAGTTATGGTGGGTGGTAAATGTATTATTGGACATCTTGTATGTGTAGACGTAAATGTTTGTTATGCTCATAATTGTGGGAAGGAAAGAAGCCAATGACCTGAAATCCCTTGTTTGCACTTTCGACCTCTTTATTGTTCTGCTTATCTTGTTCTATGTTGTTGTCTGGCTGTTTGTCTCACCCTGACATCTCTCCCTGCCTGTCTGTCTTGTGTCCCCCCCCCCTCTTGTCCTACAGGAGTGACCATTTGGGAGCTGATGACATTCGGAGGCAAACCATACGACGGCATCCCTACAAGAGAAATCCCAGACATTCTGGAGAAAGGGGAGCGTCTGCCCCAGCCACCCATTTGCACAATAGATGTCTACATGGTCATGGTCAAATGTGAGGAAACACACTTACAACAGCTCAGTCACACATACATACATGCATACATACATGCATACAGTACACTCACAAACAAGATGTGTATGCAAAATATGGTTTATAGGATGACAGAGTGGTATCCATCTTCTAATCGAACTCTCGGCAAGAAGGCAAATAAACATCTTTCCCAAAACCTCAAACTGTTCCTTTAACTGAAAAAAAGATTTATATTTTTTAATATTCATTTAATGACCAGATGTGGAATGTTCAGGGTACATATACACCAAATTGTACATCCCTAGTATGCACCATCAAATAATGTGTAAATTCAAAAGAATCATCAGTGAAATAAAAAAAAAGCTTGTGTCTTGCAACATATCACACATTTGTAACCATAATTGCCTCAGCAACATGTGGCAGCATTAAAGACAATGTTACAGAGCAGCACTCCAACTCAGCGAGTGCTGTGCAGCATATAATCTTATTTTTTTTTTAAATCATGTTTATACACCGCTCCAACTCAGAGTCACAGATGAGTTGTAGTTTAATAAAAGGGGTTCATATTTTTAATATTCATCTGATAAGGTGTTATCTGAGCTCAGGGGCTGCGATTCAAGGCTGGAAGAAAAGTTGGTTTGTAAAGAGGAGAGATGAAAAAACAAAAACAATTCAGAGAAAGAGATGTTGTGAAACTGATGAGATGCTGGTTTATGGTCTGCAACATGCAGGCGCATCCTCAGCCAGGGACTCTGCCCACATCCGTGTTCATGTCATCCTCCATCTGGACCATCACACCTCCCTCACAGGCCAACGTACCCCAACTCTCCCTCCAGCTCGTACAACTGTCCAAAAACCTGTCTTCTCTTCATCCTCCCCAAATTCTCCCATCTTGCACTCCTTCCCCTAGCTGGATTCAGAACCCTGGTTCTGCTGTACATGGCTGCGGAAGGATCCACCCTCCCATATTTCCAGGAAACAGTCCAGACATACATGCCAATCCATGCTATGAGATCTGCCAGATATCGGCTGCTTGGCTAGTCTTTTTTTCTCCATACACCAGTCTGGTCATTGCTCCACCCCGCTCCACCCTTTTCTGTCACTCCCTGTCTTCTATTGGTGGCTGAAAAATCTCATAAAAATGACCTCACATCAGCTTTTCCCCACTGACTTTTTTTCCCCTCTGCCATCACAGTTCTCAGTTCTTTTTTAAATTATCTACTCTTTTTTTTTTTTTTTTTTTGTTCGACAAATATTGTATCTGCGCTATGAATATACTTCTTATTATTTGCTGCTTGTAGCTCTATGAATTCAAACTTATTCTAGTGGAGCACTGCTGATTCGCTAGGGATGAAGACAACAGCAGTGAGTGCTTCAAATGCCAAAATGTGTTGAAAGAGAATGATGTGATCCAGTTTGGAGCTCGATATCAAAACATATTCCCATGATAAGAAATGTTAATCCAACCAAAATGTCATATTAT
The DNA here is from genome assembly GCA_023631565.1 of Gymnocephalus cernua. Lineage (NCBI taxonomy): Eukaryota > Metazoa > Chordata > Actinopteri > Perciformes > Percidae > Gymnocephalus > Gymnocephalus cernua. Next base: position 12,649,007 of record CM042448.1, on the reverse strand, counting down.
CTAATTGTTCTTTTTCCAAATGAAAAACTGCTGCCAATGACTTTTGACAGCAGAGAAGCAATCATGAAAGCCCTGCAGCCATTTAGCCTAATAACAATGCCAACTGATTTCTGTCTTACCCCCTAGAGGAGGAGAATACATTTTATGTGCTATGTAAAATGTCTGGACAATTATATTATAAATGCTGGCGAAAGGGATTCCCATAACTTAACAGGCAGCTCCCACATAGTCCTTGTTTATTAGTTATCTTTAATTCAATTAAATAAATAAAAACGTTATTGGTCGCAGAGGGGGCAATTCTTGAGGGCAGGTGTCTGATATACATCATATGTTACATTTTCACTTTTATCCAGTCTGTTGCTGACCATATCCTCTCTACAGGTTTTAAAATCCCCTCACTCACTCACAATGCTACAGCACCCTGAAAAACACATCTCACACACACAGTCAGCTGAGTCAAACCAGCAGGGGGGGGGGGGGGGGTCGGGGAGGGGGGGGGGGGGGGGGGGGGGGTCACGCTGCCCCATCGAAAGCCAGAAGCAAGCTCAGCAATTGGAATAATTCTAATTACATGTTGACTGAGAGCAGTTGTTTGTGATTTGGTGCGCTGTCACACTGCGTGCCCCGCCGCCTCGGCGCTACCCCAATAAAGATGAAATAGAGTTTGATTGCTGAAGTGATTGCACCTCATTTAGGTAATGTGCCTGCGTGGGGGCACTAGAAGTGGATATAACATGAACTGAGCGAAGAAAGGCAGGCAAAATAATTTTTTTTTAGGAGAGCTTCATAGCTTCAGATCGACAGAAGGAAACGTACATTAGACCACAGACTCTGATTTGAAAAGTTGCATAAATGTAGTGAAGATAAACTATTAATTTAGTGCCACTGTGGTAACCACTAAGTGTGAAATAAAGTGAAATGAAGCAATTATATTCTCCAGGTGTTCCGTGGAACCTCCCTCTAGGACTGCTAGAGGCGCCCAGGCCCCAATTTAGCCATAACTGTTGTAGAATATGCAGTGCAGACACTGAAATTAGCACCTCCGTTTGCATTTCTTGCTAATCTGAGCTGAATGACAACCTGGCCTCTTACATCACCTGCAGTAGTCTTCTGTGTTGTCAGTCCTCTGCAGCTGTGGCCTCAGGGAGAGAAGAGTAGGCTGGAGAACTCTTTCTTACCTTAATAACTACCTGTGAGTTGCCCTTGAGCAAGGCACTTAGCCCTTCAAATGGTTAAAACCTTGTTAAAGTGAACACCATACTTGCTTGTTAAGGTTGTTGTTTTTTTGTATTTTCTACAGAACTTCCATCTGCATACAACAAAGATAAATACAGTACACATTTAAGAAATATGTTACATCTGCAATACCGGCACACAGAAGAATGGCAGTGACACGGCTGATTCCAACAAATCCTTAATCCCCCCCCCCACCCCTTTTTTTCTTTCCCCCAGGCTGGATGATTGACGCAGACAGCAGGCCAAAGTTCAAGGAGCTGGCTGCTGAGTTCTGCAGAATGGCCCGTGACCCCCAGCGATACCTGGTCATCCAGGTGTGTTTGGAAGGCGTTTAAATGCTACAGTATCTATATGAAAATATAATCATCTGATATATTTTGTGCGTCATTTTTGATTATAACTGCAGTTAGTCTCGCTTTGGCCAGACCTTCCTCCACAGCGCCGCGGAGGAGGGTCTGGCCAGTCCACACAGCATTCTGGGATGGGACAGAGCCATGTTGCCACTGCTAAATGGTCTCGGGAAGGAACTTGTCTGGGTGGAAAAAGTAGCTTTAGTCGTGCAACAGAAAACTCAGATTGGACAGATAGTCTAGCTAGCTGTCTGGATTTACCCTGCAGAGATCTGAGGAGCAGTTAACCACAGTCCTCAGAAATCCACCAGAGTTTAAAATTCCAACACAAAGTAAGCAGAAGGTGATGGACATCCAGGCGAAAAGAGCGACATCCCGGCGGAATTTCCGGCGGCACCAGAGCAATCCCGGAAATGGAACATCATGGTCATAGGCTAAATTGCGGTATACTTACTGGCCATTATGCCTGTTGGCATGTAGGGCCATCCGTTAAAAGAAATAAATCACACTAAACTGTGTCACTTGTGTACTGTTTAGGGAGATGACCGCATGAAGCTTCCCAGCCCCAATGACAGCAAGTTCTTCCAGAGCCTTCTGGACGAGGAGGACCTGGATGACTTGATGGATGCCGACGAGTATCTGGTGCCTCGGGGTTTTAACATGGCTCCTCCGTCATACACAACCAGGCCTCGCGTTGACTCCAACAGAGTAAGGACACTGCTTCAGGACACAAAAACATATGCGGAAAACATTTTTTCATTAATTGTGCTATAGTCCTAAGATAGTTTGAAAAATGTGTCACCATCCTTTTAAAAAGGAAATTTGAAGGTGTCTAAGCATAAACCTACAGCTTTAAGTGAATACTTTAATATAATAACACATTATATCTTCTTATCAAAACCCTTTCAGGTCTACTGATTTAACTTTAGCCGCAAAACATACTATTTTCATTTCTTTCTGGTCAAAAACTGCCCAACTCACTGTCCTCTATAAGTGCTCAAGGTGGTTAAGAACTTCCAATACGCTGATGATTTTCCTCTGCTAATGGCTCACCTCCTTCATTTCCATCCTAGCGTGTGTGGCTCAAAACTGTGGCTCTTTATGCGCTAGCTCCCCAGGCCCCAGGTTTCATTACTCAGAGCTCCATAAGCAAATAACAGACGCTCTCTTAAAATGCCAGAGCCGTTTACTAATAGACAATGAGCGCAGGCTCGGCTGTTTGCTCTGCAGCCTTCACTACATGCCCCTGGCCCACGGGTCTGTCTTATCCACCCGTACCCCTGTGACCTATCCATTTTTCCAATTTTTTTTGTTCCCTAACAAGCCCATGCGTACCCCCAAGAAAAGCACACACGGTGATCCATCCAGGGTGGTGCGTGTTCAAAGTCAGCACCACTATCATGAACTGAAACTCCTTTGATAATACCATCAAAAGCCCCTACATGCCCACACAGGGAAAGTAACTTGTCAAAAATCCATCGGCTGGCTGACTTTGCCACGGGAAGTTAGCTATTCAGGTTGTGCCGCCGCAGACGCTGTCCAATACAGACGGTTATCTAATCTGGGCTGATTTGCTCTCACGCTTGTACTTGAAAAGAGGAGCGGATAATGACTGGCTTTGAAGAAGGGATGAACAGAGAAGTTTGGAGGAGGGGGGATTTGATTGCAACGGAGGGATGACAATGGGAGTAAGTGAACAGATACAACCTCAGGACATTTTCTTTTTTTTTCTCCGTTGTGTTTTGTAGCTCTGCTTCCTGTAATTGCTGCTGTACCGCTAGCAGTTGGCAAGAGTCTCGAGGAGTAGGCCTGGGTTAAATAGCCTACGGCAAGCCAACACAGCACCACAAGAAGCCCTTTGCTTCCCATGTCATGTTTCGTATTTCCTTGTGGGGTTTTCTGTTCTTTTTTGAGGTCCAGGTGACTGAATCGTAGCTCTGCCTGGCTGCCCTTCACATTCCCTTAAGGCTGATGACTACACTGTCAGAACTTTTTTGGCAGCTACACGGGTTAAAAGTCTCCCGTCCATTGCCGCAGGTGGCATACAACTGGCTTAAACAGATTCCAGCGTTATGACTTTTGGCATTCACACTGTGTGTGAATTTGTTGTGGTTCAGTTGAACAATAGATATATTTAGTTTGTTAAACAATGTTGTTACAGCTCGTTTATCACCAAATAGCTGCACAGTGTCATACAAAACATGCATCAAGGTTTTCTCAAGGGGTTTAGAACAAAGAAAGTCAAACTACAGTTTGCTTAGTAACATCAGAAAGCATGTTTTATTGTCTCTATCCACAACCCACTCTTTGCCTCAGAACCAGTTTGGCTATCGAGACGGTGGTCCGAACCCTGCTGAGGCCTCTGTGCAGGGTGCCCAAGCCTGCGTGAACCAGGACGCCACAGGTGGACCGGGTCCGGGCCTGGAAGACCAACGCTGTAACGGGAGCCTGCATAAGAAGAGCCTGAGCCAGGCCGGGGGAGAGGACAGTGTGGGCCAGAGGTACAGCGCTGACCCCACCATCTTCTTGGGGGAGAGGTCGCCCAGAGGGGACACTGATGAGGACGGATACATGACACCCATGAAGGACAAGAGCTCCTCAGGTACTTTAATTGTCACCAGAAACACCCAGTGAAGTCTGGTTAATTTTCCAGATCACTTGTAACAAACAGAATTGTGTTTGAGAGGCTAAGAATAAATCCAGGCAGAAATTTTGCAGCCCTGCTGCTCATTGTTGTAATGACGCCCAACTGCATTTTGGGAGTTGAATTTAATCCACAGCGTAGTGTAGATAATACTAAACTTTGAAATAACCTTACTTCATTATATTACTTTCATAGAAATCAAAGTTGCACATAGATTAACTACATCATCAATCTTCTGTGATGTTCCACAAACACAGAAACACAATTTAAATGTAAAACAAGTGCATCCTGTAGCCTGGTGCACCTGTTCCCTGTTCATCTCTTTGCTCATCCACAGAGTAAGTACGATCTTGTGTAGTATATTCTGTCATTTTGCCATTTCATTTAATTCCATTGATTAAAATTCCTACCCAGTATCCATCAACGGTGTATGTCGTGTTTTGCCTTTGATAATATTTCTGTGCATCAGCCCTGCTCTTGCACTACCGTCTTTGATTTTTGAGCAGCTTAAAATATAACAAAGCCTGCAGCAAAATGCATCTGATGCAATGTCAAGGAGCGCAAGAGTGGGCAAAATCAATAGGTTTCGCACCCCACTATTATAGCGTTTGGAAGCAGTGAAGAGGGTCATTTGCTGGCATTTTCACCCCTGGCAGATGGAGTTTGCAGTGCCAAAGAACTGCTGGCATCTTGCCCGTCTGGTCCTGAGTGGCTGCCATTATCACCATTATCATCTCCATCTTCTCCCCTCATTAGCGAGTTATCTCTTTCTCTTACTCTCTTCAATTTCTTTTGTTTACTTCTCTCTTGATTTGATTCCTATGGATCTTTTGTTTGTCTGTCTTATTCTCTCATAAACTCCTTTATCTCTTTATCTTCTTCCCCACCCTCCCTCCCTTTTCTAATCTGTGCTACAGAATATCTCAATCCCATTGAGGAAAACCCATTTGTATCGCGACGCAAGAACGGTGAGATCCATGCCTTGGATAACCCGGGCTACCACAGCACACCCAACAGCCAGCCCAAAGGAGAGGATGAGTACATCAACGAGCCCCTATACCTCAACACCTTCCACAGCCCCGCGGAGCTGGGCCTGGAAGCCCTGAGGAGAAATGGTCTGCCCCTACCCACCCAGCCCTCTTCCTCCATCCCTTCTTCAGGCTCCCACCTCCCGCTTACTATCCAGGCCAGCCTGCCCCACTACCCCCTCCCAACGGCCCAGCCCTCTCCATCTGGCATGCCTTGCCACCACGGCCCACCGACCCACATCCTCCATGGTCACCACACCATCAAACCTGCGGGACAACCTGGCAATCCAGGTGGCGGCTCCATCAACCAGAGCCAAACAGGAAGTACTGCCCAAGCCCAGGTGTGCCATTCAGGTGCCCTGTCCACTTCGGCCACCATTGGGCACGGCAGCCTGCCAGCATATCAGATCCATGCTACCACGCACCCAGCCAGCACTAGCCTGCTGAAGCACGGACAGACGACAGGTAAAGTCAGCGGGAAAAAGCTGAAGGTAACCTTTGACAATCCAGAATACTGGCAGCACAGCCTGCCTCCCAAATCGTCTAACCAGGCGGTCCCTGACGGCGCACAGGGCGGTTCCACCAACGCAAAGCTGTTCTATAAGCAGAATGGACACATACGGCCTGCGGTAGCTGAAAACCCTGAATACATGTCTGAGTTTTCCCTGAAATCTGCCACCGTCTTGCCACCTCCACCCTACCGGCAGCGGAACACTGTGGTCTAAATCGTTTCACTTGACAAAAGTTCCCCCGTCAGACTCTAGCGTCCAGCAACCCAGACATCCTCTCCGGTTCCACTGTTCCACACAGAGGGGAGCGGCCACAACCAGAGCCCCCAACTCTATCCAAATAACGTGCCATCTGCTGTAGCGATATCAGAGCGATGTGGACCGAACCGAGCCAGGCAGACCCAACTCAAACTCACACACCTTTACTATATCCAATCCAGTCCATTTATGTCCTGTAGATAGAGACTCCATGCCACTGAAAATGTGAAGGTTACAGTAGTTTTGGGCATACAACGGACACATGACTGTCACATAGCAGGGCGCGTATCGTGTCGTCCCGGCGAGGTAGAACAATGGCGTCAAACAAGATGGATTCAGCTTACGGGACCTGAACTCACTGCCAGCCACTGCGGTGTCCAATTCATGAAAGGAACCATATGTTTTATTATTTTTCCAACATAAAGGTCGGAGGATGAACAATACGTTTCTAAGGGTTTCTGAAATAAGCAACCAGCAAATAGAGTCTGGTAGATATCAAGTCTTGTGAATGACCTTTAGAGTGAGGCAAAATATGGAGGATAAATGACTGAAAGGGTTTAGTCAAGACTTCCAGTTACGTAAGACGGAGCACTGAAAGCTTATCAATCATATTCATTCTTTTGCCTACAGGATTATACTGAACATTCTCAAGTTTACCATCAAATATGTGAATCTCATCTTTCTACTGTAACTGTGATACTGTGATTGCCAGAACTACAGTGATCCCTCCTTTCACATTTGTAGTTAGACCATGGACCGCTGTTTAGTTGTTTTTGGTTGACTGCTGTCTTGGAAAAACTGATCAAAAACAAAAAAATACACTGTAAACATTTTTATAAACACTGGTTTCAGTGCTGAGAAGATGGATTTTTATACACTGGTTTTCCCATTTAGACCATGAAGCTACCCTAGACGTGTAAAGAGTGTCTTGCCATAAGGGTGCAGATCCTTGTATGTGCTGAATAGTAGGACCATCCATAAAGCAGCTCAACTCAAAATGGCGATAATGGAGACAGAGTGAGGGAGAGAGTAAACAATTCTGCAGAGAGGGAGGGGTTCATAGAAGCTGCCTAATGAGGACCTCAAGGAATGAACAAGACAGTACCAGCAGGGCACAGTAAAACTAGTTTTTGTGTGTTTGTGTGTCTGTGTGAATGAGCCAAGCGCGTATTAGCGAACCGCTTTGGCCCCACAGACAACATTTGTGGAAAAAAAAGAGATGTGGCAGAAGTCGGCGACGACACTGTCGGCAGCTTCAGTACCGCTGCTAACCAACAGTCCACCATGTGACTGCTGTTAAGTAGAAAACGTTTTTTTTTAATGTCTTGAATTAAAAGATCATTGAGTGGCCCAACAGCACCAAATCTCTATGAGATGTCCATCATTCACCAGTCCATTCATCCATGGCCTGCAGTAATGATTCTTTTTTTTTTTTTTTTTTTTTGGTCTGAGGTGGCGAAATGACCTGCACAATTTCAAACCGTTATGTTGTATTATAAATAATCACAGACAAAGATCAAAACCACATCTGTGTTTTAATTAGACTGACTTAACGTTTGTAATAATGGGGCTGTCATTTGCTCTTTGGCAATTGGCAGTGGTTGAAAATCCAATTGTTTGATATTGTTGAAGGAACTTATTGCCCAGAAGTCCGAACTCGACAGACTGCTAACCTACCAACCTCGTTTCCTAGAAATTCTGTTTATATTCAACTCATTTGAAACAGCAAATACGTTTTACAGAAAACACAAGTGCCCCAATTCTTCTGTTGCCTAAACTGAACCGCATTCAGGATGCAAACTCTGGTCTCGAGTGGCAAAGGACATCATCAAAAGGTATCCCAACAGAGTTTAGTCACGAGATCACTAATAGAACACTGTTTGCCCCTTTACACTCAAAAGAATTGTCCCCACCCTCACTACTGATGCCTCTGCAGGCAAACGTCCGGTCAATGCTCCTAAAAGCACTGGTATTACAGCCATTATTTCTCCGCCAAGCCATACAAGAAGACCTGTGGGTGGGAAAATACTAGAAAAACTTGCCAAACTTCAAAGATCAAGGGGAACATTTTGTAATGATGGTTGACCTCAGAGAGCCTCTTCCAAGAATCACATCTTAGCTCAATCAATATGAACAAAATGGTGTAGTTTCTGAACCTTTAGCAGGTGTTCCCAGCCATTATCTGTGCTTTTGTTTAATTTAATTTAAATTTTTTTTACATTATTAGTGTAATTACTATTTATCATTCTGCTATGGCAGGCCCCTGTCCAAGCTGTTTTCTCGTACGTAGGATATTTATTTAGTGTGTTTCAATGCTTCTTCTGTGTGTGAAAGTGTTTGTCTTAGTAAGCTGTATACCTTTGCCCTCCCCATGGAGCACACAGCTCAAACTCGCGGGGAGAAAGAAAGATTTTCCACCATTCGTTACTGGAATATTCAACTGGTTTATCTGGTCATTTACCACTTCAAAAAGCAAAAGCGTTAGCAAAAGTCTGAGGAAGGTGCTGACCAGCTTCTAGAATGTCCTTGTTTCCAGGTTGTTGTTTTTGTCTGCTTCAAACAGCATTTATAATGCTGCTTTGATGAAATTGTGATTATTTGATGGAGTATTTTGTAGTCCCATTTGGAGCTCTAATTTAATGAAATAGAGACAGCATTTAGAATCAATGTGAAATATTTATAGCGCATTTGAGCTTGTTTATACTGAGCGATGGAGGCGTCTGCCGAATCTGTGTTTCAAGAAGAAAAAAAGGAAAAGGAAAGCACGATGGTGGTAACAAAACAACAAACAAACAAAAAGAGACGCCTTGGTGTCTCTCTTGTTTGTTATAATTATCTTGAAGACCCAGGCAAAATATGGGTTTGAGTCAAGAATAGATTATCACTGATGAGACGATTGGCCTCACATGTTCTCGAAAGTATGACGTTTCCAGAAGAGGAAGAAAAAAATACCAGTAGTTTGTCAAATCTTGTCAAAGGCCTTGGTTACTGTTTTTACACAATCTGTTTTCTATTTGTGGAAGCAATCCTTTTTCCTCTCTACTGACTAATATCTCACATATTTCACCTTGGCATTGGACTGTGTTACCTGCTGCTATTTGTCTCAGCCCTAAACACTCTTGTGGCTCATGGCAGTTCAAGAACACACCATGGCGAGTGGTGTTTAAGACTGATCACTTTTTATTTTTTTTTATTTCTACTTTTAACCGTTTCCTCCGAGCCAAGGTGCAGAGGCATGTAGCCACGTTGTACTGAAGTGCATCCTTTAATATTTCATACCAACCATATAGGCTGCGTTAGACTCTAATGTATAGTACAATGTCACCTTGCATGGTACCCAAAGTGAGTGTTTTACTGCCCTCCGCCTTTGTATCTCTTCATTGATTGACAGTATTATATTTTGTTTTCAGCGTGGGAGAAAAGAGCCCCGATTTTCTTTTCTTTTTACTGAATTCAGTAGCACAAACTGAGAATCCTTATTTGTGAAATCTTTCATGGGATTTTGTTTTGGTGTACAGTACTCTATATAGTCTTTTATTATTGAGTCATTTCCCATATTTACCAAGGCTGTTTTTCTTCAAGGACGAGACTTGAATCTATATGATTTATTTTTCCACTATTGTGTTGTTTACTGCACATTGTTGAACATGTTTGTCATTCTTGCTAGTTGTCCGCATCTTAATTGCACAAATCATCGTACTCATTTTCTGTGTTTAAATTATCAGATCAGTATAAATGTACAGAATCTTTGGGGTTTCCTCCAAAAAAAAATTATCTAACACACTTCAACAACAAATGTGAATAGTATTTTTATAAAGCACTGAAATGGCCAACGGGGTGAAATTTGTAAATAAGGAGGCAATGCTTTGAATTTATATGGTCTTCTCTCCTACTGCTGTTTTCTCCTGCTTATAACGACTTGTACAAAAAGAGCCGTACATATTTGCTTTATGTAAGTGTACCTTTTGACTAATGGGAGTCTGATTTGAAAAGTGCTTGTTGACCCTTTCTCATGTGAAACTCTTGTGAAGCCCCCCCCCCCTTTTTTTTTTCCCCAGAGCTTTGTGGCTGTCCTCGCGTAATGTTTCAGTTTAGGTGAACACCGTAAAAGTGGTTATGGGTGGAAGGATGTTCAATCCACCTGGTATCTCTGTCTCGCTTCCACAATGCCTGCCACGTTTTATTTGTCACTCAGTAATCAGAACAAGCGAACAGTACCTTCTTTTGCTCTTTATCTCTCTCCCTTTCTAATTATCATACAACCAGTGCTGCCACCTAACCTAGATAAACTGTATTACCTTCTTCTGCTTACTTTCTACTGGAAATATTACTGAGCCACGTCTGCCCACCTCCTCCTCCTTTCCTGAAAGGCAGAGCACAGCCTTCACAGTATTTTTCTGTTTTCGTTTCTGATTAGTTCAGCATGCTTTCAGAGGAGACATAGTAGAGAGAAGGCATTCTCGGTAACTCCTCCTTGCCTACGTTAGCTTCCCATACGTCCCCGTGTCCCTTTTTATCCAAGACGGTCACTGCTGACCGTCTCTCTGAGTTGTCTGAAACCATACCCAAAGCTTTATATCATAGAAATACCGTTCCTCATGTTTGTTACATGAATCTGTCAAAAGTATATTTTTAATTTAATATAAATAAAGATTGATTCGGTATATGTTGTAGTGATTTGGTGGTGATTTTGTTGCGTGTCTTGAAGCTAAAAAACAAACATCTGGGTTGGGTTTAAAGGCAAAGTTGGAGTGGATGCAAACACGTGCAAGAGGAAAGTTGTGAATGTTCTTGAACCTACTCGCTGGCAAGAGTAAACAAAAATCTTGCGGAGTAAATTATTCTCAAAGTAAGGCTGTTTTGGATAAGGATTATACCTGATGTTCGGAAAAGCACTTTTAGAATGTGTCCAGATTTGCTTTAAAGATGCTACTTTAATTTGTATTTTAATTTGGAAAATCAGCTATATCAGGGACTGTAACCCCGGCAGGGATTCCGTGTCTTGCTCAAAGACACCTCAGCAGGGGAGCTCTGGAGCCTTAACCTAGATCCCATTGCTTGACATGCCATCCCGCTGCCTTTAAATAGAGCAGAAAATGAAAGCCCCGTTTGGTTGCTCTAATGCTCACTCTAACAGCTTTAATAATACAATTTAACAGATGGTGTCTTTAATTAAGGCGAGAAGCTCTCAAGTTCCAGCATGCTTATTTTGACCTGACTTCTTTAGATCAACATTACAGCGGTTGCACTGGAGGCGAGGTTCTGCACCGCAGCACACTTTCATGCTCAAAAGGACTTGCAGATGAAGACCAGCTGCATCAAAAGCTCTGCAGTGTTCCCCTAGCCTCCTCCAAAAGTTCGCCTCAAATAGGCTAATAAAGTGTGGATATAACATTTTGCTCTCATTTTTCCTCTCGCCTCGTGCTGCACTTAGTCCGCTGTTTACCCAAGTGTTGGTTATGTAAACTGGCATAGGCAACATCGTTTGCTATGCAGCGCTCCTCCATTGCTGCTGCATTCCCAGGCTTTCATTTCCATCATAAATAATACAAAACTATCCAATGGCAGAATATGAGCTTTCTGAAGTCACTGCTATTAATACTAATAAGGCGATGGGGTGCTTTAAGTAAACACTGTTTATGAACAGAAATCCCCCTTCTTTTTTCCCTCTCCTCTGTCCATTAGTTTCCTCAGAGCACTGAGACTCAATTAGAAAGCACATTGAGTTCCACCATAGTAATTTAGAGAGGGAGCTTCTGCTGCAGTCACACTATTTGAACTATTTCCAGTTATATTCACTTATAGCTGCTTATTCAAAATCTATATTAGGTCTGCCCACTTGAATCGCTGTCCAAAAGAAAAAAAAAAAATTCACATTTTCTATGTAAAGGAACATTTAATTGATACTCACTCACTCCCTTCCTAATGTTGAACTCGCATAATAGACAGATTATCTTGAACGTTAACCACACTTCCCGACAGGACTTTGTACATTATCACCCACACCAGACAGCAAAAGGGGAAGGTCACTGTTAATTTGGCAACTGCTGTATAACCATTTGTCATTGTGTTACAAGTCTCCTTTGTAGCCGATCTTCCAGTGAAGGCCTGCTGTCGCCGCCAGGAGATGGGGTTCAGCTCCGTCCCGGAGGCCTGTAGCAATTAAACTTACAGCTGCCCTGTACACCTGCGACAAAGCTCGGTGATGACAGCCCATCGCCAACAGACCGCTGCTGTTTAATTGCAGTGTGTCACCTTGACGGTTTAATCCAAGCACCTTTGCACCAAAGAAGTTTGAAATGGCTCCACGAGCTCGAGATTCTTTTATATTATAGCCTAGAGTTTGTCCGGTGTGTTTGGAGCTGCAGTCACAAATACTCTCCTCAGGACTCAAAAAGCCCTCGGAATAGAATTTAAGCCACAAGAGTGAACTTTAATTCGCTACATGAACTGATTTTGGGCCCTATTTTAACAATCTAAGCGCACTGTGTGAAGCGCCTGGCACAGGTGCGTTCATGGCGTGTACAAATCCACTTTTTCTAGGTTAACGGTGGAAAAAAAGGGGTCTGTGCGCCAGGCACATGGTTCGGAAGGGTTGTACTTAGTGTCTTCATTAATTCATAGTTGTGTTTTGGGCGTAACATGCAATTAACCAATCAGAGTGACATCTCCCGTTCCCTTTAAAAGCCAGGCGTGTTTGTGCCTTGGTGCATTGCTATTATGATGGCAGATTTGCTAAGCAGGAGAAACTGGTGTGCTCGTGCGTGAAGTGAACAGATCATATCATAATACTATTTCACATTGTAATATTTTTATTTGTAATCTTTTGCATGTTTGTGTGCTGCTGCGCGTCCCTGTGTGTGTGTGTAACGGGCATAGTGAGCACGCGTTGTACACGAGCCTAGGTGCATTTTACTAATGCGCCGTTAAAATAACAATGAAATGCTGCGCTACTGACTTTAGACCAGGTTTTTGTTGGTCAATGGCGCGATCACTTCCCGCTGCCTCAAGATAGCAATACGCCAAGAATTCACCTGAACCAGCACCTCCCTGTAAGACCAGCACGCCCATGGGCGCACAGATTGCCACAGGTGCATTTGCTATTTAAACGACGCGGGCGCTGGACGGGAAATTGACAACTGTGTCGGTCTTAAACTAGCAAAGTCACTGGCGTCTGGCTTTGTGCTGCGCCGGGTGAACGTCTTCAAGGATGTACTTATTTCGCGATGAAGGGAAACTACCTTAACATGAAGAATTATTGGTTTCCATTGTTATTGGAAATAAAAAAAAATACAGCATCATATCAGTGAGCTTATATGATTTTCCACAGAAGAATACAAATTTAATTAAATAATATTTTTGATCAAAATTCACAGTTTTATGCATGCACACGTTTAAACTAGTGATCTTCCCATTCAGATGCTTTATATGCAGTGTTGCTTCATGTTAAACATTGACAGACCTGCTGTGCCTAGTTACGGTCTCTAAGCTATGATTGGACAATTGCTGGTCCGGGGGAAGGGTCTAGCAAAAGGTCACTTATCTATTTATGCATTCATGTATTTAGTTAGTAAGTGAGTTAGTTGTATTTGGGCATCATATCAACTATCAATTGCATAAAAATCCTCTTTCTAAACACCTAAAACTTGTAGGATTTAAGCTTTAACAGCAATGGTTAAAATGTCTGTTAGAACAGTGGTTCTCAAACTTTTTCACATCAAGGAACCCTAAACTGACATAAATTAGACCACGGACCCCCATCTGATAAGACTTTGTCCCAGGGTCCTCCTACCTGATAGAATTTTTGCTTTCAGATGTTTTATTACAGAACGTGAATGACCATGAGCAAAATAGTCACACAATCTGTCATTGCGTTACTTATGGATGAAATTATAGTGAAAATAAATGATTCCCCTTTTTGTTGGGTAACCCCCTGGAACCCTTTCAAGGACCCCTGGGGGTCCCCGGACCCCACTTTGAGAACCACTGTGATATAAATCGTTTATTAATCTGCTGCTTTATGGTACTTCTCTTCATCATCCCGTTAAATTGATATTCTTAACTTCAGATGGTGTTCTTACATTCTAATGACACGGAAAATGCCCCTGGTGTCACGTAATGTGCAATTAAATTTGGAATGTGTTCATTATGTTGCTTCCATAATGTGGTTAAAGATATGAAGCATAAATCAAATTTATCTCCCACCACGAGGCTATATCTGCCCAATAACACGCAATTGTGTGAGTTACAGTTCCTGAGTTGAACCAAGAAGCAGGAATTCCATGTAAAATCAAAATATAATCATGAAAAAAAAAAAACTAAAACCACGATTTAGCTATGACTTATTTCCAGTAAAATATTGACAGCTCGACTTTGGGATTTTGATCTCTTCCATTTAACTCCAGACCGGTCAGAAGCAAGATTATTATATCAAACATGATTTCAAGTCAAAATAAATCTGAATGTAGTCCTGTCATTTCAGCTGGTTATTAATAGGAATGTATACACGCTGTGTCATTTAACAGTTGATGAATATTTCAAATGACTTTTCATGGCTTTAGATAAGAATTCAAGTAAATCACTGAGTCATTAGTATTTATCGAGAATCATATCAAAGCCATGCAGATACAGTGCATGGTCATCAGTAAGGAAAAAAATATGTATTGCACCTTTGCAAATGAACACTGTGTTATCTACACTTTAGATCTACACTGTAAGTTATGTGAATCTTCTAAAAGCTTCATATTGACTCAATTGCAACTTAACAATTTAAATATTAAACTCTTTAATTCTAAACCTGTTAAACGTGAATGAAAGATGCCCATATGTAATAAGAGTACACTTTTCTTCAACACTGTAGCAGATGCCGGATCAACGTCTTTCCACCGACTTAAGTCCAAACTTGTGGGATGCACTATGTCCATGCCTGAGGCTCATACACAAGTCTGGGGGAAAGACAGACCCAAAGAGACCTATCTGCAGCCAGCCAATGAAGACACAGACTCAGCCCAGTCTGTAGCTGAGGATTACCATGCAGAAAAGGTGGAGGAGGAAAATGAGACGAGAAGACAACTTCCCGTGAGGCAACTTTTCCACACAGCATAGTAATCAGGGCAGAGAAGGCGGCTGAGGAGGCAGTGGAGTGAGAGAGTGAGAGAGAGAGAGAGAGTGTGAGAGAGAGAGAGAGAGAAAGAAAAGGCCAAATGGAGGTAAAGGTTGGGCACAACAGCCCGAGGCAGCCTGTCGAGGGCAGAGAGCTGCACAATATCACCTCTGAGAAGGAGAGGCAGAGAGTGGATGGTATAGCTGAAGCTATTGACGAAATAACTCGTAACAATATTGCTAGATGCTCGAGTTCATAAAATGGTCATAAAAAAAACTTGCACAACATAAATGTGCTCCAGTGTTAAACATAATGTGTGTCTACACTTCTGAGCAAGATTACATAAGCAGGGGTTTGGCGGTAGTCTTATGCTGAGTCATGCCACAAGCTGTTTACTCAGAAGATCCATGAGGCTAACTATGACACGAATGTACCAATATGTACTCTGGTCTTGTTACTGTGTGGTAACTTATGGTTGTGATACAATCTGCAAACTATTGCACAGCTACAATAGTCAGATACATACAGTGTATGTGCACATTCATTTTACAAACGTAGGGTTTTTTCCTGCATAGAGGAATTTTTGCCGAACAACAGGATATAACATTCTGAGCCAGGAAAAACCCTGAAACTATGTATCAATGGGCAACTGAGGCAAGCACATTGGTAGCATTTGAGAGGGGGGCTTATGGGAATACTAGTCTTGCGTTACCAGACCTTCCTCCACAGCGCTGCGGAGGAGGGTCTGGCTAGTCCACACAGTATTCCGGGATGGGAGAAAAACGTGCTCTGGTTTATTGGCATTTCTTTAAACCAATCCCAATTGTCTTGGGCGGTGCAAAGTGCCGGACGGAGCCACGGTGCCGCTGCAAAATAGCCTCAGGAAGGAACTTGTTTTGGTGGAACATGTGGACGTTCAAAAGTTGGACAGATAGTCTAGCTAGCTGTCTGGATTTACCCTGCAGAGATCTGAGGAGCACTTAAAGGTGCTCTAAGCGATGTCACGCGTTTTTTAGGCTACAACATTTTTTGTCACATACAGCAAACATCTCCTCACTATCTGCTAGCTGCCTGTCCCCTGAACACACTGTAAAAAAAACAAAACGCAGTCTCTGTAGACAGCCCAGGCTCCACAAACGGCAACAAAAACAAACTGGGCCAACCTGCACCACGAAACATAACAAACAGTGTTCCAGCATTCCAGCCAATAACCGACGAGAAGGATTTGGTGGTTGGGGGGTTAGTGCGCGAGGGAGGGGCGAGCTAGCCTCGTTTTGTTTGAAAATACTTCGAACGTCAACAAGAAGTGCCGTCACCCAACATCGCTTAGAGCACCTTTAACCATAGTCCTCATAAATCGTTTAAAATTCCAACACAAAGAAAGCAGAAGGTAACGAACATCCAGCCGAAAAGAAGGACATCCGGCGGAATTTCCCGGCGGCAACAGAGCAATCCCGGAAGTGGAACGTCGTGGATATAGACTAGTTCATATAGGATTTTGCCCATGCAGTCACATAATATTAAGTTAATTTCATCGATAAGTAGTCAAACGATAAACTATTTGTTACGTTCGTCAACTCATTTCATAATTAAAGTCCCCCGTATCCATATTTCCTCTGCAACAGCAGTAGTTGATGGCCATGTATCGTGTTGCAACAAAGAAGTAGTATTGTGATATGAACAGGTAAAGTCGACAGTGTGACGAGACTTGGAAGTAGCAATGTTGCATTTGTATCACATTTTTGCAAGCTTGATTTGTAAAGTAATTTGCCAGAATGTTGATTCTTGATATAGAAACATTTGTACTCACTTTTAGATTTTTTTTCTAATATGAGGGTTCTATGTTATGTACATAATATTATTGTTATTAAATGTTATTTAATGATTTGCTTTCTATTGGCACAGGATGGAAGTCGCCTACTGCCAAAGACGGAATGATGTAATCAAATTAAAATTTTGTTTTCCATTTGTGTGCAAATAATGAATTACAAAAGTTTGAGAAGCAGTGTGTCATCACAATACATAATTACTTAGCCAAAAATTAGCAAATTCCAAATCATTGTCAGTGTAGTCAGAAGCATAACACTGCCATGATAGTGATTCTAAGATAAATTGATGTTTCCTAAGCTTGAAAATAAAATGTCTAACTTTATACATGTCCTGTTATAAGCTAATATAGCTAATCTAATGAAAATGAAATGGTCTTTTGCAAATATGGGCTTCTTTTTTTCTAGATTGCCTTTGAAAATGAAACCATCGTGCACACAGATGAAAAATAAAATTTCAATCAATTTCAGTTGATTTAAAGATTTCATTTTACCAATGGCTGCCCTGGACTTCCATATTCAGAATATCTAAAACAAATCTTGATGCTGTTCAGACAACACTTACAGGTAAACCTGTCCACCTATATATATATATATATACACACACACACACACACACACACACACCCTCACAGTTATGCAGCTGCAAGTGTTTTTTTTCCGTAGCTTAGTGAGGATTTTCAGTGAAAGGTATCTGACTTTTCTTTCCTTGTTCTTGCAGTGACCCTGCGCAACACACACACACACACACACCGGACACACACACGTACACACCCACACAATTACACACAGACTGGCCTGAGGACAGAGATGGAGAGCTCTAATTTCCACAGGGCCCGCAAAGTCTCTCCATCCCTCTAAACTCAATCTCCTCTCTCACAAAGCTACTCACTCTTACAGAATTATCACATATATAAACACACACACAAACACACATGCACACACAAATTTGCAAACATGCACTTACGAAAGCATGCATAGAAATTTTCTTGTCGGAAAGACAAGAAATTGCTTTACTTTTCTTAATTTAAAACTTTGTTATCCTTTAACTAAACGCACAAATCTGTATTTTCCATCTCCTTTTGGTTTCCCTCTTAACTGGCAACACCACCGCCACCACACACAATTCCTCAAATCACACCGGCACCTTGTGACTCGCATACGTGCACAGTCGATTACGTTTCAAAGCTCCCGGACAGGGAAGAGAGAGATGAGATTTATGTTGGGTAAATCACATAATACTCTTTCTTATGCTCTACTGGGCTCTGGTCGAGCCTTGAACAAAGGCCTGGAGGTTTGTAAGGATCTCTATCCATTTGTGCATGTGTCAGCACTGAAGGGTTGACACTGCAAAAAAAATGGAGAAAATGATAGTTTGATGTGTAAGTGCACAGATTCAGGACCAAAAAAAAACTATTCTGTCACCAAATAGTCCCAGGTTTGATTCTGGCAAATGCACATCCATCAGTCTCTTCCCGCGTCCTGCTGTGTTTTTTTTAGTGAATGCACCGAACCCCTATCTGCTCACTCCATCATACGTCGCTGTAGATAATAGCATCAGCTAAATCCCTATCATGTAAAGAGGCCTGGAGACGTCCAGATGGTCCATAGCAGCTCTATAATTTGTCAAAGAAAATGATGCTGAACAGCGTATAAAATTAAGCAAAGAGAGGCAGAAAGCATTTCTTCTATTTACTTGATGGGAAATGCTGTTGAAAGAGGAGACTGGCAATGTTTCTTAACGGCCTTAGCTTAGAAATATTTTCCCTCTGTCGCTCCGAAACGGACGTAAAAATATCGCACTTTCTCTGTAGTCTACTGTTAGCTAGCTACCGTAACTGTAGGCTACTTTTAAAATGCCATATTTTCCCTCTGGGCTCACCAAAACGGACGTAAAAGCATATTAACCATTCACTGCACGTGATCGCTAGTAAACATATTACACTTACAAGAATCAGTTTAAGAATCTGAATCGTTTTAAAAGTACTGGTTTGGCATCAGAATCGTAAAAATCCAAACGATACCCAACCCTAGTCAAAAGGCTGGAAAGAATTCTTGTCATTTTTACATTTTGGTTTCTACAGATTTAGTCTCGTATTGCCAGATCATAGCCCTAGGGTGTGGTCTGGCTACACCAGCCATCTATTCTTGGATAGGGGAAAATAACACTCTGCCTTGTTTGTATTTCATCACAACCGCTCTAGGTGGCGCTTACCCCCGAGGGTTAGCGAGAGGGGTAAGCGTGTTTCCCAAAATGTTAAACTATCCCGCTGAAATAGAAACACACGTTACATTTTGGTGGCATGGGCATTTTTTTTTTAGCGATATCTGCCTTAAAGAGATCAATAAGTAGTGAATCATCAGAACATCAGACATTTCAAATAAAAAAGGATAGTGCACAGCGTTTTGAAACATTCTTGAATTTTGAGGTTTTCTTTCATTTCGCCTGTATCAGGTGGAATTTTCTGAAGTCCATTTGGGGCCGCTGTGCATTTTTCACAACATTAAAAAAGCAGTTAATCCATTCTAATAGACACCTCAGATGTTTCGGACACAGAAGCACAAAGAAAAAATGCCCTCTTTGGTGTCTCGCCCCTTGACTCCGAACACTTTGATGCCGCCGAACGGAGCAAAGGGGGCAACTATGTGCCGCCTACATGTAGACGCTTTCATCCAGAAGTGATGTTTGCCTGCGGAGGGAGACCTGTCAGTGTGAGGGAAGGCACTGTAAGCATTAGTTACTTTTAAAGTCCTGAAAAGCTGCGTTTTAATTAATGTAACCACTGAGGGCTACGACGGGGCTACCGCTGTGATGAATCAAGATGAGTGTGTCTTTTTTTCTGTATGTGGATCTACTCTTGGAGCATAGAAGTGGCCTGCGTGTGCGTGTGCGTGTGCGTGTGTGTGTGTGCCTGCGTGTGTGTGTGTGCGTGCGTGTGCGTCCGTGCGTGCGCGTGCGTGCGTGCATGCGTGTGTTTGTGGCTTTGCAAATGTGTCAGTGTGTTTGTCCTAGCAGCTCCTGCAGTGACTGAATGTCTCTAATTGAGTGTGCTGCTCACTCAGACAGGAGGTCTCAGACAGTGTTGACATTCAGGCAGTGGAAGGCCACCATTGGGGATGACAGCTGATCATTCTTCCAGCCAGCACCCTAATTACACGGAGATGGAAAGAGCGAAGGAGAGAGGCATAAACAGTGAGAGAGAGAGGCTTTTTAAACAACAAACAGGTTCCGGTTGCTTCCAATCAAGCGTCCCGTCCTGCTGTTTCGTCCATTCATAATGTGTGCCCCCCCCCTGCCGGTGGTTAGAAAAGCAGCCAACACCCCACTAACTTCCTGCTCTCTGACTGAGTTACTATGACCACGCTGCCTCCCCCAACTCTAGCATCTTTCACAGCACTTTCCCAATTATACCAAAGTTGTGAGCTCCTCCGTGTGTGTGATTTCATTGTCGCCCGAAAGCACAGAGAAACGTCCAGCTCTCTCCGTCTTCCTGTCTCTCTCTCTCCGGGACACACACATACAGAGACGTACGGACATGCACACACACCCTTTGATGTATGGAGTCAATCAGACTTCATTGGACAGTGTTGCGATAGCCTCAGGATATTAGCAAGCTTGCTTTCTGCTCACCCAGATGATAAACTCTTTTATGTGTCCACAGGCTTTTGTGGAGCAATAACAGCATCTCTGGCCTTTCTCACCCTTTGCCATCCATTTCAGTATAACTCCAAATGTGAGCAGTGTAGCAGCTCGGAGCGGCGTCGAAGACTTTTCCCAGGAATAGTGATGGACAAGCAAACCCACATCATCAGGTGGGCGACCACATTTTTTAAATTTGCATAATTAACCCAACCACACGCTTGTTCTAACCCTATCAAACATTCATATGCTTTCAGGAGGTGGGACTAAATCCAAGTTCCAGGTAGTCTCAGGGGTAAAGAAATGGCAGCTAATGATGTGCGCCCTCCTGCTGTACTGCGAGTGGGTCCCTCCTCCCCCCCTAAATGTGAAAAATAATCAATAATAGGGACTGGGCTACATTTTCCATTGCTGAACTGCTCTAACCTACCTAACAGCGTATACAAATCATGACATTCGTCCTGCTATCAGAAGTGTCACATTTTCAATGATGATTTCCAAGATATTCTGGTTTATAAAGCACACTGCAAACAAGGCAGAAGAGAAGAAAAAGAGAATATAGAAGGCTCCAGCTTATGGGTCGATAAATTCCCGCAGTGGAAAAAGAGCTACTTATATCCACCGAAGAAAGCAGAGGTTTTTTTTTTTTTTTTTTACAGTGTGATAGTGCACCTTTTATTTTTATAAGTTAAGGATCTGAATACTAATATAAAATTGGGATGACATGGACCCCTGGAGATGTTGTTTAAAAAGATGTTGGTCAGGGCGCCAGGGTAGCTCACCTGGTAGAGCGTGCGCCCCAAGTGCAAAGGCTCAGTCCTTACCACAGCGGCCCTTTGCTGCATGTCATTCCCCCTCTCTCCTCCCTTTCCAGTCTCCAGCTGTTCTGTCAAATATAAGCCCTAAAAATGAGAAAAAAAAAGATGTTGATCCAACATTGTTGCTATTTTGTCTAAAAAGAAGAACCATCCATCAAAAACGTACTTAAACTACACAGCAGAAGAAGTTTACTTGATTTTCTTTACATGGTTGTAAACAACTGCTACAAAGATCATGCATCTGCTGCACATGCAAGCATGCTCGCACACACACTGACACACAAAAGCTTATATGAATTAAAAAGATGTACGGGACAAACACACGCACGTCGTGCACGCCTGCAGGACTCCACTTGAGATTCATAAGCATTTAATGAGTGTCTCGTGGGGGGCAGTGTCTCTGACCTTGCTCACGCCTCTCTTTTATTGTCTAAAACACACAGGAAGCTGCTGACTGTAGCATGACAGGGAGGTGACAACTCCGTTTTGGCCTGGTCACACATCTCTATTTAAGAAATTTGGACATGTGAGTACAATATATACACACACACACATTTTGAGTATATGCATATGTCTGTGATGGAGTGGGTGTTTTAAATGTCAGTGGAAGCGTGTGTTCGTCACTCCGTATGTGTCTATACGTGTGTTTGTTTGTGCATGTGTGAGCGTGTGGGTGGTCAACATGGTTGTCAAGTGCTTCAGCGGGCCAATCTCTCATCTGCCATCCACTCAGATCGACTGACATGCAGCCAAACCAAACAGACATAAAGACAGAGCGGAAGGCATCACTATGCAGCTCAGCAGTGCAGTTTGTCCTGACCCTGTCTGTGGCCCTCTCCTCTCCGCTGATTCTAATGAGCTCCCCCGGGATTTGAGTTAGGCGGCCAGTGTCCCAATGAGATGTGGAGGTGTTCAGTGCAGAGAGGCAGTGGCGGGAGGCAACATCAAAACACACACACACAAACATTGCACTCACCTCACCACGCAGACACAAACTTGTTTGAGCAGGAAGGTGTTGGGGAAATACTTTATCCACTGCTTACTGTAAAATAGCCTGAGAAAAATAGATTTTTCAGCACATCCATCCAGTTTTTCGAAGTATACAATACAAAATGACCTGCACACGAATCAGGGCTCCCATAGGATTTATAACGTGAATCTTTATCCTAGAAAAACTTTATAGATAGGCTATCACAAGAAAAGAAAAACAATCATGCAATGAAAAATCAATACTTTGTCACTATGGCATAATCAATGCTATGGGCTCTACCATTAAAATCCTTGTTGCATTAGAATTGATTGGAAAGCTAGCCGATGATCTTCACATTGGCAGTCATATGGACCCCCCTAACTGAGAGAGACGGATCAGTTGCATATTACACTGGGCCTAAAATAACGTGTGGGTGGCCTAAAGCCTTTATACATACCTTTTTAGTGCATACAATACTAAGTTATTAAAATAATTATTGTTGGCATGGCTACCTTGGTGACTACATTACCTTTAGGCCAGCAAAACTATCATCAATGTGTTTTTTTTTCACAAATAGGTTGATTTTTATTTGCTAATAAAAAATTAAAAAAATGTTAAATAATTAAGGTTTGCATTTGTCATGATGGACAGCTAATATCAGCTGTGACCCTGTGCTGTTTCAATATTTTACCTTTTTCCATATTTGAATTCTGGGTGGATAAAAATTGAAGAGTAGCCACTACGGTCACTTTTTCAAGCTTGTTAGAAGAATGGATTTTATTTCTTTATTTTTCTGTGATGTACAACATTATGTACCCAAATCCTAAGATTATATAATATTGTTTTATTTTTTATTGGCATTCAGCATGAAGTGTGATTATCCTGTCTTTCTTCAAACTGAATTCCATTGTAATTGGAAACCAGTCAAACATTCAGTCCTTTTTTTTCTCACGGGAGTAGCTGTGTTGTAAGCAATCTTTGCTCCCGTTGAAGGATAAACTAATTAAGTCACCTTAGCTGAAAACATACAGTATACTTCAGCGGGAAATGACCAGGTGGGGGGGGGGTAGAAATCTTGACCTTTTTATATAAATTGCCTTAAAAACATTGTGCAAAACGAAAAGAAATGTAAAAAGTTTTGTATTCCAGAAGTACAAGTCTCTGGAGTTTAACTGCCATCTCATTAGTTTCCCCTGAACTTACAGCCATATCAGCTACTAACAACTATTTGGTGCGTTGTTTTTAAAGTCATGTTCTGTCTTTGCAAGTGACACAAAACCCTTATTTGCCTGCAATTCCCGTCATTGGTATCAAAGGTTAAATGGTAAGAGGCCTGATCAGGTATTGTCTGTGCTAGACAAGCTCATTAATGTGTCACAATTCATTATCAGAGCCTTGTCCTCACCTTGTCAGATGGCTAATGGGAATATCAATCATAGACTTCCCCATCACGACCCTTCTCACATCTTTTGCTGCGCATCTTGCCTCTGTTGACTTCTCATCCCGAAATACCACCAGGCCCAAACAGATCTGTCTGGAACAAATGTCAAACACAATTCGGCTCAGGAGTAAACAGCCACAAACATGGCCGCCATACAGAGTGCGATTCTTTTCTCTGTGTAGCCGAGGTGCCTGTGCTGCTGTTTTACAGATGTTTCCAGCTGTTGTATTCGCATACAGTGTGTTTGTTGTGACAAGGGGATGAGCCTTTGTGGCTTTGAGGAAAATGATGAGCTTTTTATTGTTGCCTGTAGGGAAGACTGAGTGCTTGCAGCAACAAAGTTGATAGGAATTCATAAGTAGGAAAGATAATATAAGTATGCATACAATATAAAATAAGCAGTATAAATAATAGATTAGCTAAGACAAGACACGATACACATGTAAATGGACACAAGGAACGGATCAAAGAGGTAGACACAGGTAAATAGAAAAACAATATGTACAAAAGGCACATAAATCACAGTTGGAAAGCAGTACTGTAAAGAAGAAGAAGAAACTTTAGTATTTGTCACCTACATTCGTACAGTACAATGTAGTGAAATTCAATCTCAGCATTTAACCTATCCTAAGCATAAGGAGCAGTGGGAGCAACTTCGGGTTCAGTGTCTTGCTCAAGGACACTTTGACATGTGAACATAACAAAATAACAGGACCTGCATTTTTAGTTAGATCTGCATGGTAGCTTAAATAGAATATGAAATCTAGATAGATCAAACGTCTATCTACATCTATCTATCTATAAAAAACTAAAATGTCTTAACATGAATCCAATATATTATTAGCAAATATAAATCAGCCTATTTGTGAAAAAAAAATAAAAGTAAAGGCTTGCTGGCCTATAGGTAAGGTAGTCACAAAGATAGCCATCCACAGATAAGGACCTAAGGACTCACCGTAACATTAAATTAAAGATTTATAAAATCATGCCAACAATTATTATTTTAATAGCTTAGTATTCTATGCTATAAAAAGGTATGAATTTAGGCCAGGCACAAGTTATTGTATGCCCAGTTAAATATGCAACTTCATTTTATTCCATGTATGTAGTGGAGGGGGGGGGTCCCTGTTCCGTCTCTTTCTCTGCTAAGGGGTCCTTGGCTTAAAAAAAAAGCATTGAAGACCCCATGCACTACAGCACACTGTGATGTTATACTTACAATGTATCTTTCTGCTTGGGTAGCCTTGCAGGCCCCCACCTGGCCATTGTGGTGGAATTTCCAGAAACACCATGTTGTGGTATGATAAGACTAAAGGGAAAGCTTAGACAACATCAGGTCATTCATAGGTCACAGAATGTCCAGCCAGTCTCTAATAACCCAAACTGTTCATGTATAATCTTGTTCGTCTCTACAGGTTCAGGGAATCTAGGCAGCTGAATGATAAAGGAATGTTTTGTCTCAGGACTCCTTTTGGAGGTCGGAAGGCCAGCCACACTTTAGCCTGTTTCCCAGAGAGAAAGAGACGCTGAACTAGGCTTCAGCGTCTTTGTTTATGCTGCCTTCAATATATTACAAAATTTTTTGTCACATACAGCAAACATCTCCTCACTGTCCACGAGCTGCCTGTCCCCTGAACACACTGTAAAAAAAAAAACGCGGTCTCTGTAGACAGCCCAGGCTGGCAACAAAAACAAACTGCGCCAACCTGCACCACCAAACATAACAAACAGTGTTCCAGCGTTCCAGCCAATAACCAACAAGAAGGATTTTGGGGTGAGGGTTGGGGGGTTAGTGCACGGAAGGACGGAAGGGAGGGTAAGGGGATGGGATGAGGAGGAGGGAGGGGCGAGCTAGCCTCGTTTTGATTGACAATACTTTGAACGTCAACAAGAAGTAACGTCACCCATCGCTTAGAGCACCTTTAAGGGTTCCAGCATGAGTTTAAATACTCCTTCAGGAAGACAGGAACTTCAGAGAGTTGTCTCCTCAATTAAGTGTTCATTAAACGCTTCTGTGTAAGTCATAAGTCTCCCGAACTTTCCTCACTGAACAGCCACACCTTTGCTAGTTGAGTTACATCAGAAAATATAGTTTTAGAGCAGGACACAGTTTGTTTAGATATTCTTTTTTATCTTTTTTTTCTGTACAAACCTACAAAAAGAACAGAGATCTGATAAGACATTTTTTCTACCATTTTTCTTCCATGTGTTTTGTCGCCTGCGAGGGAGATTCAGGTTGAACCCAAAATTAGCCCCCCAAACACTTCAACACACCTGCACCTAAGACAAAAATGTCCAGGTCCTTGCATGATTAGTTTAATTGGGTTCAAAATCCATTAAACAAACAAAAATAATCATAATTAATGGTCAGAGTTTAAGGGTATCAATGAGAAAGCTGGTGCTGATTTTTTACACTTTTCTTCTTTTTTGGGGGGATGGGGGGGGGAAATTCCTGCCTTTATTTGATAGGAAAGCTGAGATATGAAAGGGGGAGAGAGAGGGGGGAAGACATGTAGGAAAACCATCACAGGTCAGACTCGAACCCCGGACCTTCTGCGTCGAGGATTAAACCTCTGAGCTAACCGGCCACGATTTTTTACACTTTATCCTCTGATTTTTAGTATTTACAATAAATGCACCACGGGGACTACTTCATCTGTAATTAGTTAAAGTAGGTAATTATAAAATCATACAGTCAGGATGTATTCATTCCATTTAGCTTCAATGCAGTCGCTTAAATTATGTCATTACACAACAACTTACCTTTCGGCCCTGCTGGCTTATTGAAACATGCTGAATATACTGACTTCCATGACGTAGGGATTTAAAGACTAGAAAAAGAGAAGCAGTATTAGGAAGTATAATAGAGAGAGAGTGACATGAATGAGCCAGAATTCCCAAAGCATTTCTTCTCTTTTTTTCTTTTCTATCTCTGTTTCTCTTCTTCTTCTCTTTCCCCACCTTTTTGTTTCAAGTTGATATAGAGCCAAGGGTGAGAGGAGTTCATTGACTTGGACAGCTCGATAGCAGGCGTTGCCTCCAAAGCTCCTTGCTCTCAAATTGCCTGTAATTTCATTTTTGTGTGTAAATATGTGTTTCTTGTCAGGTGTGTTGCGGGGCGAGAAGAAAAACAGGCACGCAGACAGCTCTGACAAGCAATTACGCCGCAGCTTGTTTGGGAGGCAGGTTGGGATGAGCTCTGGTCTGCTGGCGGGGCAGAAGATTGAATACTCCAGAGACGGAGAGGGAAATGGCCAGAGGGAGAACACTGGTGAGACATCCACAGGCACGCTGTTCTTTTCATTTTTTATTCTAATGCTTGTTGTTGATTGAGCACGTCTGGAGTGATTGCTGCACAATTGATTTGCTGCACATCAGGCGAATAAACCGCCAGCATAACACCTCGTTTGTTTGAGACTTTGTGTTTAGGCAACACGTCATAACATAAAAGGGCCAACGTTTCAATCCTGCTGCAATAATCTTGTTTAGTCTTGGCAAATAGAATGTTTTGTGGTTAGAATGGGCATTTCTTATTGCAGCTTTAATCCCAGAAACAGACCTATTGATTGGGACTTAATAGAAGGAGACAAAGAATTTGAATGAATCATTTTGTTCATCCAAAATGCGTATGATTGCACAATAATGGTTCATATAACACCTCAGCAATATGTTGTGTAGTCCCTGTTTATTTGCCCCAAACAGCCAAAAGTACCGACTCTGTAGACGGTGTAAAGTTCATCATCCATTGTATCTTAACACACGTATGTTTAATGTGGACACCACAGTGGCGTTCAATAAAAGAAAACCTCCATCCGTTTATTTTCTCAACCATAATAAAAAAAAAAAAAGATCTGAGAGCAGCTTTTCCTCAGGTCTGCTATGTGGCATGGTGTAAGGCCAAGGCCACAACCCTCACAGCCACCCTGCCATCAAAGCTGACATCACTGCAGCAGTCGAGCAGCAGACTAAACTGACAGTTCTGTGTGATACGTCACCTTCCCGTGGTGTACACATATGTGGATGTCAAAGGAAGTGGCTTTGACAGATGGGCGGGCCGGGCCAGCTCTTCCCGGCCCAGAACCAGGAAGTCTCGCCCTCAAAGGGGGAGTCTTCGCCCTGGCAAAGTAAGGGAGTAAACTTTGTCCATTCAGGGATGTTCCATTTACTTGATTAATGGCCTAATTACTGCCAGTAAACACTCCTAGAAGAGAAGACGCAGAAATGAGGAGGAAGGTTGGGGCAATAGATCCATGCTAGCTCATGGTCTTGTCCATTACAGTTGTTCCTAAAGAACACAAACTAGACGAAAGCTGCAACTCATGTCGCTTTAATTGCATCCCTGACTCCTCCACTTGCCTCCCTTCTTGGGAGGAGAGAGGAAACGAGCAAATGTGTTTTGAAGGGATGAGGCGTCCTTTCCTATGAAGTGTCACATTAATTTGTCAGCTGTTTGGGCGGAGTTAGCAACTCCTTCAGCTGCATGGCTTCCGGGAAGGCTGCTCTCGTGTATCCTACCCTATAGCTCCCTGATGATCCCTCCTCGATGCTCGCTCCTTGGTCCTCGGGGCAGAAATAAGAGCTTTGAGACGACCTTCACGGAGGAGGGACAGAACAGCTTCCGGTTCAGCCGAGGAGAGAGGAGCTATCAAATAAGTGACATGAGATGCAGCTTCAGACCACTTTTTTAATCTGGAAGTTGCTGGAAGGTGTCCAGTAAAACCACGTGTTGGCCTCTGAGCAGTGCCGATCCTGACCTCCCTGGGGCCCTAAGCAAAATTCTGCTAAGGGGCCCTCTACCTGACCCGTGATGCCGTGAACTATGTAAACCATTTGCCATTGCCACACAGTCACACCTGACACTTCAGTGCTCCCAATACAATCCTCCCCCCTCTAAACAAAACAGTCAAAGAATAAGTACAATATAGAACAGAATGAGGTTCAAACAAACAATATTTATTGAATAGAGTATTTTCTATAATATTAAGATAACAAGTGAATATTATTAAATAAGTGAATATTAACGTAAACATAAATAACAAGAAAATAATAAATTATAACCCTGAATGGGCACCACCAGATTATTTGGACTGTCTAGAATAAACTGAGAAGAATATCACATAGTTAGTTAAGCAGTCATTTACACTACTCGTTACATGTTACAAATGTGTAAACATTTGAATGTTTGAATTGAAATCTTACCATCAAAATATTCCTTTTCTGCACTTTCTTGTAATATTTAAATAGTGAACTAGTGATGCAGATATCAATAATCCATGTGAGTGATATCAAGAATTAATTTTTGTACAAGTGAACATGTAATTCCTGATATCAAAAATAGACATTGGTAGATAAAAATTAACTAAGGGGCCCTACTAGTAAAAAATAATCAAGAATTCACATTGCAAATAGTAAAAAATTGAATTCTTGATATCAAAAATGCATAAACTGTTAATGAATAAAAGCTAAAATGGCTTGCCATAGCATGTTAAAGTTTTTATTTATTTATTATTATGCATGTTGAAGCAATTCTTGATTTATGGTTATTATTTACTGAGGGATGTGCATCCATATTGACCAGTATGTCCAGCTAATCAACATTTTAAATTCAATATAGCCTATAAATCAATGTCAAATTGTCAATACATTGCTTTCCATCTTGCATAATTAGTGCAGAGTTTTTAACTACAGATTGTCTGAGACTAGATAATCAGTGTCTTAAAAGTATGTATAATGTGTACTTTGATGAGGAGTGCCATCATTCACGCCCATATATTGTAGCCTACAGTCTGTCTGGTCTTCACATATATTTCTGCTTGAAAAATGCGCGTTTCATTTCATTTCATTTTGCATGATAACACACCCGACGCGGTTATCTTTTCCGAGCTGCAACAAACACCGTTGCACTTTGTCGTTTATCAAACGTAATAAATAATTGTATTTTACTCTCACGTTTGTCAGGCACAAAGTCACAAAACACAGCCCTGGAAGTGACTGCCGTTAGCAGCTAGACACAGACCAAGAGATGCACTGCCTGCCTGCCCAGCTAGGTTAGCAAGACGGAAAAAAAGCACAATAGAAATGCACACAAACATAACTTTACTTTGCTGACATCAAACTTGGAGAGGAGAGAACACAAGTTTACCTGATTGTTGTTCCCGTAATTCACTTTCATGGTGTTTTTTTTTCCTTTTTTCGTGACCAGAAGGATAGTTTCGCTTAATTTTGTCATGGATGTTGTAAACATTAATTGACGCGCTATGACACGAGGGGGAGGCGGGGCCTCGAGTAATTTGCGGGGCCCTACGCAGCTTGCGTAGTGAGCGTATAGGGCGGATCGGCTCTGCCTCTGAGTAGTCTATAGCCACGACGTTCCACTTCCGGGATTGTTTAGGTGCCGCTGGAAATTCCGCCGGATGTCTTTCATTTCAGCCGGATGTCCGTCACCTTCCGCTTACTTTGTGTTGGCATTTTAAACTCGGGTCGATTTATGAGGACTGTGGTTAACTGCTCCTCAGATCTCTGCAGGGTAAATCCAGACAGCTAGCTGTCTAATCTGAGTTTTCTGTTGCACGACTGAAACAACCTTTGAACGTACACATGTTCCACCCTGACAAGTTCCTTCCCGAGGCTATTTTGCAGAGGCGCCGTTGGTTTAAAGAAATGCCAATAAACCAGAGCACATTTTTTTTGTCCCATCCCGGAATGCTGTGTGGACTAGCCAGACCCTCCTCTGCAGCGCCGTGGAGGAAGGTCTGGCAATGCAAGACTAGCCTCTGAGCAGCTCAACTGAAGCAAATTGGGGATAACTGCCTTGCTCAAAGGCATCGCAGTGGTGATGGAAGGGCAAACACTTCCCATTTTCCCCACCCAGATTCATACTGCCAGTTTGAGATCGAATCGGCGACCTTCTGGCCACAAGCCCACCTCTCTGACCTTTAGGGCGCAGTCTCACCAGCATTTGTAACTGTACATTAAACAAAAATATATAACACAACACATACAAGCATATGACAAAATTAATCTTTTTCAATGTAGTCAACAGCAACTTCACTCAGGGAGGCTATTTATGTCTGCACAGAGCTTTTGCGTTTTGAGTTCAGCTTTAGTTAATGTTAACACACTAATTTGGGCCATTAAGTAATTGCACCGTTCTTGACAGTGCTGATCTTTAAGGGAACGGAAAACCAGAGACTCCCCTAATTGAGGATGATGTCAGCTTTGTCCAATTTTGTATAACCTTGCTGAATTAAAAATGTTATAACATTGTCAGACTGAATCAAAAATATCACCTTTTTGTGAAATCAAAAATCATTCTTCTTCCTTGTCGAAACCTGGCATCTACATTACCCACAATGCAATTCAACCACCGACCGTTCCAGATTCGGGCGCGTTATGCATGTCATTTGTATTGTTTTGACTGGACATTTTCATAGCAACACACCTCCTATAATTATTTTGTGCTATATTAGTGATTAATAAGAGCCAATTTAACATATTAACTTATATCATTTTAGAAACAGGTTCCCCTCAGTTTAGTGGAAAAAAAACATATATCTGAGCTGATAGATTAAATTGGATGTGCAAGACTAGTTTCTAGATTTGAAAGAGTAAAAGTACTCTTGATGCTTCAAAAAGTGGTATGTTGAATGATGTTATCATCATTGGAAGGAAAAAAACAAAACAACTAGCCCCCACAAATGCTTAGGGGTAGTGTGTCTGGTGCTCCCTCTGCCATCTCCAATCGCCGTGTGGGCGGCTCGCTTCGGCCTCGCTTCCCTCTCCCCTCGTCTCCCTCTACAGATGTGGGATGAGAGTTTCGCAGGGCCTTTGCTCTCTCGCTGAGAGAGGCAAGTATGCGAGCCTTCATCCTCCTCCACACTAGTCTGAAATGCAGCCAAGTTCGGCGAAGCTATCATGACCCACCCCGTGCAACACTTACAAGTAGTTCAAAGGCTGCTTCCTGCTCCATGACATGAAACAGAAATGTGGATTTCTGTGGTAATTAGCGGAATAATGTGATGGAATGAGTGGAATTGATTTGGAACATGATATATGCAAGGGCAATTTCCATTTTGATCGATGTGTAGGATAATATATCCGAAGAATTGATTGGCTTTGTCGTAGTCCTCCACTTACTGGGTCGTATATGTTATCGCTTGTGTTGCCAAATTCTTTGCAAGATGCATCATTTACTTATGACATGAGTGATGATGAAGGCTGTATGCTTGACTGCTTATTTCTTTTGCATAACAGAGCCAAATGCTAATTTAATACATTTTGCAAAGATATATCATAACTTGCAGTTCTTGCTTCTTTAACTCTGCAAATCATTCATTTGTTAGCTTCATATTGACTCCCTCTCACAGCATTGCTGGTGACTTGCTCTGGAATGCTGACATTTTCCTTTAAAGTAAGGTCTTGTCTGGCCCTTTCCCAGGTACACGTGTATAAAATTGGTCTCTCTTATATTGTTTTCATTGATTCTGTCATGGCAACCTTGTAACAGAGCCCTGCCTCATAATTGGATTGCTACATTAGACACAGTAGCTTCAAGTCCCCAGCAAAAGCCGGAGAGTGAGACATAGGAAGTATTATTTTGTGCGATGCAAAGCTGCGGGGAAATGAGTAACAAAGATCCGATTTCACACAAAGAGCTGTATCAAACGTACAGTAACAGGATGTTAGAAACATTAAAGTAAAGAGAAAGACAATGAACTCATTTCATGAGGGCTTGTACCTCGTGTGCACACATTATTTAAACCCAGGGAGTAGAGTTAATAATTGTATGATTAGACTTTAATGATGAAAGATAAGACCTATTTTCTTGTATGTATCTTCAGGCACATTTTTATTGAGCAATGCTAAATACTCCCCTCTTCGTATCACGGTAATTGGCAAGATTCAGAACCTGCCTGGATACACCGACTTACCATTAAAGGTGCTGTAGGTAGGATTGCGAAGCTCCAGGACTTAGCCAAAAAATGTGAACATCGACAACTTCTCAGTCCCTCCCCCCTTTCCGCTAAAGCCCAAAACGGTCTCCTAAGCCCCTCCCCCCACAAGGGAGAATGAATGCGTGTGCATGAGCAGTGATTGACATGCAGTTAGACTGCGTTGTTTTAATAGTGACGTTTGGTTTGAGAGAACTCTCAAATTAAACGTGACAGTGGTGAAATCCTACTAGCTGACTTTTTTAAACTGATTTTAAACTGTAGCTTTTCCCTTGTTGTAGATTTGTATGCATGTATGTTGTATTTGTCTGTATTTGTATTTCCTTGAGATAGTCTTTCGGTTTCTGATTTGGAAAGCAGAAGTTTAGATTTTAGATTTGGCATGATGGGAGGAAAATGAAAACTGCGTGTTTACCCAAAACAAAATTGATCCAAAATTGATCCAAGCAGGATTAATATTTTAGGGGCAACTCTGTCTTTACAAGAATGCACAAACATGTAATTTTTGCTGGAGGCTTTACAAGCAGAAGACATGACAAACTGAGTCAAATTAAAATTGCCTGCCGTCTCTGCAATTATTACAAATCACTAGATGTCCACAGCTCATATTGATCCTGCGCAAAAAGAAGTTTAATGGAATTGACAGCTGTACTTTGCACTAATAGTTTTCAGATGTCCTTATTGGTTCATCTGAAAGGTCTTAAGCATGGCCTTTAGCAGGTTGACAGGATCTTTCATTGTTGTTTTTCTCTCCTGTTGAGTTTGAGCAAAGGGAAATGGAGAGCACAGTGGCACAACAGATGGCATCTCACACCCTCACTATCCCCTCAACCCACTCAGTGACCAGTGCCATGTTGCCACTTAGGGCACAGACACCGTGAGGCAGAATTCATTAGCCAGATCAGGCTTGCAATAAGTAGGTCTGAAGGGTCAGACGCGGTCCCAACATTTCCTGTGTCATTTCCTTTTTTTTGGGTATGTGTGTGTGTGTGTGTGTGTGGGGAGGGGGGGGGGGGAGGGTTCAGTTTGTCACCCGAGTTGTTGCTGCAAGTGCAAAACAACCCACCAGTGAACGATTACACCTTAGCCTTGTGGTGAAGCTCCACGAAAACGAGTCATTGATTCGGGAAATGAAACTACCTTGAGCCAAACCAACTGTGTGTAAACACTCTTAAACGGTACACACCAAAACAAATCCATATAGAAGACAGGGATTTTTAAACACCTCACTCTGTCACAGCGCGT
Organism: Gymnocephalus cernua; assembly: GCA_023631565.1. Lineage (NCBI taxonomy): Eukaryota > Metazoa > Chordata > Actinopteri > Perciformes > Percidae > Gymnocephalus > Gymnocephalus cernua. The sequence continues at coordinate 12,614,988 of CM042448.1, read as the reverse complement.
GGATTGTGGTGGCGATAAATGGATTGAGGCAACCAATTCACAGTAGAATAACCTTTTCAGGCGCGCTCTAACCTCATTGCTGGCCGCATCTCAGCCTCTTATGTTTGGCCTTTTTATACAAATCGCATTACAGTCCATTGGCCCTTTTGGAGCAATCTCCAATTCAATACTTTGCATTGGAATGAAATAGAAACAGACACTTCTGCTTTGGCGCAGCTTTGGCATCATCAGTAGTAAGGTCATTGCAGTTCTTGTGTTTTTAAATGACCTTTCGATAGCACTCTGAAAGACTGTGGTAAACAGAAAAGCTCCCGGTCTGGGTTGTGTTGTGTTTCTACCCTTCTTGTATCAAAGATGTGAGGATTCCTTTTGCTGTCTGGCTCATACTGAGGATACATCTCCACATCTGGCATTGTCTGCTGTTTTCATGTCCGTAATTTAAAATTGGCACAGGATGAGCACAGTTGGTCAGTTCTATTTCCGGTGCAGTCAGTCTGCCTGTTTATCTGTGCGTCGAGAACAACTTAGTTCCCAGAAAGTGAAAGAAGCTGCAGCTATGTTCCTTATTACATATTCCCCCTGAAGAACTCCACACTATGTTCACTGAAAACTCTGGCTCCCGAGACAGACCGGCTGACTCTCACTCTCTAACAAACAACATGACTCCTGGATTTCTAAACCTGAGCAGAATAGCAAGACGGGAGGAGATACACATGCTAGAATATGGTGGTATAGTAGTTACCATTTCATTTGACAGATTTGACACAGTGCCCTGTAACAATTGTAAATCAGGATAAGAAGGTTTTCAAATACTATCTGGAAATTTGGCATTTGCAAACAAATCAAGCAGAAACGCATCGTAACAAGTAGTTACAGCCTCACCTTCATGAGCAGATTGGCTCACATCCTGCCAAAATAGAATATTTTTCTTAAATTATACCTACTAAGCCTCAGAGTAAAAAATGATTTCCCCACACGCCTCTGTTTGACTCGCATTTAAATTTGTCCTGTCTGAATTTAATACAATATGCATTATCAATTTGCTTCTGAGGAATGGTGGTTCCAAAGTTCAGGTGCAACAGCACCACCCTCTGACCATCCTGAGGAACTGCAGGTGGTCTGCAGTCCCCATGTATGACTCATAAACCAAATTATACATCTAGCATAGGTGTCATCTTAGCAAAATGGGGGGTAAAGTAACAGTAATATTACTAATAACTGAAAGTTTTAAGTGCGGAGGCTTTGGCTTGTCCTTCAACCAGATCCAAACTCAAAAAGCAAAATAGGACAGACAGTATTATTCAAATATTCTGGGATGTTGGAGGTGTTTTTTTTGACTGTCTACTGAGGAGGTTTGGCACTGTAAGATAATTATGTAGTCACTAGACAGTATGAGGTGAATATTGTGCTTCCAGGTGCTAGAAGACAAAAAAAACACACACCAAACAGGCCATTTCACTGGTTTGTTCTGGTCTGTCTTGACACTGCCACTGAGTTGTTGAGCAAATCTGACAGATGTCCACTCCCCGATCAGCCAGTAGCCCCAACACACTCCTCAAACTTGTCTCCTGAGAGTCCACTTGAGGCCTGGGACAGGCTAAAAAAAAAAAAAAATCCCACAGCCACATCATGTCATCAGAGTTCCTCTCTGATCTCCTCCCATACACTAGAGACAAGGATGTACACACAGACACTCAGACACACATCTGCACACGCCTGTCTGTCACCACTCACCGCTGGGGTTGCCACAGACATGCACTGACACCACAATTAAGCCAAGAATGCCCTGGCACTGCACGGTCATCCATCACATGCACCTCAACACCCAAACACATACACACATACACCAACACAGAGAGAGAGGGAGCAGTGGCAGCAGCATATTCATGCATGCTAAGAGGGATGTATGCATCTCATGCTGGCAGCTCCGCAAAGCATCTTGATTGGGGTGTGAAAATAAATTGTCAGCCTCAATTGGGCAGCAGTCTACATTATTCTGCACCTCTTGAGTGGATTTTCCTCCGAAATAAAAGAACAATATGTTTCTCTCTTCTCCATCTCTGGCTTTTTTTACCCATCTGTTTTGAAAAAAAAAGACTAATATTATCAGTATCATGCACTTTCCCTGCTAATACCCCCCTAGTGAGTACTCAGTCATGCCACAGAGGTGTAGATAATTTCCTGAGTATCAAGGAAGATGCCCTCTTAGGGGCCCCTGGCACTCAGCAGGCGGGCAGCCCCGTGATTCTGATCTCATCAAGCGAGCACGTCCACCTCCATTAGTCTCTGGCATTGTGCTCGAAATTGCTCTGACTTGTCGGGTGATTACCTCAAATGAACAATTAGGCGGCTAGCTGTCACAATAACTTGCTCCCCGTCTGTGAATTGGCTCGCCGGTTTTAACGGCTGCTGCTGCTGCTGCTGCCATCAAGGTGCTCCAAATAAATGATCCATTCTGGAGGGGAAATGTCAGCTCATAGCCCTCATAATGAATCGGTGCGCATCATCTAGTCGCATGCAGTGTAATGGGATGATGAAGGAGATAATGCTGGTATTGGACAACAAATATGTTTGCAGAGGAAGTTTCTGGATTGAGCCATGAGGAGATTGGTTTATGGTGAATCCATTGTTTGAGTTTGGATGGAAGTCAATTTATTGCATGTGTCACAATAGCATGTCACTGTGTGTAGTGTGGGTGATCTACGGTATAGACTTTGAAAAACTGACGGGACAATGTAAGAAAGTTGACTTTATTCCGTCTCAGTTTCAGGTTTCTGTACAACCTTCTTCACATATATAGCGTTGTGCTTAGAATCGTGGGAGTTCCCGTTCAACAATCTGACTTCATTTTGTAGACTAAATCAGGGGGTTAAGATGCAAGAAAAATGTGAAATGTAGATCCACAAGAATAACTTCCTAGGTGCTGGTAAATACCACCACCCCAAATAAAAAATGTTATTCCGCACCTCAAAGCTCGTATCAGCATGCGTAAATAATTGAGTAGCCTCAAGCTGAACCTGGTGAAGCCTGCGGCAAAAAAAGACGTTAGGCGGAGAGTTGCATGTAGGAGCCACATATTGTATGTTGTTTATGGTCTCATTTATATTATTTATTGATTATTATAGTGTGCACTTATTATTGTAGGTGGTGGGCGTTTTCATGGCGGTTTGAGCAGAAGTGATAACATATTTGCCTGATTCACCTGTTCACCTGTTTTTTTTTTGGGCTTTGACCGAGAGGGGGTGAGCCTGGGAGCGACACACTTTCTGTTGACTAATGTTGCGGCTGTAAGCAGTCCGACAAAAAGCTGCCGCGTCGCACTAACGCACTTATTTCGACTCACAAAGTAACTTTCCATTTGGTAACTGCAGTGCTAGTTGTATTTTACGTGTGGAGGAATAAATCATTGCAATACAATCTCGAGCGCGTCACAGTGTGTTTGTGCATCTCTCAGTGTTTAGTCCCCCGCGGCAGCACTTTGTTGGACTGCTTACAGCCGCAACATTGCACTTATTATTTGATTCACTTTGGATTCCATCTAGAGCTGAAACGATTAGTTGATCGACAGGGAATTAGTTGACAACTATTTTGATAACATTCGATGGTTCCAGGTTCTCAGACTTTAATTTGGTCTTGGGTGGTCTGAGTGATGCAGCCTCCCCATGTAAAGGATAGACGTAAGCAAATCTAAAGAGAGCCACAGTCACTGATGACAACTTGCTTGAGTTGTTGTTCTTGTTTGTACTTTTCCCTCTTCTTCGTAAGCACCACAATTCTATATTCACCACTGGGTTCCCCTGTGCCCTCCTCAATCCTCCAGCCCAGAAATAGGAGCTAATCTGCTAGTCTGCTCCGATTGGTCTCAGCCACGGTGGGCAAGTCATAGAAGCAGCAATCATTGGTTTCCGGACACATCTCTATGAAGCGTAGACATCCCCTTGAATGTAATCTAATGTTTGTGTGTGTGGTTTATGCAAGTGTGTGTCTGTCTACCTCTCAGGCAACTTGAGGAGAGCCCCCGCAAGGAAACCCTGCATCGGTGCCGAGCAGATTAGCGATCAGAGCGTAACCAATGTCAGAAAGCACGGAGCGGAGTAATGCGGCCTAATGGCGAGACAAGCCAGGGACTCTTTAATGGTAATGAATACACAATGTGAGCCCAAGGCGGGATGAGAGGGAGGGTGGTGGGGGGAGTCGTGACCAGACTGGTGAGGAGGGAGAGATAACCACAGTTGTTTGGGAAAGGAGAGGAAGGTGTAATGTTTACTGTGTGTGTTCAGGCAAGTTGACAAAATAACACAAACACCTTACACAGTGAATCCTGGTTTGCTGGTGTATGTATGTAATGCAGCAAGAAGAAAAGGCTGCAAAATTATGATAAAGTGGAAAACTATATGACAACTTGAGTTTCAAAGTGTAATCTTGGCCTTGGATCTCACCTCACGATCCAGTTAGAAACTGTTCTGGGGCTTTTGATCATATAACTTTTGATCATATAACATGTATATAACAATAAAAATCGATTTTCAATTCAAAAACGATTCTCGATTAAAAAAAATCCACAGTATGTAAATGTAGTTACTTTTCCCATGTGACTGCAGTAGACATACAATAAAAAAAATGTTAAAAAAAATGAATCGACTTTTGGAATTCTATTTATCGTTTTTGAATCGGTAGAGCTTGAATCGCGATACGAATGTGAATGGATTTTTTTTGCACACCCCTACACTTTAATGTCAGAAATATTCTACTGAACTGCTCAGAAATGGACCTTGAGGTGACAAGATGTAAATTTACTGATAGGCCCACAACTGAGTTTTTGCTTTAAAGAACACCAATATTTTTGCATATTTTAGCCCTTTTACTCAAAACCACACACTTCCCATTACTATTGAACATTTCCAAGGGAAGATATTTCAATATTTCAAATGTGGATTTCTGATTTCCAGGCAGGCGCTGGTTTGCATTCATGTCTCGAAAATCAATTTCCAGAGTCTTGAAACGTACTTGAGAGAGATACTGACTCATCGTATTAAAAATGATGTCTGCTCATAAGTTAACATTGTGTGGTGACACTGCTGCTGCAAGTACATACTGATTTGAAAAGAAGACACTATTACCATGCTGTCCCTTTGATAATAATAAAAAGCAGACATCTCTACAAGTTGATTGTCATACAATACGCGAAAAATGACAGTTTCAAACGCAGTGATATGCTTTGGAAAATGCTCAACAGTAATGTGAAGTACTTGAGACTGTGTATAATGTAACGTGTATTTGAATAGCTCCAAATTTCAAGTAGTAGTGAACAGAGGGAAGACGTGAGGGAGGTATAGATGTGGAGACAGAGTGGTTGCAGCTGAGCCTGAGTCTTGTAGTATTTCTAATTTACTGTCCCTGTCTGTTGTGTGCACTGCCTTTCTCTCCCCATGCGATGATTCTCAGCCTGTGTGTAACAACGGCTTCCGTCCCTGGCAGGGCCAATAAAAACAGGAATTAAGCACGATCAAAGCGGCTCTGCACCTTCCTCATATCCTCCTGTGGATGCCCCCTTAGCCTCAACGCCGGTCTCTCTACAGCTGAATTTCACTGACTTTCTCAGTCTTTATCTTCCTCTCTTTTCACTTATCTTCAGGCCATTTTGGAGTCTACACCATTTATTGTTGGCATTTCTATTAGTAAGCTTGATTGTGGCTTTCAGAGCAAGGCTGGTGGCCATGTAGAAAAGTCACAGCAACAGTGAAGGAAAACGGGAAGTACAATAAAGAAATTGTATGTCCGAAAAAAAGACTTGTATGTATAATGTACAGGTTGTCTTGTATTCTTATTTTTCTAGTTCTTTTTATTGGTATTTAACAGACAAGTACACAACAAAAATAGATCCCCCAAAACCCACAACCAACCCTCTCTAACATTCTCTTGTGGTTACAAAAAAGGAAAAATAATATTTTGAAACCATAAACAAATGATGAAACATTATACAGTACACCTTAAACAAAAAGAGCTACACCTAAAGTCATAATCCTATCACAGACAGAGAAGACTGTACTAAACCAGAGGTGTAACCTTATTTCTAAAATTGATCATCCCAGTCTTTTATATCCTTCAAGTTATCAAAATAACATAAAAAGGTCCTCATACCTCATAAAACGTGGACTTCCCTGCAGAGTGTAGTTTATTTTGACCAATTTTAAGTGAAACAATACAAACATACAGATATAATACCTGACATGATAAAAATGAGTGAAATACATTCATGTTGCACTCTTTCTTTAACCAAGGTGCAAGCTTCATCCCATGCATGTAGAGTTTTCCGACTAGCTCCATGTACCCGAGCCACAGATCTCTCCATCATAACTATGTCTAAAAAAAGAGTTGGCCCACTGCTGCCACGACAATGTGTGAGGCGGTTGCCGTCGCAAAGCCAATATTTTCTTTGCTGCAGTGAGAGCAGCCCATAGTATACGCCTCTGCTGTAGAGACAATTCTAAGGCAGTGTCATCATTAAGTACAAGCAAGGTCGGTGACAGTGAAATATTAACTCCAAGCAGATCACTAAAAGTGAGACATGCATGTCTCCAAAAGGCAAACACATTGGGACACTTCCAAAACATATGTAGAAATGACCCTGAGACATCAAGTGTACATAGGTCACAATTAGGAGATGGGATGATTTTCATAGCATGACGTTTTCTTGGAGTAAGCTACATTCAGGCAGTGTGGTGTGTGTAATCTGTGTATAGCAAGTCTATGGAAGCCCACTTCCACAAGGAGAAAATGCGTAAAAAAATAATGAAAAGTTAGGAATGATAAAAAATCGTACAGTCACAATGACGAGATACCAAAAAAGTGAAAATATTACTATCATGCTTTTACTATCTCATAATTTAGAGCTGCTCTATGGATGGCAAAGTTGGTCTGTCGCTCGTCCCACCACTTTGAATGAATGAACTACTGAATGAATGAATGAATGATTGAGACCTGAAGGAATAGTCATTAAATGTTGTAGATATTCATGGTGCATGGAGGATGAATCTTAATTACATTGGGGATCAATAGGTCAACATTTTTGCTAATCCTATATTTTTTATGTCCAACTGTTTTTACAAATACTAACAAATACTAATGACATTCCCTTTTGCCTCACCTGTATATTTAGTGCAAATGTTACCATGCTAACATGCAAAACTGATATAGCAAACATGGTAAAACACCTGAGCATGTTAGCATTCTGACATTAGCATTTAGCTCAAACTCATTAGAAGGGCGGTAGACTCTTGGGGCCAGATGTACGTACATTTGCGAACGTAGCGTTATCAGCGCCATGGCTCACCCGCAGATAGCGAACGCAATGATACCATAGTTTACGCCATATTTACCAAACCTGCAGGTCATCCGTAATTAGCGCCTTTCTCCGCCCACTATACCGTAAACTGTAAGTACTTGTGCTATGATGCGCCTGAGTGCAGACTGCGATATTCCCACTGCTGATGCTATGACTGTTTGAAATTATCCTGATGCCAATATTTGTAATGTAGCGAGGAGTTTAACAACTGCTGGAATGTGAACTCTGAGTCGGAGATTCGATGTCATCTTTGATTTCTTCCAGTAACTGTAATCTTGCATGGCTGCTTAATCTGTGATCCTTGTGGCAAAACTCCTTTCAGCTCGTCTCCTTGGCCTATGTCTTCGTCTTGCTCGGATTACTGCTGTCATTTCACCAGGAGGCATATGTGAGGAAACCCGCTTCCAGGTTTACACCTGCTTTTAAGAGGCGGAGAATTTTCACCGCAAAATAGAGGCGCGCTATTACTGGCGGTTTTTGTACATACCGCGGAATACGTAATTAAGCGCTCTTTACGCTTCCCCTCCCATCTCTTTACGGTAAACTCCCACTTTCCCCGCGACCCTCCCATGAATAAATATGCATGACACAAAAAACGCAATTTGCCCTTTTCAGCTCCCACGACATGCAGTTTGCGCTTTTACATCATTGCGGCCTGTTTGTACATACCTCGCCATGATTTTACGCGCACGTTGCGACACAAATACGCCTGAAGTGGGCGCAAAAGCGTTAGTACATCTGGCCCTTGGTCTCATTAGTATCCCTTAGCATCTTATAATTTGAATGCACCCATGGATTTTTCATGGTACATTTTTCATAGACAGTGTCATTGTTCTTTAAAGTTAAAGGTCCAGAGCTCCGCAAGATAACGGCCTTTTTATGACTGTCAACATAGCTAGCATCTAACGTTAGCTACTCTACTGCGCTGTGGCGTAATGTCTGCCAATGCGAGACTAGCGTCTAGCTAACATTGACATTGTGGGACACTGCGTTCTCAACCTGGCAACCCCTGTGAACTTTGAGTCTGGGGAGAAGGGGCCGGGGGAGACGACTTTCTCCAGTATTTTGAATTTGGGCTGCAGTAACAATTTAAAACGTTACATTGCACCTGTTTTGTAGGTCTTCCATGCACAAAGGTGATGGCAGAACTGTATCATATTGACTATTATGTAATGGCTTTTCTCATCTAGATCGTCTTATAATGTTCTCACCTCTTTTCCTTTTTATCACTCATTCAATCCCTCCCATCGTTTTAATCATTGTAGAAGGTGGATTCTGATGAGATAGTAAATACAGAAGGGATATCATGTGGAAAAGATAGAATCAAAACATTCTGATCTCTTGAAGTCTCTCTTTGCCTTAGGAAATCCATTATTTGGATGATTACCTTCCACTCATAAACCAAGCTGCGAGTGCAACCGACGGCACTCAAAACGGACTTGCATTAAAATGCAGCTCAAAGTCAACACACTCTATTGGATCCTATCAGAAGGTGAAATCTCTCAGCCAAATGTATCTGTTTCAACACACATCCCTAGATTACTTTGTACAATAGATTAAAGGACTGTGGGGGAGAAGGCATTAGCAGATATTCTCTTTTGTCAGCAGAATGGTGAGAGAGTGGAAAGTTCATGCTGACTCTGTTTAAGTCTGCTCACTGATGCTTTAGTCTCACTGTTAAAATCATCAAAACTCAATTGGTTTTCAGTATTGGGGACGAAGAGTACAACACAGAAGAGCGCACTATATGGAACTCTTAGAATTGAAATCTGTACTCATATTCAATATTTAAGATATTAAACAATGTTGCTCAGTCAGGCCTGGTATTAATTGTCTTTGATCCGCCCATTTAATCCAAAGAGATAAAGTGAAACATTAAACTAACACAATATGGTTATAAAGTTGCTTTTAAAGCTTTAGTGTGTAACTTTTTGATATTAATAAGCGTCCGTTACATTCAAGCCATCGCCACATGAGTTGCTACAAAGCTAATTAAGACTATCAGCTCCACACAACTCTCTCTGGATTTCTCAGTATGGCTATGTTCAGAAGATTGTGGCGTCCGGTGACTTTGCCCGCGCAGAAACTCGAAGATAAGATAATTACCTTCCTGCTAAGCCCTGCCCTTTGCCAAGTTCTTTGATTGATGGCAGCCATGTTTTTTCACTTGCATATTTACAGGATAAATATGTATCTCAGTCCCGCACATTATGTAAATTAGCAAAACACCATCATGGCAGATATTTATGGTCCAAGAGGCTTTTTTGTAGAGCACATTGAGCTGGACTTGTTTGAGAAATTTCAAGTCAATCGGACTCATCGCCCATCACCATCAGTCATGGTGACAAATGTAATGTCTCTAGCTCGTTCCAACCCACAGTAACTTAAGAAAAGGCATAATTTAGCATATAATGCTAAATAGGCCACGCCCACAAGCACCAATCAATACAACACTTCAGATCCTGGTTAATACTCGCCCCCAGAACATGTGTACCAGTTTTGGTGAAATTCCGTCCACTTCGGGGTTTGAACCCTAATTAGTTGTTTTTTTTTACATTCTGAAACCCTATACATATTTGGTAATCTAATCTTTATTGCTCAACATTACAACTGCTGATATCACTTTTAGTCAGAGTTGCGCCCCCTACACAAATCTGAAGGGTTGCAAAAATGATTTACAAGATAGGAAATTCTCTTTAAAATGCCAAGTACATCTTGCAGACAATTATTTTATAAAAGCAGGAAAAAGGCCTTGTAACAGGATTATTTAAAGTATATGGAATGTACGTAGTTTCTTTACATTTGTTTTTCATCTTGCAATTTAAAGGAAGCGTCTTTCTTTCTTTGTCATTTTTACCTTTCATCTATGTATATGCCCCATTAGCCAGCATCTTGCTCGCTCGTAGTTTACTGCCAGCATGCTCAGTCAGGCTTGTGATCCACAGAAAATGATGAGGCAAAAGCATAAAACCGGCCAAAAAATATATGGCTCTGAAAATGGATGTCCTATATTTGAGCCACTTGAAGGGGGGCGCCTGATTTAACTAACCAGAAACTTTCACTACCTTAAAGTTATTCATCCTCCAAACCTTTAAAAGCCCTTATGTCAAGATTTTTTTTCCACAATTCCTGTAAGTAACATTCCTTTTGCTGTACAATTGTGTAAGCCATCAACCTTCCTTTGAAATAGACTTTGAGCACCATTGACTTTTTCTGACCCACTTCCGTTATTGTTTTCAAGCTGTCTTTATTTAGAGACATGGCTTGTGAGCATGACTAATATTGTATTTTACTTAACTGGGGGGAGGAGATAAGTAGAAGAGCATCGGAAATCAATAAAGGAGGACCCTGGGGCTTCCACCTTCACTATTCAGACTATATGCTTCTTAGCATCCTGAGGACGGGGGGTAGGAAATACCTTTAGGCTACACCAACTTAAAAAAAGAACACAATAGTACAATCACTGTGCAACCTCATTTTGATGGTTCACCAATCTTGGTAACATTTCATCGAAACCAACTGTAGAATGTTTTCACCTGGAGCCATCCGCTTTTGTGTTTATTGGATATTTATGATTAAATCCGAACATTATTTGGATTTAAAGTGTTGCTTTTTCTACAACCCCAAATCAGAAAAAGTTGGGACAGTATGGAAAACACAAATAAAAAAAGAAAGTAGTGATTTCTAAATGTACTTTGACTTGTATTTCATTGCAGACAATACAACAGCACATAATTTAATGTGTTCCTCATGATTTTTATTGTTTGTCTATTTTGGTTCTTGCAACACATTTAAAAAAAAGTTGGAACAGTAAAGCATTTACCACTTTGTAATGTTGCCATTCCTTTTCACAACACTTAAAAGACGTTTAGGGACTGAAGACACCAAGTGATGAAGTGTTTCAGGTGTACTTTTGTCCCATTCTTGCTGCAAACAAGACTTAAGGTGGGCAACAGTACGGGGTCTTTGTTGTCGCATTTTGCGCTTCAAAATGCGCCACACATTCTCTATTGGAGACAGGTCGGGACTGCAGGCAGGCCAGTCAAGTAGCCGTGTCCTCTTCCTCCGCAGCCAGGACTTTGTAATGTGTGCAGAATGTGGTTTTGCATTATCTTGTTGAAATATGCATGGACATCCCTGGAAAAGATGTCTTCTTGAAGGCAGCATATTGTGCTCCAAAATCTCTATGTACAGCATTAATGGTGCCATCACAGAAGTGCAAGTTACCTTTGACAAGGGCACTGACACAACCCCATACCATGACATACTGGCTTTTGGACTTGTTGCTGGTAACAGTCTGGATGATCCTTTTCTTCTTTGGTCCGGAGCACACGGCGTCCATTTCTCCCAAAAAATACCTGAAATACTAATTCATCTGACCACTGTACACGTTTCCACTGTGTGATGGTCCATCCCAGATGCCTCCGAGCCCAGAGAAGTCGACGGCGCTTCTGGACACTGTTAACATAGGGCTTCCTTTTGGCACCGTACAGTTTTAACTGGCATTTGTGGCTGTAACTACGTATTGTGGTACTTGACAAAGGTTTGCCAAAGTAGTCCTGAGCCCATGTGGTGATATCGCTTATAGATGAATGACGATTCTTGATGCAGTGCCGCCTGAGGGCTCGGAGATCACGGTTGTTCAGCTTAGGCTTGCGCCCTTGTCCTTTAAGCACTGAAATTCCTCCACATTCCTTGAATCTTTTAATCATGTTATGCACTGTTGAAAGGGAAATAAGCAAATGTCTTCCTATCTTTCTTTGAGGAACATTGTTTTTAAACATTTCAATAATTTTCTCATGTATTTGTTGGCAAACTGGTGATCCTTGGCCCATCTTTGCTCCTAAAGGACTAGACCTTTCTTGGATGTTGCTTTTGTTTCAAATCATAATTACAATCACCTGTTGACATCACCTGTTTCAAATCACATAATTATTTAACCAATTTACCTGATTACTAGCCCTAAATTGCTCATGTCCCAACCTTTTTTGGAATGTGTTGCAGGTCTGAATGACAGGAAAGGATGTATATTTACAAATGAAATTAAGTTGACCAGACAAAACATGAAATATTTTGTGTTTACATTGTCTGCAATAAAATACAAGTCAAAGTACATTTAGAAATCACTACTTTCTTTTTTTATTTGTGTTTTCAATACTGTCCCCACTTTTTCTGATTTGGGGTTGTAGTAGGAAACGGTGACTGTACTGCACATCACAAGGGAACACAGGTGGGACCTCTAAAGCTGACATTTCAGTTTCAAATAATATATGCATCATCTGAGGACTGTGAAACTGTGTGCACTGTCTTGGAGATGCTGGGGAATTATGGAAATGCAACCTCAGCAAGGAATTGACTGCCCTCAGCTAGGAAATTACACTGCAACAAAATAATTAAAAGCCATGTCTGATTTAAATACATGCCTCTGCACTCTAAAATACCCCTCAGACCCCTCGGTGCGAGTCTGGAATATGCCGCCTCCACAGGTTTTGAAGTAAAATCACCCCGCAGGCGTCTGCGCCCAAGCAACAATGATTGGACCTGCCTTTGAAAAGTGTAATAGAGAAGAAAATAAGATGTAACTCCTTCCGCAGAATCAAAACTGTGCCTTTGTCTCTGTGTCTGTTTTGTGTGTGCGTGTGTGTGGCAAAGAACAGTGTGGATCCATGCAGAGACAGGGAGCAATAAGGTGAAATAGAGACAAGTGGCTGCAGAGAAAAATAAGCAGTGAAGATGGGGAAAAAAGGAGAGGAAAATGGTGTTTGTCCGTGTACAGTAAGCATCTTTTTTTACTGTACTTCATGTGTGGGCATAAAGTATTTCTCTTACTTGTATGCACCTTCCACACATGCATGCACACATATCTATATACTGTATGTGACTGGTATAGGTAACAGCCCTATTATAAGGCAGTGAAGCGGCTATGCCACTATCCCAGGCCTTGCTGACAAAACTCTAATGTATAGAGCCTTGTGCTCTCTGTGCTGGGATTCAATTAGGATGCCTAACAGTAGGGCCTTCCTGGAATGGGATGGAGGAGTTACAGCCCTGTCATATGGGCCCAGTGGGGCGGCAAGCCTCCACTCTGTCTGTCTAATACTGGTGTCACAGCCGCAGGGAGTAGCCCACTGCCTTGGGCTCCAACTGACTGAATTACCTCACTTTGTTTTGTTTCCTCTCCTCTTTACAGCTGCACTAGGTAGGCTAAGACTTTTTTATTTAAAAACAGCATTTTGTCAGCCATGTATGCACAAATGTATGCTCTTTGCCCAAATGAAATTCAAGTATTTACACTTCTTAGCCTACAGGAAGAGAGACTTGAGAGCCAAAAAATGTCAAATGTTTGCCAAAGTGTGAGATTGCTTTTTGAATCCTTAATACCGTGGAGTCTTTATAATTGAGTTAGTAGCATACAGAAATTAAAATATCAGGACCGCACAATGTGACCTGGAGGGGGGTAGGAATGGGAAAGTATGCAAAAACTAGATAACAAATGCCTTAATAAGACAAACTGAGTATTTTCCTCAAACAGCTCGGCACTGTAGCAAATATTACTCAAACAGGAGGAAATTTGTTGGGGGGACTATTTCCACCTGTGGAATAATACTAGTGCACTTGTGAGTATTTACAGAAGCAGAATGGTGCGGGATTGACTCGAGTGGCAATGTTCATGGTAATGAAGGAGCATGTCAGCCAGTGCAACGGTGCTCTTACAATCCTTGGTTTGTATCCATTGTGGATGCATTTCCCAATTGTCCCGTAACCATAATTTTCTGGGTGATTAAAACTCCATTCATACCCTAAAATACATGCTAGGAATTCAACAGCTCCAAAAAGAGTGGATAAGAAGATGAGCAGCATGAAACCTAAAAGCAAATACCAGTGGATTAACACTGCTACCACAATTCTCCTATAAATTAGACCAATTTAATATGTTATTCATTTATTCATTACTTATACCTTGTTGAATTTGCGGAATAAACTGTGGAGGGGCATCAGAATGTAATTTTATTTTCAAATGTATTTTTAGATTTGAGCACATGTGGAATACTTGACTGTGTAAAGAGTAGTAGTCATGCTTTGAATTGCCCAAAAAGGGGTCCTGCTAAGGACATAATTCGTGCTTAAATTTGGATAAACTGGGGGAAAAAATTTCAGCCTGCAATTTGCCATAATTCACATGGATCCCACTTTAAACTGCTATTGCCATTTTCTGAATTGTCCTCCTTTGTTCCCACTCCAAACATCACGCCGGTCTCCTTTAACCTTTCTCTGATTGGTGCAGCTGCTGAACACAATACATTTATTTCAGCCTCCCTCCTTCCCATGTGAGGCCGTGTCTGCAAGCCAGGCCAAACAACTTTCCCGATATGAAAGCCAGATCGGAGTGTAATCAGGGACAGAACCTCAGAAGCACACACCCGCTTCAAAACACTCAAGGTGAGCACAAACACGTAACCAGGTAGAGCTATTCCTCCGCCCAACGCTGAGGCCTCAGCGGGACGGTGGCCCCACCAGCGGTGACTCAGCGTCGAATCATCAGCGTGGAGCCGCGGCCGGGCTGTGGCGGAGCAAGGTGACAGGGATTCTGGGGAGGAGGGGTTCTCCCGCCATCAGCAGACCCAGCGTGAGATGTGATAATCACCGCCCCAGCACGGGCCCCAAGCCAGGCCGCTAACCAGCCATTATTGAGTGCAATCACGAAGAGGGAGGCCCATCACAAAGAGAGAAACAAAAAGACACAGCAGTCTGACAGAAACACTATTGGGATGAAAGAAAAGAAAAAAGTAAAGTTACTGAGTGAGCTGCAAGCTCCTGGTACTTAAAATCAGCACGTACTTGTAAGTGGAAATCTACAGTGAAATATTTTCCAAGCAGAGGGCAGAAAGGGAAAGTTGGAAGTTATTTTATAATCAAATCTGATGGAGTGAACCACAAAAGAACAACGTTTCCAATATATGAAACCCCAAAGAGTTAAATATTAGTTAAACTGGCAAAATATTCAACACGTTGGCCCTCCGTGCTCTATACAGCACATACTTTCATTATCGTACAAAAAAAAAATCTTACAAACCCACTTTTTTCACTTATCTGATTTCGGCTCATTTGCTTTTTTTGCCCAAACTTAACAAATGTTTATTTTTCCTGTACAGATTTGCATTGGGATCCCTAACACAATAGCTTTTTTTTTCTTCTCTTTAATGTACCTAATTGCGTTGCTCTTCACAGATGATTGCACACAATGAAAGCGGTTTTGTATGATAACTGCCAAACGTACAATTACAAGTCCCATTAACATCCTCTTGAAAAGAACATAGATGCACAAAAGAGATGGACCGAATACATGAGACTAAATTACAGACAGTTGTACCTCTGCTCATTGATTGTCACAGAAACACAATGAAGTCTTTAGCAGTTTTACAGAAGAGTTGAAAGTATGGTGTTTTTGTATCTCGGGGTGACCAGGCAGGAATGTGTGGGGGTTAAATCACACTTTAATTCAACAGAAGATGACAGCCATTGTCAACATGCTTTGTATTGAGTTTAATCTCCTGAAAGAGAAAGTAATTCAGTGCCTCTGCATGCTCTGGTAGATTTTCTATTCACTGTATGTGTGGAAGGTGGGTGGTGGTGGGCAGTGTGTGTGTGTGTGTGTGTGTGTGTGTGTGTGTGTGTGTGTGTGTGTGTGTGTGTGTGTGTGTGTGTGGCTGCATGATACTTCTCCATTTTGTTGTCTTTGCATATGATAGTATGAGGAAACCAGCGCCGTCTCCTAAAAAAAATTGCGTTCTTCTACAACTAAACGCGCTCAAAGTCTGCATAGGGACGAAGTCAGAAACAAAACGCAGAACTTTGGCTCAGGAGACTGCTGTGTCCGTGCCTCGTGTCAAACCAAAAGTCAATGTTGACTTATCGGAACTTTCGTAACGTACCTAACGAACGACACACAATTAAGTCACTTACGTAACATAGTTTAAAAAAATGTTCTCTCGAAATGCAATTGAGAATGCAATTTTAGGAGACAGGATTGGAGGAAACACATTATAGAGGTAGACAAATGTGACAAAAGACATGTGCTTTCAAGCTTACAGTCAAGTCAGTTATTGCATTATCATTCCTTTGTTATGCCTCAGTTTTCTCCATTATACCATGCTGTTGTAGGTGCTAGAATTTTATCTCAGGTGCATTAAATAAGAATTACTTTCTGAAAGCGTCTCATTTTTGTTTTTGGTCCAGTGCATGTTCCAGGATCTGTTTGTTTGCCACATATTCACATCCTCCAGACTGTAATTGCTTGTTGACTCCATGCAGCTTTTTTGGCCATTAGCACTTAGAAGATAACTTTGGATTTTTACCTGTGGCTTTTTTCAGGGCAGTTTCTGTGGTGATGAAAAGTCTGTTTTTTATCCTTTCAACTGTGTCTGAATAACTTAAAGGACATATCAAAACACCTGTAGCATACAGGGTGTTGACTTTGGGAAATATTGCAGTGCTATGAGCTGAAATTTAATTGAGCCTCGGGTCTGAGAGCAGGTATAGAGAGGTTGTTTTTTTTTGTGCTGGACTTTATTGTTGAGCTCAGTGAAGCATCTGTGGCTGTGAGCTTTACATGAAAGAAGTTTTTGAAAGAAGAAGTTTGAAAATGTCCTCAATTAAATAAGCAGGGACGATGATAGTGATAGAATCAGCCTGGGACGCCGCTCTCTAAAAGCAGATAAGAGCTTGGAAAATATGTTTTGTGCATCCGTGTCTGTCAATCTGCAGATATTTGTTATTGTGAACTCTTTATCTGGGTGTGTGTGTTTGTGTGTATGTGAGTTTGTTCCAGACTCCAAATCCACTGAAAGAAATCTTCAAAAAATTCACATTATCTTTTTGACGACAATCTCAGGTTTTGTTTTGGTCTTCCTGGCAAATAGGACATCGATTATTGGCCTATCTCGGAGCATCAATATGTCTGGATAAAATAATAATCAGAATGAACTGAGTGTGTTCTACAAAGACATATTTTGTTTTGCTGAGGATTCAAAGACTTGACACAGCTCAAACTTTTAGTAATCATTTGATGGCGTATTGAGGCTGTCTCTTACATACACAATTAACATAGACCTTTTTCTTAAGTTGGTGAAGACATATTTTTGCAACTTCCAAGGTTTTTGCTGTAGATTCAAGAGCTGATTGGATTCCTGAAACATTACCCCCTGGAACCCGAAAAGGAAAATGAAAGTGATTAGGAAGAAGAGAGATGAAGGATAACTGCTGAAAGCGAGTCCTTGAATAAAATCTATGAATTATGACAGATTGGTCCTGCTCTGACTATATAAGCAATTTGTGGGACAAAAGAAACAAGTGAACTAAATTATACATGTCATGACTCCAGTTCATCCTCACAAGTTATCCAAGAAACCTTTTTAGAAAGTCTTAAATTGACCACAATGACCTTTTGGGCATCATTTTAGTTGATCTTTTTCCACCTTAATACCATTTTGGAACCTGAATCTCTGCCTTTGTTTCCAGTGCTTTTGTTGTGATATATACTGTATGTCACCCATTCTGCCTCTCAGGGAAGTACATCCATGGACAATGGCTCGGTCTGACACCAGAGATAAGACTCCTCGGGGTTGCTTTTGTATCAGTATGAATCACATTCACCAGCACTTCACTGGCTATGTTCTCACATGATAGACGGGATATCCAACCGCTCCATCTGGACAAAGACATGAGTATAGGGACAGGGCTGTGTTGAAATGTGGGCTGCAATCCCCTTGGAAGCTATCCTCTGCAAACCAAAATATTCTTTGACTGGAGGTATTCAGGAGCTTCAGGGGTGCAGTTAGGCTGATTTTGTCAGCTACGCTCACTGTTTTCCCCCGTTTTCAGTCTTCCATCTGAGCTGGGATGCGGTGATGTGGGGGTGGTATTAATCCTCCCATTTAACTCGACAAGAAAGCGTACAGTGTAAGCATGTTTTCTAAACACTTTTCATGTGTTACCTCCAATTATGTTTATATTTTTGCACAATTTGCGAGCCTCTTCAAAGAACACCGTGACAAATGTGAGGCTCATTTGCCCCCCACCCCCCACCCCAACAAATTGTTTTCCTTGGGTAATCCAATTAGATGCTGATCTAAGTAAGCTGAAACTCCACTTTCTGTAAATCAGTGGGCATCCTCGGGACCTATTTCTGCATTTAAAGAGATCAGTTAGCAACACACACACACACACACACACACACACACAGACAGCCGTGAGAGACAGACAGGACCACACCTCATCCTCGCTCATTATTAATGTAGGTGTCAGGTTGGACACGAACACTAAGCAAGACACAAAAAGCAAGAAACATGATGTGAATTTTAAGAGAAGAAAGGAAACAGAGCGGGTGAAACAGGCTGTGGTGAGACGCTCTG
Source organism: Gymnocephalus cernua (assembly GCA_023631565.1). Classification (NCBI taxonomy): domain Eukaryota; kingdom Metazoa; phylum Chordata; class Actinopteri; order Perciformes; family Percidae; genus Gymnocephalus; species Gymnocephalus cernua. The sequence goes on along the minus strand of CM042448.1, from coordinate 12,596,232 downwards.
ACTAATGAGTAGTCCTGTGTTGATGTAGCATCAACGCTTCCCATGCTGCGATATGTGTTTGTTCAACATGTTTGAAAAATGCATAATTGGGTAAGTTGGTGCTTGTGAAGAAAGTAAACCTCCCACAGAGCTGGACTTGTGCTGCTACTCCTTATCACCTAATGGTATTATTTTTTTAGGTGAAAAAAAGGTTATTAGCTAATCTAATATCTATGTTTTAATAATACATATTTGATTTTTGTTCAAGCTTCTGCAGTTATAAAAATCAATTTATTCTACTGTTCTAAAAATGGGTTCAGGGTGTGTTGGGATTTACAAAAAAACAAAACCTCTCAAATACTGTGCAATTTGCATACTTTATACGCAGCCATTTTACAGGACTTTTACAGGAGTAACTTAAAGGTATTTTGCAGTTTTACATCTGCACATCTTCATGCTGTTTAGCTTTGTTGGGAAACATTTCACACACACTCATTCATCACAAGATCACACAAGACTCACAGGATCCCATGTCACATGGAAATCTATCTTGTCAGGCTTCAAGTGAATGTGTTTGTGTCCAAGCAGCAGCCGACCAAACCAACCAGCGTCCGGGGCGGAGCTACAGGCAGCTACAGGCGTAGTTGAGGCGTGTCTGCTACAGCCATGGATGTTCGGCTGCGACCATTGGTTCAAAACAACAATGACGAACATGATAGTAAGATGGTTCATCCAATCACCTGCCAGGTATTATTTGAATGTGCCTGCCCTTTTCCAAACCATTTCCAGTGACGGCTTCGCAGATGGCCAACCATCTGGCGCCCAGGTTAATATTGCCCACCCTCTGCCGCCAAACTTTAAAATCTTAACTCACAGTACGGGCTTGATATGCCACTCAAAGCTGAAGGAAGAGGACTGTCTTTATTTCACTACATGCAGTGTGCTGTAGGGCTGTGTATTGGCAAGAATCTGGCGATACGATACGTATCACGATACATGGGTCACGATTCAATATATTGCAATATATTTTGATACTGTGTGTAAGGCGATATATTGGGATTTTTTTAAAAGTATAATTTTAGAAAAACTAATATTTAAAAAAAGACATGATGTGCATAAAAGTCAAAGAAGTTTACTTTAGGTAAACAATTCAGTACACAGAAAATCAAACTGCCAGTTTGGGATTGTGGTTCACAGGTTCTTAGTGAGCAAATTATTATATGCTAAAGTAGGCCAAAGTTCAGCCATAGCTACATTGTTAGCTTCTAGCCAAAAGTCAGGCACTGCTAGGCACTGTTAGGCCGGCCACAGACTGGATGTGTGGCGTGAGCGTGTCAGCTCCGTGGCGTGTCCACTTTTATTTCGCCTCCCATGTTAACAGGTAAGAGCTTGCAAACTGCCTGTGTGACACACACGTCTCACGCGCGGCTTGAGCCGCGCCGAAAACACGTGCCTGCTAGAAATAGAACCGACTAGTGCTGGGCGGTATACCGGTTCACACCGAATACCGGTGTATATTTTCGTTATGAATTTTTAATATACCACCCTACCAGTGTATTTGATTACACAACAATGGTATTTTATGTGTTCCCTCAGTGGCTTTAAATATGGACTATGTCACAAAGTATATTTTCTGAAAATGAACTTGAATACACTTGGAAATAACATGATTAACAATTGTCAAAACAACTGCTCTAATTAACACCAGAAGCCTCTTCTTCAGTCCACAGATTCTGGTTAAAAAAAACAACCCTGGCGGCACATTACAAAAAGAGGGTCCTTGGCTTCCAAGCTCCAAGGCAGAAGCTCCACTAGCTGGAGCCTGGACTACTAGCAGGGGGTCCCTCTCTCTGCAGGGGAGACGTAGTGGGGAGCCAAGGCAGAGAGTGCACTGCCAGCCTTATGATTCCCTCCACGTTCCTCTGATTCCCAGCCACTCGCAGATCAATAGCAGTGTTTGAGCAAAGCAGGGACCCTATTGTGGCTGCATTCTCCAGGGCCAAGCTACGGTGGCCATTGGTGCAGCTAAACCATGACAGATTTATCCTGGCCTGGTTCTCCCATTAGTCAGCCACCACGGGTAAAAACACAGACCTAAGGTCCCCTAATGGGAATTTAATGCACTTCAATGTACCTGCAGCCAAATAGAAAGAAAACGGCAGCTGCTTTTCCGTCCACCAATGACTCACAGTGGATATTAGATCTCCAGTCAGCGAGGCCGACATGTATCATAAGCAGAGAGACTTTGTGTGCAGAAGCGGCTCCAAATTGGAATCGGGACATTGAATGCACTAGTGTGCCACCGTTGGGTATACTGCTCAGTGAAGGGATCGTTTCTTTTACTGGGAAGGAAGCATGTGCTTTATGTGGAGTAGGAGGTGTAGGTGTGTGTGGTTGGACATAAGTCTGTGTGTGTGTGTGTGTGTGTGTGTGTGTGTGTGTGTGTGTGTGTGTGTGTGTGTGTGTGTGTGTGTGTGTGTGTGTGTGTGACCTCATCGGTTACGTTACCAGATGAGAGGAGATAAATTCTTGAAATGTGTTGGCTTAACTTTCCCCATAAATTGAAAACAGAAAAACAGAAAATTCTGTTTTGGAGCAATATAAGCAAAAAAATCCAAATTTTCCACAAAAGTAGCTTCCATATGCAATATGTAGATGGATAAATGCATCGTCCCATACAACCCATCGTGTATCTACTGTGTAGCCCTTGCTGTTTTTCCAAAATAAACAGTTTTTTTTCTGCTTGGCTGAGGCCTTAATGAATCGAAATGACCCGCTCAATTTGACTTTCCAATCCAAACTTCCCTTGAAGAATCCTCATTTTTACTTTTATATTATAATTGTGTCTGTGCCCTTGTTTAAGCACAGAGGCAAAAGTAAACACTGTTTGTAATGCTAAATACTTTCTTGGATGGCTCAGCCAAGAAAATATTCCATACACAGCTGTATTTCTATCTATGAGAGATACTAAATGCTCATTTGTGAGGTGCAGCCGGTTGTGGTTGGTTGGGATTTTGCAGAGCCGACATTAGCATCATATTTATCTAAGTCTTTAATTTTGTTTAGGGTTGTTTGTTTTTTTTGCATTTGTGAGGTTGCACTTTTACTTTGCTGTTAATTTTTTCGTATGATGGTGCTTCCCCTGCTTTATCAGCACTTCCAGTAACTATTTGCTATTACGATTCTCCTTTCAGCTGTGCAGTCAGCCTTAACATCACTGGGAAGCATACAGGTCATGCTCTCTTAATGCACTGTGCTGTGGCCCTTTTGTGTGTCGTGCCAAGGGCCACGACACTGACTCTCCAGCTGTAAAGAGGGCAAAGTGTTAGGACGGGCTTGCTGGTGGTCATAACCTTGTGAACCCTCCCTCGGACACAAAGATATACGACACACAGAGATACGAGTATAAAACATGACAGTATTGGCAGGTCCCGCGGTGGCTGGGCCTTTGTCTGCCCCTCTAAGGTGTTGGGATTCATAATGACCCTACACTCTTCTATCCGATATTGAGCGCTTTTGACACATAAAACCGTTGTGGCGTGATGAGAAATAACCACTGTCAGCTCACATCTGCGCTTGAACATTTTTAAGCATGGATGGAGGAGAGGGGATTGAGAGAGATGGACCAGAGAGGATGGGAGGCACGGAGCAGAGGAGGAGGCAAAAGGCAGTCTGCATGGCAGCGCAGCATGATTCATGCGCCTGCAACAGGACACAGGCTTTTTCAAAAACACACTTCTGTTACTCTGGCTTAGTCACTGGTCTGCTGACTAATGCCAAAATAGTGATTCAAGCTACAGCGCAGTGTGCCCAGCTCTGGCCTTTCCTGTTCTTAACATCGGTGTCTGGTAAATCCTGGAGAAACTTGGAGAGACGACAGATCAGTAGATGCATAGATGGAAGGAAGTTTGACATGATGAATGCATAGATGGATAGACGGATGGATGGTAAGGAGATACATGGATGGATGTTAAATGATGGATGGATATGATGAAAAGGAGGAAAGATGGAAGATGGTTAGATGGTAGATGGAGGAAAGGAGGGGCACATTCACAGATGGATGCGTATATGGACAGACATATGGACAGATTACACAAAAGTTATATGTAATACCTTCTTTAGCACGTTTACTTTCTCTAACAGAGGAAGAGCTGGCTCTATGCGCAGTCACTGTGGCTGAACAGACAAACAAGTGACATCTTCAGAAAATGACAGACAATTAACTTTAATAACAAGTGAACACGCTGTTTATAAGTGTGTGTTGACAGGTAATATTTTGGCAGAGGCAGTGCAACAATGACTTATCAGCTCCAAAGATGTAAATGAAATGAATTTGGTTAAATACTAAGTCAAAAATCAAAGCCACCTTGTTATTCCCAGTGTGGCTGTTAAACCTACCAAAAAATGTTTGACTCTGTGTTGTTAAATCAGATGCACAACTTATGGCAAACAAGTAAACAGCCTTTGATTTTTACTTCACTGTGATGTTTTCAGGCGGCGGGCTAATGTGATTTTGAATGATGAGACGTGCTCAGCGTGTCTTCTAACTCACAGAGGGGTTTCAGGTAGTTGTACCTGTTAGCCGACGGTTAGCCTAAGTGTCTGATCGAGCCTCCCTGCGGTGAGGCAAGAACTTGAGCTCCGTGGGGGAGGAGACGGGAGGAAGGGGGAGGCGATTAGAATCATGTGCCGCCTCTCAATCATGTCATCAGTCTTTTGTTAGTGATGTGACTGCACAAGTCAGCCCAACTGGAGTGAAATGTGCATGTAACAACTGTGTGTGTGATTGAAGGTAAAAAGTTTGTATATCTGCAAGAACTTGTTTCATGACAGATTTCTTTTTTTTTTTTTTTTTGTTTATCTTGAAAATGAGAAAAAATATCTAACTTAAAATTTTGACAATCCCAAATAAGAATGAAGAAAAAACTAGTCCTGGCTTTAAACACCTTTTTTTAGATGCTGCGTTCTTGTCATCCAATCATCTCTTCTCACTTCAGAAGCTCAGCTACTCTCTGCCGGATTTCAAGGCTGCTAGTTGCTGGGTATACCGGTCCGACTGCCTTCGCCATAGATTGATTTTTATGCTTGTCTCCATACATGAGTATCGAGTATTCTGACGTATGTACTGGTCTGCATTGATGCGTTGATTAAGCAAGCTTTGATTAGCTTTGACAAGCTCTGTTGCTTATTTAGTCATGCATTTGAGGAGAAATGCTTTTTTTCCGGGGGCTTTAAATGTATAATGTTTATCTCTTTGCCTACATACACACACAATCACACCCAAATCTGGTGGGTTTTTTTTGTTATAATCTACTGTTGCGTTCACTACCTCAGTCTGTTCCTGACCAACTATTTGATTTTCTTCCATCTTTTATCTTTCCAGCAATAAACTCCAGCAGCACTGTAGAGTCACCTCAACCCCCCTCCTTTACTCCTCTGTAACCTCTCCCTCATCTCCCTGTTTTTCCCATAGACAAGTTACCCTCCACATCCCTGCTTGATTTCTTGATTTCATCTCTCTTTTTTCTTTTTTCTTTTACCTCCAGTAGCTTACCACCTGCCTTTTCTGTGTGTGTTTTATAAGCAGTGGGAAGTCTCCAGACAGAACAGAATCTTCATTTCAACCCCTTCCCAAGCTGTCTTGTAAGAGCTTATATGTGCCTCTCTCCACACTGGAGACCTCCATGGGCGGACCGGTGGCATGGTGGTTTTGGTGGGGTCTCATGGCTCTGCACAATCAGAGTTGTGCCTGTTTTTTTAATGAGGTGCCTGTTTGTTAAGTCCACTCAGGGAGGCTGTGCAAGTGCTTAGCATTTGCTCTCTAATTAGGAAAGCTAAACAGTCCCTATTGCTGAGGATCAACCATTAAGGGGGGAGAGGAGGCACTCAGCTTGGCTGCGCATGGGGTGCTGATTGCTGGGCCAAACACTGGAGGAAGGAGGAGGAGGGGAAGAAGAAGAAGGAAAAAGAAAAGAAACAATCAAACGTGGAGTTATTGTCATTGCAAACAGTAGACTCAAATTTTTTTGGAAGATGGGAATCGATTTCCACAGTCATAGCAATGATGAAGAAACCAATCACACAGTGTGCCAGCAGGTACGTGAGGGTAAACTCATCAAGCATGGCCAAGTCGTTGCAAGGAGTCCACCTAGTGGTGCTTAACAGAATTGCAGTGACACATCACTTTATCTGTCTGAATAGCAGCTGGAACTGCGAAGGTGTTGACCATTTCATCATCTTTAGTTTATGCAATTTACAAAACTGTGTGGTCACAACCGTCAACTGCTATCAAGTGCGTGTGTGTGTGTGGAAAACATGTTTCCCAAGCCCAAGTGCAGCACAGGGAGAGCCATGATGAGGGTGTTGACAGGGAAAACAACGGCATTCTGCCACAGCTCCTGTTATCCACAAAATAAATACCTCCCTGATTACCCCATTCCCTGTCATGCAGACTGCTGTTAAAGTGCAAGAAGAGACGAGCGCTTTTCAGATTAAGACCCTGATCAAATATAACTCAATTTCAGTGAGAGAGAGAGAGAGAGAGAGAGAGAGAGAGAGAGAGAGAGAGAGAGAGAGGGATTGCTGTGGAAGGACTGGGGGAAGAGAGATGTAAAAGTGTGTGTTGCTCGTAATCAGCTTTCTTTGTCTGCATCCGATTCACTTTGAGTGAAGCAGTCTTTGATGATAGTGTAAATGTCAGCTCTGGCTTTCAACCAACTAGGTCAAGTTTTTGGTATTAAATACAACTGCTGTAGCGATCATTTTCAATATTTACAAATCCGGTCTTTTCAATAGCAAACTTTCACTTCAAAGATTATTTTTCTCAAATCAACACATTGCCATGTATGTGGATGTATTATATAACAGGCCTATAGTAGATATAATGCAATATAATGAGTAAACCAGTATTTTCAATATACCACTAATCAAGCTCGGAAATGGTTTGGAGAAGAAGAAAAAAGTTCTTTGCACAACTGGAAATATTCTGGAGCTTGCAACCATACCTCATGGCCTTCATCCCCACATGCTTGTCTCGTGGTGACAACCATCTCCATGACAACTGAGCAAACTCCCTCTGCTGTTGAAAGACATGAGATGAGGCTGTAAGATCTGGAGAATGTACAGTAAGTGGACAGTAATTTCTTGACCAAAGATTGCTTATTGCCTCTTTTACAAATATATATTTCCTATATATGCACCATATACATCTGAATAGAAGAAGAATATGTGATATTGCATTTTTTTGACTGAGAGATGGGGGGTTGACAAAAAGTCCCAGAGTTTGTCAATGTTTAGATGTAATAAAAACCTCAAAAAGTGCATGTCACAGCGCATAAATGGTATGGGTGAAGTACCATAATGACCCATGTTGGCAGTCTCATCCTTAAAATCTATGAACAGTAAACACCTAAAGCACTGTACATCACATCTTTAACGTGTTATTGTGTTTATTATGTGTGCTAATGTGTATTTACAGTCCATAAGCTTCTCCTTTCACTCTATAGAGCTTCTAAACGGGATCAGATCAGATCGATTTTCAGTGCGGGCACATTTACTACTACTTTCACTCATCTCTCTCTCTCTCTTGTTTCAGTCTTTTTCCCTCTCCTTCTGCGGCTTCAGGTTGTATGTGTCTGTGTGTCTGTCACCTCTCTGTTGTCCCCCCCCCCCCTCTGCCAGACAGTTGACTGGTATGGCAACACCAGGCTGCATGTATTTTTAGCATCGCCACAGATGGGGCCATGGCAGAGACCAGAATGTTCTTTGTCACAGCTGTCAGGCCGTTCCCTAGGACCAAAATGGATCCCGTCCACTTGGTGGGGAAGGGGAGAATCCCCCCCCTTTTTCTCCAAATTCAGGGTTTTGATTGTGTCATTTGGCATGGCTAAATAACTGTTGAGGGTGCAAATGGAAGGTGGTGAAAGGAAAAGCTCACAGTTGCTGTGTCAGCTCCTCTGCGGGAGCTGTATCCACACCTATGATCAAGCAGAGGTGAAATTGCAGGCCATACCTCGGCAGAAAAAAAGATTTATTTCAAAAGCAACCTCCAAGAAAGGACAGAGCACAGCAGATATCAGTACATATTACCCGGCTGGTCATAAAAAGAGAAATGTTCAAACATACCACATTTTGTAGCGGGAAGAATATCCGGTTTTGCTTGTGTCCAATGATTATATGTGATGAATTAACAGCTCTGTCCCATGCTTTGACCAACCCTTATAGCTTATAGCCAAAGCCAGGTCTGTGCACCTTTACGTTTAAGATACCCCTTTGCAAAACAACTCATCGTGCACAGCTAAGGAGTATCCATTTGATTCCCAAACAACCTCCGAACACAGTAGACCAGGAAGCAGGCCTTTCGGACTCTGAAAAGTTTGTTTTTTTTACTGCAGAGGGAGTAAAATATGCTGCAAGCTACGACTGGGGGTTGGCTTTGAGCATCACAGAATGGAGTCTACTGAGACTCTCTGGCAGCGTTCACACACTCTAGCAGCAAACTGGCCACATGAATCTCAAGGGTCAACGTGGAGGTGGTGGGTGGGAGAGACAGAGAGGGGAGATGGTTTTTAGGGGCAAAGAAGTCACAAATGATCCAAATGATGACATTTTGTGCGACTTTCGTTTTCTATATCTCCATTACCATGGCAACACTATTAAGAAGTGTTTCTATGGCTCTAGTTCACATGTACTGTGTACTCAGTACTACTCCATTGTGGATTTAAAAGTATGGCGGTAATGCAACAAATGAAAAGACAAAATTCAACAATGCATTATTAGTCCGGCTCTCAATGGCCGCAAGCCCATTGGTTCCTAAGCCTTACATTTTTTTAAAACAGCTCAAAAATGTAGTTTAATTTTCTTTAAAAGGGAAATTAATTTCCCAAAACAGCTGGGCGCTGTAGTCTTTTAACAAACGTCCAGAAACAGGAGTAAATAGTACAATTGTTGGGGACTATTTTAAGCATTTGTTGGCAAAAAAAGAGAAAAAACAATAATCAATATTTCCTCTAATTAATATTTCTGTTCTCCATGGAGCTGGTTTTCCCAGTGGCGCAGTGGGAGGGAGATTCAGGTCAATAATGTGTCTTTCAACAAGAAGCGCTAATCAAGCCCGAAGGTCTCCTTCTGAATGGTGTTGCATTCTGAGCCGCATTTCCATTCCCCGTCCCTCAAGGCAAGGTAAAACAATCCCGAGGTATATGAGCAAAGGCTCTATACTTTGTGCAGAATGACTAGCCTTCACCTGCAGCTCGGTTAATTGATATGGAAATGACGGGCGGCCAAGTTCTTCTAACTGAAGCATACATATATCGGAGCATACACACACACACAAAACAGGAAGGTAAACAAAAGAGTGACCGTGATGACTGGAGCAAATCTGGTGCTTTGGTCAATCTAAGTGTCAGCTTAATTTGCACATCTCAAATTCAAGGTTACACGCATCATTAATATTGGGAGCATAAAAGGACAACACATCCCGCATTTAAGCAACTCAATGTTTTTGTTGCGTACAGTCAGGATGAGGGATGAAGGTTTGGAAAACTCAAAGTAAGCAAAAGAGAAGTTAACAAAAAACAATTTAAAATAGGTTGACTTCAACTTCAATAATTAACATTGTTTCTAAAGCTTTCATCCATTGAGTCACAAAGGATTTTCTGGATAAAACATGTCAGTACTCTTGTGGGAACCTATTGAAGTCAGACTACATATTCAGTCTATAGCATAGTTTAATTAGAACTCTGTTTTGATGACTTTAACTAAGTCTGGAGCAGAAAGCCAACTAAAACCAGAGAGAATCAGGAGGATGAAACATGGGAAGAAAGGGGAAGCGACTGAGGCATATTAACAAAGAGAGAACAGTAATCACAGCCCTTCAGAGGACGTATCCCATTGCACACTCTCTCTCTTTCTTTTGAATGTGCAATGTCTTGCTGCCACAACAATGTAGTCTTTCTCCACATTGTGCCGTCCATAGGGCTGAACATTCAAAGGGGGTGATTACAGGGCTGGTGCAGCTTCCAGCGCTGCAATAAGTGAGAATGTGGAACACCAGCACTGAGACTCAGCAGTGTGCTAATCAATACCAGCCCCATGTTCTTTGTGACTACAGTAACTATCTTTCCCCATCCACATGAACGACATGTTTTCATGGCACAGGGATGTGTAAACTGTGTTCCACCCCTGGAATGAATGTGAATTTAGGCTTGTCTATTTGCTTGGAAGTCATGTCAAGTGCCACACATCATGCGCTATAGAACACATAATACAGTATCTTAGTTACAAATATACAAATGTACAAACAGCAGAAGTATGATTACAGGAAACAGGACAAATCCGGTTATTCGCCTGTGTTAGAAGCATGAATCCAATATGCCTCTTTGCAGAGCAGTGAGTTAATTATGTCACCACCTAGGAGGAGAGGGTAAAATATGTTCTATTCCCCAGAACTTTAATGATGCTGCACAGCCATGGTTAGCCTGTGTACAATGTGTAGTGATAGCATAAATCCATGTTTTGTATTCAGATGTGAGAATCTTTGAAGCTCTTTTAGTTTGTCCAACATAAACCAGACCACAGGGACATTTCAGCATAGATATTTGTGCTGCAGCAGTTTATGCAAGTGCACCACCGCCACAGCGGGGAAATAAAAAGCCAGATTGACTGTGCAACCTTTGGAAGCGTTCATGTTGATGGGCTAATGTCCGAGATTAGACACCTGTGTGATGAAGTCATTCATGGCTCCACCGGGGAACATCGTGTACTGAAGTCAGCTATTGTCACAGGTCGAGCTCTGTTTGCACACATGTCAAGCAGTGCCTAAATATAAGAGCATAGATCACTATTTGATTTCTGTTTTATCATTTTGTCTGCGATTTGTTAAATGGGGTCATTTCAGTTTAACCTTTGATCAAAGCAATCTTTCCCATATCTGTCTCTGACTGTATTATTTCATTCATTTATAAGATGGCAAAGTAATACTGTGTCTCATTGAGTGGGTACACTTAATAAAAAATTACTCTGAAATGCAAGAAGGCCTTTGTGCTTTTCCTTTATGCTTTTCCTCCAAATAAATATATTGTAGGTGTTACATGTATATGTTTATGGTCTCTGGCATGTTAGTTACGTTGCAAAAAATATAATTTTACATTCAAAATATACAAATAAACTGATAAAACATGATGCATTGTTAGTTAAAACCCAACAGTGGAGTATCAGACCATATCAGCATACCCCAGTGTTATGTTTTTTTAGAATATTTTTAAAATATACACACTTCCTAGACTGAATGCATTTTTTGCAAGGGAATCTGGGACTCCTTACTATTTTTCCTTAAAATTTTAGGTAAAGGATTGATGTTGAAAAATAATAACTCTGATTTGGAGATTTGTAGAAATGTAAGTTGGAAATAGTCATAAAAACAAATCAAGGTCCTTAATGGCTTTTTCCAGGGCTTTCATGTTTCATTGGAGGATGTAGTTTTCTGAGTTGTTGAAGCTCCCTTTCACGTCAACATAGATGAGAAATCTTAAAATTAAAATGGATGATAGCTTAACAGCTGCACGTCTTAACAAACTATCTCCATGACAACTGAACAAACTTCTAATGAATCACCTGATGAAGACAGACAGACAACAATGTAAAGTTCCAGGAAGTAACTAAGTGGACTGAGACACTTGAGAGGACCTGCTTCAATAGTATATGAGAGACTTATTTTGTAGTTTGTATTTATCACTCTAGTATTAAAATGCATCTCCCTTTTTGTCTGGTGGGGATGGTTGGTTATGTATTCATACATTTTTTTTTCTGTACTTTGTGTCTTTGCGATTCGTGTTTAGAGGACTTCTTTCCTTTTTCCACTACCATCCATTTTTGTTAGCTGTAGTAACACCTGCGTAGCATTAGGTGGCAGTAGCACGCAAGCTAATGCTACAATCCCCCCTCAGGAAAATATAAAGACGAAGAAGCTTTGCATCAACAGTGCACGACTAATAGCGGAGGTAACTGTACCTAATCAATGTTTGCATCCTACAGTTTAACGTTACCGTAATTCTTGACTTTGAATAGAAATTACATATCTCCAATTCATTGAAGTTATAATGTGTTAATTTATGCTAATACGACAGTAGTTGCACAAGCGAGTGTTAGCCGTTAGCCTTAGCGGCGTAGCTTAGCTAGCTAGCTAACTAGAAGCTATAGCGGGCTAAGCTGTCATTATTTTATGCGTGTGGGTGTATGTAGCTCTACAGAAGAGGCTTACTGCGTTGGCTTGGCTTAATATTTCGCTATAACATCGATTGCTTACTATTTTTAGCCTTCTATTACACTCGCGTCGAGTCTGTCTCCTGCGCCTTACATTGCCTCATCTCTCTGCAGATTATTGTTTTTCTGGCCCAGATATTCACCAGAGCCAAAGCTGTGAAAATGGACACAAGAGCCTGGAGGAATCCATACCATGACTATGATGGAAACCCTGCGTCCACACAGGCGTTGTTTGACTGTCAAGGAAAGGTAATGTACAAAGGATGTATATTGCGTATGTGTCCTTGCAATTCATTTAATTACAATACGTTGACCCTCATGTTTTAACATTTTCTGTACCTTTAGCTCACAGCAGAGTTTGCCCAGCGACTGAGCAGCAAGATAAGTGAGCTTTTAGCTGTGATGGAAAATGGCCTGAAGTCTGCTGACCCAAGAGATTGCACCAGTTACACCGGCTGGGCAGGTGATAACACCATTACATGCTTGCATGAAAGTGTTTTGATAATGCTTCTATTTTTCTTTACAGTTGATAATTTATTTAACAAACTGAGGGATATACTGATCTAGTGGTGGGTAGTATGGCAAAAAGGTTGTATGATTTTTTTATTTTTATTTTTTCAGGCAGGTTCACGATCTTATCAATTCTTTTTCATGTTAGTTTTTAAGACAATTTAGCAAATTACTGAACAGTACAAACAAATTTCCCCATTTAAAAACTAGAGTCCTACAAGGTAACGGAACACCACACCAAATTTCATTTTCAAATTTAACACTTAAGTTTCTTTTCTTTGCCAAATATTTCTCTTTACTTCTCAAAATCCATGATTTAGATTCTAGTGCTTGGTCGTAATGCTTTTGTCCTCATTCGGGGCGGCGAGTCGATTTTTATTGCGATTTTCATGTATTGCGAATTTGCGATTCTACTTTTCTTTTCCGTTTCTAACAAAAACAAAAGTTGAATAATACACTTCTAGAGACAATCTACCATGAGACATTTTTTGTCAGCCAGTCTGACATTTATTCCATTTTTAAAGAAGTACATAACATGTACAACAGAGTGCATTTACGTTAACATTTAGCCTAGCTGCCCTATCGCATTAAGATAATAAACAAGATGGCCCACAGCACAAATAATCTAATAGATTCACTTTACAGCACTCACTCACTGTTAGTCCTGCTATTTCCATCTTCCAAAACTGCCAAATTAATTAGAGCACACAAGGCCAAATGCCACATAAGTTACCATATGTCCGTGTGTTTAACACTGGCACGGTACTGACTCAGTACGCTGGGATTACATTACATTACATCCAGAAAACTTCACGCAGAAAAATGAGGGCTAAACGGCATCACCAATCTGTTTTTAACTAAATATTCTCCGGTCTAGCTCAGCTAAAAACACAGCACTGAATCCTATCGCATGTATATGTCTGACCAACAGTCAAAAACCCAAACATTCAGTTGTTATTCATTCCAGTCTTTAGTTTATAATCATAGACGACCAATACATCCAGAAAATATACAAAGAAAATTACCTGAAAACTGAAACATTAAATGGGAAAATTTGCCACCTTTTGTATGTGGATGTCCAATCAGTGTTGGTGGTAAATGTAGTCCGTTATTGCAGTAAATTCCTCAGTGCGTGCCGTGTTGACCAAGAAAGCTGAGTTTTCCAGCTTGCAGAGCTGGGCCGGCAGTGCCTACATGTGCCAGGTTGCACTGCGCATGAGCTACTGGCGCCCCGCCCAAAAGAAAGTGTAGCCGAGGGTTATGAGTTGCACCTATACTTATGCTGGTAATTAAAATGTATGCAGGTAATTTAAAAAAAAAAAAAAACACTGAGGCTCCACAGTCCAAACCAGCATGAACCAAGACGGCAATAACTCTATCATTTTCCACATTGTCCATGGCAGCCATTACAACTTCACTACTTTCATTTTTACCTTTCACAATAAAAGCCCAACTCAAGTTCACTCAGCATTTGCTAAAAGGCATCTTAACAAAATGGCTTACAATAGCCTTGGGTGACATAAATTCTCACTCATCTGCCCTCTCGGCCCTGCTGCTCTTGGTTGTCTTTTTCCAGTTTGAGTTCCTGAAGAATATATCCAGCACACTTAACAACAACAACAACAACAACAACACACAACAAAAACTGCCCATGCAGCAGAATGATTCCGTTTTTGTTGGCATCGGAAGAGCAAAACGAGCAAAGGCGCCACTAGTCTGTGTTTGTCCTTCAGCTCAGGTTCTGGAGGGTCCCCGCCGGCCACATCCTCCCTGCCGCAGCCTCGACCTCTCTCTGCTGCATTTCTTCGGCCGTATACTCTGGCTTGAATAAATATGGCTGAATATCCGAGTCAGCCAAGACGCTGTAAAATGTATCCTCGTCCATAATATCATCAGCACTCAGATTTTTGGGATGCCATTTTTAGCTGTTGGAAATGCAGAGCGTTTGCAATACAGTACAAGGGAAGAAAACAAAGCGGCATCTAGAGTAGAGCTGAAGGTCTTTGCCCGGTTCGATCTTAATTTCTATCATTTTACAGGCCAGGCTCGGGCTTGCGGCCAGGTGATGTGTTTTCAATTAGCGCGAAAATGGATGCTGAGGAGGTGAAACGGAGGCTGGCCTCTGGAGGACTTATTTTATTTCTTTGTTCCAACTTCCAAGTGGCCTATAGCCTACGTTAGTCATGAATAAATGATGTTAACATTTTTTTTTATAAATGACTCATTCTTGACAAAAGGCAAAAGAGCTGTGTGCGTGTGCACATTTGAATAATGTCGGGCTGCAAACGGTTTCGGGCTTTTAAAAAGCTGTGGAATCAAAATGTGCTTGTCGGGCCTAACTTTTAAGATTACAGCTCTAATCTAGGGCGCCATCCAGAGCATGCCCCCTGGCCATGTGGAGCCGAAATCCAAGCTGAATAGCTGTAGTTCTTCCTTGCCTCCAACCACATCACTGTCACGTCACTGGATGCAGGAAGAACATGTTTTGCAGCTGCAAACTTAGCTTTCTCTGTCAATATAGCGCGCATTGAGGAATGTATTGCTTCAGTCGACTGCATTTACCATCCACACTGATTAGAAATCCACATAATTCCTTTTTTAAAGACATTATTGAAAATATGAATTCATAATCAAAATACTTGCATTTTGTGTCAGTTGATTTTAATTGACCTATTGTTTCAGCTCGATACTCTGTCATTCTTTGGTGTTGCGCACATATTCCAAGATTAGATCAGATTCCTTAGGTAACCGAATGCGCAGCCTTTCTTCAGTTACGGCCTTGAAACGGCCAACTTTTCCGAGTTGGCTTCCAAAGTTTACCACGATAACGTGTGTCCGTCTGTCCACAGGCATTGCTCTGCTCTACCTGCACCTCCACAACGTGTTCAGGGACACCTCCTTGCTTCAGAGAGCTCTGGAATACGTGAGCCGCAGTCTGAAGTGCTTGACCCGACGCCATGACGTCACCTTCCTATGTGGAGATGCAGGGCCCCTGGCTATCGCTGCTGTGGTCTACCATCGCCTGCAGAGGGTGCAAGAGACTGATGAGTGCATCAACAGGTCAGTCGGGAATACCTATATATGCCTAATGGTTGTTTTTTTTAGGTATTTGTTTAGATAGTTATGGTTTTCTTAGATATGTCATTTCATACTTTTTCTGTTAATTTTTTGCTTCTTATGTTCCGTATTACAGGCTTGTGATGAATTGATCCCGATCACATTGTCACATTTAAGAAAGATATTGGAGTCTTAGGTTTTCTTTGCCAGACATAGTATTCTGCAAACAGAGAAATCTATTAAATTTGGTGGTGGATTTGTACTCTAGGTACTTATAATATGCAGTGCATGTAGTTTGCAAAGGTATTATTACTCGGCTAAATATGGGCATATAGAGCTGCGCAATTTTAGCTACAATTTTCTATATATAAAATATGATCACGCTTATAGATCAAATATATAATGCAACATACATTTTTTTTGTATTTTCTTAAATATAGTTTCACTAGAAATAATGATGCTATTAGAGCATGCTATTTCTTTTTTCTTTTTGAACAATCGGTCTTGTTTTCCAGTGTAGTGAAATGCGCTCACATGTCGCTGCAACAGTGTTTGGGAACATGCTGCTTAAACTAAATGCTTGTGATTGGTCAGACTGTTTATCTGTGGCCACTTGATTGGATGAACCAGAGCATTACTCCAAACACAATGGGTGAATATCGCTCCTGATCCCGAGGTAGGATTGTGCTCACATTTATTATACTATTAATTGTACACAGTTATGGGTCATCATGGATAGTTCATTCACGATGTATGTGACATATCACAATAGTCGGTCACTCATGACACAAGGTCCTCCCGATGCATGAACGCCGTGTCTCCTGTGCTACTCTCCCAGACTGCTGCAGTTTCACCAGAATGTGGTGAAAGGTGTAGGCGGGCTGCCTGATGAGCTGCTTTATGGGCGGATGGGTTACCTCTACTCCCTCGTCTTCATCAACCAGCAGCTTGGGCAAGACAGGATCCCACTGCAGTACATCCAGCAGGTAAGGTCAGAAACGGGGCACAGTCTGGCAGAAATTGCACTTCCAAGCACCGTAATGTGAGGTGGTACAGAAGGACTTTTTTTTAATTTTTTAAATCCAGGACTGGCTGACTGATCATCCACGACTTCTTAGGCAGTACTGTCCTTACAAATATCTTGCTACAGTAACCATAGACGAAGAGGACATTGAACCATATTGGATGAAAGAGTTGGGAATAACTTCAAGAAAAAAAACTTAAATTAAATGTGGAACAGCAGTCAGCTGAACAGCAGTCAGCAGTCTTGATTTATTGCTGGCTGCTTATCTGCTCGCTCTTGTACAGATTAGGTGTGTTTGTGAGCCGGGATGTGTTGTTTCCGTCCTCAGATCAGCGAGTCCGTGCTGGTGTCAGGCGAGCAGCTCAGCAGGAAGTTCAGGGTCCAGAACCACAGCCCTCTGATGTACGAGTGGTACCAGGAGCAGTACGTTGGCGCCGCCCACGGCCTCGCAGGCATCTACTACTACCTCATGCAGGTAAAACTGCTCTCTGAACCTATAAAACATCAACATGCCCATCCCAGGTTGCCAGAGCCCAAGAAGACAGTTTTGTCTGACCATCACTCCGAAAGCTAAGAATATTCAATTTACAATACGATATATAAAACAAACGAAAGAGGTAAATACTCACCATTGAGAAGCCAGAAATGTATTTGGCCATTTTACTTGATAGAGCACTCCAATTGTTGTTGATGAATTTATTAAATGACTTATTGGCCAGAGAACTACTTGTTCCAGCCCTTGAATCAGCCCAGTGTGATGCCTATCAGGCTATGTTAGGTGGGCTCAAAAGTTGATTACAGACTTTTTCTGTCGTCAAACTACCAAAATTGCCCCTCGTTTGAATTCTTCCACCTCTTCCTTCGTCGTCATCTGTAAACATGGTGTGATCTCTCCCTCACAGCCCGGCTTCGTCTGTGTGGAGGAGTACGTACACAGGCTGGTGAAGCCCAGTGTCGACCACGTCTGCCGTCTCAAGTTCCCCACAGGCAACTACCCCCCCTGTATCGGAGACGATCGCGACCTGCTGGTGCACTGGTGCCACGGATCCCCAGGGGTGGTCTACATGCTCCTGCAGGCATACAAGGTACACACCCGAGGGAGTTGGGAGTTCTTTTGAAAAAAAGTGAGATGTTCACTATCTATCAGTTACAAAAGGTCATTCTCAAGGCTTCTTGTGTCACTTAAATTGCCTCCTCGACTCCTCCACATGCCTCCCTTCCTCGCGTCTTAGTCCCTCCCACCAAGGAGGCAGGGGAGGGATGTGAGGAAATCATCGGAGGTGTGTTTTTTAGAGTGAATATGTCAGCTGTTTGGGCAGAGTTAGCAACTCCTTCAGCTGCACGGCTTTCGTTTAGGCTGTTCTCGTGTATCCTCGGCTATAGCTGCCCGGCTATATATGAGACGGCCTTCACCGAGGAGGGACACAACAGCTTCCGGTTCGACCGAGGAGTCGAGGAGCTATCAAATAAGGGACATGAGATGCAGCTATGGAGTCCAATCGTTTAGAGAATTAGAAGAGAGCTCATTGACAGAGTCATAGGGCCATCTTGTGGTGAAGTTTAATCAATTTCTGTATTGTGTATTTAATCTCAAAGGCAATGTATTGTATGAAATGTATTTAGCTGCTTGTAATGTCAGGTGATTCATATGAATTCAGGGAATGCCTCCAAAGCTCCACAAATGTTCTTTTTTCCTATTTTGAAAAAACGGTGAAGGTTTGAACAAACATGCACACACCCTGAGGAAGGTGTATTTTTAATGTCTTGCCCATATTCATTTTTTTTATCACGTTGTGCCAGCCTTGAGTGCCTGGACTTGATTGTGTATGACTTTCTTGGTCATAATTCTTCTTCCTTTTTGTGAAACATGCTTGATTTAAGTTTATTTTGAACATGTTAAAAAGAAATATAAAAGACAAATAAGTATATGTACGTTTAGTACAAGCAAGAAAACATAATTTTCAATGGATATTGTAAATTTCCATGTTCCAATGTATTTCCATGTTAAAAAAGGAGAGAACTTTTCTAGCCCTACCCCCTTTTGATCCTTAAGCATCAATTCTTACGTTTTTAATTTCACTTCCTTTTTGTTTCTCCCTTTGTCGCAGGCCTTCGGAGTACCCCAGTACCTGGAGGACGCCCTGCAGTGTGGCGAGGTGGTGTGGCATTGTGGCTTGCTGAAGAAGGGCTACGGGCTGTGTCACGGTGCGGCGGGAAACGCCTACACCTTCCTGGCCCTCTACCGGCTAACGCAGGACCCCAAGCACCTTTACAGAGCCTGCATGGTGAGAGCACATAACAGACTGTAATCAGTTGACATCCTTCACACAGTGCAGCAGCCATTTGACTGCAAATATTAATCGTGGAACTCCCGCAAGTGGATCCATCTTAATTAGTTTCCAAATACTCGATTAATGCCTCCCAGCTTTAGAGTGAGGAATAGGGCTCAACAGTGTGGTTCCAGAAGCAAAAATCCCATTGATAAATAATATTAAACAAATAAATGCATATTTGAGAGGATTGAAATATAGATTGATTAACAAAAGCCTATTGATTAAGACGTACAATTTGATCAAATCAATCAAGTTCTTCTACTTCCTCTACTGGTCTATGGATTTGAATGCTTCCTTACTCGTTCAACTAGTACTATAAAAGTTGATGTATGTCCCGTATATAATGCCATAAGAAATAGAAGAGGTCATTTTATGTTTCTTTTGAAAAAAGCTTCACGTTGTCTTTCCTTGGCTTTCTCTGACTTTGATGCAAGATGTGAAAGTCATATTAAACTCCGCTCAAAAGGACAACCAATCCTAGCACAGTTGGCCCCTTGCCAGCCTTAAAATCGAAAATGATCTGAGAAACGGAGGGCATGTGAGAGGCAGGGCCTTTTTTATGTTTATTGACAATAGGGCGGGAGTTGGCGTCATAGCAGGCCGAGCGGGGCTGGTAGCGAGCTCTCTTTGGCTGCGCTCCAGGTGGCGCGAGTCCCACGTGTACTTTCATTAATATGAATCTATTCATAGCGGATGGAAATAGACTCTTAAGATGTGCTGCCGAAGCTCTGTTTCGAGCCCCTAGTGCAACAATGAAATTGTATTGATGGTATCAAATCATAACAAGAGTTATCTCAAGACACTTTACAGATAGAGTAGGTCTAGACCACACTCTATAATTTACAAAGACCCCACAATTCCAGTGCAACAGAGCGACATTGTGGTCGTAAATCTCATCGACCGGTGCTAGGATTTCACAGAGAGGAGAGCAATTTTTAGCAGTTGTTGACATTGCTCGCTCTTCTCCTGAGACGGTTCAGGTGCAGTCCACTGTTGTGATAGGAATGTTATTATGTTATTCTGACCCAGCCTGTCTCTGTCTCTCCAGTTTGCTGACTGGTGCATGAACTACGGCAAACATGGATGCCGAACACCCGACACTCCCTTCTCCCTTTTTGAAGGTAATATGTGATGACGTGTCCCTCTTGCGCACACACACACAAAAAAAAGAATCCTGTTATTATAATGCTTGGTTTGGCAAAAAAACATAATTGGACCAATCTTTTAAAATAAAGTTATGTACACATTTGTGTATGTACAAGAAGCAAAACTACAAAAACAGCCCTGCAATAAAGTTGTTGTTGCGATTGTCACAGCTAATGTTCAACTTAACTCTGAGGACGTACTCAGTAGTTTTGTTGTTGATGTCCATCTGTATTGGTGGCCACTGGATCTCTCTCTGCTAATGCAGTCTTCCTGCGTTCGGCACACTGAATGTCACCGTGCTATTTGACACTTTCATAGTTGCAACATTGCATAATTTTTCACTTACTGATGCACCATATCGTGTCTGTGACATTGTTACCGTAGCTGTAAACTCACCACGTCGCGTTGTGTTTACAGGCATGGCCGGCACCATCTACTTCTTGGCCGACATTCTGCAGCCAATGAAAGCGAGGTTCCCAGCCTTTGAGGTGTAAACGTTTCTCCACAGGTAGTCCTCCCCACCCACACTGTGGGAAAATATAACAAGGAGAAGACCCCACACTTTTTCCTCTCTGTCACACACGCATACACACACACACACATGCATGAACACACTACATTCACAAACAACACGACATTGTGCCATGTTTTTCCTGCTCTTCTCTCCCGGGAACTTTACATGTTATTAACAGGATAAATCCTATACTCACATCTCAACTACATAATTGTCTAAAAAGAAATGTCAAAGGTGAGAGCTTGCCTCGCTTTTTTGGTTCCTTTTTTTTTGTGTATAAATTAAATTCTTGCTTTAAAAACTGTGGCTGTTGCTCAGATTGTGACGTCTTTTTGACAGTTTCAACAAAAAGGAAGGAAAATTGATTTCATGGCTGTCAAAACATCAAATAAAATTGTGGTAAAACTGAATGGTGTTTTGTGAACACTTAACAACTGTGTATTTCTATTATTCTGTAAGCTTGACATGTTGATAAGGAAATGGATGCTTTGGTTTGCTATTGTTTTCTTTTTCAGAGTCAACAGCAAAAGCTAGTAACAATGCACTAAATATAATGCAGTACAAGCTGTGCCATGTGTTGGGGGATTAACCCCAGAGTGTAAACTGTTGCCTGTCCTTTGCACTGTCTGAGCAATAAATCATGTGTCTTTTTACAGCTGTCGCTCTGTAGTGGATTTCAGTGCCTCCTGCTTTTGTTTTGGTGAAATTATGCAGCAAGGAAAAGCCACAGGGGGGCAGCAGAGAGTCTGCAACTTGTGAATTAATGTGACAAGTCCATTCACCTTGTCACTTCATGAAAAGGTTATTTGACAGTCAAATGTTGTGCTAATCAGGTTACATTTTCCATATTCAGTAGATGTGTGGATACTGCTTACAAGATGGTATGAAATGCCCTTGGTATGATCTGCTTTTGACTTAATTATGTAAGGAAGTGTCTTTGTAAACCCTGACTTAACAGGAATGCGGAAGACGTACACCTGTCACTGTAAACACTCAGGCTACATCTACACTGCTACGGTTTTCATTTTTAAGCTGCGTTTTGAGACCAAAACAATCTCCTTCGGTACAAAGAGCTTTAGCTCCAGTAGCAGAACCAATCTTCATATTAACACGTCTGACAACACATATCACGTGACCGTTCACGTACTCTGGCCATGGCGCGTGCCAGTGTGAACAGGAAGCAGATCGTTTTGGAGCTACTCTGCGGTTCAAAATCATGGATGTATAAGTTGAAAATACTTTGCAGAAAGAACAACAATGGACGAGAAGTTTTAAAAAAAAAAAAAAAAAAACGTAAGGCATATAGCACATGTGTCAAACTCGCGGCCCGCGGGCCAAATGCGGCCCTTCACAAATGTTGATCCGGCCCGCATATCAATTTTAGGTCCACAGTACATTCTGGCCCTGGCTAGTTGAGCACCAAACCAAAAAGGTGGAAAACTGTTTTCAAACTCCAAATGACGCGACTCTCAGAGCAGAATTTGGCAGATTTACCGACTCTGAGACTCAGAAACTCCCCCAGAACCAGAGAGTATTTTAATATTCAGGAGATGAAACAGGCTGTTTGCATGATTGGCTGAACTCTGCGATGGCTAAAGAACTCTTTGCTGACTTTCTAGGAGTTTACGTCAAACGAAGTGCGACAAAGTTGAAAAGAGCGACAAAAAAGCAACAAAACGATGCAAAAAACAAACAAAAACATTGATTAAAACGCCTGAAAAAGCCACAAAAATGACCAAAAAGGCGACATGCAGTAATACAGTCAAAGATATTTGACTTTTTTGGATGTATGCATGTGAATTTAACTCTCCGTCTGGCCCTTGATGTGATTCTCTTTTCCAGTGTGGCCCTAAATGAAAATGAGTTTGACACCCCTGGCATATAGCTTGCAAAAGAAGCCGCAAAGATGTTGAAAATCCTCTGTCCCATCCTCCTCGAGCCACTTGGCTCGGGTCTGGTCTCTATTCCAAATAAGGCTCATGTAACACTACTTCTGACCATGCGACACAATGCCACCACTCTTTTTTAAGCCCACTGCCCGTGCTTCTTTTTGACATGACACCAGCATGGGTCTTGGAGGGTTTGCTGTCGGGTGGGGGGGGGGTGTTCAGTGTACCAGAGAGTTTCGAAGAGCAGGAGCGTTCGTTCTCTCCACCCCCTTTCTCCACAGAACTGGCCCAGCGTAGGAGAAATTGAACACCTACAGTAAAAATAGAGCTCATCTGTCCGTGGGCGTGGTCTCCTGGACATGTCTTTCACTGTGGTTCACTCAGTCTCGCAAATGGCCTCCAACTATTATCCGTTATTCAGCTGCAGGACATAACCATTATGGTTATTCCTGTCTGACAGCATGTATACAGAAGCTATTCACACTGGTAGTGAGTTCCTCTAATCCTGTGCACGTTGCCTGTATGTGTATTTGCACTTGGTCTTTCTCTCAGCTTTCGTTTGGGAAAAAAAAAAAAAAGGTTTTCTTCCCAAACCAAATGCTCTCAATTTGACATTTTTTAAGTTGGCATTTAAAGATTTCTGGTCCATAAAAGACACTCACTGTACACTGCACGAAATAAAGTACAGTCCTCCATTAATTATTGGAAAGAAAGTTTAAAAAATATTGAGATCGTCAGTATTTGAATCATCGTACTGCAGAGCTAGATATTTGGGATGTAGACTGCATCTCATACTACTTTAACCTTTAACGCAGTGACAAGTTATGGGTCAGCATATGAATGTATACACAGATTAAAATATATGCATCATTGTATGGTAAATGTTTTGCAGTTTTAACAAATAATTGGAAAATATGACAAGAAGCCCCATACTTCTGGTAACAAATTTGAGCATTCAATGTAAATAGATAAGACAATAATAATTCTGTTTATAAGAACCATTGGGGGAACAACAATTTTTAACGTTCTGTCAGAATAAGAGTAATACACGCGTCAGAAGTTCTTCTGTACTTTCAACAAAAAAAGCGAGCAGGGACCATCGTTTTTATTTGGTTCCACAAAGTATAACAAAATCGTCAATTTTCCCCATTTCTTTGATTTTGCATGAGACTGTTACCCAGAAAGATATTTACTCCGGTGAATTTGTTTTTGTAGCAAATGTTACTATTGTGTTTTATGCATCTACTGCATTAATAATAGATTCATTTTGATATTGGCATCAGCACCATGGAGAGCTCTGGTGGAGACGGAAAAGTGACTGTGCTCGGACGTAGATTAATAAGTCTTTACTTCTGGGTAACTTAACCAATTGTTAGCGTTTTACAACCTCAATTTCACTCCAGTTCATTATAGTGCTCAATGTAACTACGGTACATTAACGTTGGGATGTCTGTATTACTTAAATATCGCAGATAATCTGGTGCATTGATTCTTTTATACTTTCCGAGTTTTTAAGGAAAGATAATGTCCATAAACCTCATGCAGTAGTGTTGTGAAAGTGTATGAAATTCAGTTCTTATGTGAACTGCCACTCAAAGTTGTCTTTTTTAACCCTTGTGTTGTCTTCTGCTCGACCACACACTTGTTGTCCTCCTGGGTCAAAATTAACCCTTTTATATGACTGTTTTTTTTTTTTAAATATTTTTGTTTTTCACACTTGTTTTTGCACTTTTTTCAATGTTTTTGTCACTTTTCCTCCACGTTTCCGATGCTATTTTTCACTAATGCCAACTTATTACCAATAGTTTTACACGTATTTTTGGAATTCATGGTCAATGAATCATGGAGATTATACCTAATTTTGAAATGATGAATGATTTTGACTAACATTAGAGGATATGTATAGGTATGTTGGTGGAGAATCAGACGTGTGTATGTCAAAGTTTAGTCAGGTTTTGAAAACCATTTCAATTTTTTCAAAAGCCATAAAATTTGAATACCCAGAATTCAATGAAAGTAGGAATCGAGTACTTGCAATTGTACTTCATTTTTCGAGTAATTTGGTTAAAAAGAAACCAATATTTCTGATATAGAAGTTTTGAGAACGGGTCAAATTTGACCCGAGGACAACATGAGGGTTAAAACCTGCGTGAATGAAATCCACTTTCCAAACACTTTTTTTGCCCTGCTGTTATTTAACCATAAGAGGAGGAGCACTCTCACTGTTTAAAAATACCACCTTGTAAAGGAGCCCCTCTGAAGTGGGCCACTACTGTAGGTAGCTGAGTTTTCAGCCTTCACACTGTCACGGTTCAACACTGTATCCTCCAAAATAAGTCAACTTTTTAGATACCAAGTCAATGAAAGCATTTTTTTTTTCTTTATAGAAATAAGTTTACAAAAAAAACCTGTTTCATATCTTGAGACAAGATGCACGTTGACACGGTTATTTGGCCTTCTAAAAATATCCCTGTCCCCTTCTAAAGGCCTGCTCCCACTGCAGAGGGCGCACAGCTCTCCTTTCCGTTTGCCCTAAGAAAGTTAAAGATGTTCCAGCGTGCCATCTGATCCGCCCTATTAGCATACGTGACGTCAAATGCCCGGAATAAATAAGAGGGGGCTTTGACCATGGCTCAGGACCACTCTGTCTTGGGACTTCGGTTTGCTTCTCTGTCTTTCCGCTACTCCAGCTGCTACTCTCCAAAATGGTGTGTACATATGTGTGTTTTGGACCTTTTATGGTGGGGCGGTGCCAATGGAGACTTCTTTCTTTTTTTTTTTCTACCAGGGAAAATTCTGTGTGGCATGGATTTGGATACCATCTTTTCAAAATAAGCTCAAAATTGGGACTTAATTTGCATCACTGAAATCGTGATAGGGAGGACAAATCAAGATAAATTGTGAGAAAAAAGGTTGATAGTTGATACTTTTTGGCCCAGGACCACTGATTGAAAATGCATCTACATTTCATTAGGCTTATATCCAAATGGTGATAATACCGATGTCTACAATTTCACCGTGCATCACATGTATTTAGTCCAGTTTGGGCCAGTTTACAGAAATAAATTCTTACATTTAGCATTGGTAGTAAATCTGAAAATAAACTGGATTTTGTCTGTTCAACTTCTATACTCATTTCGTTGTTTGTATGTATTCATAAAAGTGCCTTCTTGTTTGTGTACATTTGCATTTTTCTGTATCTTCAGGCCGAACCAGCTGCAGCCCCCGCCGCATCGGAATTCTCCCCCGACCAGATTGAGGGTAAGTGAAGAAACAGCGAGATCCATCCTCATCCAAATAACTTGGCATGTGAAAAATGGGTTGTGAGAATACTGCTCTCTCATCATCATGCAGGGTGACATTTACTAGATTAAGCCCCCCCCCCCCCCCCCCCCCCCCCCCCAAAAAAGGTTTTTTTTTTTATCTTCCACAGCTCAGTTTGTCATTTTTGTAGTGATGGATTTTTTTTGTCACAATAAACAAACTTGTTGAATCCTTTAGGCCAAATGAACTCCTAAACGTTATAAGAGGGGATGAAGAAAGTTACATACTAAAGACCGCCATAGCACATGCTATTCCACGGACTTGTCCAGTTGGCGAGGAGAATTTGAGATGCGTCTATTCTAAGCCGACGTAGCCCAGTCTTGTGTCCCTTACACAGCAGAGGTGTTAATCCCCAGGTCAAGGTTTAAGATGCAGGCCTGGCAGCATCCTGTTACACAGGGAATTCAAACTGCCGTCTCATAGCACCATCCCCAACTTTTTTTTTTTCAATTCTGAAAGATGTGTCCTCTATAATAAACATTACCCTATGTTGGGTGGAGGGCATTTGGCGCACGTCTACATAATGTTCTAATATATTTCTTTTAGAAGTGATAGATAGTAGTAATTTCCCAATAGTGTGTCTTAGAGTTCGAGGGCCAAAGTGCTTTGTATCAAGTTAATAGGTATGTATTAATCCCACAAGCTTTGCACCCAAAAAAGGAAAGAAGTGCTGCTTCTGCACATTCTGGTACATTTATACTACAGTGGAATACATTCAGGACATGCAAGACAAAGTGTTGATTACAACACAGTCAGCATTCTTATGTTCAACTCGAGCAGGGCCATTGGGACATGCCTCTATATGGCATTTCAGGGTGTATCAGTTTGCTCCTTAAATGCCTCCCAAATGCAAGCGGAGGCAGGAATGGAGAGGGGTCAGAATTGGGGAGGGGTAGGCGGGTACAGCTGTTCCTGCTGCTTCTGTTCAGAACATTAATCTATGAAAAAGGTCACTTTGAGTTGGCTTGCCGGTAGGATTCATAGAGATAGCCAACCTTTGTGTAGGCCCCACTCTGTACCTTCCTTTTCTCTGCTTGGGTACAGCTGTCGTTTCCAATGATCTGGGAACAATGACGAAAGTATGTGGCTTCTGCTGTCGCTGATCCTCCAACACAGTGTGGCGCCGCACAGCTGCCATAGATGACTAAGAACCCTGTACAATTAAGAGTAGAAAACCCAAAGGCGATGGATCTACACAGAGCACAAGGGGCTTTTTCCAAAGCCCCTTGTGCTACCATAGGCCCATTCCAGTGTATTGTGAGGACATCATGCATTTTTTTTGTTGTTTTCTTTTGACCGTCTTGTGTCATTACTTTGGAACTCAAAGTTCTCTCTTCACTCTCTTGGCCAGACTTCAAGGAGTCTTTTGGCCTCTTCGACAGAGTCGGTGACAACCAGGTGGCCTTCAACCAGGTGGCCGACATCATGCGCGCTCTGGGCCAGAACCCAACCAACAAGGACGTTGCAAAGATTCTGGGCAACCCAAGCCCCGATGGTGAGACCCCATTACAGCCTTGCATTATGATATAAAGGTGAATGCTAAAATATAGCCTACTGTAATAGTAGCACAAGAAGAGAGTCTTCAAGTAGGTAGAACTCACCCAAGCGTAAATTTAAGGCTGTGGTCAACAGCTGGTTTTCTGTGACGCTGAAACATTGAATGAAAGCAGTCTAAACACAAAAGCGTGGTCTCTGCTGACTTATAATGCTGTTCGTGTGACTTTTTTTTTTTTTTTAAAGACATGGCCAACAAGAGGATCAACTTTGATGCTTTCCTGCCCATGCTGAAGCAGGTTGACGCCGCGCCAAAGGGTAGCTATGACGACTACGTTGAGGGTCTGCGCGTCTTTGACAAAGAGGGCAACGGCACAGTCATGGGCGCTGAGCTGCGTATCGTGCTGTCCACCCTGGGTGAGTCTCAATTTCCCCAAATATAGAAGCACACAAATATAGTCTGGTTGTCTGCTTGGTATGTGAGCATGCGTGTGAAATGGAGAGTGACATGGATCCTTGTGCGTCTACAGGAGAGAAGATGACTGAGCCAGAGATTGAGGCCCTTATGACCGGCCAGGAGGACGAGAACGGCAGTATTCACTATGAGGGTAAGCTTTGATTTCCCAGCATTCAGTGTCTTTTATTTCTTTTTTATATATATATAAATATATTATGCCAAATATTTAAACATGTGGGTTTTTTCTTTCTCCAGCTTTCGTCAAGCACATCATGTCTGTGTAAGAGGGCAGCAGTAGGAGTGCTAAAGAAACTGTAGCTCACCTACAGACAGCCTAACAGTGTTCGAAACATCTACACTGTACCAAAGACCAACCAAGGAAAGACAATGACTATGTACAAGGGATGTTGAAGCAAACCCATCTTGTTGTTTATTTTGTTTTCCTTTCCATTTCGTCCCAAACCCTCCTCTCTCGGGACATCACCATCAACTCTCCATCGTAGACCACCATCACATGGCCTCTACTCCACCCGGGGCACGTCTCCACTTGCCACATGGGGTGAGGAACGGGGGAGAAGGGGTGACCACTCATTAAGTGAGGGTAGATCCCTCCCCTCCCACCGCCACCTCATTCAGTCACGCCATCACTGGCCCAGCAGTGCCAAAGGTGCTGGAGAATGGTCGTGGATAGACGGCCAAAAGTCTCCCACTTCCCTGAAAAGTTTTGTTTATCGTCACTCTGTTCATTTCAGAATAAACTTTTCCAACGTACATCCAATCTGGGTTGATTGTTGATCTTTTTTATTGCCCACATACATACAGTTGTAGATATGCTTTAGTATAGGGCAACAGTACATTGTAGATGTGTGACTTTGCAAAGACAAAAAAAGCCCGTTCATTCTCTCACAAATAAGAACTTGAGGGCTTAATAATTGTATTTACACGGTAAACATACAGGTGTGTACTCTAGGTGTGTACAATAAACACATAGACAGATAGCAAACAAGGAGAACAAAGACAGTTGAAGTTAAGCTGTTTCTGTTACAATACAAATAGTCCAAAGAAATATATATATATATGAGGTGGTTGGTTATGTACAGTATATGTATGTCTATATATAGTGTATAGGGTGTGCAGGATTTATGTTTGAGAGTGATGGATGATATGTCACCCAGCCTAAAAACAGCAGATTGCTCCCTTACTACACCGCAGAGGAATGCTGACACCTGTGAGGGAAGAGTTGGGGATTTCCTCCTCCGTGTCCCCCCTTTTGGGACAATGTGTCTGACTCCAATAAATATATATCCCTGCGCGTTTGTTAAATTGGCATTACTGTACATTGATCCTAAGCAAGAGCCAAATAAGACAATAAGATAAAGTCAAATACATTTTTTTAATCAGTCAGAGTTTCAATACACAGATCCGTCGGATCACAAAGCACGCAGAGACTAAGTTTCCCTAGCAACAGACAAAAAGCCGGAGCCGGTCCACGTATCTCTAGACTATCAGACCTTGTGAGCCCCGTTCTATTCTTCCCCTCATCTCTTATACTTTCTTTCTTGGGCCCCCTTTTCTTCTTCCGCACTGGGACTGCTATCTTCACACCACTGTATTATGTCTCGTCCTCATTTGCTGTTGTTATTATTCAATGTACTTTGCTCGAAGCCACTTATATTTACCGCTTAAGCTAAACCAGCTGTGCGATAAGCATACACCAAAACACACTTGGTCTCTTATGGAAACCTTTTACATTGTTATTATATTTATCTGCAAATAGTAAGAACATTATTCTACAACGGACACATTGTAGGGAAGAGTGGCAGGACAGAAAGAAGCGAGTGTTTGAGCCAAATCAAACTTACAAACCAAAGCAAGTTTAAATACAATTTTATTTTATTTTCAGTCATAGCATGTTTATGTGTAGTCAAGAATCCCTGAATTGCATCAGACTGACAACCGTTGCCGGCAAACACAAAGTTAGAACTGCTTGTTACCTGGATCTTCATATTATTGGATAGTCTAAGGATTTGGTGACACTCTTAGCCTCTTTAAAAAAAAAAAATTCTGCCAATCAAGAAATACTCTGCTCACCCTCTACTAAGAAACTTTAACTGCTCTCTGCTCACTCTACTTAGAACCCAGGACAGTCTCAAATTTCCCCCTATGTTGCATTCACCCGGCCTGGACTCTCCCTTCCCTTCAGCACAACCCCCTATATAATATAATGATAAAACTGAGGACTTAGGATATTGTAAATCTTTTATTTTGATTCAATGTTTTTTTTTCTTTTTAAGTGTTTTTAAAAAGATCAGATTCCTCTATTTATACAGTGTATATATATATATATATATATATATATATATATATATATATATACTGTATATATATCACATAGCTCCAGTGATCTGTTGAAGAGCAGTTTGAAGATGGGGGTCCACCTAGTTAGCACATATCGTCTGGGCCTGTTGACAATATGTCTAGTATACAAGGCGCCCACATTTTAAAGAACATTTCCTGAGTGTATGAGATACTGTATATCAAATAATGTAGGCATGTGTTCGATTATAAAACGGCGTTGACCAACTCTGCAGGTCTTATTTCTCACTTACAGTTAGACTTTTTGTGTCCCCCCCCCACCACACACACACTATGTAACTAGTAGTCTTGCATTGCCAGACCTTCCTATGTAACTATTGACCTACCTGTGCATGACAGCCTGGAGCAGACAGGTTCACAGTTGTAAACGTGAGAAAGCAGCCTGCCCCCTTATGGCGTAGAGAGGCTGTGTGCTGACTTTGACACACATCATTTAACTTAAAAAATAAAATAAAATAAAGCCAAGGTTTTGTGTTTAAATCATTTTCTGCCACCACAAACATTGTGAAACAAAGCAGTGAAACGTTAAAGTTTTTTTTTCTCCTTTTTTCAAATTCTATTTTGATTCTATAACATTTTCAATTATGTTACATATTATTAGATCTATGCCTATGGCAAAATAAGAGGGTACATCTAAAGATTAAACCCTCTTATTTCGGTTGGATAAAATACTAAATTATTTCTTTACCAAACAATATATGGTTATTTGTTTATATTGATTATGTCATATTAGCCAGACCATTTCTCTTATTTTTTTATGATGTTGCTGAATACATGCTATCAGATTTTCAGATTATTTGTACTAATTGTACATGTATTATAGCAGCGCTTAAAAACAATAATTACTGTAGGCTAATACTAGTGTGTCTGCAACAATTGTATCCCACCAATAGGTGGTAGGGGTTAAGTGAGTCTAGGGTATAGTAGAAGAAGAAATCTATCTGCGCTGAGAGAAGGAAATAGGACTCGGCAAGATGTACTACACGTCTGCATTTGTCATGGACAAACCTTCTCCTACACCTTCTCCTCCTTCCAAGTCACATTTTAAGTTTGTTTGAACAAAATAGTACACAAATGGACGATAGTATCGACACACTGAACTAAAAACGTGTTTAATTGCTACACGTAACCATACAGTTATGCTAAAACGAACTTTATTAGCTCAGAGGAGGAGCCAGTGACCGACTACAGTGATCCATCCTTCTCTGTGATTCTCACACAGACGATCTTTGTCTAGTTTGCTGTACCCTTGTACTTTTGTCCGTGTGAGTTTACTTGCTTTTGTCGAGGATGTTTGTTAAAAAAGTTAGCCAAGCTTGTCTTTCTGGGCTGAAAAATGTCTCTGGGCGAGGACAGGTGGTCTCTGTGGCTGCTGCAAGGTAACATTTATGTATACAATGATAATAATAATATAACTTTTGAGGTGGAAACATGTTTCAATAATGGCCAACATCGAAAATTAGCCAACGTTATAGCGTATACGAAATTCCTACACAGTTTGATTTATGAATTAGTTATATTAAGTATTTATAGTCCATTATATTGGGCAATAGTATATTTTTTTGAATGTAATCGACTCGTAGTTGTCCGTAGCAGAGGTTCACCTCCAGGTCGCAACAACCTTTGACACACTTCCCTTGATAAGTAGCCTCTTAAATAGATGGAGCTTTATTTTGAAACTTGTAACCAATAGGCGGAAATGCAGACTGTTAAAAAAGTAAAAGCACATTAGATTAGCAAAGGTTGTAACATTCAATGGCAACATTTTAATGGTCGCTTATTGTTTTTTGTTTGTTTGTTTTTTACATTATTCTGGTATAAGTACATACAAATAAACGTTAGTGGTTCAACAGAAGAAGAAAAAAACAGTATGCAACGGTTTTAATAATCCGTTCATCTTTTAGTAATTTTTCAAGTTCCAGCTGTGAGGATTTGCTGTTTTTCTTATATTATCTTTGTCTAATAATAACCAGTTGGTTGGACAAAACAAGACATTTGATCACATTACATTGGGCTTTGGAAAGTTCTAATTAGCTTATTTCATTTTGTTTCTATTGTTTTTAAACATTTCACGATTAACGGAGAAAGTAATCGATGATAAGAATATACCATTAGTTCAGCCCTACTGCCAAGCTAATGGTAGCATCTTTATTACACTTCCCATAATCACCTGCTGCTTTACCAAAGTGAATGCACTTGTCACGGGTTGCCAAATCAGCCACTCGCTGGCTTTCAAGAAGAGTAGGCTTCAATTGGTTGAATTCTGTAATTCCTCCCAGGCAGCACAGTCAGGCCCAGGAGCTCGGGCAGCAAGTCCCCTCGACCCGTCCAGAGACCTCCAGCGCCAAGACCCTGATGGACATCGGGACTCGCCGGATCTTCAACGAGGACCATGATATCTTCAGGCAAAGCGTCCGCCGCTTCTATCAAGAGGAAGTGATTCCACACCACAAGGAGTAAGTGGAAGCATGGCACAGGCCCCAGGGCTCCCAGGGCTCCCAGGGCTCCCAGGGCTCCCAGGGCTCCCAGGCTCCCAGGGCTCCGCCTCTGTTTGAAGTCAACTGTCAACATTCCTTGTCGCAAAGTCAATCAGACGACTACAAAGAGACACAAAACGTCATTGAAGACACTTAAAACAGAGAGGCGCAAAAATGAATTAAATACTAGGGCAGGGACTATGTGCTTTTGTCCTGATTCGATGATTTTACGATACATGGGCGCTGATTCGATTTGTATCGCGATTCTCATTTATTGCGATTCTGGAAGTGTTGCGATTTTCTTTTCCTTCTATAATAAAAACAAAAGTTGAGTAAGACACTTCTAGAGAATAGAATATAATTCCTTTTATTGTCACTATACACAACTATATGTACAACGAGATTAAAAGCAACTTCTTTTCCAGTGCCAACGTGTACGTAAAAGAAATGTAACAACATGGAATAAAATAAGTAGTGCAAAAAAAAGGGGGGGGGTGGGGGGGGGGGGGGGGGTTAAGGTGCACAGTTTTGAGACGCTATATACATATATATATATATTTTATGTATGTATATAATATATATATATATATATATATATATATATATATATATATAATATATATATATATATATATATATTATATATATATATATATATATATATACTGTGTATATATATATTTTATATACAGTGTGATATGCAGTGTGGAGTAATGATACAATATATCATTTCTAAGAAGAATGCACATGTCAGTCAGTATTTGTAAAGAAGTACATGTATACATATTTAGGTGAATCATTGGTTAAAAAAAATATTCTAGGAAAAATAATCAATTTTAAAAATCCCCCCCCCAACACCACCACTATTAATTACTTAACCTTCATTGTCTTTCCCCACCTCACTACAATTCCTTTTTCCTTGTTCTAGGTGGGAGAAGGCAGGTCAGGTGAGCCGGGAGGTGTGGGAGAAGGCTGGTGAGCAAGGCATGCTGGGAGTAATGATACCAGAGGAGCACGGTGGCATCGGAGCAGACATCTTTTCTGTGGCTGTCACATGGGAGGAGCAGTGAGTTTTCTTTAAAATAAAAAATAAACTAGTCATATCTGAGATCAAACACTAACTTTTTTATAATGAGCTTTTGTTGTGGTCTTCCAGAATGTATTCCAACTGCACAGGCCCAGGTTTCAGCCTGCACTCCGACATCGCCATGCCCTACATCTCTAACTATGGTAGCAAGGGACAGATTGACCGCTTCATCCCCGAGATGACTGCTGGGAAATGCATCAGCGCTATTGCCATGACGGAGCCAGGAGCAGGCAGGTCCGGACACAAGCGTAGATGGAACATCAGCATGCATAGCACTGATGTGGTGTAGCTTTGGTGACCACGGCATCTTTTTGTAAAAATCTATTTCAGTGATCTTCAAGGTGTGAAGACGTACGCTAAGAAGGACGGCAGCGACTGGATCCTCAATGGCAACAAGGTAATGAGTCCTAAGAGCAAAAACTCATTCACTCAAGTCATTTCATAGCATCTCAACTTCACCTTGAACTCTCCCCCCCCCCCCCCCCCCCCCCCCCCGTCTCACCTCTCCAGGTGTTCATCACAAACGGTTGGATGGCCGACGTGGTGGTGGTAGTGGCCGTGACGAACCGCGAGGCGAAGTCGGCGGCGCACGGCATCAGCCTGTTCCTGGTGGAGAATGGCATGAAGGGCTTCCAGAAAGGACGCAAGTTGGAAAAGATCGGTCTGAAGGCCCAGGTACTGGAGCTCAGTGGCTTGGGGGGGGGGGGGGGAGCAGTCAATATATACTATCATGCACAGGACTGATGTTGATTGGTGATTGTTATTACAATCATTTCTTTTTTCTTCTTTCAAAGGATACAGCTGAACTGTTTTTTGAGGATGTGCGTCTCCCAGCTGACGCCCTCTTGGGGCAACTCAACAAGGGGTTCTACTACCTGATGAACGAACTGCCTCAGGTGAAAGGAACATAGGGAAAAGGTTGAACTTATCTTAAGAACTGTTTAGCATTCTCATACCTTTTTTTTTTATTATTATATGTGGCCGGGTTAGCTCAGTTGGTAGAGCAGGCGCACATATGTAGAGGTTTACTCCTCGACGCAGCGGGCGCAGGTTCGACTCTGACCTGCGGCCCTTTGCTGCATGTCCCTATCCCTTCTCTCTCTCCTTTCATGTCTTCATCTGTCCTGTGGAAATAAAGGCCTAAAAACGCCCCCCAAAAAATAATCTTTAAGAAGATTCAGTGGGACTTACACTTTCCAGTAACATCAGTATCTCTGATGTCCATTGTGAGCAAACATCCGATTAAACACCTTAGAAATCATGGAAAAAAAAGGTATTTCAGAACTTGCTCGAGATTCTTCACTTTTTTCATTTTTATTTTCTCAGTATCAAAGAAATTCAATGATAGTTGTCTGTACATCCATGGGTACGCAGTGAACAGAAACTGCAAATACCTTATTCAGAGCCCCCCCAATATGGGAACTGTAGTTCCAAACCTAAGAGCGTGATTGTCCTCGAAATAGAAGCAAGACAAAATTGACAATCCGTGTCAAAAGCACAAATATCAATGTATATAATGGCAATCAATATGTTTTTGTATATAGTATAGCATCTTTAATTTTTCCCTTTTGCTTTCCTGATCTTCCCTCGCATGAACTTGGTTCTGTTTGTGTAGTTACTTAGATACCGCACACAAGGTGCTCTGTCATATGAGTCACCAATTCATTGTTTCATTTGCTTAATTGAGCGATTAATCACCTTATCGTTTCGTGGCGAAGGAGCGTCTGGCGATTGCTGGCATGGCCATAGCGAGCTGCGAGTTCATGTTTGAGGAAACCAGGAACTATGTGATGCAGAGGAAGGCTTTCGGCAAGACGATCGCTCATCTACAGGTCTGTACAACAAGTATTCTTGTGTACTCGCCCGTTTGTAATGTACTTTGTTTTTATAGCTGTGACTGGCAGCCAAAATGTTTTGGACCACTTCTCAGTCTTATTCAGCTAAGTTTTTTTTTTATATCTTTATCACAAACGCATGCACACTGCACACTTAGAATCAGATTGTCTTGAAGAGAATGGATATATCGTTGCATCTCCACAGACCGTGCAACACAAGCTGGCAGAGCTGAAGACTCAGATCTGTGTGGGCCGGGCCTTCATAGATAACTGCCTTCAGCTCCACGCCGAGAAACGCCTGGACGCCGCCACAGCTTCCATGGCCAAGTACTGGTGAGAATGTGCTTTTGTATTAACCAGCTTCTAATCTAAAAAAAAAAAAAAAACAGGCCATTTAGCTACTTTTTTTCTAATGTCCTTTGTGTTCTCTCTAGGGCTTCTGACCTCCAGAACACGGTGGCCACTCAGTGCCTGCAGCTCCATGGAGGCTGGGGCTACATGATGGAATACCCCATCGCCAAGTAAGTGTTTTAACAGGATAACTTCTGGGAGGAACGCCACATTGTTTGTATTCCAGTCATCCACAAGTTGCTGAACGGGTCTCTCTTGTCTTTTCCAGGGCGTTTGTAGACTCCCGTGTTCAGCCCATCTACGGAGGCACCAATGAGATCATGAAAGAGCTCATTGCTCGCACCATTGTCAGCCAGAATTGAGAAATATGGATGCTATTGTGGCAGAGGAACACTGGGGAAAAGTGTGGTGGTTTGCACAGATGTTTTTGGAGTTGAAAATGTGTTGAAAACCTGAAACTGGATTAAAGTAGAGAAACAGTCGAGTAAAGTCAGGGAAGGTATTACAGAATGTTTGATCGTGCTTGAATTCGTCACATTGATCAAAGGATTAAAGCTTTTGAGAGAAGAAATTACACTTTCTTCCTTTTACAAATGACAAGTTAAATTAGTTGATTGACAGGTTGACAAAAAAATTAGAAAGTGCACTTATGGATTAACAATTCAAAGGCTTCATTAAATGAAATATGTTATATTTCACAACTGTAGTAAAAGCATGACCTATTTTTATGTCTGTTTCTGTCCATTTACCACTCACTGAAGTGTTGAAAAAAATAATAAGATTACAGCTAAAAAAAAATATTTTTTTGTAAATTAAAGTGTAAGTAGTTTGTGTGTCCAATATATAATTACAGGGGAGATTTATTTATCAGAAACATGATGAAAAATGTCCTACTGTGGCTGTCCACTTGATGAAATAAATAAAGTGTACACAATGTTTAACTGGCCAGTGTTATTCAGAGTCAAAAGCATATTGGATTTAAAGTTTACACTAATAATTTAAGCACTATTGCCAGCAATCCATTGTGTCAGCCAGCAATCCATTGTGTCAGCACACCGTTGAAACAATCTGAGATATATTACAAATGAGTTATTATTTTACATGCAATGTGTGCAATGTCTTATTTCCACCAATAGGTGGCAGTAAATACATGGACAAAGCTGGCAGAGAAATAAATGACTGGGTGTCCATTTGATTCCATTGCAGCACAAACAGCAGACTGTTGAATGTGACTGGATCGTTCTTAGTTTCATAGATTAAATGGCACAGCATACAATGCTAACACTAATTTAAATAGATATACCAGTTATGCACTTTGGTTTTACGTGTAATTAAAGGTGATACAAATAATATTGACATTGACATGATAATCCCATTGCATTCCCATGTATTTGCATATTTGTGGATCGCGTGAATGTGCCTGTACGTGCACAGCATGCAGTCTGACTCTGATGCTCGAAAGCCCCACATCAGTACCAGTTGAGGTGGCAGACAGCATTCCCACCACGCCTCACCTCGGGGGGGTGGAGTGCAGCTACTGCTCACTGATGCTTCTTCACCCCTCCTTTCCTCTATCTCTCTCTCATCTTCTCCTTATAGTTCTCTTCCTCTGTCTTCCCCCTCCTTCCTTTCCCTGCCCCCTCCTTCCCACTCTCTCCTTGGCATCGCATCCACGTTATCCCCTTCCCTCTCCTCCTCTCTTCCCTTTCCCCCCCTTTCTCAATGTTTCCTCAGCAACAGCCACACCCCGGTGCTTCAGCTCTGCACTCATTTCCACTGCGGACACCGTGCTTCCCCTTTCAGCAAAGCAGCCCATTATGGAGATGCAGAAATGACTCGACATTTGACTGTCTTGACACCTGCAGGCTGTTCTGCCTGGCTTCATGTCAGAGTATGTCTGCAACTAACTCCGTGCATGCATTTGTTGCATATTTGCACTCCAAACATGTTGCACACAATTCATTTAATCGCCAGAAGGGATTGCCCTGTCAATGCATATTGCAGCCACGTGATTCCGTTGCGCCTACACTGCTGCATTTACGGTAGCTTAATTTGCGATGGGAGGGATCAGAGGGCCCAATACCGGTCTCATTGTCACTACAGCTCTCTTCTCACACAAGGGTATTAGTGCCGCTCAGCAGCCCTGAACCTCCAGGTAAGAGCTGGAGCTCTTTGTTTATCCTTTACTGGCAAAGTAGGCTCTTTATAATAGCACAAACCAGCATCAGTGTAGAGTTTCAGCTATTTAATGCAACACCGGCAGCTGTAAAAGTTACTTTGAAAAAGAAGAAAAAAAAGTGTATATTGCATTGCTTCCACTAATCCTCAGCTGTTGTGTGAGCGCGTCATGGTGTGATGTACAGTTATGTATGAATTTAGAGATATGAAAAGATGCAATAGAATCTCGACATGACGTTTGTAACTTAGCGTGGCTTTCTGGTGAAGATTTTGTAGTGAGAAATAAGATTCCGGTGTTTTTGCACGTGGAGAAATATGTTAAATTGTCTTTTATTTGCGGTTATGTATTGCCGTCTTGCTGCGTCCCTGGTGCGCCTCTCTCCGCTGCAGCAGCCTGCGCCTTTTGTTCTGGTCCACGCCTGTATGGTGCTGAAACCGGCGATGCCCCTCAGCTATTCACTGCAGTAGCCTACAGGGGGGCAGACTAACCTGTGAAGAACGGCAGGGAATTTAACATGTGGCGGTGTAGGTTATTTTAACCGTAGTCATCTCTGTATATATATACAGTATATTGGCTCATGTCATGCCTTGTGTTGTGGATATGGGAGTAGCCCAGCTTGTAGTTGGCATCTTGTCTGCCACAGCCAGTTGCCCTTGCAGTCATTACCAGCCTGCATCAGCAAAATGTACCATGGCTTACCTTGGATGTACATATTTAAACACATTCATTTTAATAACATTCAGGTTGTGTAGTTAAGTTCAATTGATTGCAGTAATTAGCCTAAACCTTGATTTTCCATGTCTGCAGGCTATAATGGAACTCTGCCCTGATGGGTTGTAATGTCTTTTTATATAAAAGGTTTATGCAGATTAATGCTTGAAATATGTATTTATTTATATATATATATATATATATATATATATATATATATATATATAAATACATATTTCAAGCATTAATCTATATATATATATATATATATATATATATATATATATATATATATATATATATATATATATATATATATATATATATATAAATACATATTTCAAGCATTAATCTGCATAAATCTGTTTCAAACCTGCCTCCTCCTCAGCCTCGACATGGTGAGGAGACGCCGGAGCCATAGATTACCAATGTCTGGATGTGAAAACATTCCTCCTATGAAAAGGAATTAACGCTCCCATGAATCTGCACTCCAGTTTTTGTATTGGCACATTCCGCTTGCTGTCTCATAAGACCCATAACATATATAATGAAAACCTTCACATGCTGTTGGGTTTTGA
The DNA here is from genome assembly GCA_023631565.1 of Gymnocephalus cernua. NCBI lineage: Eukaryota > Metazoa > Chordata > Actinopteri > Perciformes > Percidae > Gymnocephalus > Gymnocephalus cernua. The sequence goes on along the minus strand of CM042448.1, from coordinate 12,556,650 downwards.
ATGCAATCGCTCTTGGTTCACAATAGGGTCAGTTTTGACTCAAAGCACGTGAGATTTAGGTGTTGCAGTGTGAGTAGATTTCTCTTGAGAACAGGTATGTTTGCATCTCATTTCCTGCATTCAGTCAGCTTTCTTCTTGGTTTGAGGTTTAGTAACTTGAGATGCTGTTGAATTAACGTGTAATACACCCTGTTTGCGTGTTTATTTACATTTAATTTCATAACAAAGTACAATGAATTTGTTTTACTGGTATGATTGAAGAGTACATTAACTATTGTCTTATGTGCCAATGAAAATAAACCCTTAAATGTGTCCTCCTACTTTTGCCCAGTGCCTTTTCTGTAAGAGTTAGGAATCCCTTTACAGTGTGATATTGACTTTTATTGATTATTGATTTTAGGCTAAACTTGGTGGTTAGTGGGTGTCAATTAACCTCTCGTACAATGCATAAAAGGGGCAGAAAGATGTACTGTACATATATGACCACACGTACAGTATATTCATATCGGTGTGGCCTGCCAAGGCATAAACTGGAAACATGAATTTGCGTAGATACGTACGTACGTAGATCATGTGTTTCTTGGCCCGGGCCAAATGGAGGTTGACAAAGTGTATTACAGTCGAGATGTGCATCAGGTTTCACCTACTTCTCCTCTTAGGACCAACCCTTTTTCAGGCCAGATTGGGCTGTGTCTAATCACTGATGAAGTAATTGAAATGACCTTAATCTCGTAGCAACAGGTTGCGTTGGTGTGTTTACTTGCATAAGCTATGAAAATACAACTTATTTAAATCTCAAATGTAAATCTGGTGTACTCCTTCTGTGTACATGTGAGTTATAAGCGTGTGTGTGTGTGTGTGTGTGTGTGTGTGTGTGTGTGTGTGTGTGTGTGAGAGAGAGCCATACATTTAGCCACTTTTTGCTTTTCCAACCACTAGGAAACCCAATCCACCTCCCTGCACCACACGGAAACGTTAAGTACATTTCCCAACGTCAATTCTGGTTAGGTGCACCGTCAAAATCCTGAAACCACAGAACCACTCTGCGCTCCACTGAAATTAAGACACGCCGTATTGGCTTCCTCCTGGGAAGATAATTGTATTGGAACAATGTTTGGTACAGATCAGTTTTTGGATTTGTTTGTGGATTGAACTGTGATTGATGGTCTGAGTCAGTTTTGCTTGTTTGCGAAGAAGAGCGTTCGGTTTAATGATAGCCACGATGGGATTAGGGGGTATTTAAGTGGCGATGTGGATCTTTTTAGTGTGTGTTTGCGTGCACTCTGGTTTAGCATCGGTGACGTAGATGAACACAATGTGGTCTAGTGCCATAGTCACAGGTGTTTGAGGACTTGATGCATCTTTGTCCCCTGCTGCTCCTACTGTCTGAGGCCTTTTGCACTTCAAGTGTCTGTCTAATGGGATCTGGCAGAACTGTGCTTTGGTACATGATTAAGTCTTGACTGAGAGAGGAACCTAATCTATTTCGCATATGTCAGAGGAAGAAAATGGCCCACTGACCTGCACGTGGAGCAGACCCACACACGCTGCTTGGCACACTTAAGTGCTTTTTGTTGGAAATACTGTAGGAGAATACAATTGTCGATGGGGAGTAAATCAAAGAATGGGACCTAAAATAATTGACAGTTTGAGGTGTTGTGCTGCCATCATGTGTACACCAACATCATCCATTTTCCAAGGTTGAATCAAGTTGATTATGCACTTTTCCAAGGCTCCTTTCAAATACTGAACAGGCCAGGTGTCAGGGTCTTGCTCAAGGGCTCTTTGAAAAAGAATTTGCCTCTTAAAGGGTCATTGGGGCAAACCAACATGCTGGAACAGAAGAGGACGGATAGACATTTACTCACCGGCAGAGAAAGCTGTTAGGTAGCAGCTAAGGTGGCAAAGATCTGCTGCCAAGCGCTGTGGTTATTTATATTGCATCACATTTAAACAGCACCTACAATCTGCACTCCAGATGCTGTTGAAACAGCTGTCACAATGCAGCCCTGTGTGTCTTAAATTAGGATTCTTGAAGTTCATTGTCGAGGACACTGGTGTCGAGTTTATTGCGTTTTTAAAACCCTTTAATCTGGCGCTAAGATCCATTCTGTGACCTCCTCAGTACAGGACAGTCTCTGTGACCATTCATGCCTCCTGTTTGCCCTTGTAACATCTTCATCTACGGCTGACTAGCACCCAGTCTCCCAAACGAGCCCTGACAGCCATTGTCACATTTCATTCCTTACGGAATGATGCCCTTCGACAGAGAGGATACTCATTCAGGGCATTCTTACACACAGATATTGGCATCTATAATATTCTCTGATCGCTCTCGCTTCCGATGTTGTGTCGTAACAATGTTAGCTAATCCATGAGGTCAGCGCGATAATGGCGGGTTTGTACATGAGAGGCTGTAGAAGACCAGTCCAGGAGTGAGTGGGGAAGAAGTTTATTTCTGAGAGACAAAGAATACAACACTGCTTACCACAGTGTGTACAAGGTTGACTCGGCTTGAGTGCAGCAAATCCACACGATGTTGATCTATGTTCCTCAAACTTATTTCCCTCCCCCAGAAAGCTTTCTTTATTTAGATTGGTTTGTGTGGACAAGTGCCCAAAAGCACATTCCAAGAAAAAAATGTGCTGGATGTTCACACAGAGCTATTACAGGAAGTTTGTCTGTCTTCGCCGGTTTATGACATATAGTCCAACTTTCACTTAATGTTGGCGGTTTCACACCCCTAATTGCCCCACGAGAATGCAGGCAACTGGGCTGTTGACATATTCTGGATAATATTATGACTGTGTATGTTTCTATATGTAAGCACCTGCGTCCTGCATCTGTTTTAATGTTTGCAAAGCACTAAAGCTTGGCTGGATTTTATTGACCTTGCACTTAAAAGTGTAAAGTAACTTTCCATGAAATGCATTTTTATTGACGGACAACAAACCGTGTGTTTTTGGTGGTCAAGATATTTAAGAGAAAAATGAGTTTTTGAACTACAGGTGGAAGCATGAGTTCTTGAAAAGGGAAAATCTTTTTCTCACTTGTCCATCAAAGACAGAACTATTTTAAGACTTAATAGTAGCCTAAATCATGTACTAAAGGCAGCACTACATACAGCAGTTACTTTGGAGGTTGGTCTGGTTTTTCGGACCCTGACCCGAGCCAACGGTGGGAAGAAACCACTAATGAGCCTTAGCGTCTTCCTGAATGGGCCAGGGACCTCTAGTTAGCCTAGCATAACGGCTATAAGCTATGAAGCGCCGAGCCTTTATGATTTCCAGATGTTCAAGCTAAACAGCTAGATTGTGTTCTCCCCATCCTTTTGCAAACAGTGGACTGGCAGCAATTGTAGGCTAAAACATCGGGTGAAGTGTACTGGAGGAATCAATGAGCGTCATTGTTGAAGTCCCTGGACTGTTAGAACATACAGACCCTATATCAGCTTTCTTTATGCTTTTTTGAACTTTTTTTTCTTTTCAATTCCATATAAATGTGAGTGTGTTCTATCTAATGTCATGGAAATATTACGTCTCCCAATGATTCAGGGCCTGGAGCTTCCTAAATGAAACCAGACCATATCTTATGCCGTGTTAGTGTGTCCATCTCTGTTCCTGTGTGCATCTGCTTGTCAGGGTCGTATTTTGGATGAATGGAACCCCCCCCCTTCCGTTTTATAGGAACTTCACACACAGCAGCTCTGTAAAGCCAGTGTGAAACGTAGAAACAGATGCACATTGATGGTACATCACTGGACCGCAGGAACACGGCAGCTGAGTGTGTATGGACCTCCTGGCCAGCTTCCAGGAATGGTTTTTACTGTGACCGCCACTGGGTACGTCTGAACAGGGACTTACCAGCAAATCTAACATCCGCTCTTAGATATGTAACACACGGAGGAAGCTGAAGAGAGATGTAGGATATAATAAAGGGCAAATCCAATAATAAACTCAGGGTACCCACACTGGCTTTGCAGAGTTGTGTTAACCACCTTTTTCTTACTCAATTGTTTGATTAGTCTAATGACAGAAAATCTATTAGCATTTGTAATAGTCAATTAATTGCTTACTCATTTGCATTTCCAAATGAAACAATAATACAAAAGGAATATGAATGATAAAGATATGAAAATGCTTCTCTCTTCCCCCTTATAATGCACCGTAGAGTATTTCTCATTCACACGTATCTCCTATCTGGACTGTCTATGTTTTCAAGTGTTGACTGCCTACTGCCCCCATTGGGACCATCAAGGGCCCCCCTCACCACGGCAACCCCTGCCATGGAAACCAGCCCCTCAAAGGAATGACCCTTTTGAGTACCAGTGTGTAGAGACCCTCTGTGTTGCTCTGCCTCACTCTGTAGTAAGAGGATACAGGCAGGAGACTAGAAAACACGTTTTTTTTCTGTTCTCTTTTCCCCGTTGTGTTCCCTTCCCTTGTGCTTCTTTTCTTTTCCACACTTTCCTTTCATTCCCTTTTCTTTATCTTCCTTTTCACCTGTGAATCCCCTCGTTGGGACGCAACCTTTGACCCTACCGCAGAGGGTTAGAGAAGGGACTAAAGAAGTGGAGTCTCTCCTTGTTTGTTTGTTCCCATTTTAAAAGCATTCCTCCTCGTGCACCATTCAAAGGATCAATCATGTTGAGTAAATGGCAGAAGCAGAGTTGATGTACATGTACAACAGGGCATACATGTATATTCCCAAGGAGCTGTCTACTAGTGGAGGTGGGAAGACTTCTCTGCCTCAGGTCACCTCATTAAATTTAAAGAACATAAATCCTGGTAGAAAAAAAGGAGCCATTGGCTTTATTTTGGAGCGTCAACAGATGTTTGTGAATGGCCTCTGGGGAAAGTCTTTCTTTTCAATGCTGACAATAGCTGGTGATAAACTGGGGATAAACTGAAGAATTTGAGCTCACAGGCCCAGCGTTTCATCCATCTATAGATGTGTACAAATTTGGCAAGCTATGATGAACTGTTTTACTTTTATTTAGCATTTTATACAGCAGAAAAAAGTGTAAATCTTAAAGAATAAATATGGAAAACAAAAACTGAACAAGATTGGCTCAGAGTAATATTTTGGAATTACATTTCAAAACAATGACTGATAATTCCCCTTGCAGTTAATAACACCACTATAGCGTAGAGCTGGGCGATATGGATAAAATCAAATATCCCGATATTTTGGACCAAATATCTCGATATTGATATCGAGGCGATATTGTAGGATTGACAATTGGTGCTTTCACAAAATATGCACACAATGATATTTTTGATAAATAATCATCAGTTATGTTGATATAATAACAATGTGGGTAAAGGCAAATAATGGAACAGCTAGAATAGTCTGGTGTGTTCAGAAAATGACATCACTATACTGTAATGCAGCCTTTAAAACCAGGAAAAAGACAACACTTGTCATATCAGGATATTACGATATCCAAAATTGAAGACGATATCTAGCCTCATATATGGATATTGATATAATATTGATATATTGCCCAGCCCTACTATAGCATGTGTTTAAAGTCATTTACTCCTTTTATAATGAGAAACTTTGTAACTTCTGGATATAGTAATACAGCTTTTACATCCCCTAATGCATAGTCTTTATTATTTAAGCCATACCATATATCATGGCAACTGTAGCCCCAGTTTCCTTATATTCATTGTTCTTTGTTTAGGTTTGATAGATTGTACCGTAAAATCTGTTCAGTTGCTTGGGAACAGCAAACCTGGCCTCTGTGTTTTAGCTCTCCGTCTACACTGCCTCACATTCTTCATACAGAAGTCTGGGTTGCAGCTCATTGTTGAGACCGGCATCTTTTTTTTTGTATGTATCATGTAGCAATGAGAGTCCAAACATTACAGACATGCACAGAACTTCAAAGCTGTATGTGGTGTGATGTTATCTCTGCTGGGGTCATGTGTACAGGAGCATGAGCCCCTGATTGCCATCTCCTACTACTTTTTATGCAGGCTATGTTTCTGTGTTTTATTACATTTATATTTTGCATGCCACTCTTCAGTGTTGAGTAAAATGCACAGAAATCCGTATAAAAAGATTGTAGCAAAAATAACTCGGTAGCATATTCAGAGTATGTAATTAGCCGTTTCTCCTGCAAAATCACAACGGTTTAAAGCCACCAGCAGTTCTTTTGTCCGCGCGCGGTGGGTCGCCAATTATTGATTTTGTCTCTCCCAAGCCTTCTTTTCCACATCTCACCTACACGCTGTGGGGAAGCAGGAGGAGAGGGAGACCCCCGTGGATCTGCATGTCCACATTCAGATGCTAATCCCCTGCCATCTGCGTTCTACTTCAGGGGGTAGGCTACGGTCGCTACGGGGTAGGGAGGAAAATCCCTGCGCTCCTGTTGCCCTGAGGGCTTGCCAGGCTGAATGCCACCTTTACCGCCTAATCGTGGCACACTACACCCCCCCCCCCCATCCCCCAGCCCCTTCCTTCCCCTTCCCCCTTGTCTTTCTCCAAACAGGGGTCATCCATAGAGAAGGCTAAGAAAGAATCTAAAGAAGTTAAACCTTTTATCCAGGGGAAATGGACCTTAGAATAATAGACCCCATTTTCTGCATGACCCCCCCCCCCCCCCCACATCGCCTGGTCAAAGAGGCAGATGAGTTAATCACTGCCGGTGTAATGTCGTAGGCTGTTCAAAATCGCCGCTAGTCTAGCTAATCAAATGAAGTAACTTCAGAATTCTTGGAGTTTAGCTCCCACTCCTCTGAGTGGGAACGCTTCTCAGGCGGAGTGGTTGCACATTGACTGGTGTGTGTGTGTGGGATCTTGGATTTGCAGCTCTGGGATGACATAATAGAGTATATTTTGGCAGTCACTGCTGGAAGTCCCTCTTCATGCTTGTAGGCTGTATTTAGAATACAATTATGTCTTGATTATTATATATCTATAGACTACTTACTGTAAAACACCTATTGTGGATGAAGTAGATGTAGTTGTATGATGTAGTTGGAAAAACACACGGTAAAATGGCTGTAGAGGTTCAGATGCTAACATTTTTGAATTGTATATGAAAGTGCATTGTCGGGAAGCTTAAATCCAGGCTGTTTTAATGTACAGTAGATTCCAAGAAAATGTAATATGACAGATCACCAACTTGAGCCACAGATAATAATGGAAAAAAAGTATAAATAACTCTGTAATGAAAACATCACTGCCCTGATAACTGTGACAAATGTCCCCAAAGTTCAAACACCACTTGTGTGCTTTTTCCATCGCAGATCAGATAAAAACTCAACACAGAGCTGAAGCAAACAGAAAAAATAAAGTCCCACTCCCAACAGCCTTTATCTCCCATATTCTCAGCACTAATTCAGCACAGCTCCACGCATTTCAAACCAGGAGACACGGAATGCATTTTATCTGCAGTAGCCCGTATGTTCTCAAGCCCAGCTATTTCCTGCGCAGGGCGGCATTCCCGTCAACAGACAGCCAGTTGTGATCTAAACCACAAAGGGACGGAGCTTCAGATTCACGACGCTGTAATCTGCATCCACATCTGAGTAATGAAAACACAAAGCTCTGTCTGGTTTGGCCTGCGCTGCATTATTCTGTCTACATGTGGCTTTATTTTGTGTGTGAATGTCTGCGTCTCGGTGGTGTGTGTTCGCATAATGTGTGCAATGCCAAAGTGGCACTCAAGTCAGTTGCATTGCAGACGATGTCACTGCCGCAGAGCTGGTGATGGCGGCGTCCTAAATGATGATGACTCACTGACAGCAGCTCTGCTAGGTGTCCCTTTCTGACAGATGAACTTACCTGCACTCGGGTTCAGTTTGTCTCTCCGTCACTCTGGCTGTGTCATCGCTTCCACCGGGCAGCAATAACAAATGACTCATGACAGGAAGTCAGCCATCAGCCCAATTTGAGGCAAAAAGTTTCTGACTTTGAACTCTTCATCTCACCCCCACCCCATCTTCCCTTCATTCTTTATTGTTTGACCTTTTCCAGCTGTCCGTGGTTTAGCTCAGCCCTTTTGCAGGCACTTAGTGATGCTTTGAGTAGTCAAATGGGAATCTGTCTCGTGTGTGATGTAGGGCTGCACAATTAATCGCAATTTTATCGAAATCGCAATACGGACTAGCGCAATATCCAAATCCCAGGGGGGGCGCAATATTTGTTAAAGGCAAAATATGTGTCAAACCATTCTGAATTAAGTATTGTAGTGCTGCGGAGACGACCCGGCCTACAAATTGTATCCTACAGACTAAAGAAAACATCTTTGTTTGGTACAGATCCTCGCATTTTTTTTTTCAGTGACAATGAGAATAATGATACAAAAATGATCATTCCCTCCAATATCGTGAATCACATCGCAATCGCAATATCAGTCAAAATAATCGCAATTAGATATTTTCCTCATATCGTGCAGCCCTAGTGTGATTTCCATTCATTGTTTTTGTCTCACGGCTCCGTTTGTGACGTTTTCCTTAGACCTCAAAAATGAAGGCATTAGTGGAATCTGTAGAGGAATGCTTTGAATGTAGTTTTTTTTTCCCGCACAATTGTCAAGTTCTGGGTTGCGAAAAGAATGAGTGAGGACCGTGAAATCTTGGCCTTGCGTAGTTTTAGATTTCAGTTGTCTTCACGGATTTAACGTCAGAATTCAAAAGTTCCAGATTTATGTAGGTTAATAAAAAACAGGCTCCTTTAAAATATATGAAATACTGCTTTTTAAAATGTGTATCTGTTACTTCATAGTTTACCACACTTTTTATTTCCCACTACATCACCTATCTGCCAATAAAGCTCCACCATCGCAGCTATTGGGTCTTCCTCCTTAATTTAACTTTGTTTCCTGATGGAGCCGTATCCATAGTGACTCATCTCAGTGTCATGGAAACAAAGTAGCGCTGCAGCAGTTGCAGCAGCCTCCAGAACCCCACAGAAACCTGTAAGCCCACACAGCAACGCCAACTGTGCAGTAAAATATTGACTGGATGAAACCATTTAGTGCCCCATTTTGAATATTTCTATGCGAGTAAGGAAATCAGCAAAGAGAAGTTTCAGTTGTGATATAATCGCAGGCCTGAAGCAATACATTAGGCTTTTAACAATGATCTGACAAATACACCGTTGCTGGGCATGATCTTTCATTTTCTTTTTTCTTTTTTTTAATTATGGGACACATTGGCAAATTTTACTTTACAGAGGCCACGGAACTAATCAGAGAGACACATCCTGAGCTCCAGTTGGCTCCAAGCATGTAAAAGTGAGTTAATGAAGGATGACCTCACCCTTGAGTCCCTCAAGTGCATGAAGCCATTATCGCTTCACCACACCAAACCCCATGTCAGCACATTATACCTGGGATGCTGCTCTTTAATAACTCCATCTTCATTCTTCACTCCTTCTTTCTTTTCTTAATGGAAACTGGCTAGAGATTCCCTCCCCACCCAGCCTCCCTCATCTGCGTTAAGGGCCTGCTCATATTATTGCCTCCCCCAGCATGCCATCCAGGCTCGCCTCTCACTCTAACCACAATATTGCTGTATCACTTACACTAATAGCCTGCACTTAGAGTACCTCAAGGTGAAAGCGCTGCCGAGATGCTTCCTGTCGACTGAGGAAAAGATGGGGAGGGATTTGCGTTTGCTATTAAAGTGCAGTTTAAATGGCAGTCTGTTTGAGTTGATTGAAAAGCCACGTTGTGCCGACTACATTAACACTCAACTGTCAACTGGCCTGGGCTTGGCACCTGATGCTTTTAATTTCTTGCCTGCTTTGTTGTAGTTCAGTTGTAAAGGAGCATGCTGGAAGTTTCTTCTTTTTTTTTTTTAGTTTCATCTCGTTAACTACAAATGTCGCTGCTGAACATTTTCAAATGCATGCTGCACAGTTCTAGAGTTTTGGATGTTTATTTACTATTGATTCTAGGCAGCAATTGTTTTCTATTAATTCCAGTACATATGAAAATGAATTGTCAGAGTCTTAAAATCTAACCTCACTTTTTGTGTAAGGGAGTTTTAGCCCGATTTGTGGAAACCATTTCGAAGGCTCCAACCCTCTGGGTAGACATTCGAGAGCTGGTGTTAGTAAGTGACAAACTGTCAAGTTCCGTGGTTCGCTACAGACTGGATATTATAGCCTTGTGTAGCCTACAATCGCACATACAAGACCCCCGCTTGCTTTTTACAAGCTCACACAGCATTTGTTGTGTATTCACATCTGTCTCTTTATAATGCTGAAAATATAGGAGGTTCCATCATGTTTTTATTCCGTTCAGAAAGTGCAAGCTACAGCTCAAATTGATTTTTCACACCATCCGCACAGAACAGCACAAGTACATTTCATGTATAGTAGTGTTACTAAATCAGTAGCTTTCTTTATAGTAGCTAATACAACTGAAATGTCTTAAACTAAAATATGGTGAAAATAAGTGTTTGAAGTAGGCCTAACTGTTAACATAAGAGCTCGGTAAAAAGTATTTATTTCAGTACGGTGCAGAAATGAATAGCTGCTTTCAATGGGGAAAATAATAGAGGCTTTCAGTGCAGTTATCTGGCTAAAACATGCAAAACTATTTGCTATAATCGTCGAGGAGCAGTTGAAATTTTGTTTTCATTCAAAAGAAGATGTCAAGACATAGCACGTTGTTATTAATATCTCACGAGAGTGTAGTACAGTTTTTCCCCATCCAGAGCAGCCAAAAATCAACATCATCTCTGTTCCCAAGCCTCCTACCATGACTCATTCGTTTTTTTTTGTTTCTTTTTTTTGGGGGGGGGGGGGGCTTGCTTGTTTTGGATGCTTTACTGACTGGGCGGTTTCCCATGCCTTGCCTGAATGACAGAGTTGCCCCATAAGACTTGACAGCTGTTGACTCCAACTCGGGAATGTCTTTGTCTGTGTTTGTTTGTAATTTATTGGTGTTTATACTTGGCAGCATCGGGCTGTGTGTTTGCCAGTGACCTGCCAGACCAGGAGGTGGGCCTTGCTGACGTCTTTTTGCATGTTGTGTGTTTCGCCAAGTAGTATTTTGTATGTGTGTTAATTTACTATATTTGAATGCATTCTATATGTACTGGATATCACTAAGTGTGTGGCCGTGTGTGCATGCGAGTTGTCAGTGACATCCTCCTCCGCTGCAGTAAAAGTCCTGTGCAGCTGACCCCCCCCCCCCCCCCCCCCCTCCCCCTCATCCTCCTCCCCCTCCTCCTCCTCCTCCCACTCCTCCTCCTCCCTGCCCGTCTCTGATGACTTCCAGAAACTTCCGCTCTTGACTCCGTCTCAGTGACACGTGTGTCCTCTCTCATCCAAGCTTGAACGCCACAGCAACTCGACAGGGCTTATCGGCTGCTTCTCACACTTTCTCTGGAGAAACAATCCAACATCTGGACTGAAATATCATGTAGCCTAAATAACCAAAAGCCTTGCTAACACTCCTGTGTCATCTGTATTGAGTCCTGGAGGAACAGTATTCTTTTTGTTTATTCTTGCTCACATAAAGCCAGAACTGGAAGCGATTTAGTATTTTGCTTTGTAAAATGTCCATCTTAATGACAGAGCTCAACTTATTCATCTGCTGCTATGGTTGTTTTTTTAGTAATCTCTAGCTGTCCTCTTGCTGGAGCTTCATGACTCTAAACCCCAGCATCTGACTCCCTGTGTAGGTGCTAATTTAGAGCAGATGGCATGTGGACGCCAAGGCTCAGAACTCCTATCAACAGGAAATGGCTTAGAAATGGGTACATCCCAGCTACAAATTACAGCCGTTTACCTTTCCTTGCTGGTCACCTGCCCTTTCAAAGACGCACTGAAAAAATGATATTATGAAAGACTCTCTAGCTCAACTCAAACACCAGGGGAGTTACAGGGGAAGCAGGGAGGGCAAAGATACTGAGTTGAAAGGAACAGGTGCATGTCCAGTATAGTTTAGCAATTACAGTAGACGGATTGCATCGATTAACGTGAAATATTTGCTTGGAAATCATAGAAAAAAGATGCTGCTTATAAGCCCAGAAAGTTTTCTTTAGAATCGAAATAATCCATTGATAGCTGTCTCCATGATTTAAAGCTATGGTGCATAGTTTCTGTCGCCCTCATGAGAAATTCTAAGCAATGACAACACCACTGTTGGTGAACCCACATGACGCAAGCCTTAGGTGCTCGCGCACCACCCCCACCCCTCTTCAAGGAGGACGTAGAGGATTAAAAAACATGGACTCTCAGAAGAGCTCATTATTTTGTAATGTTTATGTCTTCTCGTCTCCAAAGCTGAACGCTGCTGTTGTCCTTTCTCAGCGGTTTACGTAAAACGCATCACACGAGCTTCTGCGCGCAAAAGTCGCCGGACGGCACCATTTTGTAAACGTAGCCATACTGAGAATTACGGGGAGAGTTTTGTGGAGCTTAATTAGCTTTGTATCAACTCAATGACTCAAGGGCTTGAATGTAACGGACGGTCATTAATATAAATGAAATTACAAACAGAAACGGCTAATAGATAATTTAGCGTACTATTAATAGTGCCATCGAACATTACAATTTCTGTTTGCATCCCCCAAAGAATTATGGGAACTGTAGTGTGTAGCATACTTTGAAAACCCTCAGCTCTACAATTATGACAATTCCTAATTTTGATAATGAATTGTGTGTCAGACATTTGCTAGTTCCATAATGTGACTTAAATAACTTTGGGTTTAGGTGTGCTGGTCAGACTATTTCACCACACTAAATGTTGAATCTATTAATAGAAAACTGTAAATACTTGCTGTTTTTCTGCGCTTTTCTGCCCAGTGAAGTTTTACTAAGGGAATAGAGAGGGCTGTGTTCCCTGTGAGTAAAAAGCATGTAGTGATTTTTCCATGGAGTAATATGGGATCTTGTACTGTACAGTAGCCTGTGTTTGAGTGTTTGAGTTCAGCCCAGGGTGTATGGACGACTTCAAAGCCCACAGCTACACCCTGTGGTTAGTGTAAAGCCAGGCACACGAGAGCTGGAGCGTTCACACACATACACACACACAGCCAGTTGAATATATACGCCATGATACACACGCCCTCAGACAGGCGCAAATTTACTTAAGTCCATAAAAACAGTTGACTGCGTTCTCACCCCTGAATTCCCCCACAGTCGTGGCATCAGTCTCCTACGCCCGCCTCCCTCTTTCTTCTGCTGTAAAACACACACACACGCACACACACACACACGCGCGCACACACACACACACGCGCGCACACACACACACACACACACACACACACACACACACACACACACACACACACACACACACACACACACACACACACACACACACACACACAAAAGCATGCGCAGTCTCTCCACTTCCTGTCTATTTCTTTCTCCTCAGATCACAACGTTTTAAACAGGCCTTTTTCAGGCATGTTTCACATTTTAGGAATGTCCTTTGTTCTGCTTATATCAGTGAAGAATGTCCAATTGTAGCACACACACACACACACACACACACACACACACACACACACACACGCACACATCTTTAGCCTGTCAGCGTGGGAGAGTGTGTGTGTACGCCTCCACATTGCATACATGCATATGAATCTAAGTGATGAGACAATATGCACTCCTGAGAGGCCATCTTTCTGGGTGGTAGAGAGGAAGGAAGACCTTCCATCCATCACAGTCAATATTTTATCCAGTGGTGGTCCAGCTGTATAAGACATTCCCATGTGCATACCGTATGTTATTGGTTGTGTTGTGTGTTTGAGTTATGTTATGAATTGCAAGCTGGTGATTGAGCCTGCTATTTGCTCTTAGCGGTTGAAAACAAGGAAAGCTGCACTTTAACAAACCACTAAGGTTTTAATGCACTGAAGTGCTTTTCACAAGCCTTGATACAGTCGCACTCGCTGAATAATGACGAGTGGCTGGTGGTTGTCGGGTCATTTTGTCAATATTAGAGAGTAAGCTGCTTCTTTTTTCCGAAAACGTGACTGGAGTTGAGCGTTATTCTAGTGTGACTGTCACCCTCTTTCTGGAGAGTAATCTTGACATTTTGGAAGCTGGTCTGGGCTGAAGTTTGACAGAAGCAACGAACAACATGCCGGACAGATTTGTCTTTTTTACCGTTTGCCTATGCACTTTGTGAATAACTGAATGAGCAGGTGGAGGTCCGAAGTCCTCAAAGATCCCTTTAACAGGACACTTTATTTTAAGTTGAAAGCAACTGCTTTCTTGATTTCTTCATGACATTAAAGGCGTTCAATAGTTTGTGCACTACTCTTCCTCAGGCTGACTCTACTGAATCAACAGCGTCACTGGCAAAATCAGTAGCTTTAAGCATTGAAGCTCTGAAAACACCATTGTCGTATAACTAACTGTAATATCATGCTGGCTAATTCTGATGCAGTTGACCGTATAAACAGTGCTTATATAGGCCTAGTTTTGTACTGGACTAAACAGTTTGAGCCGGCAACAGACTGACATGATCAGCAGGTTGTTGGATGTGCCCAGAACAAGGTGTAGGACTTTCTGTCTTTGGTGTGAGTCATGCTGTAGTGTCTATATGCAGAGGGTTTTCGGGGGATGGAGAGGATCAGCTTCTGTCTAGCCACTCTGAACAGACTCACCTATGACCTCTGACATCAGAGCGGTAAACGGGTAAAAGAGTTTGACAGCATCATGCATCTTTGAATAGTTTTTGTTATTGAGTAAATTGAAAGCTCTGGGAAAATAATGAAATACAAAACAAGTGAGCGCCAAATTGATCTCATACCAAAGGAAGCTGCTTAATCTAATACTCATAAATCACCCGATGAAATGATATGAATATTATATGATTGCTGACTGAGCCTGAGACACACGAGTGGCTGTCAACCTTTGAACAGACAGATGGATCAGCACGGATTTGGGTAATTAGATTTCCCATGGTCTTAAATCTAATTTACTATTTGTTTAAAGCAAACAGCAAAACAAGCCGATGCCACTGTATTTTCTACAATTTCAAGCCAAAAAGAGCAAGTTGTGGTAATTGGATATTGTCCTTGTGCTGGAAAGAGATTGTGATCCTACTGATGCTGCAGTGGTGACCCAGTCTTTAGTCATTAACATGCGTTTGCCAGTTAGAGTGATTACTAGGTCTGTGTCTGGGTGAAAGTATTAACATGGCACTGGCTGTAAGGCTTACAGTTATTTATATACTGTTGTAGGAGGAAAAAGCATGAATACATGAGTATTGATGAGATTTATTTTTTCTTCCAGGAAACAAACTGACGAGAACTTTTTGAGTAGACCTTCATTTCTAAAACAGTTTTATAACATCTTCTGTTGCTCTGGAGGAGCTTCGTCAAGTCTGAGAAAAATAACCCCCGATGGTGATGTCATCAGGGTTATCTTGAATTTGGGCTTCAGATTTCAAATTGATTGAGAAAACATGTTACAAACCGGCGACATGGACTTTGAAAGACGTGGGAGTTTACCAGACAGGCAGTGTCTAATGTAAGATGCCTTGAGTTGCATTATGGGAAGTGTAGGATCCAGTGTTTATTGGAGTTTTGACCCATGCTACGGACTGAAAGATTGAATATGTTGGTCTCTGCTGAATCGATTATTACAATTGTTTTTTAATCTGTCACCTAGTCACCAAGTTACACAACTTTATGGAAGTGCATTAACACTTATGCTGTAAAGGATTTGCTCTGATGCTACATGCTCTTCTGTCTCAACTTTCCTCAGCCTACTTTCATTTGTCCCAAAGCACTAACCCTAAACCTTAATCAATATCTGTATTCATATTAACTGCTCCCCGCTCTCTCATAAAACCACAGCAGTTCAAGTTATATGGTGGCATACTAAAACAGAGCTGGAATTACAGCTTTGATAGTCTATATTGACAACGTTTCCGCTGGAGGTTCCGCTGGATGTCCGGCTTTCTTTGTGTTGACATTCTAAACTCCGGTTGAATTCGGGAAACACCCTCTGAGCTAGAACTGACTATCAAATTATATTTATCTTTATTTTGAGTTCTAATCACATATTTGACACCCATTTTAATTCCAGAGCTTGCCTCCCTACGCGCATTTTCCACCAAAACAAGTTCCTTCCCGAGGCTGTTTCGCAGAGGCACCGTGGCTGCGTCGACGAAGGTGATTGGTTTAAAGAAATGCCAATAAACTAGAGCACGTTTTTCTCCTATCCAGGAATGTTGTGTGGACTAGCCAGACCCTCCTCCGTAGCGCTGTGGAGATAGGTCTGGCAATGCGAAACTACAACCAGTCCCTCCAGAAAAACACAGAGTTTTTTTGTGATTGTTGCGGGCAAAAATCCTTGATTATGCGGCACGTTTTCTTAAAAAATGCGATGGAATATGCGGGATATTTATGCAATTTTATGCGATGAAAAAAATGCGGCCCCCGCATAAATATGCAGACTTTGGCTGATTATGCATTGAATTATGCGATCGCATAATCGCATTTTTCTGGAGGGACTGTACAACTTTGATGACACTTGTGTTGGAGGATGCAGAACCATTGAAGCCCCCGCCGTTGTGTTCTCAAGCACTTGCAATAAATGTGCCTGCTCAGTGAAACCCAGCTTGTGCTAAAGCTGCTGCATTCAAAAAAGAAAAAAAGCATGAATCATGCTTTTAGAGGGGTCCGATGAGGTGACAGCTTTTTTAGAATATGATGATACATCAACAAGTCTGAAATTCATAGGCCAAACAAATTCAGCACCGGTTTGTTTTTCAGAAGAAGCTGATGATGCATAATCTGTTGTCATTCACACTGCAGAAGAAAAAGGATTAAGGTGCATTACAAACCATATTATACAGGCTTCGTATTGGACTCGTTCTTGTAGTTGTGGTTGATTTGGTGGGCTTAGGGATACAAAAATTGATTGTTTCTCTCACATAACATAACAAAGAGGAGTGCTCCAGACTTTTTTAATTCCCATCTCCCATCCAAATCTGGATGAAGGGGTCCAGGCAGATTATGCACAAACCCACGATGATCCATTCGGCTAATCCTGATCATAGTGAGTTGTCACCGCTTGAGAATCAAGCAGCAACCGGCTACAGCGATCAGCCTGCATTCCCACTTTCAGTACAGCAATGTGATTGACCTACCTTTAATTTGGGATTAGACATCAGGTTTTATTGTGACCCTTGAGAATAAATCCTGTGATAACCATATGTAAATATTTGATTGACGAAAGTGATAAAATCTGACACGGGAATGAACAAATTTGACTTGGTCTCTCGGAATCCAGTTTTTCTTCAAGTCATGTTCCAAACTGTAAAATCTTGAAACGATACCATTGGTCCATCTAAGGTGGTTTCACTGTTCTTAACATGCTTAAATACAGTGAACTCTTTAACAAGTGGGTGTCTGATGTTTAACTGTCCACATGTCCTGCTCAAACACAGGGAAAACAAAATGTGTAATCTGGTGACGGCGAGCCCAGCCTGTCGCTGTGTTTGTTGACAGTTGGTAGTGGAAGGTTGGCGTTAGCTCGA
The DNA here is from genome assembly GCA_023631565.1 of Gymnocephalus cernua. Classification (NCBI taxonomy): domain Eukaryota; kingdom Metazoa; phylum Chordata; class Actinopteri; order Perciformes; family Percidae; genus Gymnocephalus; species Gymnocephalus cernua. The sequence continues at coordinate 12,539,171 of CM042448.1, read as the reverse complement.
CTAGCGTCTGCTTTCTGGCAGCAGAGGCTGAGGGGAGATTAGATGTTAGTGACTGTGCTAGCTGGCTCTGCAGCTCCGGTCCAGGCCTTGCTCTGTAATCAGTGCTGGCCTCCCTAAAGGCGGCTGGCGTTGACAGGACTGTCTACGCATCTCTGAGCTTGGATTCCCACTCACTCCCGCCCGTGCCACCCAACCTTCCCTTTATTGTCCTTTCTCCTTGTCTCCCATCTCTTTTTCCTTTCAACCAAAACTCGCCAACAGCAACGCCATGCCGCTTGGTTCGTCATAGGCTCCGAACCAAATGTGAAAATTAAAAATGATCTCGTAAATTAATTTGACAGCAGGGTTCTTTTTCTGCTGCCATTTTAAAGGAACAAATTGCTTCTTTTAAACCTGATGCAGTCCCCGACGCTGACAGGTTGATTACAGTCTTGCTCTGATGACCCCGCCCCCCACCCCCCACCCCCAAACAAGACAAGCTAATGATGGGACTGAGGGAGGATGTGATGTGGGATGGAAGCAGCAAGGCTGGCTTGCTCTATTCCCTCTCTTCCTCTAATTTCTGAAGTGGTTTTGGGAAGCGTATGAGGATGTATCCTTTATGATTCAGCCTCACCTCAACCACAGTGGTCTCTGTGAGGTTTGGCCATCATGTCAGGGAGTTTTTCTTGACATCAGTCTGGTCATACTGGTTTGCTTTAGTGGGTTAACTTAGATACATAGTGTTGCTTTAAAGGAGAGATTCAGAAGTCTTTTGTTTTGAGTATCAACACTTGCCTCGGTACCACTATAGAGCGGTAAGAGTGAACCAAAACAGTTGTTCAACATGGAAAACTACAACAATGAGCCAAAGGACGCTAATACTGCCAAGCAGTTAGTGATCCATTGTTAATATAACAATGGTAATTACAGCAACTAACTTCGAGTATGGAAAATATTTAGCTAGTATTGAAAATGTAATAGAAAAAGTAACCCTAACCCTATTAATGATGCCTTCCCCTCATGAATCATAACACATGTATCTACCCTACATGATTTAGCCACTTTTAATAATAAAAGCAATCAATATGGGTATAGATATTGGTGATTCTGGCCCTGGTATTAACTTTAATGATCAGAGCTAAACCAAATGTTGTGGTACTGTCCACCAACTCTATTATTAAAGATGTGGGACGAACTCCACAGTCCTGCAAAGTTAAGCCAAAGCTAATATGACGCTAGCCAAGTGGAGTGGGTGTCTTCATCCTGGCTATAGGGTGCAGGTTTATTTCTGGTGTCGTGTCCTGCTAAAAAACCTGCTAACAAACCTGAAAGTATCCCGTTTCTGCAGCTCAGCAAGGAAACTCTGTCCATCGAAACTCAAATATGGGATTTTGACTATAACTTTGGAAGGTACCCACTTGATTTCCCACTTTAAAAAAAAAACCTATCCTTTAATTCACACATTTGTTTTAACCTACCTATATTTTTAGTTGTCCAGATCATTCATTTCATTGATTCACCTACTCTCTAGCTCATCATTTCTGTTATGTATTCACAACTTTGACATCTCTAGTAGGCCTACTGTGGGTGATTGATAGCTGAAGACTGGGACCATTGTGAGCCCCTGGACTGGAAATATATTTCATTTCATGTGGTTTGAGGTTGGAGTAATGAGCAGGGAATTAGGCTTTCAGCAGTCAGCTCTCAGTGCTACTGAGTTGTATGCTTTTGCGCTGCAGTCTCTCTTTGGCTTTCCCCTCGTCTCTCACTCAGACCCTCTTTTCCCCCTGGTTCCCCCTCTCTGCCTTTGTGTCAGTGCTGCCGCTGCTGTCGGCCATGCTTGCAAATGAGCACCAGGACAGAGCAATTATTCAGCACGGGGCAAGCCCTGCACCCCTCCTTTTTATACACTCACGCTGCACTCGCTGTCATGTTTAGATGTTTCATGCATTCATAATGTGAAAGTCTTTGAGCGAAATTTTACGGATGAGATATACACTGAGAGGAGAATGAAATATGATGCTAGAAAATTTCTTGGATAAAGATTTATCTTGGAACTCAATTCCCTCAGGGGTGGATGAGCTTCATATCTCTTTCAAACATGAATTAATGTGACTGACACATGCACACAACACACACACACACACACACACACACACACACACACACACACACACACACACACACACACACACACACACACACACACACACATTTATTGTGCCCATCCCCCCTATTTATATCCCGCTATTCACCCCTATGGAGACACCAGTTTGGTTGCAGAGTGTGTGCTATTGAAGGGGAAGTCAGGGAGAGGGAGACTTACGTGAGACAGCATGCATGTGTGTGAGTTGCAGTGGTGTGCTTGCCGGCTCTGCTCGCCGGCGAAAAAGCATCAGCCATCTCTGTCAGTGTGGCGCTGCACCTATGACTCCTGTTCGCTTCTTTTTCTATCTCTCATCTTTCATTTTTCTTGTCTTATTCCTCCTCTCTCTGCAGAAGCCGCTGCCTTGCCTCCCCCCCTCCCCCTTGAGCCCTCTTTGCAGACAAAAAGCTGCCCTACCTCACCAGGTAAGACGTTATATTTGTCCTTTGCGGTGGAATCGTTTTGATGCGGTTGCATTATTGCTTGAAAAATCACCAAAGCAGCAGTGCTAAAGAATACATTTGACTATCCTTCAGTGTCTTCTTCTCCCCCGAGCATGCCTATTATCTCTAATCAATGTCTCCCTGCATATCATCTCCCCTTTGTTTGCAGAGATTCTAATTATTCAGGATATTTGCTGCGGAAATATTCTAACAACTGATTAAAAGAGCTGATGTTGTGATAAGCCACGGGCTGTTTCTGTGTTTTGGTGACCCATAGTCTTCGTGACGTACCCAGTCTAGACATCGCTGATTATTCAGCCAGTAGGACGGTTCACCCTGAGTGTGCTGCTGCTGCTGCTCTGTGTGCATGTGTGTGTGTGTAAAAGCAAATGTTTACCAAGAGATGTCAAATCCTGATCTATTAGGGAAAACAAAACATTTAGAAATAATAGGCTATTGTGATCTATTTAGAGGCTGAGGCTGTCGTGGCATGTGGCCTTCGGCGGTTAGCGACTCATAGCCAACAGATTGTTGGTGGTTTCTCCGTGGGAGTGATACCAAGCCGAGCGAGACCGCAGGACACATTGCTCTGTCTGTCTGCGTCGACGGAGCCGGCTGTCCCAAGTTTGCTGATGGCTGGGTCGGGAGGAGTTTCGGGGCTGACGGGCGGTTTTGATTTGGGTTGCACAATTAATCGCAATTTTATCGAAATCGCAATATGGACTAGTGCAGTATACAAATCGCAGGGGGAGGCGCAATATTTGTTAAAGGCAAAATATGTGTCAAACCATTCTGAATTAAGCATTGTAGTGCTGCAGAGACGTCCCAGCCTATAAATCCTATCCTACAGACTAAAGAAAAAAATCTTTGTTTGGTACAGATCCTTGCATTTTTCACACAAAAAAAATGTTCAATATTTTTCAATGAAAATGCGAATAATGATACAAAAATGATCATTCCCTCCAATATCGTGAATCATATCGCAATAAAAATTGCAATATCAGTCAAAATAATCGCAATTATATATTTTCCTCATATGGTGCAGCCCTAGTTTCGATGTGAGCAGGTGGTGATGGAGGGATGAGACGCCAACTCTGACTCCGTCCTTTTTATCTTTTCTCCCCCCCCCCCAATAAACAGAGTGTTTATTCCTCCCTCTGCATGTTCCTGCCTTTATCTGTTTTGCTCTCTCATCTCTCTCCCACTTTCCCCCCTGTTTTTTTCTCTCTTTCTCTCACACTCTTTCCCTTTCAAGTTGTAGTGACTGGGCATTTTATATTTTAAGGGAGACATTGCTGCAATGGCACTCTGGGTCAATCCCTGTTCTATCTATGACTGTGTGCCAGAAGTCACCAGGGTGTCTGTCCTATCCACAGTGATGTGCCCCCCCCCCATTTCCCCTCTCTTTATCTATCTCTGTCTGCCTGCATGGTTGCTTGGCAGCTCTGAGGCGAGCTGTCGTTTCCTGGTAACCAACTTCGGATGACACGGCATGGTGTAGGAGGGGAAGGACGATGGGGTAAACGCGCCCTCTCTCTGTCCTCCTTTTTGGGGTCACAAATGAAGTCCTGTCCCCCCAATCATCATCCTCCCTTTTTCCCATTTTTCCTGCATCCCTTTTTTTTCCCCGAGGTCGCCGCTTGGAAGGGAGGCCGCTGTTGCGGTTGGTTAACCAACTGCCGGGCAAAGCCAGTGGGAGACAGAGACATTGTTTCGGAGTCAACATTGCCCTTGGTTCCAACTGCTGTTTGTCAGCAATGCATTTGAAATGTAATGGAGCTTAATGTAGGCGTCACAGAGATGTTCCGACTGCCAGTTAGAAACACATCTCAAACTAAAACTTTGTAGTTCAATCCTGCAATGCACAAATGTTATCACGTTGCATTATGAGGATTGTAGGATCCAGTGGTTTTGGAGTTTGGCCACAACTTAGGATATTTAGACTGCTTTAGCTTAGATTTTGAACACTTTTTTTTTTTTTTTTTTAAATCTGCCCCCCTGAAAGTATACCACGTGTATAAAAGTGCAATAAAAATTGCTGCATGTTTTGTATTTCTGAGATAGATTGTATATAGCCTATATGCTTACCCTGTTTTAGAATACATTGATTCCTATGATAAATATATGCGTTGATGCTAAAACTGGGTCCACTTGGTCTTTTTTTGGTGTTTACAACCACATCTCATGGTGTGCAGCAGCGCAAGAAGTTTTGCTCGGTGTATATTGTAGTGTAAATACTGAGCAATGACTGAAAACTCTGGAAAAAGCAAGTAAGTGGACTTTGAGTTGATATTTTTTTTCTTTCAAATCTCTTAACCTAACCAGCTGGTTGATTATCCAGCTGCCATATGAGAGGTTTTAGTCATCCAGTAATTGCAACAGTATCTTTCAACATCAACCTCTCGGGCCCTGTAGAAAGGCATTTTCTATGGGCCCCTCCCCGCATCCACAGCTATTCATTCTAGCATCTTTTTGGGCCCTCCACATAAGGGCACTGGGTAATCAGTCCCCCCCACCCCCCCCCCCCCCCCTCCCCCCCCAAGTCCGATGCCCCTGATGTTATTTTCAGAGGCTAACAAAGAGAGAGGGACATTGCGGTCAAGTCAAAACCTCCCTCGACTTTGACAGAATGCCCTTAAGTTTCTGTTGACAAGTGACACTTCATGGGTATGTAGCTTGATATCACTGTCAAAGATGAGGAGAGCCATACAGACAGATGCTGAATGAAAAAGACAGCATGTTATTTTGGGCGTTATGCAGGAAATTTGTGAAGCTGAGCTTAAATCTAGCGCTTTTGAGGAATGCATGATGTTGCCGCATAATAGAAAGTAAGGATTACTGAAGAAGTAGGGGTGGGACAAACTATCGATACAGCAATATCGTCGTTATCGATATGAGAATCCAAAATATTGGCAAATATTGATTTTTAAAAAAAATAATTGTTAATAATAAGGCGCTCCAAATAGATTTCCCTGCTCCCAGCATCGCTACTTCATGGCTCCTCGAGGTGGCTCTCAACACATGAATGAGGGAAACTTGAAGATAAATTAACTAGCCGAAGAGGTTTTCAACGTGATGATCGTTCTCTTAATACATCCATGGCGATGATGGACAGCAGTTTACATGCCGCAGCCACGTTTAATTCCAAAGTCTGGACCCATAGCTGCTCTATAGTTATGTCAATTTAATTGACATTAAAACTGTTTTGCAGAATTGTGCTGTTTTCTAACAGTTTGGACTTGCGGTGAATAAAGAGAGAAAACCTGCACTTAAACTTTTCCCGGGCGTTATGTATTCAGGTTAGACCGATATTGTGATGTATCATTATAGGATTGTCTAGCAACATATTGATTACCACAGAATTGCTGTATCGTAATATTATCAGTATCGTGAGCCATGTATCGTGCATCGTATTGTATCGTGAGGTACCCTGTGATCCCAACCGCTATGAAGAAGTGGGCATCCTTATCAGTAAATCAGCAAAGCACCACTTTTGGTGTTTGCTATGTCAGGAGAATAATTAATAATGATAAATGAATGTGCTCTATGTGTAAAACTACAAACCCTGAGGCATTTACAGCAGCCCGACTCACTTGTTTCAGCTCAGTCCACATCTGAGATCAACAGACCACCAGACCCTAACATAGGGGTTTCAAAAAATGTAACACACATTTTCAGCATCTTCACATTCTTGATGGTGAAAGTTAAAAATATCAGCCTGCAGACTGCAGGCCCCATTTTGGACCACCTTGTCCCGTCATGCTGATTGATGAATGTGTGCATGATGCTTTTTGGCCACTAAGAAACCTACCTATATATATGAATATAGACCAGTTCTCCCACCTGTTTTCACTCTTAAGTGCAGCTATTGCCTCGGGGGCACAAAGACTTGCACCTGGTCCTGCCTGGTTTACATAACACAGTGAGGAAAAGTGCTGCTGGCATGTGTTTGAGCTTGTAGATTACTGGATGTGACAGGCACAGAGTATTTGGTTTTTGCATATAGAGTATGAGACGTGTTAATATGTGAATCCAAGGTCTTCTCCACTGTTTTTTTTGTCCAATAAGATGTGGATACTGCAAGTGGCATAATCTAACATGCGTCATGTTACTGCTCAGCAACAGATGTGTTAAAGCCAGATTATAAGTGATATCTTATGCAAGTTTATATAAGATCATTTCCATCTCTCTAACATGCGCCAATGGTATGTTACATCTCACAACTGTACTAGTTACAGGGAAAATAGAGAAAAGGTTCTGCTGCTCCAAGTCAATTCAATTTTATTTATAGTATCAAATCATAATGAGTTATCTCAAGACACTTTACAGTTGGAGTAGGTCTAGACCACACACTATAATTTACAAAAAACCAACAATTCCAGTAATTCCCCCAAGAGCACGCATTTAGTGTGACAGTGGTGAGGGAAAAACTCCATTTTAGGCAGAAACCTCGGGTGGTGAGGAAAAATTCCTTTTAGGGAGAAACTTCAGACAGACCCAGGCTCTTGATAGGCGGTTTCTGATGGGTTCCGGTTGGGGGGTGTGATGAACAGTTGCAATTATAGTCACAATAAAGGTAATGGAACTATGACTAGAAATAGTAGTTGTAGTAGTTCATGGCGTAGCAGGGCACTGCAGGGCATAGCAGGGCACTGCAGGGTGTAGCGGGGCGTAGCAGGGTGTAGAAGGGTGTAGCAGGGTGTAGCAGGGCACTGCAGGGCATACTGCTCCAGTGCTCACAATGCCCTGCTCCCCTCCCTCTTCAAATTGGTGCTGCATTCATGCTCATCTCTTCTCTATTCTTTCCTTTGGATTAATTAATTATCCTCTTTCCTGGCAGAGTTTGGCTCATTAGCCATTCTGTACTCAGTACAGAGTGTGTGGAGGTGTGCAAAACAGCCTCCCCTCTGTCTCTTTACACCTGTTAGATTGTACTGAGTATGCAGAGGCCCCTGCTAAATAAAGGAGTTCAGGTCTACATGCAGAGTTGTGATAAGGAAAGGCGAAGTAAATCATAGATGCAATTACTCTACTACTACCTTGACGGCAACTCCTTGTGGCTTTGATGTGCGTTGGCCCAAGGGAGTGTGCGGGCATGTTGGTCTTTGGGGAGAAGGAGGCTGTCTTTGTGAATTATAGATGAGGAAGTGGGGGCGATGGCCAAGTTAAAAGGAGAAGAAGAGGAGACCCCAAAGGAGAGATTCTGTCAAATGTACTGGCTGGTTGGACCAAAACATGCCACAAACAAGGCAGCAAACCACAGCAGCTTTAACAGTCACATTATTAGCATGCATTATGCCATTTTCTGGCACTTCAAGATTAACTTTATTGTTAAATTTGTCTTGGGCACTTAACCCGTGCTGCAGCCATAATGCAACCTCTTGAAGTCATATTTGATGTCCTTAGTAAAAACTAATTTGTAATTACAGGCCTAACAGGCCTGTATTTAGAAATGAGTTAGTTGTCATTGGGTCATTGGGTGCTTTGCATAACATGGTCTCTATATAACTAAGGCTGGAAAAACAGTCTAAGACTGTCACAGAAAGCAAATTAGATAGCAAAGATGGAGTCCTTGGGGTGGTAATGGTGCAGCGGATATGACACATGCCTTTGGTGTGGGAGACCCAGGTTCGATTCCCACTGCGATCCATCAACTATTGTGTCCCTGAACAAGACAGTAGTAGTAATAGTTGCTCCAGAGGCGTGCAACCTCTGATTTATAGCAATTGTAAGTTGCTTTGGATAAAAGTGTCAGCTAAATGACATGTAATGTAACATAATGTCCATATATATAGGAAATGCTTGACAGTGCTTTACCTACCGTCATCCACTAATCACCAGGTTGGCGGTTTGATCCCCCAGATCCTCCCGTCCACACTAACGTGGGGTTTTTAAATGCTAAAATCAATTCATAGTTTACGAAGAATTGTCTAAATTGACAGTGACACATTCTTGCCTAATGTGATGATCGATGCAGTTCTCTTTTCTTTTATCTATGTTTTCTAAAAGCTGTGTATGGTCTGAAAATTTGGATAATTAAGGTTCTGCGGGACCAGCGGCGTGACAGATTCCTGTAATGCAGATGGCACTGATCAATAAAAGTGAACCAGATAATTGTGGAAAATGTCTTCCTGTGATGATGATCCCCGTTATCTCTTCTGTTGGCTCATTTCAGCAACGTTCAGCAAGGTTTATCAAGCCTTTTAAAATAGGGCTGAGATTAGGATTCATTTCCTGTTTGCCTCGTCTCTGATGATGAAGTCAAATCTGTGGATTAGGTCAGCCTCTGACCTCCTTCCTCTATTTTTTGACTCTTCCCTTCCTCCATCAATTCTCTTTTTGTCTTCTATTTGACATTGGTTGACCTCCCTCCGCCTGGGAGGAACATGCAGGTCAAGACAAATGCCAGACAAAAACACTGCTGTGTTCTTCCTTTGCAGAGACTCAAGACAAATTGCTTGTTTGTTCACATGCTCACTGTTGGTGCCCATCCATTACACATCGACCCACGAGATGTGCTACTGGAGGTTGATGATCATCTTGTGCGACTGATAAGATTTTCAAAATGTAAAAAATATCAGCTTTTCTTTCTGTAAAAGCTGTAATTAATGAGTCTGGATATTAGATAAGACACGCTTCAGATACTTTATGTTCAGACGGGCTGTGGAAAGTAGAGGGTAGTGGCAGTTACTAGTGCAATAAATAAGTCATTTGGTAACTGATCAAAAAGAAGACACTTGTTTTCAGGAATTCACTCATTTATTCCTTATTTCCCCCCAGTTACAGTTCACTTGCATCAATGAGTTAATTAGTTGTGTTTCCAAGATCACAAGCTCCAATTGTGAATGAATGAATCATTCATTAAAAACATGGGTGCACTTTTGGAAGAAAAAAACAAAGCTATAGAAGAATTGCGTTCAGATTTTGATTTCAGGTCAACTGCTGTATTAGAGAGGGATCATTTAGTGTTTCAGTTAAAAAGGTGGCTTAGAGTATAATGCTTCTATTTCTATCACTCTCCTGATATTTTTGGGTTGGGTGGTAACTCGTCCATCTCTTTATATCTTCCCCTTTCCTCATCCCTTTCTTTTTCTGGCTAAGCTTCCCCAGCTGGCTAGCCTTCTATTCGCCTTCGTCTATTTCTCTCTTTCTGCTGACAAATCACAAATCAGAGGAAGAATAGTAACATTTGATCCAATTCCTTCAAATTAAAAGGCCGTACCAGCAGTGATTTTGCATGTTTAAGTCCATTTAAAACAAAGTCCATGTTTTGTTATTGCCAACTTTTTTTTTTACAAAGACTGAACAGAGTCCCTGAAAAAGGAGTTTTTTTTTTCCACATTTCTGGTGTACAACATTAAAAGCTCACCAGAAACGTTAAATCATACACAAGAAACTTTCGAGTTTCTCTACATTGAAGTCTGTGAATTCTGTTTTTCTTTTTTCTTTCCCTCTATCAAGACCGGCTTCATTTACTCTCCTTTTTAATAATCCAACTTCCTTCCTGCATGCAACAAAAAATATTAAACAAGAAAAAACATACAGTTCTGGGAGAAACTTTAGGTATTATTCGATGTTAACAATGCAAGACCAAAGCTTTTCCGTAAAATGTGAAACATGAAATTGCAATTATGAAAATGAGTTAACATGAAAAGCATGACCACGCAATCATGTGTTAACAGCATAAGCAAAAAAAACAAAAAAACAATAGAATTCAGTGAGACAACAAAAAAGGCTTTTACAAACTGTGAGTCCGAAGGAGCAAGAAACATGAGTGGATAAGGTGATAAACAAAGACAAAATGATTACCCAAACTACCCACTAAGTTGCAATAAACCAGAATGATCCTGTAGGAGAAATACTTTACTTTACTCCTCTGTGAATTTTGTTTCCTTCTCTTTTTTCACTTCAGGCCTCTGTGTCTCTCTCCTCTCTAATAAATCACCCTCCTTCCTGTTTGGAGAATCACTGCTCAGCTCTCTTTGCGTCCCTCTACTTCATCCTCTATCTCTTTCTTTCTCTGCCTAACAGCCTGTTTTGGCGCCAGAACCCTCCCCCTCCCCGACGGTCCTTTCACACTGTTTTAATGTTAACAGGATGCTCTGTTTTCTACCTCCTTGCAGTCCAAAAGCAGCGTAAACGTGCAAATCTGTTTTTCTTCATGGCTGTCTTAAGCCTGAACTCATCCCCTGGCTCAGCCCCAGTGGACCAATCCAAGAATTTCACAAATCCCAAAAACAGCTCCCAAGTGGAGTCTTTTGGCACACAGATGACACGTTCACTTGTAATCACAAAAAAAATAATCACTTTGATTTCTTTTTTGGGGATTATTATCGTCCCTGTTGCCTTGGAAACTATCCTACTGACCTCTGTTTCTCTTTTTTTTAATCTCCTATCTGTAGTCACATTCATTAACATGAACATTTTGTTGGTGGATCTTGTTACCTTTCGAGTAGTCTCGCATTGCCAGATGGAAGATGTGCTCATTCAAAAGTTGTTTTAGTCGTGCAGCAGAAAACTCAGATTGGACAGATAGTCTAGCTAGCTGTCTGGATTTACCCTGCAGAGATCTGAGGAGCAGTTAACCACAGTCCTCAGAAATCAATGTTATCTAAGCACGAAAGCGAATAAGTCAATATCCCAAAATGTAGAACTATTCCTTCAAGTTTGCATCTGTACCAAACCACATGACTTCTCAGTATTCCAAATGGATAATCAAATTGTGGAAAAAACATAATACTTTAGCTCTTTTTTTTTGTAAAGATATTTCCAGCACTTACATATTATGCCATCTTCACTTAGAGTATGTAACAAAATACATTAAAAGATGAAAAGAAATGTCAAATGTCAATGTTCTGAGGACAACTTGATAATGTGAACAATGAGAGTGATGCCATTCATTTCAATATAGAACATGCAAGTGCAATTATATATATTATATCATAATAAATTAACATGAGATGCATGACACAGTCTTGTGATGACACTCATGATCACCAAAAATAATAAAATGTCAACAAAAAGGCATTTTTAATGTGAATGCACACACTCATGCACGGACACTGAACAGACTAGATTGTTGTTGTGTACAGCCCATCGGTGCGGCAGCTTAAAAGAGAGACGAGGCCACATTGAGGTCTGGATTAATGTTGCTGGCAGACTCCAGGTGACTGAGCTAAGCTGCTGTGTGCATGCACGGCTCATGCACGGCTGTGTTTAACACAAGGCTGACATGAGAGCTGTCTCGTTAAAAGTCCCTCGATTTGACTCTGGACTAGCCACGCTGGATTCAGAGGTTGGAGCTTGAAGCTGTCGGAGAATTAAATGGGTTTAGGCTTTTGTCAGACCCAGTGATGTAACTCTATTTGGTTTTTTGGGGTTTTTTTTTTTTAAGAAGTGTTAAACTTTAGTACTGCACATTCATGTCCTAACATGTATTCCCTCTTTTTCTACCTCCCTCTTTCTTCATTCAGGTCTGAGCAGACGCTTCAACTCAGCACCCATCTGTTTAGTCCATCAGTGAAGACAGCTCTTCAAGTTAGGTAAGCTAATAAAAAAAAAATGTAAATAAACAAGAGTCTAGAGTCATCTCACACCTAAATAAGTTCGAAATTGAAGAACAAAACATAGTACAAGTCTGGACCGCTGCCAGATAGTGTTTTATGCACCACTTCTATTCATGACATTTCACACTCACTTTTCCCATGACTCATGGGGCCTCAGGAGTCAGCTCTAAGTGGCTGCACTCGGCCAGATGATTAGCTTGGCTGTCCATGGATGTATAATAGAGGGGGAATTATACTCTACAACATGTTGGACGGAAGAAGGGGCGAGTGTTTGGATTGATGTCATGCGAGATATTTTTGACCGGCAAAAAAGCAGTCATTAACTTGAAACTCGTGTTTTGGCTCTTTCGCTAGGTCAAATGTGGGTTGAGTTTCATGGCAGGAAATGAAATGACAGAGCGAGTGGCAAAGATTTGGTGGTAAATTCAGAGAAGTCTTTTGTTTGTGTGTGTGTCTATATTTAGCTCATGTTAACAATGTGTTTGCTCCCAACGAGTTGTGGGTGTAGCTTGGTGGATGCGTTCGGGGAGCCTCATTTAAAGGGTGTGTTTGTTTGTTTGCGTGTGCGCGCGCTTCATTTTTTGGGTGTTTGTGCATGTGTTCAGGTTGATTTGAGCAGGGAGTGTGTCATCATTATCCTCGTAGCCATGAAGGACGCATAATAATGTAAGACGGCTGGTGAGGGAGGGACTGACTGCTGAAGAGACAGACAGACAGGGAGGAGGGCTCAGTGTTGTGTGTAAATGTCACAGTCGTTGCTCTATGTTTTCGGTGGGGACAATTACCAGGAATAATTATGCAGAAATAGCTGGTGTCCTATTTTTTTTTAAATTCTAGTTGCCTGTGCTTTAACTGAAGTGTAATTATAAATGAATGATTTACAGTAATATGTATTTATCACACATCTGCTCTAAATTCAACCTTTCAATCAAACAGTGTGGGAGGTACTGAGATATGTTTTATGACTTTTGTAGATGCATTTTGAGTTTTTAAAGTGCTCATATTATGCTCATTTTCAGGTTCATAATTTTATTTTGAGGTTGTACCAGAATAGGTTTACATGGTTTAATTAAAAAAAAAAAAAAAAACACCATACTTTTGTTGTACTGCAGCTCCTCTTTTGACCCTGTGTGTTGAGCTCTCAGTTTTAGCTACAGAGTGAGGCGTCTCACTTCTGTCCCATCTTTGTTGGGAGTCGCACATGCGCAGTAAGATCTACTAGCTAGAATATACCGCTGCTAGCGGTTAGCCACCTCATTCTCAATGGCAAAATACTGCTACAACACACACAAGTTCACCCTAATCTACAAAATAAATTGTATAGAACTACTTACATGTCCCTCGTCTGCAGGTATCCCACGTAAAGTTGGAAGTGCGCCCTTGTTTAGGAGAAGTCTCTCAGCTAATCCTGCCTTTTACTGACCGAAGAAACAGCTAGCTGATGTGGTATTAGCTAAACCACACACCAAATGTTTCGGCCGATGACGTAGACGGCCCTGCCGATTTTGACCAGCTCACCCGGAGACTGAAGGCAGAATACATTCAGAACCACTTATCTCACTCAAAACAGCATGGATAGTTTTTTTTCCAAGTTTGTGTGCGTGTGGAAGCACCAGAGACACAAAACAACACCCGAAATCCCAGAAAAAGTGTTTTTTTTTCATAATATGGGCACTTTAAAGATGGCCCTCTTTTATTTATACTGTATGTTTAGCCATGGCATGTTACTTCTCATGGTAACTGCCCATTTCTTCCCAACAAATTGCTGTTGTCGGTGCAGCAAAACAGTGATACACTTACATACCAACCCCATCAGCACCAGCCTAAAAATCTAAAATGACATCAGAAGCCCAACCAGCAACCAAGCCATCAGTGTATTGATGGATTTAAATGGCTAGGCTTCCATTTGTGTCAGTGCAGTTAGGAAAGACCTCTGGAGCTGCGCCTGGAGGATCTGGTGACCTATTTCAGGATCTGTTACATGTTCAAAGTCCACTCTCTGCAGCCAGCATCCTCTCCTGACCACCACCCTCCCCTCCCACTCCGGGGCTCAAATCACCATGGGAACAATGACATCACCGTGGGGCTGATGTGTGCCAGGAAGCATCTACTCCTCTGATGAGATTGGAGAATCTAACTAAAGAGAAGGAAAAAGCAAGCATGCTTAAGGGAATAAAATCTAAAGTTAGGATGCAGAATAGACACAGCAGTCAGTTTGATTTAATCAATCATAAATCATCTTGAAGGAAGACAATTCAGTGTGCAGACAGACTTTACTCTGAAAACTCACTAACAAATCCAATAATACCAATTAGGTCCTCACAATATGCCATCTGAAATACAAGCAATTTGATAAGCAGGTTGCTAATAGCTCAAAAAAGCACTATTGACTATTACTGCTGGGTTTGTAATTGAGAACCATGTTTATGGTCATTTACCATTTACTTAATGTTTCTTTTACTGGAAATAAGTGACAGTAGTTTGTTATGAATACGTTATAATGTTAATGTTGGATAACCGTCATTTGTAATCAAAACTATTTTATCTGTGTTTTATTTAGACGTGTAAGAGTGATACTGAAGTAGTTCAGAGTAAGAAACTACGGGTCATTTTGCTAACGGCTGATTGGATGTGACACACTGCAGCGTCATGGTGGCATGAAGGTTATAGAGATCATCTTATGATCATCTCGAATCTTGCAGCAGACTAAATATTCATTCCATCAGAAAGGATTGGATTTAAATCACACTTTATCAGTCCGGTGAATAAATGTCTTGCGATCGATAGATTCGTGCTCAGATTAAAAAGACTGTGATCAAAGATGGGGAGGAATAACCATTACTAGAAGCACTTATTTAAAAGGAATGTAGATACTGCATAAGACACACTTAATTTATGGAGTATACATACATATATAGATGAGCACTATTTTTAATATTTGTGTTTTTTGACTTGTACACATGGAAAGTCTAGTTTGCAAAAAGTTGATTTTAAGTCTGTTTCACATGCTCACATCGCCAACTACAACAGAATTTCATAAAATATATTCTAATGTTATGTCATTGTTATTGTCACAGTATCAGTGTTGCTTAATACGATGTTTTGGCATGATGAGATATGTTTCTGAGAAGTAACAAAGCCTTGTTAGTTCCCAGTGCACCTATACTGCTGTTATTACGGTACTTAATCTGCAAGGAGAGGAATCGGCCCTGCACTTCTTATACATGGGCGTGTGCGTTTATGTGTGCCTTGCCCGTCATCATGCTGCTGTTCACCATATACACAGTTCATTCACACTTCAATGGCAGCGCTCATTATTGCCATGTCAACCCCCCACATGTCTTGCTGAGTCAACACAACGTAATCCGCTGCTGCTGAGGAGGAAGCCGCTGGACTCCGGGTTGATTACAGGACAGGGCAACCTTGACCGTCCCGCTGTCCTCCTCAGGGCTACTGTTTAGTGTGACAGTTAGCCGTCATCCACCGCAAAGTATTACACAGTGACTGTTTACATGGCTTGTGATACTGACCCTATTCTAAATGTTGCAGGGCTTTGATGAAACTTGCATAATCCAAAATGCCCTTCAGTAGTGCAACTAATATTTGAATGACAGAAAATATCACTTTCACGCCAACTTTGACTTTATCCAGTCAATTTCTTTTTTAATCATTGTCTTCATTTAGATAATATTGAAACTGTAGTCCATGTAAATACATTATTAAATTATAATTTACATAAATGAAAATATGTTTTCCTGGATGTTTCCCCTTAAGGGTTGGGAGAGTTAAAAGATATATATATATATATATATATATATATATATATATATATATATATATATATATATATATATATAGGTTTAAATGGCAAAACACAGCATTGCTCAGGAAATGTTTGGCCACATGGCCTCCACATTTGGATGCAGAAATAATATTCAGAGATAGAATTACACCGTTAACCGTCCGATCTACGATTGGGATGTATAAAATCATACCTAAAGTTAGAGACCACACTCAAACACACACACACACTTACAGACAGAGACACACACACTCGAGCGCTCCCACAGAGGATTAAGGCCAGGTTGGCCTACTGAGTCTGGCTGCCAGAGATTCCATCCTCCCTCCTAAATGGATGGTGACATTCCGATGTGAGCGGCGCTCCACGGAGGCGTGATGAGTGACCCAGATTGGGGTGGGGTGGATGGAGGGGGGGGGGGGTGGGGGGGGGGAGGCGCAGACGGGAGGGAAGTGAGGTCGGATTAGGGACAGGGTGGAGTCGGTAGAGAAGAGGGATGCTGCGGCTGGAAGGTAGCGCAAGGCGCAGCCGTGGTAGTGCGGGAAAAAAGAGAAGTCAGTCGAGCCTCAGGCCTGCTGCCACAGCTCTCTTTGTCCCATGCTGGCATGTTCAATTTAAGAAATCAATCCCAAGATGTAATGGGATTTGACAGTACTTTTTTGACTCCCAGTGCAGTTGATTTAACCCTTTGAAGATTAGGACATTGTGATGCTTCACATGCTGTGCCCTTATGGGCTAACTGCTGGGGTTCTTGCCTTTCAGAAAGTGTAAAAGTCAAAGATTGTTTAATAGTTTGAGACTCTGTAAAAGATAATGCTATAACCTAGTTTCTAATAAAGTGTCACAGCTTAAGCGTAGGTGTTTTTGGTTGTTCAGGTTTGTTTTAGTGCAGACCTGACCTGTTGTCACTCTAAATGGCACCAGAGATCAGGTGAGTGCCACATCAGTCTAGAGTATACCTAGTTTTTCCGGCTCATAAAAGCAACGTTGTCAGATACCCACAAAGCTAATTGCAGATTTATTAAAAACCTGCTGCTGTTCTGGTGTTATTATTTGGAAAGATGCCCATTATACACCTTTTCATTTTCTTTTTAACACAAAAAGACTGTTTAAAAGCTCAAAGGGAGCCATGGGAGAAGGCAATGTCAGATCACGTTAACCGCAAGAGGATGACAAGGTGTGCCTGAAAGGCAAGGTCATGAGGGTGGGCAAACCCAGACATCAGTAGAAAAATACACAATTTGGCACTGCATTGTGATCCAACAGGACAGGTGTTAGCTTTGATTCACATGGGTACAACTACTGTAACTCGCAACCAATGCTACCAGTTTTTCTTAATCCACTTTGTATTAAAATATCAGTGGTTCTTAGTATTTTACATGCTGCTGGCAGCAAACAACAATAAAATAAAAGAGGTATTTGAAGTCTGTCTAGACCCGTGGGGGTGTGATGCATTTGTATTTGTGAGAAAAGATGTGCTGTGCATGTGTTTTTCTTTGCCTTTCAGAGCCCGTTCATCAAATGTTTATGTAAACAGCCAACATGCATGTCATCCTTTGTAGGGACAATATGTAAATGCCAAGTGTGGCGTGACATTGCCAAAACAGCAGCTGAAAACAGGTCAATGCAATTCTAAACCACCATCAGCACAATCTGGCTGTCCCCGCACCAGTTTTATTCCTTAGCAACAGCTGGGACGAGACTGAGCCCTGGGCTGAGATTTTCAGCTTCAGACAGTTTGGTCCCATATCTTTAAGTGTCACTAGGTCTTTCTTTTTCTCTCTCTCTCTCTTTCTCTATCTCTCTCTCCTCTGATCCTCACATCTTCCCACTGCAGCAGACATTAGCCCTGATCACTGAGCCTGTCGTCCTGCAGCGCTGCAGGGAAGGAAGGAGACTTAGAAAGGAATGACGAGGGAAGCGAGATTGAGACAAAAGAGAACTGTATTTCACAAAGGCCTATACATATTTTAAGACTGAAGCTGTCCCTGATTTATTTTTTCTTAGCAGGGTTGAAAACTTCAATTAGATATTCAATTTTAAAAGAATAGTGAGATTTTGAAAAATTTGTTTTCTTGCTGAGAGTTTTTTTTTTTTTTGTTGCCATGAGACGATTGATACAACTCTCATGTCTGTATGTTAAATATGTAGCTCGTCAGCCGGTTAGCTTTTTTTCGACATAAAGAATGGAAACAGAGACAACATATAGACTGGCTCTCTGTCACAATTTAGATCAGATTCAGATTGATATTGATCAACTGCAAATTCAAGCTCTGACTACAGTGGATACAGTGGATATGAGCTTATTTTAATATAATAATATTTTGATGAATATGTTTGCAAACTGATCAGCGTGACCCGAAAATGTAAAATGTATGAGATTTGGCAGGAGAGGAAGACGGAAGGAGAATCAGGATGAAAAAGACAAATGTAGACATATAGATGGTAGTGAAATGGAAAAGAGGAGAGAAGCAAAATATATATATAAAAACTACAAAAAAAAGCTAACAGCTAACGGACTTAGTCCAAGAGGAAGAAAGGGACATGAGAAACAAATGGAGGAAGAAAGGATGATTTGTTATGATAATATGAGCTGCAGCTGATGATGATGCAATTTAGCGAGGCTGCTAGCACGGGAGGGCCCCCTGCTAATCTTGTTTAAAAAGCAACATTATGTGTTTCCTCTAAAGGGGAAAAGGCTTTTATGAGGGTGCATGCTTGATTAGAATGTAGATACCTTGGTGGTGCATACTCGACTGGGACAAACCTTTTGTCATTATAATTGGTGGATAAGAGCTTGTTGCATTGTAGTGAAGGCAGTGAGAGCTGTAATAGGTGCTGCAGTCTGCCATGTTCTGCACGAGTGTGTGTGTGTGTGTGTGTGTGTGTGTGTGTGTGTGTGTGTGTGTGTGTGTGTGTGTGTGTGTGTGTGTGTGTGTGTGTGAAGCACTTTTTTGTCTGAATAGGGCAAGGTTGTCAAACCCATCTGCCGGACCCCCATAAGACCTGTTCAGGTTGCCACGGTAACAACCTGGTTATCATTGGTGAGGGGATTTGAAGGGTGTGTTTTCATCATTTCACAAGCTGCTTGCTGCAGTGCACCTTAACAATTTTGTCTTCATTTGATCACATATTCAAGATTTATATCAATTCTATTTTAGATGCTATTTACTCATTTCTTTATTGTTGTGTTTTGGATTGAAGCTCGCCTCTTAAGCAGTAATGAAATCTCATCCACAGGCAGGTGGCGGTGTCATGCTCCACCTGTTACCAGAAACACACATTTGGAAGCCTTTGGTAGCCACAAAAAAATTAGAATAGAGTAGGCACAGCTCCTTCCTCTTCTCTGCACGTGGATGCGGAGACAAAGACCAGTTTACTGAGCCGGTAGAGGAACAGTGTTGCACCTCACTCCCTCTGGTGGCTGATTTGTGATCTTCACCATGCAGTGTGCATCCTGTGTCAGAGTTAGCTGAGATGACTCCTCTCTTATTCTTTATCGTCTCTACATCTCCCTCTTTCTTCTACATGAGCGAACCTCATAATCATCTCTTTCCCCACCACTTGCTTTAACAGGTTGACCTGTCCCCTCCCCGGTGTCCCAGCAGGCAGGCATGGCAGACGGTCAGCAGCCAGACGAGCACTGGGCCTCAAACGGCCAGGAGAATGGCGAGAATGGCTACTCTGCCTACAGCTCTGCCTACAGGGAGAACGGATATCACGGTGGAGCAGCTGCACATCCTGGAACGACAGGTAGGAACGCGGACACAGTGTGTTTGTGAGTGTGTGTAAGCATGTGCATGCAGCACTGGGTCAATGACATTGATTGGACTGCTTACACATACTGCCAGATGGGTCTTGGTAAATGTGATTGGTTCCATGGTGCCAGGCAAGGGCAGCCAATCTCCAAAAGGCAGGTGTTTCATATTCATATGAGTACTGAACATGAACAATCTGCTGTAGCAGTGCTACTAAAGGTTGAAGGACATTGCCGTAGTTCTTCAAGACTGTGTAGAGGCCATCTATATCTTTTCTGTAAGTAGACCAGAAAGCTCAATGACTCCTACTGTAGTATGAAATACTCCAAGCTTTGAGTAAAAATATAAGGATAGGAGGTATCTTGCAATGAAGCTGTTTTATATTATAGTGGAGCATGTTGAACATGGTTGCCTTTCAGAAACATGCTTGTTTCAAGGATTTCACACTTTACACAGATACTTTACACTTCACACAGATTAAAACTCTAAATTATGATAATGTGGTTGGCTAAGGGTTTTAGATCTCACTAATAAAATAAAGCATCATATCCATCAAATAAGAACTTGAAAACACAGGCTGGTGGATGTCAGGTTTTCAGCAAAATGCCAATATGATGATATGTCGCTGATATGTCTGAAAATGACCGGCCTAGCTTAAAGGAAAGAGAGAGAGAAGGGAAAGATAGAGGGTTAGAGAGGAAAGAGAGAGCATTAATAAAAGGGGTGGGGGGGGGGGGTGGGGGGGGGGGGTGGAAAAGAGGATTAAGCTGCTTATTAGCTGGTACCTTTTTATGTCATGCTTACATGTCAGGCACACCTTAACAATGTGCATGCATTAGGGCTGGGCAACGATTACAATTTTTAATAGCGATTAATCGCATGATTTCCCCAATTAATTGCGGTTAATCGCATTGTTATACGCAAAATCCAATAATGAATTCAAAAGTAGTGCATAGCGCAATTTTATTTTAAATGTTCTGACATATGAACTTAAATGCCATAACATTTGTTCTGCAAACACTTAACATCAGCATTTTGTTTATACAGTAGCAGTTAAATAAAATATTTAGTGTAAATCTCAACTTAATGTAATGTAATGTAATATGTAATGTAATCAAAGCAAATACAAAATTAAAGCTTATTGCCACTGCCAGGGCATTCATGTCTTCATTTATAGGACACATTCCACTGCTGTGAAACTTCAATAAAGTGTCCCGCGCACGTTTCAGCATAATGTCTCTCCTCTGTTTTAACTACAGTCAGAGCATGTGAATGGAGCGCCCACTGTTCATCAATATAGTGCACTGTAACTCCGAGGTAATTATGGTTACCCAGTGATGTCCAGTGATGTCCCAGTGAGAGCAACAGCGAGTTGCACGTTGTAAAGCTGTCGCTTTTGCAGTCCTTTCCTTTTCATACAACTCGTGTATTCTTCTTGTGATGGTGCGTCTTGAGGGAATCTCGTCATTTGTTGCGATTCTCCACGTCACTAATCGGCCTGCAGTCTGTAGCTATCCACTTCACTATGGCATTTGTTAGCTTCTATTTCCTTTGTTTATCTATACTTCGCCCACACGCTGCATCTAACGTAGTCTGCCGAAGCCTCGCGCCACTGTTTGTTTCGATGATTGATTTGCTGGTATCAACTGTGTGTATTGCATTTAGGTGATATTTCAGACTGGAAGTACTCCGGTGATAAGAAAATTCAACTTTGCAGTGGTTACAAATAACTTTGGTTCTGTCGACTGCGCTGTTTGGAAGAACTTTAAAATAAGTGGCCATGTATAAGATCCGTACCCTTCTCCATGTTTGTTGGTCAGTTCTCTTGATACATCCATGCTTTCTCTATCACTCTGATCTTTTCCGGCAGCGGTCAGCAACAAACTTTTTCAAAATAAAAGCTTGTGAACAACATACTTTTACAATAATAAAAGAAATTAAAACTGCGTTAATGCACAATAAAATAATTGTATAATTAATGAATGAATGCGTTAACGCGATAATAACGCATTAACTTGCCCAGCCCTAGCATGTATACATATATCTGGATGTAATTTTCACTTTTTTTATATAGTGAATTGAATGTAAATAATAAGTTCGTCAATGTCTTTTCATGTGTTTATGGTTGAATCGAATGTTGAGCCACTGTAATGTGACTCTGTATATGTTGTGTGACATTTTACACCATCTGAGGTAAGTTGATGCTCTAAATGCATCCATCTGCACTTGCCATTGAGTAAAAGGCCCAACTGGCCACTAATCAAATCCTAGAGGAGCATGTGATTCATCAAACACACACACACACACACACACACACACACACACACACACACACACACACACACACACACACACAAAACAAGCACTGTTCCCGAACTCAAAGGGAGGCCACCCATAGAGATAAGATCAGAAAAGATATACGTTTTTCATTTCCTACCTCCCATCCATGTCTTGTCTTGCCGGTGTTGTCTGTCTCTGTCTGCCTCTCTTTCTCTCTCTCTCTCCCTTCGCAGTGGATGACTCAGCCAATTTGCCTCCCTCCCCTCCCCCCTCTCCATCCGCTGAGCAGATTGGGCCCGTGGCACAAGGTACACCCATTCACACTTATGACCACTCAGACCACTCAGGATGAGAGTGTGAATTGTTGTGAGAGTGGTAACAATAAATATCGCTAAAAGAAGACATCAGACACACAGTCACGAGGATTTCAAGTTCTCAAAACGTGGCAGCCACTCGCATGATTAGAAATTCTCCTCCTCTTTCTTCTGGTCCCTTTAATGTTTAATGTCAGTGCAATGCATGCCAGCTAATCGTTAAATCACCTTTAGGGGCCTGCAGCATGTCCCACCCTGTCCTATTCACAATTTGGTCCATTTTCCAATATTAGTTTAGTATTAGTTTTCTAACATATACCAGTACGTTATTGCTCCTGGATCCTCAGGCTAGACAACATCCAACAGCATCCTTCCTCCCTTTATGCTATAGTACATACATAACCTGCCACTGGAGCCCTTGATCTCACTAGTCTGCTCTCCCCTCAAAACATCTCCTTTGTTGTTCCTTTGCTCATTGTGTCTATTGATTTTCTCGTGGAGTAAATCACAGATTGGCTTTCAGCTCGTTACTCACAGAGAACAGCACAGTCTGTTTTCCTTGCATGTGGAATGCAATCACCAAAGTGTAGAATCATATAGTCCCACTGCATGGTTTATGGCCACTTATTCAGATTAATAATACTAAATAATAAACGGAACTAATTCTAAGAGTATTTTGTTTCATATCTTTTTAGATTTTTCTATAAAATGGGATATAAGATATAAGAAAAAGGCTGAAAGATTGCATCCATGTTAAAGTTAAAAATATATTATTTACAACTGTAGTCAGATGCTCTAATTATTATTTCTAAGGAAAAACAATGTATTGATCATAGACTGCAACTTGCATTAATTGCATTCCATGCATCTCCATCAGAGCTGAAAGTAACCCATGTAACCCCAGCTGTGTTGTCCTCCATGTCTCATCTACTGTATGTGTCACCCTTCCCTGCTCAAAGAAGATAAAGTAGAGGTTGTCAGTCAACAGCAGTATGAGGAGGAGGAAGAGCCCCACAATTATCAGGAAGAAGTGGCGTATGAGCAGCCTGGAGACTTGCTCTTAGAGCAGACAGATTATTTAACAGAGCCACAGGCTTTGGGCTGCCAGAAAGCCCAGACACCTGAGGTCCTCAATGGAGGAAGTCATCAAGGTGAACACAGCCCGTCACAAAAAGGTGTGTGTGTGTTTTTTATGGGAGTTTTGTGTGCGTGCATACAGTTTGTGTGAGTGTATTATATGTGTGAGCAACTGTACATCCTTTATCTATGAAAGCGCGTTGGAGTGAATATCCATAACCTATTTTGCATGATCCTCTTGTGTTCTGTTAATGGGTACTACTACGATTTCCCGCTCTTGATTTATAAAATGTGATGCGACTCAGGCTTTGCTGCCAACCTTCCTGCAGCTTTGTTGCTCTTAAATCCTTGAGCTTTCGCTTCAGTACCTGAAGTTGCCTTGTGCAAAATGATGTGAGCATTTTGATTTTGTGCTTTCCATGCAAAACATAACCATTTGCTTTTCATTGGAGCAACATTAGAACACCTGATCAACCATATTGTAGTTGATCATTTATGCACTTTTGTATTGCCAGCTACATTGCAAATGCAAATATCACTGTCTATACTGTTAAGTGTTGCTAGAATTAGTTGTCTGTACATTTTTACGTGGGGTTTGCTGGAATATTGTGTGCAAGATGGTGTTTCTGAGTACACCCACCTGTATGGGTGCTTCATGGATCAGTTCTGAATGTATTTTAAGTATGTTGTATCACTTGCTTTGAGTTTCAATGTTGTTCTCATTTCATTCCCATGCAAAGGATAATTCTGTTTTCCTATTGTTACTAAGGACACACTTTGGACATTACAATCCACCCTCACTGGACATGTATCATCATCAGTATCTATAAGGTTAATTGAATTGAACATACCCTTAAAAAAATAACTTAAACATTTTTATCCAAGCAATATAAAGATTCATTCACATCCACACAGTATTCCTGTAATAGCAGTACAAACTGCAATGACACCATTAATAGTTAATTACATCAAATAAAATCTTTCTTTATCATCAGGTTAACCATTTTTGTCAATCCTTGTGTATTGCAATAGGAATTCAATATATTAGTGTATTTATGTATTGGCATTTTACATCATGCAACTCATTCCTTCATTCCACTTATGCACGCTATCTTACTGTAGGTGCTGTGACCCCCTCTGTGCTGTTTTGGCCTGCTGCAAAATACACTATGCTGTGTGTTTTGCTTGAGGGAGAGCTACTGTATCTATGTGCAGAAGGCCTCAGCTTGATTGTATTGGCTAGCTTTTGTTGATGCTTCAAGCAAAGCTTTTAGCTTATATGACCTGGCACAAAGTTGTACAGTATTCTTCAAACTCACAGCCCAGCCAGATGAATGTATCAGTAAGGCATCTTGTGAGCCTGCTATGAAAGAAGATGAACCTCAAGTGGCGTCGCTGCATGAGAAGCAGCTGGCAGTAGAAAGAGCAACACCTGAAGGTGCAGAACTCGCTTCGATTGAACCTCCCCTTCCCTCTGTGAAAGAGAAAGAGCTCTCTGACACCTCCTCAATTGAGCAGGGTAACCAAGAAACAAAGAATGTAGTAGAAGAGGCTACTGAGAGCCACCTGCTTGTAGAGTCCAAAAACAAAGAAGCAAAACAACCTCTGACCGAGGAGTCAAATCTTAAGGAGGATGACAAAGAGGGAGTTATCTTACCAAGCAAATCAGATGCCCCTGTGAATGAAAGCAAGGAAAATCCTGAGATGGTTGAGGGTATAAATAAGGAGGGCCTTGATAGTGGCAGTGACATTATATTGCATAAGACGTCAGTGACTGACATTCAAAAAGGGGACCAAAGGCAAGAAACAGTCAAGTCAAGTCCAGAACCTGGCAATGAGTCGAAAGCAACATCAGATATTTCTGTAGGACATGAGTCCGGAGCAAAAATCTACTTTGAGACATCCTCAAAAAGCCATGAACAAGAGTCATCACAAACCCAGAGCTATTACGAACTCAGCACAGCAGCAGAGAAAAAGTTAAGTGAGGAAACTAAAAGCAATGTGCAGAAGTTCGAGGACCAACAGGAAAAGAAAGCCAGAACTTCCTCGGGTAAGATGTCACTAGAACAAAGAAGCCTCTCCCTGAACATTACTGTTGAGTCTTCGGCAGGACAAACAGCAAAGGGAGAGAAGTCAAGGACTCTGTGTCCAATCAGTGGAAGCTTTGATGAATCTGAAGTTTACCCTTCAACACCATCTGTGCAGAGCCAACACCAGATTCTTCCAGCTGTCTCTATTACCCCAACTACCACTGAATCACCTGAAGATACCCCCACCAAGGCAGACATGCCTTTGCCTTCTGATAAGCACACACGTTTTGAACATTCAGGAAGCCTCTCTGAAATGTTGGACCTGGCTGGAGACCTGCCTCGGCCATCATTAGAGAGAAGGGAGCTTGACCACATGAGACGAAAGTCTGTGCCCGCCAATGTATCAGCTCTGGTGGGGAGCTCTTTGGCCAAGCTCGCCTTGGGAGATCAAACCTCAAGAGTGGTGGAAGGGGAAAGTCAGCTAGAGGAACTGGGCTACTGTGTCTTCCATGAGTACTTAGGGCCCATGCCTTCTCCTGCTGATGTACCAAGTCCTGGGGACTCTCCGCACCAGCTTTTCCCTTCTATGGAGAGTGAATTTGAGGAGGAGCTTGGGGCCACAAAAGTTGAAGGTGTTCAAAAAGGAACTCAACAACAAGATCATAAAGGTATTATCCCTGACATTTCTCAAAAAATAGGGTTTGAAAAGAAAGATGCACCAGTAAAGAGTACCCTGATTCTTGAAAGAGCTCTGACAACTGGAGTAAAACCTGATCGCCTAAGAATCCCAATGACTTCTTCAAAAGACAGACTGAATGAGTTTCGTTTGGAGAGTGGCCTGCCTGGTGACATAAAGATCCAAGCAATCCCTGAGGTAGACATTGAAAAAGACCCCTCCAGAGAGGCTTCTCCCAGCCCACCAGACAGTTCTTTTACTTTCACTCCTTTGGAAACTGGAAGCAAGGTTCCCCCAACTCCCACCACCCCCAAGTCCCCATATGATACTCCCACAGATACCCAAGTCATTGAAGAGAAGGCAGGGAACAATGTCCTGCCGGAAGTCAATGCAGAGAACCGTCCAGAGTCTGAGAGAATTGATAATGAACAGAAAGAGTTAGACAAAGAAATACAGAAATCTGAGCAGGAGGAATTAGAAGAAAGAAGGGAGGAACCAGAAATGGCAAACACAAACATACCAGCATCATCTCAGTCTTTAGAAAAGAGCACAGAAAAAGATGACAATAATGTTGAAAGTGAGACACCTACAAGATTAGAAAGAATAGAAAAGCAAGAGAGCCCAGAAGCTGTTCAGGATTTAAGCACTGGAAAGCCCTTAGATGAGAAAGATGCCCAAATCCAGTTACAGGAGGTGACTCTGGATAAGGTTGCACCAAAAATTCCACAAATATCCTCCCCAGTCATCATTATACCTCAAGCACAAGTAGAGGAAGAAGCAGATGAAGAGGATGATTTTGAGATTGCAGAAGAGCCTCAAGAGGTAATTGAAGAAGCTGAAGTCCCGGAGAGTCAAATTAGGGGGAGGCTGATGGTAGGCGATCAGATGGTAGAAGAATATCCCAAGTCTGGAGCAGAAGAATGTAGTCACACTGCGCAAAGCAGTGATAATGGGGAGCCTGTGACAGACAGTTCGCACTTGTCCCTATGCTCCGGCCATGATCTCCCACAGCAACTGGATGAAGGTGGCAGAGATGATGGGATATGTGAGGATAAAGTAGAAGAACATACACAAGTAAATAGGGATGAAGGGACTAAAGAGGAGGGTGAGGTGGTGGAGAAAGACCCAACGGGAGAGGAACGAGTGGAAGAAGTTGGTTCTGATGTGGTACGTGAAGAGAAACAGAAGAAAATGATGGAGGATGAGGGGGAGGAAAGGATGGATGAACAGGAGGTGGAAGAGACCTCTGATGTACTACGCCAGACCAGTCAGGCAGCTAATGATGAAACCACCATGGACGTCTCTATCCTAGATACAGACAGTGGCTGGATGGACTCACAAGGTACCTAGAGCTTGTAAAATTAATAAATGAATCACTTGTCAAATAAATGTTTAAGACACATTAATGTATATGTAACATATTTTTAATACCAAAAACTAGCTTACACCATGAACTTTGTTTGATAGTCAATCTTAATGTGTCTTTTGTACTAAGCTAGCTCCCAGCTAGCGAGGAATGTGGAGAATTAGTTCTCTTTTAATTCCTCTCCACTGCAGATGATGACAAAAGTATCATGACTGAGCAAATTGAAGCCCTTCCTCAGGTC
The DNA here is from genome assembly GCA_023631565.1 of Gymnocephalus cernua. NCBI lineage: Eukaryota > Metazoa > Chordata > Actinopteri > Perciformes > Percidae > Gymnocephalus > Gymnocephalus cernua. Next base: position 12,511,493 of record CM042448.1, on the reverse strand, counting down.
CAGCGTCCAACTAGTACACCTGTGGTGGACAGACCCGCTAAACGGGCCCCTGGCAGAGGAAGGGGCCACCCTGGCATCACTGAGAGTAAAGTGTCCCGCAAAGTACCCAGCCACCATCCACCAAGAGAGGAGATGAAGAAGAAAAAAGGTTCTGATTCTGTATTCAAGAAGTGTTGTTTAGCTTAAAACAAATGATGTACATTTTCATTTACACATGTTATTCTTTAGCAAATCCAATAGCAATGTCAATTGTGTAACTTGTGAAGTACAGATTTGCCTCTCTGCAGTACATTTAACCGAGGGTTGCATATTGGTATAATCCTGTCTCTCCTCTTTGCTGTAGCTGTGAGGAGGGCTGACCTGAATAAGGTTTCAGCCCTCCAATGTCGTTCCCCATCTCGAAAGAGTGTAGCCAAATCAGCAGCCAGACATCCTAGGCCCGCTCTGCTTCACGGCTCTGCTAGACGCAAGGCCACAGGTGAACACTCTTCACCGGGAATCAGTGCTGTGGATAGAGAGAGTGCAACCAAGTTCTAATGTACACTCTGCAACCTTCCCTGTATTACTTTTTATTCTGGCTTTATATGAACTGAACATATTTAACAACAATATTGCTAACCGAGTTCCACAAAACCTGACAAATGGTAAATTCTTCATTTTTAACGCTATTTGAGTGCAGATACAGTCAACCCTGGAACAATTTAGGGTTTGAATTGTGGCTACAAATGTACAATAACAGGTATTTTGATGACTTTGCTCTCTCTCTATTGATGGCTCCTTGAGAAATCAAGCAGGTGCAATGTAGCTGGCAAACATAATGTGTCATGGTCTTTTTTTATGAGCTCAACTGCTTTGTCTTTTGTCTGTTCTCATTTTGTCAAAAATGGGAGTATTTACTTCTGCTTGGCCTCATATTCATTTTTATTTCTCACTAATTCCTCAGTGAATTGTTATTGGTATTTAATGAACGATAATGGCAACCCTGGTTTCATTTTTTTTCTGATCGTTAAATGCAACTGTAGGCTATATGTTTACTGGAATTGGCTGCATGTTGAAGGTTGTGTGTTTGGTCAGCTTGTGTGAAAATGTAGAGTGACTAAAATGTTTTGATGTGATTCAACGTGTAGTTTTTTTTTTTTTTTTGCTGAGCTCTGATTTTCTCCCAATAGTGATTTTCGAAGTTCACGCTTTAACAGTCTATTCGGAGTACATTTATGGGAGTTTATGTGTGTTGTGTGTATAAACAAATTTCACACTCGCAAATCTCTCCCCTTTGCTGGTTTACATTGATCATTACAACAGGACTCTTTCTTTACAGGTATGGAAATCCATCAGCCCCTCAGTGTGGCCCACCAGTCCAGGGAAAGGACCACTGTAAGTATTATCAACTACAACACATGCACACAATCACACGCACGCACACACTCAAAACGGCTGTGAATATCACAAGCATGATTTGTTTCATTCATTATTAATGGGTAAATACTATATTGTGCTTTTGTTATAAAAGTATGGGTTAATGCCCGATGAGGTGTCCATTCGAATGGCATTAACCTGCTTATACCATGGTCACTTGCCAAATAACATTTTTTTTAAACCATTATTTTATATTTTAATGCTTTTTACAGTCAAAATCTAAAGTTTTTCTAAACGACCACCTCGCTCTACATTATCCCTTACTTAGGGTGAATACTCGATTCTGATTGGCTGCAGGGTGTCCATAAAAAGGAGTTCCGTTGAAACTGACTGTTTACCGTTCTAAATTAATGCACAACATTAAAAGAAAACGAAAATGTGAATCTGTTATTTCCATGTATATATTAAGAGAACAGTGCCTCTTCCTCTTAACACCACAGGATGGCGCTAACACACACGCAGCAAGAAGTAAGTTACACTGCTCCTCTGAATTTAGCTAATTCGTTTCACAGGGAATAACGTTATCTCATCCCGTTCCTTGTTCAGATCGATTACTACTTCAGGCTGGGCTGACAGTAACTTTAGCTCCACATGGCGGGTAATTGTTCGTGAAACTCGTTAGCTATATTGTTTTGGGGACAATGACATGGCTGGATAGCTAGCTAGCTTGTCATGTTCTATGAGCTGAGCCAACATATCCTCTAATGAGCTGAGCCGACTCTAGCTAAATAACTCGTTGCTGAGGCTGGCAAGTCGTATCTAAGGTCCGTCCTATTTAATGGAGCAGTGAACAACGTTGGCATTGCATATAAGAACTACATGGGGATGGGGATGATTGTTCCAGGTATTAGTCTAACTCTCAGGCGTGACCAGGTTAACAGAGTTATTGTTTAGAAAAAAAATAGATTTCGATTGTGAAACGCATTAAAAATAGTGGTTTCAAAAAATGTTACTCGGCAATTGACCATGGTTGAAGTGGGTTAATGCCTTTTGAGTTGTCCATTAACGTTAGGCCTATTAATGGACGTCGGCGAGGCGTGAACCGCCCGACGCGCATCACTTTAGTTTATTCAATACATTCCTCACATCTAATACACACATTAATTCCATTTCATGGGACAAGGACATTTCCAAATGGATCTTTATTATCTCTCAAATCACACAATCAGTACTATATTGCTGCAAACACCTGTGTCGCATCAGTACATAGGCTATAACAACATAACTGTGTAATGCTTCATGGTTCATGGACCTTGTTGTTTGCATGACAAACTGGATATTTTCTTCCTTTTTTTTTATTTCTGCATGTGTGTATTTATTATTTCTCTCTGTGTGCACGTTCATTTTGTCTTGCATGCCTGCTTCTGTCCTCGTGCCAGTCTCGACAGAGGACATCTGTGAGTATAGAAATCAAATGCGAGTAGGCAGACACAGACAGTCATATGCGGGTTGTACTATTTTACCAGCAACGCTAATAATGTGCAGTACAGGGGCAAAGGGACTCTCGCAAATATCTTGAACTTCATCTTTCACCGTTAACCACTCTTGCAACAAAACATTTTCTACCTCTGTCTAGTAGTCTCATTATGATTCATATCCTTTGTGTGAACATCTCCATCCATCCAAGGCAAATACTTTTGTACTGTATGCTGTAAGTTTTTTGACATCTCAGTTTGTAATAATATACAAGTGAGAACTGAGAACTTGGCAAAAAAAAAAGATGCTGTGAAATAACAAAGCATACAGTTCACTTGCATGTTGTATGTCTCTCCCTCCACCTCCACTTCATCCCATCTCACTTCTTTATTTCTCCATCTGTTTGTCACCTCTGCCTCCTTGCTCGCACATCATCCTGCATGCTTTCCTGCCTCTTGTCGCGGCTTCCAGAGCCCCACGCGGGCCGTTCTGTTAAAGATGGCATTTCAGCGCCGGGGATCCGATCAGCAGCCCCCCCGGCCAGGCTCTGCCTGTAGCCTTAAACGGAGCCCCTTGGTGCAGTCGGAGCTCAATGAGGCCCGCTGCTCCTCTGCATGTTCCAGCCCATCCGCTCTGCCAAACGAATGGGCAGAGAAGGTAAAATGAAAGGAAAACAGGGATTGACAGCCTGATAGGTAGCAAATGTCCGTGCACGCAGCATGTGGTTGAGCCCAGGTATTGACTCTTCGGTGTGTGTGTTTGCGTGTGTGTGTGTGTGTGTGTGTGTTCATTCAGGAGAGAGCGTACCGCAGCCCAGAGAAGAGGTCGTCCCTGCCCAGGCCGGCCAAATCTCTGACACGCCACATCCCTGCTGCTGAACAAGAAGACAGCACCCCCTCCAGGCCAACCTGTAAGAATATGCACACAGATGCACAAAACACAACCTTCCAGCTTGTTTTCCTCCCAAATTAACTGATCTTTTACACAGCAGATTGCCTCTTTAATCTTTTGCATTTATACATATGACTCCTTAACCCCTTCCTTTTAATTACTTTATTAAAATCTAACTCCTACCACCATGCACTCCCTTCCTTGCTCTTCTTCCCCCCCTGCCATTTTCCTTTATCACCTTGTTTAATCTGCCCCTTTTTCCTCCTTGTCCTTTTGCCTCTCCCCTATGAAAGCGATCCAGTCCAGGGGGGACAGCAGGTCTGGAAGAGCCCCTGGTATGGCAGGTAGACCACCTAGTAGCTCTTGTTAGACCCATCAAAACCTAGTCAACATGTATGACATCTGGTTATTAGTGTAAAGTGTTTTTTTTATTTCAAAGAACTCCAAAATAAGGATTTACATTCTGTATAGAGGCGAGCATCATCCACGGACAAAGCCTTCATTCATTTCTCTTGTTCACACATTATACTGAAGGGTGTCTCCAGGTTTCAAAAAGTCTTAAAATAATTCGTTATTCACGTGTCTTTACATTGCATTCCCCTCTTAATACATAACCGGGTTGCAATACGCAAAACATGCCTGATTTGCTGTATCTATCTTAATTTCTGCCCATTTAAAGTTAAAAGAAGATACTCTTCCAACCAGAAAGAAGGTCAATTTGCAAGCTTGTTTATTTAGTTTTGTTCCCCAATTTTGTCTTAATTCATTACAATTTCGTTAGAATATTAAATATAAATTTGGCTTTGTCAAACCTTCACTGGCCTTATCAGAGCAACAGGTGGGATCCGTAACAACACGTTGCTGCTTCTTGTTCTTATTCAGGATGTTGTCGACTAATATCCTATTGGATCTGCACCAGTATCCCAGCAACAAGCCGCCAGCGTTGAATGAATTCGGTTGCCTGTGTGTGCTTTCACAACTTCCTTGTCAAACATGCTTGTTTGACCTGGGTTGTTTGTTTTGTGGAAACTGAGCAAATTTAGTTCCAACAGGGCAGTGTTGACCGCTCCATGAGTGTTGTTTCCATATCATCATCATCATCATCATCATGAGAACAAGATGAAGGATCATACACTCCAATCCATCTGTTGCTCTAATGTTTTTGTCTCTCTTTGTCTCTGTTTTCCCACCTGTGTTTCCGTTTTATTTCATATCTCTTTTCCTAATCCAGCGATATCTCTTCTCCTCTCAAGGTACAGAGTCTGCACGTTCCCGATCAGTCCGTAGCGGTGCCTCCACCCCCGGCTCCTGCGGCGTCACACCTGGCTCGCCCCCTAGCTACTCCTGCCGCACCCCCGGCTCTCGCACCCCCGGCAGCCACACGCCCAAGTCCTTCAGCATCCTCCAGGAGAAGAAGGTGGCGGTCATCCGAACCCCGCCCAAGTCGCCATCTTCAGTCCAGCGGCAGCTGAAGGTTCTCAATCAGCCCCTGCCTGACCTGAAGAATGTAAAGTCCAAGATCGGGTCCACCTCCAACCTCAAGCACCAGCCGAAGGGCGGACAGGTAACGGGCCATGTTGAAACATGACAGTCGTAACGGTATGCAAGTGCCGAGTCACACTCGGGATCTCAAAAAGAATGTCAGATTCTCATGTGTTTGAAGGACTTTAACAGGAAAATCGCATAGGATCACAAGAAGTCGACGTCCGAGGTAGCTAAATCTGCACTCTGCAAGATTTTAAACAGAATCCATTTTGTCACTTTTGTAACAGGAAATCTTTACAGCACGCAGACGTTTCTTTTAGCAATCTACAAAATAGTCTATAAACAGCAGGGAGAAAGACATAGATTTGCATAGATATGTATTTAACTCGCATCATATTTCATGATTTTTGGGTAAAGAACTCCTTTAAACTTTCAAACGCCACACATTTACCCGTTTCTGCCACATGGGGGCAGTAAATGACAAAGTTTATATTGTACACATTTTAATAAAAAAAAAGTACTATTTATACTATTATGAGACAAATAATTGCATTACATTCAGCTTCTAATAGTTTATAGTTAGGGGTAATATGTGTTATTTTGAAAATACTGTTTACACCTTGGTTTATTGTAGCTGTTCAACATAAATATCCATACACTACTATCCGTACATATACAAGATGCAATACAATGTGCTTCTGAAAGATAAAACAATACACGTAAAAAGACAGATGCAAGAAATAGGAACATTCAAAACCAAAGCTAAAGGGATTCATCGGTCATGTATTTGACCATTAACTTTGACTTTCATCTGGCTTTATCCATCTTTAAAAATGAGTTGTTGTTGCTGGATATTGTTTTTTTTAGTTGATTTGTGATTCCACTGTAAAGTGTGTATTGTCAGAATATAGGACCATTTGTAAGAGCCGTCTTCTTCTCTGTCTCTCTCTGTGTCGTAGACACGTTTTTTAAAATATCTCTCTTCACATCTTCACTTCCTCTCACTGCCTCTGCACCCCCCGCCGTCACCTCCCCTCCCTGTCTGCCGAAGCTCTCCGTCATCAGCCGCCTCCGGCTTCTTCCTCCGACTTTCCCTTTGTCTCCATCTTCTTACCTCTCTCAAATTTCTCCTTATCGAAGATGGCCGCAAAATCAGCTTCAGCGCCTAGTCCTAGGAGCAGATTTCAAACGCCAGCTATCCTCTTAAGAATATCCCTTCAATTCCCTCCCAAGGCGCAGTCAACCTGCAGAATCATTTGGCCCCGGGGGGGGGGGGTCTGCTTTCATCATCGCCGTGCAGGAGTATTAATAATTGCAAGCGGACGGAATGACTTATTGAGAAGTTGCATCAAGGACGCAGAATGAAAATATATTGCCTCGCATCACTTTTTCTTCGCATCAGTCGCTTGCTAGATCCTAAAAAAAAAGAAAAAAAAGAGAGACAAATTTCTGATTCACTTGAACTGAAGGGAATTGCGTGCTGAAAATGGAAATAGAGGTGCAAAGTTCAAACCAATCAGGTTGAAGTTCCCTTGCATCGCCACTGAATAATGTCACCTGAAAATAATATTATTATTGACTCTGAAAAAATGGTTACACGCACGCACGCACGCACGCTCCTCTCGTCTTTCGCCTGTGGCGTGTAACAGATGTGTGGTCGACTAATAGACTGCACATGTGTGATCACGTAACTAAGGCAACAGACAGTTCCAGTTAATGTTCCAGAGGTGAGACTTTTCATTAACCCCAGTGATGTATGGAGGAGGGGGACAAGTTTTCTTTCCTCTTTGGGGAGAAATGTGACGTAGGGACAGACATTTTTAATGAAGCTGGGTTACAAAGCGGCTTTGTGGAGCACAGTCACTGGTATCACACTCAGAAAGTCTAATGTCAGACAAAAAGTACAAAAAGAAAGATTTCATACGTTAAAATAACACTTCATGACATATTTACAATCACATAATGTCTTAAGGTCATTTTATTTTGACATTAAAAGACCTCTTTTCAAAATAAAACAATGAAACTAAGACTGGAGCCTCAGTGCTTTGGGGATATTTTGCTGTAATTTGTCTCCGCTACCGTAACAAAGATTTTAATAATTAAATGAAGCTGTTGCATAATGTATAATACAGGGCTGCCAGGAATAATGGTAATGATATTTTCAGTATTGAATAATCCGTTGAATATTCTTTCCATCAAATCGCTCACAGTCTCCTGGAGCTCAAGTTGAATGCTCATATTGCTTGTTTTGTCTAAATGACAGACCAAAACCCCCAAAATATTTAGGTTATTATTATAGAAGATATAAACTATATGGTTCGTCTTTTTGCTTTAAAAGAAAAAAAAATGATCATCAAAACACTTGATCGATAAATTGACCAATTGTTTCAGCTCTGGTATAATAGATTTTGAAATATACATAGTCTTAGTTTGACTAAATTGTCATTGGGTTTAGTCACGTCAAGTCAAAAAATGTGCCAGACATTCAGAGCAATTGACCCACGGTGCAGGTGCATTGCCATTGGTTGACCTTGCAGATGTCTGTGCTGCAACAGCTGGAGAAGGCAATGTAGGAATGCAAAAAAAAAAAAAAAAAAAAAATGGATAGTAAGAACAGTGCGTGTCCGTATGTGTGTGCATGTAAGAGGGAGAGCTGTCAAGAGAATCCAGGTCAGGTCAGTGTGAGAGAGGCTTGCTGTCAGGGCTCCTGTGTGTTTTCCTCTTTCTCCTTTATATTTTCTCACTCTCCCTGTGTTCATCTTTGGCCCTTTGAACAATGGAGTAGGCATTTATTATTTTTTTTTATTTTTTATTTTACAAAACAACAGAATGATGCACAAGGCATTGGTTGTATTAATCCACAACTGAGCATCAGCTAAGTTATTTATTTCCATTTGTTTTCCGCTAGGTTTAGGCTTCATGATATTAATTGCCACCTCTGTTACCTTTTGCATTTTTTTAATTTAGCATCAGTGTAAAAATGTATTCAGCCAGCTGTAGGGTAAATACATGTAAAGACACATGGATCACCCATCCCACAGTAATCTAAATGAGGCTCATATAGGGTTTTCTTTTTTTCTTTTCTTTTTTTTTTTAAATTCGATTTTGTTTTAGGTTCAAATTTTACACGAGAAGCTGGACTTCAGTCATGTTCAGTCAAAGTGCGGCTCCAAGGATAATCTGAAGCACTCGCCCAAAGGAGGCAATGTATGTACGCCTTTCTCTTTTCTTTGTCTTTTTCTCTTTCCTCTCTTTCTCTTCTCAGTGGGGGCTGTCGTAGCACTCTCTCGCACTACTTTTTATGTGTTCATCTGTCTACCCATCTTTCAAGCCAAAGAAGAGTTCATCCAAAGTACAATACGTCCACGTTACTCCCAACTTTCCAAGTGATATGCTTTTGTACGTATTAGGTCCTTTTTATCGATTTTGTCTTTTATTGAACTCTTTCAAATATGCTTCAGGCTGCTGTAACAACTCAAGGGACAAAGTGCAAGACTCAGTGCCTGAGTGCAGCTTCTGCTCTCTGATACATGCCTTTATCCACCCTGCATTCAAAACTGAACTCCATCAACAAAAGGCTTCACATTGTTTTCTGCGGTCTGGATTGGCTAACATTCAAATTCCGCCGGCGCTGAAGTGAGTGCCGACAGATTGATAGGTTGTGGATTTAAAATTGGGACACTTAACACAGGATTATTTGGAGCAGGAAAGGGACGGGGGACATTTTTAAGCTTCTCCTCTTTGCTCGCAGTGCTTTCTGTTTACGTAAACAAGTCACCCTGTCATTCCCAGGTCATGATTCCAAGTGTTAAACTGGACTTTAGCCACGTTCAGGCTAAATGTGGCTCCCTGGACAAAATCCAGCATGCAGCAGGCGGGGGAAACGTGAGTGACTCTGCAGAACACATTCAACCTATACATTTAGGCATGTAAAATAATCACAGCGATCTATAGTTTTCATCCGTATCAACTGTGTTTTGTGCATTTAATATATTTCATATTTGCCCTAGGTACACAGCATACAGTATCTCTGCATAGTGTATACAATCTTAATGTAAACACCCCTTTACAGCATGCAGCGCTGTCTCTCTGTCTTTTTTTAACAGTGTTTGTGCTCGCACTAATTCGCATCACCCATGGACAATAAAGTTTAATTGAAGCACCTGCTCCCTGTAGCGTCTCATACTGCCTGTGTTGTGTTTGTTTGATGTCTGTGCTGTTGCTGCTCCCTTTTCATGTTAACCTATCTCCAGGGAACCGACGTCAGCTGTGTCTCTAGATTGACTTAATCATACTTTCCTTTCCTTTCCATTTTTTCCTTTTTTTTTTTCACCACAAAACACATCCTGTCTGTTACTTTCTGTAGCTTCCATCTCTCAGAAGCCTATCGTTTTTTTGTTGTTGTTGTTTTTTACACTTTTATGTTAACGTGTGCTTTCTGCTGCTGCCCCACAGGTCCAAATCCAGACCAAGAAGATCGACTTGAGCCACATCACCGCCAAATGTGGCTCCATGTCTAACATCCGCCACAGACCAGGTATGGCGGTTTTTGTAGTTTTTATAGGGTTGCATGTACTTCCTCTACATTCTTCTTCTTCACATACAATTGATTATATACACACATTGACATCATTCCAGGCATTCCAGGATGTTTTTCTTAAAGCGTAACTCTCGCCAAAATGCAACCTAGGGTCTTTTTGTGAATGTACATGAGTCAAACTTAAGTTTAAAAGCACATAAGGAACGGAATCGGCACTTTTAAGATTTACCGTATTCTCGTTTTCGGTCAAATGGCCTTTTAAATGGGAGCGCTAGGGGATACTATGATAGCATCAAAATAGCTATTTTTAAAACTCCTAACAAGGCTCGACACAACATGAGACTTTGCTCCAAGTATCACCAGGGGCTCTACACATGAACTCAGCATTGAGAACATTGTTTGTGTACACAGAGTTGACTAAAAAGGTTTTAAACAACTCACTTTAGCCGTTTGTGTTTCCGGTCGCCGTCCATCTCGCCAGTCAAAAAGAGTCGATCTCTGAATGCGAATGAACGGACTCCATAGGAGGAAATGTCATTCTTATATGAGGCTCCCTTTTCAACTACAAGGTCAATATTGTTTTTCACTAACGACAAAACAAATTATCCATGCATTTCTATGGAACTAAGCTTTAGGAGCTTTACTCTCCTCCCTGTTACGTTGCATTCGGAGATCGATGCTTTTTGACTGGCGAGATGGCAGCGAGCGGAAACCAAGAGCACAGAGAGTTGCGCTTTGAGTGTTTGGTCTCATGTAACGCAGGAAAGTGGAATGCACCTGGTTGCTTTAGGCATCAGTTGTGATTTTGCATGCTTTTGCCATGATGTCGAAATAGGAAAACATTCCTGATGGTGATTTTGACCATATTGCCATGCCCTATATGATACTGTATGCATCGTGATGGTGAATAGATAAAGCGGCTGTGTGTCCCTCCCGTGCACTGCAGTGTGCTCACTTTGATTCTTTGCCCCGAGTGTTGCTCAGGAGAATCCCGCAGGCGAGTGATGCCCCGTGGGTTTGATCCTTTTCTTCTCCTTCCGTCCTGTTCCCAGGGGGAGGTAATGTACGCATTGAGAATGTGAAGCTGGACTTTAAAGACAAGGCCCATGCCAAGGTCGGCTCCCTGGGCAACACCAGCCACACTCCTGGAGGGGGGAATGTTATGGTAAAAAAAACCAAGAAGCACACAAATACAGCGTCCTGTCACTGCCCAGTTTCTGTAAAGAAGAGAATACACCCCTGACCTTTTTTTCTTCTTCTTTTCTTCCTCCTGCACCCACCAGATCGAGAGCCACAAGCTGAGCTTCCGGGAATCAGCCAAAGCTCGGGTGGATCACGGCGCTGAAATCATTATCACCCACTCCCCTGGGGTCGGGACGGGAGGCACTTCCCCTCACCTGTCCTCCTCTGGCAGCATCAACGTGCTGGAGTCGCCCCAGCTCTCCACGCTGGCCCAGGATGTCACCGCTGCCCTGGCCAAGCAGGGCTTATGAGCGGGCAGGCTGCCACGGATTCACACGCCCTGCAACTTCCACACCATTCCTCCCATCAATCTCATAAGCATCCAGTGTTCTCCCAAGGTCCTTCACTTCAACATGACCCCCCCCCCCCCCCACACACACACACACACACACACACACACACACACACACACACACACAATTGACCCCACAGGTTCTACAGTTGTAGTTGTTTGACTGTCTTTGTCCATCGGCGACCCTTCCAGCCCTCCAAATGGGGATTTTAAAAACTGAATTCTAAGATTATTCTTCATTCCCACCCTTAAAAGGGAGTCACACCCAGTCACTCTTTATTTGTTTCTCGGTTCATGTTTCAATCACTCGTTATGGACTCGTTTTGTTTTGTCTTAGAGGAAGGCTAAGGTTTGAGTGGATGTGTTTGTCTAAGAAAGCATCGACGGTTTTACATTTCTACAGTGATTTAAAGCATCACATTCCACTTGTATGGGGATAAATGGCAAGGTGAACTCATGCATAATGTTCATTCAGAATTGATGTGGTTCTTAATGCAAGAAAATAGCTACTAGATACTAGACGCTAGTCTTAAACATCAACTGTTTGAGAGACTTAATTTACAGCAACATGGCTTGTAACTGTACCTGCAAAAGAATGGCTGATAAACATGTCTGCTTACAATGTGACATGACATTCATTTTTGTTTGTTGGTTGGTTGGTTTTAATCGTATGATTTCCTGATATGTGCTGAATTGTTTGGCAAATTGTTTTCTCGTTAGGTTTTCTTTTTTTATATATATATATATGTCACTGTAGTGAAAGTTGTTCCAGTTTTGTATGTTCCCTGTGGCCGCACTGGCTTATTAGCACTTAAATGTGGATAACCACTGCAGTTATGTCGAGTTAAGCGCTAAAAGGCTAGCTTTCCAATAGATTTTCCCTTTTTCACAAACCAATGGGCTGCTTATTTTGTTTGGTTTTACATTAGCTCTGTGGTTTTATTAGACTACAACTATGCTTTTATGCTAGCATGGCAAATAAATGATGAATAAATTAGATCTATTTGGAGCAATCTTTAAACTTTTCAGTGCGAGTATAAATGGCCAGGATGCATACTGGTCAGATCTTCAGATCCCTGAACAGCCTCTCATGCACCTATGATCTTTCTCCTTCTGCAGAGACTGGGTTGTACAATGTATTTGAATGGGCAAAGTGTGTTTCAAAAGTGGAAAGTATGAAGCTTTGTATGAAAACATTCCATTAAAAGAGCAGCTGCTTGGCCCTTTTGTGCGATTGAACCAGTAACTTTACAGGAAATGAAAGGGGAAACGAAGAAGAAATGGGAAGGATGGGAGTAACCCTCAACTTGCAGTTGTTGGCATTCATTTCAAATAAAAGGATAACTGTTTTAGGACATTCTCTGCTCACCATTGTGAAACTCCTCTGCCGCCCCCCCCCCCTTTCCTCCTTCCCAGATGTCAGTTACCCCTCCCGTGTTTTTCTGTGCTTCCTATATTCTTGCCTCCCTTCTCCCCAGCCCATCTTTGCCTGTATTGGTGTATTTAAATGACCATGTAGATGTGTGCACACTTTGCGATGTTTGAGATGTACTGATTGACAAATGCTCCTACAGGATGATGACAACAGAAATAAAGAACATAAAAACAGATTCAATCTAGTTTCTTGTGTCAATTCTCAAAAAAAAAAAAAAATGTATATCAGTTTATCTGAAGCAAGGTTTAGTTGTTGCCAGTGCAGAGAAACTCAAATATGTTGCAGTGCATGTAGAGGGTGTAAACTTGTTAAATCTAAAACTAAATGATGTGTTTAGATTTATCTCACCACTTGTATTGAGAAAAAACATGTATTTGTGTACACGAAGGCAAGTGTTGGGGAGTGCTGACACATTTTGATTTAATTGATTTACTTAATGTAATACAAATATTGTCTGCATTGTGTGCATGCCTGTTGTACTTTATGTTTACTGTGTTTATTTGCGAGTTCAGTACAAAGGCTAGTCACTGAAATAACAGCCATATGCAAAGAACATACATGCAACAGCATTATTTGTCTCTTATTAGGAAAAATAAGAAAAAAAACTCAACTGGAGTTATCCCTCTAAATATTTAAGTGCCATTTCGAGGTACTTTTTCCTTTTCTGCAACTCTATTATACTCTACTACATTTTAAAAGGAAATATTGTACCTTTTACTGGTATAGCGTTGCAAATAAAAATTTGACAATTGATCAATGTATAGAATACGATGCATTACTATCGATTAGCAGTAATATCTAAAATAGCTTGTCAATGTGGACATAATAGTATAGCCTACATAGGAATATATATTTTGAGGAGCCATTCTGCATACTTAAAGTAGCCTACATTTTGCTGACAACACTTCTGTAATTGGAATGGAATCTGTTTATTGTGGTATTGCTACTGTTAGGCTACTTCAGTGCAAAGGATCCGAAAACTTCTTCCATCACTGGACTTCACTCCATCAAATCCGTTGTGCATGCTGTCTTTTAGCCCACCACCTTGTCCACCTGGAACCTGTTGATATTCATTTGGAGGATTAGGCCATTTCTCATGTGAACACATCGTCCGGGTGCAATGCAACGTTTACAGCGTTCTTGTTTTAGTCATACGCTGTGTTATTTATTATAATGATGCGCAAATCAAAGCGTTAAGAAGGCAAAACATCTGGCTCAACTGCACACTGCGTCTTTAAGCTCCGCCGCCGATAAATTAGCACGCCGATCATCTGTCGCTGTCCGGCGAGGGAGGTGCTGAAATCAGAGCGCTCTCCTTCTCCCCCATACCACCCCCCACCCCCAGCCCTCCCTCTCTCTCTCTCTCTCTCTCTCTCTCTCTCTCTCTCTCTCTCTCTCTCTCTCTCTCTCTCTCTCTCACTCTCTCCTGCCGCCGACCGACCGACACTTGCAGCCATTTTACGCAGGACGAACCCAATCATGTCGTGAGAGAAGCTCGCTGGTCACCTGGGCAGAGCCACCAGCCACCGCGCGCCCCGGTGGTCGCACACAAGCGGGCAGGCAGGTCCGACCAAAATGGTGAAGAGGAAAAGCTTGGACGACAACGAGCCGGAGTGCGGGAAAGGAATACCGTTCCCCATCCAAACCTTCCTATGGAGGCAAACCAGGTTAGTGTGTGCTTGAGGGGAAATTGATAACAGGTGTTTGCCATTGCCGAGAATAAGGAGGATCAAGGATTTGACAGCCATGTCAAAGTCGCAGCCTGACACCAAAAAAAAAAGCCACTTGCATTTCTATCCTGATAAGCTCAAAATAGATGCATTGCCTTATTATAATTCAGCCCGTGAATGTTCACTGGTTTTATTGCATGTTTTAAATGGGGGGAGGTGGAATGCTTGTTTCTGCAAGGTGTTAGCTGTGGGTGGAGATGGGTGCAGATTGCGTGATGTCACACCTGTAAAGCAAATATAGAAAGTGGGCCAAAGAAAATCAAGTGGTCTGTGGATCAGCTGCAGTGTTAGTGCCAAATATCACGTTTGCTAAAAAACATAATAATTGACATTGTAGATTTAATGGTGTAACCTACATGCAGCTATCTATATTAATTAACTAATATTTTTTTTTAAATCACATATAATGATTTTTTATGTTTTTCAGTGCATTTCTGCGTCCAAAGTTGGGAAAACAGTATGAAGCCTCTTGTGTGGTAAGTTATTTCGTAATGCCATGTGCGTGGTGAGGGAAAATAATCGCTCCCTTCCCAGTAATCTGTTTTTACCTTAATGCACCTGCAAATCAAGTGGGCTTTTACATTTAGCAAATTAGTTTTTCCCTTGCTTTCACCAGGCCTTCGTAAACTCATATCCATAATGACGCTTCTCCAGATCCCTTTGGATCTAAACAGAGCTGCCAGTGTCTCCCCCACAGGAATTGCCTTGCTTGAGGCCATGTGGGACATTTAGATAGTCAAAGAAAGAGGCTTTAGTTCCTGGCTGATGTCTCTTTTCTCCTTTTCTCTGGCTGCCTCCCCAGTCCTTTGAGCGGGTGCTGGTGGAGAATAAGCTCCACGGGCTGTCGCCGGCCCTGTCAGAGGCTATCCAGAGCATCTCCCGCTGGGAGCTTGTCCAGGCAGCCCTGCCTCATGTACTCCACTGCACCTCCATTCTGCTGTCCAACAGGAACAGGCTGGGTGAGGACACTCAACACACACGTTGCCATGCTTTAGGCATTGAGTTGACAGGTTATCCACATTCAACAAAACAACAAAATTGATGTTTTTTTCAGTAAATTAACATACTGACTATTTAAAGCACCCAAATATATAGGCCCGATTCATAATTAGACAAGAGCATTGATTATGAAAATAAAAATAAAAATTGCCTTGTCTAGTGTAACTGATAGAAGGGCTGTCACTAACGATTATATATTGGTCTATATAATGTCAAATTTCCTGAAGCCCAACGTGATGTCTTTATATTGCTCATGTTATCAGACCGATGTTTAGTTTACGGGCACAGAAGACCAGGACAAGCATTTAGTTAGCATTTATTTAAAGCAAAATATTTAAAAAGCTTGAACACTGTAAAGTTTGGCATTTTTGCTTCGAAATGACTTCCACTCTCAATCAATTATCTGTCGGCCTGTATTGTATCTGTTGAGTCGTGGTAAAAGTCACGGGTCTTCACGACGTCAGCAAAAAATATGGCAATGTTTGTTGACGTTATTCAATTGGATTTGATATTTTCTTTATCACCAGAAGTTAAGAAGTACCATATATACACCGCCCACTCTGCCCCACTCGTGCTGCCCATTCATTACCTCACTAAGCAGAACACAACATTAACCCCTGGCCTCTGACCCTTCGACAGGCCACCAAGACAAGCTGGGCGTGGCCGAGACCAAGCTGCTTCACACGCTGCACTGGATGCTGCTGGATGCTGCCCAGGAGTGCAACCACGAGCCCAGCCTGGGCCACGGCTGGTCTGCGGGCAGCAGCAGCAGCGCCTTCCTTCAGCCTGTGGGCAACCAGGGATCGTCCCCAGGGGCTCCGGGCTCATGCTCTGGCTCCGTCCTAGGGGGGTCAGGGCCCCAGCATAGCGGTTCCCTGCTGGAGGAGGATGAGCATGCTCGTACCAAACTGTTCCACAAGAGTATGGCCACAGTGGAGCTGTTTGTGTTCCTGTATGCTCCGCTTATTCATCGGATAAAGGTCTGTACCTGGTGAAATGTACAAATGTCTACAGCCTTGAAATGATTTATTGTAAGAGAAAACCATTATACAGGGTGAATACCATCCGTTGTTACTATGCAGTGTTAGTCTTTTGTTTATCACTTAGGGTCATCCTATGGCTATTGATCTGTGTGTACAAACAGATACAAGGGTCAGGTTACGATACTCTCCCAACTGAACAATGAATTACTGTATCTTGTAAGTGATCGTATCATATTAGCAGCACACTTTGAAATAATCCAACAGCACGATAATATGTAAACATTTCAAGACATACAGCTTGTTTATTAATATAATACATTTTACAAGTTGCTTCTTGCTTTGATTGGATGATGATGATGATGATGATGATGATGATGATGATGATGATGATAGTTGAGAAGGAGTGCAAAAACTGCTTCATGAGATTCTAAATACTGGTACCGTATGTCACCTGTTTTTAAGGAGTCGGACCTGACCTTCCGATTGGCCAGCGGACTGGTAATATGGCAGCCAATGTGGGAGCACCGCCAGCCTGACATCCCTGCCTTTACTGCACTTATTAAACCCGTCAGAAACATTGTGACAGGTAGGGGGGGGGGGATCCTTACTTACAGCTTTATAGATCGCTTGTAAGTTGTTAATCTGTTTTTATTTCTTCATAATTAACACGTGTAATCTGCTACGCCTGTCTCAACAGCAAAGAGGAACTCCCCAGTCAACAACCAGTGCAGCCCCTGTGGATCTGGCAACCCGGGTCCCATGGTGAGTGAGCGTTTTAAGCTCAGATCATGCTTCTGAATCCCATGTTGATTGAGTGTGTTCAGGCAAGATTCTGAGGCTTCTCCCCCTCCCCGTTACAACATCCCCCAGAGGCTGGAGGCCAATATTCATTAGCACCAGCCATTCGGAAGCATTAGTGTAGTTAGCCAGGGTCATAACAGAAACACCACTCCAACCCCGGAGCCTTTAATTATCAGGAACTGCCTGTCCCTCTCTCTGCCTGTTTGTCCACTCGTCTACAGTATCTGTCCATCTCTCCCTCCCACCCACAGGGCTTCCAGGTGGTTTGCGAAGCCGCACAATCAGATTCCTCCTCCCCCGCAGCTGGAGAGCGGAGCTGTCGTCGTGGTAACTCAGTCGAGAAAGGTGGTCCTTCCCAACAACCCCCACCGGTGAAAGGCCCTTCCAAGAAAAAGTAAGCACTGGTCATCGATTGTGTACATTATTAAGTTTTTATTCTGGGGTTGTGTTGGTGCTTCATACCCATTCAGGCTTATTGTTAAGCAGGAGGACATATAGGTAAATATAACAGGGCCACTCCACATGGGAAGTGTGAACATGATAGATATATATTAGACTTTCCATCCACCATTCTCTTTCGCCTACGCTTGTGCTCACATACAGTATATGATACATTTATTTGGGTTGGAACAACAAGGGAAAACTTTATTATATGGTTTGGTGTCACTTTAAAGTACTGTAAATAATGGTTTGTATAAAAATGCTGCAATGGCTTGTAAAAATAGCTTTTGCCATTTGGGGTTTTGGCAAACTGTAATAATGGACTGTAGGGAGCAACGCTAAATTATACTTGGAAAAACCGTTACAATATACTACCAAGAATAGCAATGTAGCAGAGCTGAAAGCAGAACTACAATTATTAATAACTGACGAGGACGACAATAAAAACTCAATCAAAAGTACCCCAAAACAGGAGTACGGAGACAATAATGCATGAAATACATCAAGTATGTCAAACATATCTCAAATATTTAAAAAAAATCAAGTAAAATAATTATTGTAATTTACATGAAATAAAATTTCATTTGAGAAATTGATTTTCGATTATTACGTCCCTGCATTTAAAACCATAAGACCTTAGTTGTTTGGTTTTCAGTGACTCTGTTGCTGTTTGAGAATACGCGTTCACAGTTAGTATAGAATATAGAAGTTTTTTTCTTCACGCAATTTGAATAAACGGCACCAAAAATGTGTGCTATTAATCTATACAGATATGAGACACGGAGAGGTTGTCTCACGCAACATGAACGGTCTTAAGTGAGTGAAATCATGCAGTTATATTTGATATTTGTGATGTACCCAAGAAGCCAGTTGTGCGTTGAAGCAGTGCAGTGACCCGCTCTGACACAGAGCGTGTGCCATCATCTTCTTGATGGCTAAACATTTAGCCCTGCGGCGGCGTCTGTCGAATACCCTGCACAGCCCAACTCGCTCCACTAGCTTGTGAGAGCTACTGTATATGAATAGCTCCTCCTTCCCCTGTGTAATGTGTCGCTCTAAGCAGTACTGTCTCTTCAGTCAGCACACACACACACACACACACACACACACACACACACACACACACACACACACACACACACACACACACACACACACACACACACACACACACACACACACACACACACACACACACACACAAACAAACAAACAGAGCCTTGTCTCGCTTGAGCATTAGCAGACCTATCAGACGTTTGTCCACATAACCAGGGTAATTATGCTGAAGTAATGTGCTACATGTCTAATGCTGGCAATATCCCTTGCCTGGCACAACATGGCCTGGCTCTGCCCACGGCAAGTCTGGCATTGTTTGGTCTTCACTGCCAAACGAACGCTCAATCTGTGCTCGCTTTGGCACAGACACGGCAGGTTTGACCGGCTCGGCTGGGAGTGAGCGGTAACTCTGTATAACAAAAGTCTGATTTTCAATGCAAAAAAAGGGAATTCCATGAATAACGCAATAGCTACTTCCAATGTTCGTGATCAATGATTGCTGTTTGAATTCTGCGAAACTGCGTGAATATGACGCACCGTGTTACCAGAAAATACCAGCTCTGCAGAGAGTTCCCAGATCAACACTTCAAAAACATTTGCATTCGGCACGTCCCGTGTGGGTGTTTTCTGTTTTTAAGTTTATCATGGCCGGCCTGTCATCATTCTGAATCACCCAACCAGTGGGCTGAGAGAGTGATGTGGGAGAAGGCTCTGAGAGGTTGATAAGCCTGCCAGTGCTCATCTCAACTCGTTCTGACAACCAAATAAGTCTCTCCAATGCTTTTCGTGATCACTATGACAGCCAGCAACTGACTGCAAATCAAAATAAGTCCTCACCCCTCCCCTCCCATAAGCACCCCTCATACATTCCAACACCAAAGGATTTTTGAGCAGTCACACGGTAATGCAGGAAGGAAGAGATTTATCCCTATTCTTTTGCAGCACACACTCAGCAATGACAGTGTTAGTGTTGGTGGTGGGAATTTTAAGCTTTTGTGTGTGCAACGCTGGATAGGACGAGAGCGAGGTTACGGAGGAAAGTCAGTTCAATGTAAATTAGACGTACAGCAAGAGAACATTTGAGGGGATTTAAGTGTAAGAAGGAATTTATTTCACGTTTTCAAGTTGTTGGATTCCTACCGTATGGATCTGCAAAGAGGTTGGCCCTCATCAGCAGATTTAAATACAAGGATCTAATCAAGAGCTACATCTGCATCTCATAGTCTTGTACGTATGCGCCGTGCTGCCCAGATAAAATCATTTCCACCATTAGGTCCTGTGATTAATGCAGCTTACTCATCTGCTGCCGCATCGTGCTCCACTCAGAGCACTGCTGATGCTGAGGCAGTTTCCATGGCAACCACTAGCTGCTGCATCACTGACTGCTGCATCTCTCCTACCACATGGAGTCAGGGGCTGGGCCTCTGGGGTTGTTTTCGTCACTCGGGTGTCCATGGCAACCTGACACAACAGCACCCTAGAAATAGACACATAGACAGAAGATAGGTATTGACATAGACATAGAAATACACACAAAGACATAGAACGTATAGCATAGATATAGACGGTATAGCATGAACATATTTCTGTCTATGTCTATGCTCATGTTATTTCTAGGCACATAGTGTAAATAACAAATAATACCCTTTTTTTCAGCCTGAGGGGTAGCTCATCAGGATAATTAGCTTGGCTGGTGTTCGGAGGTTGCAGGATCAAGTCCCTACTCTGTCATCTGAGTTTTTCATTTTTTCTCCTCAGTAATATGAACAATAAATACAACTTCCAACCAGTACACTTCCAGCTTCAGAAATCGCTCAGCATGATAAATACCTCATGATCTGTTCAGAAGGTTGTGGGTTTGATTCTTTTGAGGTGCACTAAATATCAAGGTCAGTAATGATAACAGTAAGTACTACATCATACCAGAGCATTTTATGTTTTAACATGTGGAGGGGCAGGCCAGGATTGAACCGGCAACCTTGGGGTAATGGGGTCAGCCCTTCCCACACTCTGAGCCACATGCTATTATCACTGACACAGGAACAGACTCATAAATAGCAAGCATAGCCATAGAAATAGACACATAGAAGGGAGAGCATAGATCTAGAATGAAAGGAATTCCCCTAGAAATAGAGACAGAAGAGTAAATGTAAGCAAATGCAAGCATAGTCTATGTGTCTATTTCTATGTTTATGCATGGACATAGAAAAAGATACATAGAAGGTATACCATATCCTTACATTCTATCCATGTCTTTATTTCTAGGGATCTTCCTTTCCTTCTAGATCTACGCTATACCTTCTATATGTCTATTTCTATGGCTATGCTTACTGTACTTTTTGGAGACCTTGAATGGAGTCCTGTATGGGGCTCCGGAGGGGGACTCCATAGTTCTGCTGGGGGACTTCAACGCACATGTGGGCAATGACGGAGATACATGGAGAGGCGTGATTGGGAGGAACGGCCTCCCTGATCTAAACCAGAGTGGTTGTCTGTTATTGGACTTCTGTGCTAGTCATGGATTGTCTATAACAAACACCATGTTCGAACATAGGGATGCTCATAAGTGTACTTGGTACCAGAGCACCCTAGGCCGAAGGTCAATGATCGATTTTATAATCGTTTCATCTGATCTGAGGCCGTATGTTTTGGACACTCGGGTGAAGAGAGGGGCGGAGCTGTCAACTGATCACCATCTGGTGGTGAGTTGGGTCAGGGGGTGGGGGAAGACTCTGGACAGACCTGGTAAACCCAAACGGGTGGTGCGGGTAAATTGGGAACGTCTGGAGGAAGCTCCTGTCCGACAGACCTTCAACTCACACCTCCGGCGGAGCTTTTCGTGCATCCCTGTGGAGGCTGGGGGCATTGAACCTGAGTGGACAATGTTCAAAGTTTACATTGCTGAAGCTGCGGCAGGGAGCTGTGGTCTTAGGGTCTTAGGTGCCTCAAGGGGCGGTAACCCTCGAACACCGTGGTGGACACCGGTGGTCAGGGAAGCTGTCCGACTGAAGAAGGAGTCTTTCCGGGATATGTTATCCCAGAGGACTCCGGAGGCAGTTGCAAGGTACCGAAGGGCCCGAAGGACTGCAGCCTCTGCCGTGAAAGAGGCAAAGCAGCGGGTGTGGGAGAAGTTCGGAGAAGACATGGAGAAGGACTTTCGGTCGGCACCAAGGCGCTTCTGGAAAACCGTCCGCCACCTCAGAAGGGGGAAGCGGGGAACCATCCAAGCTGTGTACAGTAAGGATGGGACGTTGTTGACCTCAACTGAGGAGGTAATAGGGCGGTGGAAGGAGCACTTTGAGGAACTCCTAAATCCAGCTGATGCGCCCTCTTTGTTAGAGGCAGAGCTGGAGGATGACGGGGGATTGTCGTCAATTTCCCTGGTGGAGGTCACTGAGGTAGTCAAACAACTCCACAGTGGCAAAGCCCCAGGGATTGATGAGATCCGTCCAGAAATGCTGAAAGCTCTGGGTGTGGAGGGGCTGTCTTGGGTGACACGCCTACTCAACATTGCGTGGAAGTCTGGGACAGTGCCTAAGGAGTGGCAGACCGGGGTGGTGGTTCCCCTCTTCAAAAAGGGGGACCAGAGGGTGTGTACTAATTACAGGGGTATCACACTTCTCAGCCTCCCTGGTAAAGTCTACTCCAAGGTGCTGGAAAGGAGGGTTCGGCCGATAGTCGAACCTCAGGTTGAAGAGGAACAATGCGGATTCCGTCCTGGGCGTGGAACAACGGATCAGCTCTTTACTCTAGCAAGGATCCTGGAGGGAGCCTGGGAGTATGCCCATCCAGTCTACATGTGTTTTGTGGATCTGGAGAAGGCATATGACCGGGTCCCCCGGGAGACTTTGTGGGAGGTGCTGCGGGAGTATGGGGTGAGGGGGTCCCTTCTCAGGGCCATCCAATCTCTGTATGACCAAAGCGAGAGCTGTGTCCGGGTTCTCGGCAGTAAGTCAGACACGTTCCAGGTGAGGGTTGGCCTCCGCCAGGGCTGCGCTTTGTCACCAATCCTGTTCGTAGTATTTATGGATAGGATATCGAGGCGTAGTCGTGGTATGGAGGGGTTGCAGTTCGGTGGGCTGGGGATCTCATCGCTGCTCTTTGCAGATGATGTGGTCCTGATGGCATCATCGGCCTGTGACCTTCAGCACTCACTGGATCGGTTTGCAGCCGAGTGTGAAGCGGCTGGGATGAGGATCAGCACCTCTAAATCTGAGGCCATGGTTCTCAGCAGGAAACCGATGGAGTGCCTTCTCCAGGTAGGGAATGAGTCCTTACCCCAAGTGAAGGAGTTTAAGTACCTTGGGGTCTTGTTCGCGAGTGAGGGGACAATAGAGCTGGAGATTGGTCGGAGAATCGGCGCAGCGTGGGCGGTATTACATTCTGTTTATCGCACCGTTGTGACGAAAAGAGAGCTGAGCCAGAAGGCAAAGCTCTCGATCTACCGGTCAGTTTTCGTTCCTACCCTCACCTATGGTCATGAAGGTTGGGTCATGACCGAAAGAACGAGATCCAGGGTACAAGCGGCCGAAATGGGTTTCCTCAGGAGGGTGGCTGGCGTCTCCCTTAGAGATAGGGTGAGAAGCTCAGTCATCCGTGAGGAGCTCGGAGTAGAGTCGCTGCTCCTTCACGTCGAAAGGAGCCAGTTGAGGTGGTTCGGGCATCTGGTAAGGATGCCCCCTGGGCGCCTCCCTAGGGAGGTGTTCCAGGCACGTCCAGCTGGGAGGAGGCCTCGGGGAAGACCCAGGACTAGGTGGAGGGATTACATCTCCAACCTGGCATGGGAACGCCTCGGGATCCCCCAGTCAGAGCTGGTTAATGTGGCTCGGGAAAGGGAGGTTTGGGGTTCCCTGCTGGAGCTGCTCCCCCCGCGACCCGACCACGGATAAGCGGACGACGATGGATGGATGGATGGATGGATATGCTTACTGTTTATGTGTCTGTTCCTATATTTATGCGCGCAGCGTGTGGCTCAGATTGTAGGGAGGGCTGACCCCCTTACCCCGGTTCAATCCCGGCCTGCTCCTCCATATGTTAAAGCCTGAAATTCTCTGGTATGATGTTGTATGTATTGTTAAAATTACTGACCTTGATATGTTTGACCTTGATATTTTGTGCACCTCAAAAGAATTAAACCCACAACCTTCTGGACCGATCATGAGGTATTTATCATGCTGAGCGATTTTCTGAAGCTGGAAATGTAGTGGTTGGAAGTTGGATTTATCGTTCACATTACTGAGGAGGAAAAATAAAAAAATACTCCGATGACAGCGTTGGCGTTTGATCCTGCAGCCTCAGATTGTCGTTCCAGTTACTTATCCTGGTGAGCTATTCCTCAGGGTTAGAAATGTTTGGACATTTCCAAGATTTTCAACCAAAGGGTTCGTGTCCTGCATGTCACAAAGACTTTTAGCGCTAATAACCAAGCGTCCGTCGGGTTAAAGAGTGCAGAGAAGATTAGTAGAACAGAACAATTATTAATACAGGAATAATGCAGGCAGTGTGTATGTGTGTTGGCTAGACAGTGAAACATGATACAGCCTCCCTCTGCTGTCCACTCTCAAAGTGATTCATGTAGAAATCGACCATCTCTTCCTGCTCCATTTATTACAACGGCTACAAGATTAAATGCCTTCCTCTGTCTCTCTCTCTCTCTCTCTCTCTCTCTCTCCTTCTCTCCTGGTATCAATATGTTTCTCCACAGTGTGCGGCGCTCTATACGCTCTGCAGCTCACCAACCGCTGACCTTCATTCCCGGCTTATTTATAGTGGACTCACGAAGGCTTAGGCTCCCTCTCTCCCCGCTGCTCTCCCAATGATACTAGAGGGGGGCTCTGCCCTTGTTTACCTTCCTCTTTTGATGCATTATTAATGAAGCAGTGTGGCGGGCGTTAATGGCAGGCTAATATAACAGGAAAGGCCATGACAAAGTGTAATTGTTGTGTATGTAATTGTGTGACAGTACTGGAAAGGCTAAAACGGATGCAAAATGCTCAAGTTTATTTATTTCATGATCTCTAATTGAACTGTTAATTAGGCAGTTGTAAATAAAACACATTTCTTTTCTACACATCTCAGTTCTACGTCTGCATTTACTAGAGTCCATCACATCACTGAGCACAGACACAGCTTTTACGAAATACACATTTTACTCTAGTCTTGTGATAAACACATTTTCCTTATTGTTTTACATTCAATTACATCTTTGGTTACTAAAATACCTCTTTTTGTTACAGTATATAACTGATAAAAACACCACTTTTCACAATCAGTGTAATTTCAGAGTACTCTATAAAACTTTGACGGGACAGCCTTACTTTTATCCTTCTTTACCAATATCAAAATCACTATAAACATACTAAACATGTAACATTATTTTGTTTCCCAAGTGTTTTTCTTTTGGAAGTTTGACACTACAGTTCCCATCATGCTTTGTCTGTGCGCGATGTCATTGAATTAGCTGCACTCCATGTATTCTAAGTACGTGTAGGCTGTGCCGTTTCTGTGTTTCTTTTTGACTGTCTGAGTGAAAAAGGGGTGGTGTTCTTAGATACAAATGGGTCAAACCAGTAAAAACAACCGTGTCTCTTCCATCTTCTTTAAGGACCTCAGCCCCTGCCGGCCTGCCAACCTCCCTGGCCCAACGAGCACGTTATGCCACTTACTTTGATGTAGCGGTGCTGCGCTGCCTGCTGCAGCCACACTGGACGGAGGAGGGTGTGCACTGGGCCCTGATGTACTACCTGCAGCGCCTGAGGCAGATCCTGGAGGAAAGACCTGAACGAACCCCAGAACCCTTGGTTACGCCTCTGCCACGCCCACGCAGCAGCTCGATGGTGGCTGCCACGCCTTCACTGGTCAACACCCACAAGACTCAGGTAATATCAGGAGGACAGGAGCGTGCCTATGTTCCCACAGTTCCCACATTTCTAAGTTTTTTTTTCCAATTTAGGCCCTATGTTCCCACATTTCCTTTTTCATTCATTTGTATCAGATTTCATCTCCCTAACCTTAACCCTAAAAAATGTTGTGGGAGGATAGGGCTTAAATTGAAGGGAAATGTAGGAATACAAGACCTCATTTTGAAAATGTTCTAGAAATGTGGGAACATAGGGCCTAATTTTCAGTGAAAAAATGTGGGAACATAGGGCTGACCCCAGGAGGATAAGGGAGGATTTCCTGGCAGAGGTCTTTATATACATGTTAACATAGTTGTAATATATTTGTAATGTCTGTTGTGCGGTGTAAATGACAAATTTCAAAGATGCAAAGATGCATTCACGTAGTCCTTCAGATATCCATGCTGCACTGACCGTTACATCGCCTGTCTCCTCTGCTGTGTTTTGCAGGATATGAGTCTGAAATGCAATGAGGAGGAGAAATCTCTCAGCACAGAGACGTTTACCAAGGTCTCTCTGACCAACCTCCGTCGACAGGCAGTCCCTGACCTCTCCTCGGACCTGGGCATGAACATTTTCAAGAAGGTCAGAGCCAGACATCCAGATGGTCCCTTGTTCATGCTAACATGCTAATTTTATATGTAGCAGATTAAAATCAGATAAGCAAGATGGATCAGGGCAAGGAAGGCAGTTTTAGCTATAGGTCACATATATACTGTAGTCAAGTACAAAACATGCTAAATCTTTTACTTTTAACTGATTTTCCTTGCCATTGGCTTTTGACTGACACAGTGTGTTTAGAGTATGTTTACTTCATGCTGTAGTCAAAAAGAATAACCAACATTTACATTAGAAAAGTATGCAGGACTGAGAGCATTGTAGTTCTTACTTGGAAGCCCTTCTCCTCCTGTTCTGTTTCAGTTTAAGAACCGGCGTGAGGACCGCGAGAGAAAGGGCTCCATCCCCTTCCATTACACAGGGAAGAAGCGTCAGCGGCGTATGGGGGTTCCTTTCCTGCTCCACGAGGACCACCTGGACGTTTCCCCTACCCGCAGCACCTTTTCCTTTGGAAGCTTCTCTGGCCTGGGTGATGATCGGCGGGCTCTGGACCGCGGGGGCTGGCAGGCCACCATCATGGGTAGGCAGAGTGCTGTTCATAATCAGAATAGATTGCACGTCGCCAGTTTGCAGTCTTGCCTTCTCTCCCCTAAGCTCCCATTTGGTGAGTCATAGGATTCTGTCTGGATCTGGCTGTCAGCTAGTGAATTAGGTCAGTTCATTAACATTGGTATTTCTTATTAGGTCTCGCTAAGAAGTGTGATTAAAATTTGCTCAAGGCACAAAGACACTACAGAGAGTTGGTGACTTTTTAAAGCCTTGTTTCCATAAACCCACTGCCCTCTTTCACCATATGCTTTTATATCACTTCAATCAATCAGTCAATCAATCAATCAATCAGTTTTTTGTCAACTATATGTGGACCTTTTAGGTTGATCAGAAGTAGGTACTTCCTTCAGGTAGGCCTTTTCATTGTTGTCTTTTTGGAATAAAGAAGCTTTACAATTATTCGTCACAAACAACCGTACAGTACAATGTGTCTGTGATCAGGCTTACCACAGCTGTGTCGTCAGCAAACTTGATGATGGTGTTGGAAGTCAAAAGTGTTGTGTGTGTGTACCGAGAGTACAGCAGGGGACTCAAAACACAGCCCTGGGGTGCTCCGGTGTTAAGGATAAGGGTGGAAGACGTATGTCCGCCCACCCTCACCACCTGGGGTCTGCCTGTCTGGCAGTCAAGGATTTACGTACACAGTGAGGTGTCTAATCCCAGGTCCTTGTGCTTTATGGCAAGCCTGGAGGGAACTATAGTGTTACTCTGAACTGTAGATAATAAACAGCAATTTCACATAGCTTCCTTTTTTTATTTCCAGGTGAGATAGGGTGGTGTGGAGGATTTGTGCTATGGCATCTTCTGTTGATCAGTTGGGACAATAGGCAAACTGTAGTGGGTCCAGTGGGCTGGGTAGCGAGCAGCAGATGTAATCCTTGACCACTTAGTATAGCTGATGCTTCAAATGAGCCCTATTCCCAGGATGAAATTTTAAAAAAATGTGCAGGACAAATGCATAAACGGGGTCTTCTACAACAGTTGGCTGGCATTTTTATGTGTGTTTGGATCTGTATGTGTGTGTCTTTTATTCAACCTGATATATCTATCTGTATCTTCATCACTTTCCAGGCAAATTCACACGGAGGGGCAGCACAGACACGGCTGCAGACGCCGACAGCCTGAGCGCCAAACACTCTCATTCCCACCACTCTCTGCTCAGAGACATGCCCGACCACTCCAACAGCCACAGCGATAACACCGTCAGAGAGGGTAAGGAGAGGCAGGGGTTAGTTGAATTGGTATTAAGACCCTGATCAGCTGAGAGCAAGTTGTGACCAAGAAAAGACCAAATTAAGTCTGAGAACAAGGCCACAATAAGCTAATGCCATATTTCCAAATAACAAGTAGGTAAAGTAAACCAAAGAAAACAGAAAATAACTATTTTCGGCTTGCAGAATGTAAGAGTAATATCAAACATATACTTTTTTTAATGAAAAAGATAAACCAAAGACCAAGTGCTGTAAAATGAGAACACACACAAACACAATCATATTTCTATCCATCAGCTACAATAAACGCCAGATGCTGCTGGCTCCACTGAGACCTGCAGAGCAGAAATAGGACAGACTTATATAACTGTAATATTCCTGTGACAATGCTAATTTACATACAAATAACTGTGCTGGCTTTAGGCTCTGCTCCACACTGCATCCCATGCATGCTATTAGGTTCTCTTAGAAACAAATAGATATTTATAGAGGAGAGTTTATTCCGACACGATTGACTCTATATGGTTAATTTGTCAGCACATTAAAAAGTATATAAGTATATAAAGGAGAATTTCGGTATAGGTTAAGAAAAAGATGTTGTAGAGTTGAAAATAAACACAATAGAGCATTCAACATGTTATCCCACATGGTCATGATTGCCTCATGTGATAACAATACATGACAACACTTTTCCAGCTGCACTTCACTGCCTCCCTTTGTCACCCACAGTTCGATCTCAGATCTCCACTATTACTATGGCGGCGTTCAACACCACGGTGGCGTCATTTAACGTTGGCTACGCCGACTTCTTCACCGAGCACATGAAGAAACTGTGTAACCCTGTCACTGTCCCTGAGATCCCTGTGGAGCCTCTGGCCTGCGCCAACCTGCCGCGCAGCTTCACCGACTCCTGCATCAACTACTCCTTTCTCGAGGAAGGGGAGAACATTGAGGGGACCAATAACTTCGTGCTGAAGAACGGCATGCTGGATCTTACTGTGAGTAAATAATTCCCCTCCGGTTTTTCACCATTGGTTGGACAAAACAAGCAATTTCTTTTTGTATTTCAGGCTGTCTTGCGGGCTCTCTATGCCGTCCTCAGCCACGACATCAGTTCCAGGATCTGCGACGTGGCCCTCAACATCATCGACTTCCTGCTGCAGCTGGGCGTGGTGCCCGGTATGGGCAAGAAGCTGTCCAAGCCTGACAACAAGGAGAACCAGGAGGCACGAGTCAAAGACACAGCTGCTCAGGGCCTCGGAGGAGGCGCCCAGGGATGCGGGGCAGTCCCGGGGGCAGGAGCAGGTGGAGGAGGAGATGGAGGTGGAGGTGGAGGTGGAGGAGGAGGGGGAAATGGTGGAGGGAGTGGGCAAGGGAGCAAGGATGATGTGAAGAATAACAAGGATAATGATAAAAAGGTTTGTCCGTACTTTGGAAGTGGGTCATAGTGGTTATAAACTTTGGATATCTAAATATGTCTACATAAGTGTCCTATGGGTTCATGTTTGTGTTCTCCACTCCTTCTCCATGAAAATAGGAAGAGGGCTCCGGCTTCAGCCCCCACCGCCTGGCTCTGACCATGCTGATAAAGATAGTCAAGTCGCTGGGCTGTGCCTACGGCTGTGGCGAGGGACACCGTGGACTCTCTGGCGATCGCCTCAGGATGCAGGTCAGACTCTTTTCCCTGCCTAAACTGACCCTCTTTTGTGCATGTGTGCAGTTTCCACAAATCAGCACAGCTTGTGATGCCTGACATATTCACTTTCCATTGATTAGTATCCGTATTGTCATCCACTGGCGTGATAAGTTTCATGTAACCAAAATGAATGCTGCACGGGCGCTGAGCTGAGTTTCTGACTTCAATGAGAAGCAGCTGCAGTTATATTTTAATGCTGATCAATAGTTTTTTATTATTACAGTATTGCGTTGTATTGGAGGAATAAAATTCTATCTCTACGGCTGAGAGTCATGAGAATCAATACAAAATGATGGAAATAGCACATCCTGCAAAGAAGGCCACTTTATTTCCACTTTATTTCTCACTGTCTTTTTTTTTGCATTCTTTTTTTTCCTTTCAGGCCCAGAACTGCCTGACCAGCCTTTATAAGCTAGACAAGGTGCAGTTTCGACAGACAATGCGCGAGTACGTCAACAAAGACTCTCTCAATAACATTGTGGACTTCCTGCATGCACTGCTGGGCTTCTGCATGGAGCCCATTACTGACAGTAAGTATGGAGGTGTGTGTGAGTGGGACCAGATGCAGATGGTGACACACAAAAAATATGTATATGCACAACAAATGCACAAATTAGGGTGCAACTGGGTTTGACTGATAATGGTTTTCAATGCTGATACGATTCAGGTCAGGATGGATGCTGTCAAAAAAATACTCAATATCCTGTGCAGTAGGGCTGCAACTAATGTTTCTTTTTTATTTTATTTGATCACAGAGTAATCTGGTGATATTTATTTTAAATTATTGATTAATCATTTGGAAACAAGAATATGCAGCTCTATGAGGCTAAATGCAAAAGTCAGCATGCTGACATGCTCACTTGACAATGCTTACATGTTTAACAGGTAAAATGTTGGCATGTTTATCATCTTAATGTAGTGTGTTAGCATGCTAAAATCGACTAATAGGCACTTTGGTCATAACAAAATACCCGCAAAGCTATCAACATTACCATCACCCTCAGCTGTATTCTTTTCCTCTTTTTTTACACTGTTTAGTGCTAATAAGCCAATGTTAGCATGCTAACAGGCTAAATAAAACATCCAAAATAGTGAACATCCACACATTATACTAAAGATTCTCTATAACTGAAGATAGCGCATTACTAAATTAGTTGCGCCAATGGTATGAAACGGTATAAACTTCCGGTCTCCTAAGTGGGTGTGGCCTTGTTTGAAAGTGTAGTGAACGTCATGTGGATGGATTCAAAGTTATATTTGCATAATGTATTCATATTTTCTGTTGCTAACATTAGATATTTACATTACGAAAATTAGTTTTGTTAGGGTGTCTGTTCGCGCACGTTAGTAAATCATCTGTGTTTTCAAGATCTCGCGAGAGTTTGTTCCTGAGACAGAAATAGGTCTCGAACAAAGTAAATTTTCGGTGGATTTGTACGTCTGAAAAATGCCATTTTAGTGTCAGAATGTTCAGGAGATACATGGCTTGTGACAGATGGGTCCAGTGTTTACTACGGTGACTATGGGCCGAAAGAATTGGTCATAATCTATGTTTATGTTCACTTCTCCCATTGGAATCAATGGACTCAGGACCTGCGGCTAGTTTCCTAAAGAGATGTGACAACAACCAACATGACACAGATGTAGAAAATGACTCTGAGTTTGGGCGTCTCGGGTTCTAAAACATTTATTATACCTGCATAACATCAACATGTTAGCCATGTAATTGTGAGCATGTTAGCATGCTTACTTAACCTTATGCCAGTTAAACCGAAGTATTAGAAAGATTACAAAAGTTTAATCTCCAAATGAATCCATTTTCAAAGTAGTTGTCAATTAATTGAGTAATCATTTCAGCAGTACTGTGCAGAGGATTACACTCTTTCTTACAAACTTTCTTATCTTATATTATACAGTTATATCATAACCATTTAAATCTATATCACACTCGACGGTCTAATGTGGCTGCTACATTACAGAGTAGTATAAAATAAAAAGTTGACAAAGCTGAATTGTACAAACACTGTCTCAACCCACACTTCGACTTTGCATTTCAGCGCTATCACTGTTTATATGTCTGTTTTTTTCCCTTTCTCCTTCCACTGCTTGTCTGTGCCCCCTTTTAGTCGTGCTCCTCTTGCTTCCATCTTCCCTCTTTTTCTTCATCCACTTCAATGAGCTGAATCCTACCTTCCTTACTCACTCATCCATTCTGTACACTTGCCAATCCAAAGCTTTGCCCATTACATCTCTGCTCAATCAGTGGCTTTATTGCTGAGCATTGAGACACATTGTACATGCCAATTCAGTTTTGCACTGAAATTTGAAGTACATTTTGTACATCACAGCACAATCACAGCATACAAACTGTACAATTGGCAAGTTACTGAACCGATGACTGTTTGAATTCTCAAAGTGAACAGGGCACGGTGTTTAGTTTTTGGTGTGTGTGTGTGTGTGTGTGTGTGTGTGTGTGTTGTTTTTGCCTGTAAAAATCTTAGTGTGTACGTCTCGAGTATACCTCCTTCCGGAGGAGGCGGGGTGCCACATACTCTGATGTCAATCAACTTGTGCCTCGCCTTTTTTCTCTTGCAGAGTACGGCAGTGCAGGTGAGAGGTCCAGGAGGGCGAAAAAAAGAAACATCGGTAGATACACATGATCAATAATCAATAACAGCCATTAATAATAGCAATAAGATGAATATACTCACGTGATCAGACCCTTCCCTAGGCACTGCTTCCATTGCTGCACCCCTCACTCTCTCCGAAAGTGACAAAACTCGCCTGCAACCAAATTTAGACTTGTACGATTACATCTGGTATTCATAGAGCTTATATATTTTGCATAGACAACACGTTTAACTGGACCAAGAGAATAAGCCTCATACTCTATGTTTTTATAGCAGGCCTTAGTCACTTGCATGCATTCCTTATCCCCCACCCAGAATCCTTTTCAGTTTGCTTCTCCCCCATATGCTTTATTGACCCTTTTCTTTTGCCCGTCCCCCGTCCCCCCCTTCCCTCCCTGTTGTACGGGCTTACTGTTTTATACTCAAGCTGGTCACCTGTCAATAATGTTCTCCCCCCGCTAACTAAACCACCCCCCTGTGTGATCCGCGGCCTCCCTCTTGCTTCCAGACAAGGCAGGCTTCGGGAACAACTTCACCACGGGGGACAACAAGTCCGTGGCCCAGACTATGGAGGCAGTGGTGGTGGGATGCATGTTCAAGTCTCTCATCACCCGCTGCGCCTCGACCACACACGAGCTGCACAGCCCCGAGAACCTGGTGAGTGGTGTGCAAAATCCGACTTCCATCTGCCTCTCTCTGATTTCATTTCACCCTATCAGTCTTTGCGGCTCTCCCTTGATTCAGTCTGTGCTCTACATATCAGTTGTACTCCTACTAGAATCAGACACTCATATTTCCTTTTGCAGGATGTTGTAGTTGAATTATCAGTGGCTCATTTTGTACTGAGCCTAAAGACAAACAATCACTTACGCCGCCTTTGATAATCATGCCTTGTCATACGTGACGAATTGGACATGCGGGGTACTTCATCTCACTGTGTGAATAAAGACAATAACTTCAGCTATTCTCAGTTCTTTGCCAGAACGTATTTCTTTCACAAATTAAGAATAAATGAACTGGAAATGACATCAACTGAGTCCTATAATAACGGACCTTGAGCAGACAACATACTGTATATTTGTCCTCCAACTGGTGCTACCACCATCTACTTGTTTTTAACGTCGCTTGGCAGTCCTACCTTTCACAAAGTCATAATAACTTGCCTTTTGTGTCTCACATGATGGCTGCTCAGTGTTTCCTCAGAGACCTTAATTTTGCACTCAAGGCCAAGGCAAGCTCATTTGTACAGCATCCTTCAAACACAGAGGCAAGTCGAAGTGCTTTACACAACAATGTTTAAAACGAAACATTAATCATTTCGTTTAAAACGAAATGAAGAGGAGAATAAACTTCAAAATGAGAGACCAGATGTGCAAATTCAGAGCAGTCATAGTGCAACAACAAGATGTAGGGTCATTTAAACCTACAGTCTTCAATAAGTGGTGCAAAAGTTATAATCATGTTTTTGTTAATCACACATATACCCTATCTTCATATTTTTTCATTTCTAAGTCTATGTGGATCTCTCCGCTAAGAGCACTGCGGTACCATGACCACTCGTGGTGCTGAGAAAGCCTCAAGGCTGGCATGACTGGTGTACGTTGGCGGGAGATGACACACTTTTCAAGGCAGGCTTTATTATGGCACAGGATCAGAGGCCACCCACTCACCAGCTGGAGCAGTTGTCTTGACAAACTCGAGCATGCTCACATATATCATCCATTTATGACGTGCAAACACACAATGTTTGATGCTGGCTGTACAGTAATATGATCAAAATCAAAATGCTCGGCCACCAAACATTGCTGCAAAGCATCTATAATCTTTGTCTTTTTTTCCCCTCACACTTTCTCGTTCACACACCATTCCACTCACACATCCCTCTCTCTCACTTGTGTGCCAACCTCGTCTTTCCCAGGGTCTGTACTGTGACATCCGCCAGCTGGTGCAGTTCATTAAGGAGGCCCATGGAAATGTGTTCCGCAGGGTGGCGCTGAGCGCGCTCCTGGACAGCGCCGAAAAGGTCGCCACCACCAAGAAACCTGAAGAGAAGGAAGAGACCAAACAGCCTGGACCCAGGAGGTACTGGCCAATCAGTGGCCAGAAATGGTCTTAATGACATCATATTTTCAAATCAAATCTTAACTCGACTAATGCAATGATCATTTGTCGATTACTGTTGGAGCGTCCTTGAGCTGAGACCTTAAAACATTTCTCATCCAATCATGGTGATTGGTTGCGTAAGGTTTTACTTCCGCCTTTTTTATTCTTTTCTTTTTTTCTTTTCTCATCACTGCTTGCTGTTTTATTTTTTTTATTTTTTTTACTGTCCTGTCTACATCTGTTTTTCTTGCTTGAGTGACTGATTTGATGTTCTTATTTTCAAAATGATGTGGCTGGTGCCATGCGGGGCAGACCTGCCAGAAGGCAGCTCCTATATTTTTGCCTTATTTTGTGACCAAACAAAAAAATAAATAAAAGTCACATCATGACAGCATTAAATAATCTGTGGCTGTGGTAAATTAAGAACCAGTTAAATGCACTGGGTTAAAGATGAGACACTGCAAACAGACCTGCCTCGGGCTACCTCTGAATCGAGACATTTTAGAAATGGAAATTATAACCTCCAGTATTAGAAATCCAAAATAATAATATTTGACACATTTTACTAAATGGTTTGAAAATGAGGCCCATAATTAAATAGCATAGAATAATATAGAATTCAACTTAAACACATGTACATCAAGGATTTGCATAATAGCAACATAGTCTTGAGAGATAGTCAATGTCATGGATTGAATATTTAAATGAAGCACTAATTTTGAAAGAATGTCCTTCAGTTTTAGGTTGTTCATTTCTTTTTGATAATACACAAGAAAATCCACTTACTTTTACTGCAAAAAATGATGTGATGTGATATAAGTATAACAACTGCAAATCATCTACTTACATAATATTTTAAAGACAATTGTTTTAGGGAATGAAGGCCTTTATTAGACAGGAGAGCTGAATATGTGAAAGGGGAGGGGGGGGGGGGGGGGGGGGGGGGGGTGTAACTTGCAGCAAAGGCCCGCACCTCAACACCTCTTTTCACTGAATGAAAAACTTCCATGGAAGAATTATTTGGGTAGGGTTTCCTGCGTTCGGCGTTCAGGTGGCCTGAGCGCTCTGTCTGTGTGGGGTGTGTGTGTGCGCAGGTCAGAGGCGGGTGTGTCCGGGGAGAAGGGTCAGGTGTCCAGTGCTGCAGATGAGTGTCACAGCTACATCTCCAGTAGACCCCCCCAGACACCCGAACAGTGAGTGTCCACGTCAAAGCATCTCCATATAGCACCATCTATATCGAGCCCCCAGCTGCCATTTCTCCGCTCAAAATGGGATAAAAAGATTGAAGCTTCCTGTTGCTCCCTCTCCCCACTTCAATAAAGAACAGGTTACTGTTCTAAACATTCCCTCCCTCTCTGTACCTCCAGTGAAGAACAGATCCCGGGTGCTCTGCTGGGCAGGAAGGACTTTTGGAGGAAGATGTTCAAGTCGCAGAGTGCCGCCAGTGACACCAGCAGCCAATCGGAACAGGACACCTCGGAGTGTACCACTGCCCACTCTGGCACCACGACTGACCGGCGCTCCCGTTCCAGATCCCGTCGCATTTCACTTCGCAAGAAACTAAAGCTTCCAATAGGTAAGAGCAGTCTTTTGCCTAGTTACCTTTCAGAGGAGACCAGAAGTATGAGGTTTTCAAGAATAGTATTTTATTTTGGGGAGGTCATTTTTTGGGCTTGGGCACAAAAAAAATCTTTTAATTTAGCACAATGTCAATTAGACCAAATTCCATAATGTAAATTCTAAATAAAACTATGATTTGTATCAATGTTCCTCCATATTTTCCCCCTTAATGCAACATCAGCCTCAAGAGGGTTTCTTCCCACAAGTGATTTAAATAATAAAAATTAAAAAAAACAGAACCAGACATGACATTATTTAAATGATTTCAGTGCCTAGCAAAGCCTCCAAATCATTCTTTTTCATATCAGATCTGGTAACAGTACGCATTTCCATGACCATACACGATCTCATTGCATTTGCTGTCCCAGCTTGTCACCTTGGAATTCACTCTAACATGACCGGTTTTGTATTGTCTAACATTGGAACACTGCCTTGCAGCGAGGCCGAGTCACTTCATCTCTTTGGTCTGTTTTGTGTTCCTTTTTGTGCCTCAGCATGCCGTGGGACTGTTCGCCTACCACTCACACTCTCTGTCTTACGTATGTGGATGTGGAACCATCTTCATACAGTATTTGTGTCATGTCTGTTTGTGTTGGTCATCTCTCCCCCAATGTGTGCAGTGTTACAGGCCTGGGTCAAATTGTATTTGCAAATTGTATCAGATGGATGGAGGGTACCGATTTTTTTTTCCTCTGGCATGTACTGCCCAACAAAGGCAAACACTGTAACAGCCAACCGCAGAGCTAAGCTAAAAACATTATATGAAAATTATATAAAAATGTACTTAGTGATTTCTTCCAAGCTATTATCAATCATTGAAACATTCTTACATGTTAATAAACTAATATTTTGGTTATTCAGAACATACTTTAAAAGTGTGTTTGCAAATACCACTCGTCCAAGGTCTTTTGTCTAACTCTTCTTATAAACAGCATTATAAAAAGTTGGTTTTGTACCTTTTCCTATCATTTTTGAATGAACCTCAGTCTGTGTATCTGTGTGAGTTAAATGTATGTGACTGTACAATAACTGAGGGAATGCTCTGCCCTTGTCTTTCTCTGTGTGTGTGTGTGTGTGTGCATGTGTAATTGCCTTCATAACCCAACATTTGTGGCGTTACATTCCCATGTTCTGCAGTGTTGTTCATGTACATTTTTTTATTCACATCCCAGGCAACTGGCTGAAGCGTTCCTCTCTTTCTGGACTGACTGACGGTGTTGAGGACCTGCTGGATATCAGCTCCGTGGATCGACTCTCCTTCATACGGCAGAGTTCAAAGGTCAGGGAGGTGGGGGTTGACAGCTACCATAACACTGTCCACTTAACAACACTAGCATAGCCGGTTGCAGTTGTCTGAATCAGCTGCACCCACCCCCATACAACGCATTAATATGGATTTTTGACAACCTCTGGTCCGTCTGGTTTTATTTTCTAAAAAAGCTTGTAAAACATCAACCCTGTTGTCCACAGTCAATCTATGGACATCATTTTTTTTCAGGAAAAACTGGGCTATTAGAATATGTGTGCTGCAGTGAGGTCACTTGAATGATAAACAAGGTTGTAGGACCTTAAAAGATAAATAAATAAATAAATAAAACGGAACATGAATCTCACAGATATGTATTGATATGACACACAGATCAATAAAAGCTAAGCCAATCTCTTGTCTAAAACACGTCTCATATGTCTTGGAAGTGTGAAGAAATTAACATTATAACTTATACAGTTGACAAAATATCTACATTTTTTCAAAGAAAGTCCAGACGCTCATGACATGCACTTATGCCAATAATCCAAATAATAATGTCATACGTATTTATATTACACTCACAGTTCTGCTATATATATATATATATATATATATATATATATATATATATATATATATATATATATATATATATATATATATTCGGAGTCACCCAGTGCAAAAATAAACATAATGAACATTATAACTCAAACTATTTACATTTCTTCAAAAAAGGCCCAAATGTATCAACAAATTCAAAACAGTGAGGCTCTCTTCTATGTAGAACGGTTTACAATGGGAATAGACGATCTTTGTGGCTATAGAACATATTTGTTCACATCGTTGCTATATTCTGGCTTGGAGTGAACCATCATTTATATCATAGAACATCTCTGCTCTCGAAAGACTGCTTTCCATTGGTTTGCAAATCAATAACAAATGCCCAATGCATCCTGGGAAACCAGAAATGGAAGTTAGTCTCAGAGCTAGCGCCGACCGCGGACGGAAAACGGCCGAAAAATCATAAATTATGGACATAAAGTGTATCAATCTTGGATGTAAGAGTTTGGATTTATTGCGCAACCACCCCGAAAAAAGGCACAAGTTCCAGGCCGGATACAAAACCTCCCGTGAAGGCTAGAAAGACAGCAAAGAGACGCCCGTTAGCGTTAGCTCATTAGCTTTAAACTGCAAAAAATGGTAAGACAATCAATCTTATGGCTATTAAATGATTAAAATATGATTAAAAGGTGCCGTTTTTAATCGTCGACGATTCTCTAGGTCTCTGAGGTTAAAGTATTTTTCAGACCCAATATCCATTTATCTTTTAAATTTACTTTTAATTCGGAGTAATGTTATAGCATTAGTTTTTAGTTAAGTTTTAATCATTGTTTTTATCCTATTTTTTCCCTGGTGTTTATTGTATTGACTTTTATTTATAGTTTTTTAACATTTTATTGTTGCAATTTTTATTAATGTAAAGTGTTATTTATTTTTGTTTCTATTTTTGTATTTTTTTTTGTATACAATATTTCAATGTGAAGCACTTTGGGCTGCATGTTTGTATGACAGCCCAAAACAGCATTTAGACTTTCATTTAGAAATTGATTTGGCCTCTGCCTGTCTGTCTGAGCATGGTTCTATTTTGACTGTATCCATGTGTGTGTGTTTATGTGTCTTAGGTGAAGTTCACCAGTGCGGTGAAGTTATCTGAAGGGGGCGCGGTGGGGCCGGAGTATGCCAGGGACGAGGAGGAAAATTTCTTCAAGCGGCTCGGTAAATGGAGGTCTGGCAGGAGGAATCCATCCAAGCTTCACCACACAGAAGAGAAAGATGGTAGACCTCCCCCACCCTGGGGCGCCCCTTGCCCACCCACGCCACATCGTCCTTTGTCTATTTCTCTCTCTCTTTCTTTCCCTGCCTCTGTTTGTCCGTTGTGGTGTCGTGTCTTGTCTCGCCTCGCAAGTCGTGGTCTCTTGCAAGTTCTTCCGTCCGCCATTCTCCATGTCAGCTCGGCCGGGAGCGTGCCTATGTTCCCACAGCCCTATGTTCCCACATTTCTAAGATTTTTTTTTTTTCACTGAAAATTAGGCCCTATGTTCCCACAGCCCTATGTTCCCACATTTCTAAGATTTCTTTTCCAAAATTAGGCCCTATGTTCCCACATTTTCATATATTTGAATCAGATTTGATCCCCCTTTCTCCCAGTTTGGTAGCCAATTACACCCAACCTATTATCCAGTAGCAATGTACTGCAGATGGAATGTAACCCTAACCCTAACATAGGGCCTAATTTTAAGACAAATCTTAGAAATGTGGGAATATAGGGCTGTGGGAACATAGGACTCGGCCGATAGCTGCCTGCTACACTCTGTTTGCCTGAATGTATTTTTTTTCAACCCATCAGTGTCTAGTTTGTAAAAAATACACTCTGTTTTTTGTGTGTTATATTACCAATTCTACATT
Source organism: Gymnocephalus cernua (assembly GCA_023631565.1). Classification (NCBI taxonomy): domain Eukaryota; kingdom Metazoa; phylum Chordata; class Actinopteri; order Perciformes; family Percidae; genus Gymnocephalus; species Gymnocephalus cernua. Next base: position 12,471,725 of record CM042448.1, on the reverse strand, counting down.
CCCTTCTTCCCAACTAAGCACGTCCTGTTTTCTTCAACAATTACCCCCCCTTCCCCCCCCTCTTTCTTTCCCTTACTGGTGGAAAGAGAGGAAAGGAGGTGTGTGGGAGTAACTCATATCTATGAAACCATCTTTCTACTGTAGAGCGTATATCTCTATGCTAAGGCAAGCATGACGCTGTCAGTGCTCTTTGTCTCTTCTGTGGTGATGTCTGGTGGTATTTTCCAATGCTTGAGTTTCAGCGAAGTGATATAACAGAATGGTCCACATACAGCTTTCCTCTGTATGGCTGTGGTTACACTTGTCATCTCAATTTCATTATGAAAACATATATTGTATAAGAGACGTAAAAATGGCCTGCATTTTATTTTATTTTTTTTACTACTCTTTGTGTAATATATTTTATTGTGTCTCTTGATGACATTGTAAAATGAAATCCAAATGTAACCGCTGCCGATGGCTGTGTGTCCATCTCTCACTTAGCTTCATTCTTCAGTGCTTTTTGTTAAATGTGCTGGATGGTGATGTTGCGTCATGCAATGTCTATATGTGTCTTGAACCTTCAGCTTACACCCAAATATGTTTTTTTTTTAAAGAAATCTCTTCACTTGTGTTCTCTTCTCTTCTCTTCTCTTCTCTTCTCTTCTCTTGTTCTTTGTTCATTCTCTCCTTCAGGACCACATGGTTTTCAAGAGCGACTAGCAGCCAGTCAGGAAGCCATGAAGAACAAGAATGTGGTGAATTTGGGCGCCATTCGACAAGGCATGAAACGCTTCCAGTTCCTGCTGAACTGCTGCGAGCCAGGAACCATACCTGACGCCTCCATCCTTGCCGCTGCTCTGGACCTGGTATTAATTATTACGTTTTATTTTACTGCTTTTTGGTCTCAATTAGAACAATTTGACTTTTGTGAAGCTGTACTGTAAAAGGCGTTTTTTTTTTTTTTTATTAATATGTTTTAGAATACACGTCACATTCACCCCTTTTTATTTTGTAATCGCTGACATTAAACTCTCCGTCTACGTTTTGATTCTTCCAGGAAGCTCCAGTCGTGGCCCGGGCCTCCCTCTTTCTCGAATGTGCCCGATTTGTCCATCGCTGTAACCGTGGCAACTGGCCAGAGTGGATGAAAGGCCACCACGTAAATATCACCAAGAGAGGCCTGTCCAGGGGCCGATCACCTATCGTGGGCAACAAAAGAAACCAGAAACTCCAGTGGAATGCTGCCAAGCATTTCTGCCAGTGGGGAGACGTGAGTTAAAGATTTCTGGCTATTAATTATCTCGGGTGACAGTTCATAATAATATCTATATTAAGTGTAAGAATGTGTTTCTTTATGTGTTTTTATCTGCTCAGGCAATCGGCACAAGGCTCAGTGAACTCTGTCACTCGGACAGCGAGAGCCCTGCAAACATCCTGGGTTACATTTTTGATGAAGAGACCAAACGGAGAATGAGAAAAGAAGACGAGGAAGAGGACTATTTAGATGACAGTGAGTCAGAAGAGTGTTTAATGCCTTAACAGCACATCTTTGGTGGATTGTTGGTTTTATAAAATATTAGTTTTTTACAGGATTGCAATTGGATATTCTTTATAATTCTTACTGAATTCATTTAAACATGTTTTTGATGTTGCATAAACGTGATGTCAGCTTTATCCAAGTGTAATAATTTGTGACAAAAAAAAAAATCTTAACTCAAGGTCCACTTGTTAGCTTTTTCTGGTACTTTCAACCACATCTCAGTCTTCCTCAGCAGCTCAATTGTCATTATGTGAAGTAAGTATGGGACTTAGACAAGAGCTATCGTCACAACTGAGCAAACTTAAGGACGGCCGTCTGTGAAAGCTGTGGAAAAAGCTAGTAAGTGGACCTTGAGTTAAGATTTTGTACTAAAAAAAACATTTCAAATAATGTTCTCTAACCATATTGTTTTATTTTTAAGACACAGTCAATCCTACGAAATGTGGCTGCCCCTTTGCTCTAAAGATGGCTGCCTGCCAGCTGCTGTTGGAAATAACCACTTTCCTACGAGAGACCTTTCCCTGCTTACCACGCCCACGTGCTGAACCTCTCGTGGTCGGTAGTCAAATCTTCTGTGCAAAAATAAATAAAGAAATAATGCAACATTAAATGTATTGGAAACATGTAATACCTGCTCACATGTTGGCTGTAGGATCTGGACAGCTGCCGCATGCGTCTGGACCCGGACCTCGGCCGCCATCGCTATGAGAGGAAGATCAGCTTTGCAGGCATCCTTGATGACGAGGATGGACACGATTCGCTTAACAGCAGCAGCCATACGCTGAAGTCTGACACCACCTGCGATGAGAAGAAGCCGCAGGAAGTTCAAGGTGAGACCTGGTGTCGTACAGAGTTAAGGCCATTTGGTTCATTACTGCCCTGTCTGCTTATCATTATCAATAATTCAGATAATCTCGCCCCACTTCCCTCTCCTCCAGCGCCCATCCGTAAGATTCGTATCGGAGGCTCCCGGCTGCTTCAGATCAAAGGGGCTCGCAGTTTCCGCGTAAAAAAAGGAGGCTCTCTGTCCTCCATACGCCGGGCCGGGAGCCTCAAGAGCACCAAGATGCCCCGGCAGGACTCCGAGTCAGAGAACGAAGAAGGGCTGCTATCACAAACACACAGCAGGGACACTGTTACTGACATAGGTAAGACATATTTTCCCTCTGTTTTAAGAGATAAAATGATATATTTTAAACATGTGCATGTTCTTGCTTCCTGTTGCAGGCAGTCCCTTTAGCACCAGTGAACCCAGCATAGAACCAGAGGGCCAGGGCTCAGGAGGAGCAGAGGACAACTACCACCGCAACATGTCCTGGCTCCACGTATGCGCCTTTAGTATGTGTGGAAGTGTATAGTGTGCGTGCGGTGTTGGTGTTTTCCATCCTACACACTGACTCCCCCTCCCTTCTGCTCTCTCTCGGCTCAGATCATGATCCTGCTCTGCAACCAGCAGAGTTTCATCTGTACCCATATAGATTTCTGCCACCCACGCTGCTACCAGCACCACAGTCGCTCCTGTGCCCGTCTGGTCCGTGCCATCAAGCTTGTGTACGGCGAGACGGTGGACAGCTTGAGAGAGGACAGCGCATCCTCTGGTAACATTGGAGCACGTGCCAAGAAGAGTAAAGAGGTGGGTTTCACCAACTGTCCATCCAACCATCCTGTTCTAAACTTTCGTCGTGTTTGCGGTGGTTTATGAAAGCGTGTGTGCCTTTTTAGTGTTCAGACAAGTCTTGCCTGAGGACCCCATCCATGAAGAGAAGACCCAATGACACCAACACAGAAGGGAAGAAGGACACAGGCATGCTCAAGTACATCCGCAACCAGGTGAAGTGGTTTTATCAGAGAGTTCATTATTCAGATTAAGTCTTCTCAAAATAATGGATGAAGCCGCAAAGGAAATTTCAAGAACGGTGCTAAAATAACTATCCATAACAAAACCGCTGTTAATCAGATTGTCTTTATTGTTGTTTTTCAGGTGATGAGCCTGTCACCTGCCCCACTTTCGCTGCTGATCAAGGCAGCTCCCATCCTGACTGACGATATGTATGGAGACATCCAGCCTGCAGCCTGGGAACTCTTGCTCAGCGTGGATGAACATATGGCAGCTGCTGCTGGTGAGTCGGCCATCAGGCTGTGCATCAGTGATCTGTGGGTCTCCTCTGTAGGCTGTTCTGCCCTTCAGAGTTTTCCATGATTTTAGATTATGATATGATACATGAAGTACTTTATTTTATTTGACTTAAGTTAGCTTTACTCTCATAGTGTGTGAAACATTTTGTCCTAGATATTCAGATACTTTATATTCTGACATGTTGCCATCCTTTTTGCCATTTTGCCCATCCTTTAAATCCTTTCTTCCCTTCCTATTTTATTTTGCTCTCTATCATAACATACCTCTTTTCATCCTCTTTCCACACTTTGACCTTTTTGACATCCTTTCTTTTGGCTTCAACCACATTTTACCTTCCACTTTCCTGCCCTTTCCATCTCTGCCTCCTTTGTGTGTCCTTACTCTTGCCCACTTCACTCCCTTTTCGCTTTTTTTCATTTCTGCCTCTCCTCATTTCTCCCACCTCCACCCTCTCTGAATCCCCTCCAGCTGCCATGTTCCTTCTGTGTGCGGTAAAGGTCCCCGACGCGGTGACCGAAATGATGATGGCGGAGTTCCAGCACCAGGAGGCCTGCCAGCGCATCAACTCCGTCCTGAAGTTCTACACACTGTGGCGTTTCCGCTACCAGGTGTGGCCTCGCATGGAGGAAGGAGCCCAGCAGATCTTTAAGGTACAAAAGAGAAAGTTGTGTTTCCACTTTGTCCCTAAAAGGGTTGTCCAGAAGGGTTAATACTTGGTTCTTACAAGACTCTATGCTAGCACAGTTAGCTCTCATAGGGCTAAACATTTTATATCGTCTCACAAAACTAGGCTACTTTGACTCATGTTGTACTATATTTATCTTTTGTTTCAGATCCCTCCACCCAGCATCAATTTCACTCTGCCATCTCCTATACTGGGCATGCCCTGTGTCCCCATATTCGACCCCCCCTGGGTGCCCCAGAACACAGGCAGCGTCCAGGACCCAATCAATGAAGACCAGTCTGTAAGTCCGAGCCCCTTGTTCAAGTGGCTTGCCTAATATGCATATATTTACCGCTTTGTAACAAAAACTTTCAACAATTGCTATAACATTGCATTTTTAGTAGTATTAACATGTATTCACATATTTTTTAATCACTTTTAATATGTAAAAAAAACAAACCACCAAAAAAATCATACCACCTTTCAAATGCACCAGTGGCTGTGACATCACAAACAAACTGACCTGGGGTTGGGTAGTCAGGTTGTTTTAGATTCAATGTAAATTAAAGGGTCTGTTCACTCAAAAAAAAAAAAAAACATTGTATCCCTTACCTATTGGTATCTAGCCATGCAGATTGCTTTTATTTCTTTGGTCCAGGTTTTGAGAGATCCAGATTATTCAGAGTATTAGGGGGACACTGTTTATGGATTTAATGGATTGCCGTGAAATTTTGCACGAACATTCATGGTTTCCAGGAGATTAATCCTGCTGACTTGTGGTGATCCCCTGACGTTTGCTCTAGTGCCACCATAAGGTTGACATTTGTGATTTTAAATCCAATGTCTCACAACACAACTATTGCTAAGTCAAAATGTTTTGACCTGATAATGGTTACATTTTATACTTTGGATTATCTGCAAAACGAATGACTTTCCCAGCAGCCTCAGCTGTACTACGTTAGCATGGTAACATGCTAAACTAAGATGGTGAACATGGTAAGCATTACTAAATATCAGCATGTTGTCATTGTGACAGCAACGACGTTAGCAAGTACAGCATCACAGAGCCACTAGCATGACTGTGGACTCTTTTAAACAGAAACATACTGTATGTGGTACTGCACTAATTAAATCCAATTGCCTCCATTCTATTCTATTATATCTATCAGACAGATGTCACAAAATGCAGTCAAACTAAATCTAAACTTTCAGCATGGTTAGATACAACTAGGGGTAAGAAAACGTGTTTCATTATTAAGGTGAACTGGCACTTTAAATCCCATGACCTGTAGAAAAAAAAAAGAAAAACATGTCAGTTTTTAATAGTGTGTATCTTATTTTGACACTCATTTTGGACTGAGTCCTGCTTAACCCCACAACGCACCAAAAGCACATACAATGCACTTTAGACTGCTTTAAAATACATTTGTTGTCGCTATGCAAGTGTAATGTGGACAACTGCACCAAGAAATCTGCCAATTCAACAAAAAATAGATGTAACACATATCTGAGGTTAGAATGGTCATTCAAAGTAGTAAAAACCGATTTCTTGGTGTTTCCTTTTACTTTCTTGTCTTTTTTTATTGAAAAGCATGTTTATCAAAATATGTTTAATAGATTTTGATGACGACCTGCGAGCACCTGTTCTATAATTTATCTATCGACTGTCTTTGTTTTTAGTACTCCACATTAATTCAGTCAGTCCATACCATAGTAAGTTGGTATTTCTGTCCGGATGTTTGTGCTGATGCATCTTGTTACCTCAGATCATTAATGACAGGAGGGAAAATGTGTTTGTAGCCTATTGGGAACTGTAGTTTTTTTTTTTTTTTTCTATCATGGATCAGAAACTGGGGTAGTTTCATGGGTCATTTCAGATATTTGCATCTTGATCAGTGATACACACCACACTCAGAAAAAGTACTAACACTTGCTCTGATTGTACGACAGCAAAAAAAATAACAGCATGCATCGGACATTCATACATTTTGTGTGTGTTGTGCTGTTTATGCATGGTCATTGGATGAGAATGACTTTGCTGTGTATGTTTTTCACAACATGTGTTCAGCCTATTTGGATGTGTATGAGCCCTCGTGTGAATGCTGTGAGGCATTTACTGTACACAAGATACAGTAAATTCTCCAAATTCCAGTCTGGGTACATTTATTTGTGTCACAATTTGTCATGATTGAAATCTTTCCTATTCAATACTTCAACAGTGTTGTTCGTGATGCTCAGGATGGCATTAGAGCATGAGATCAATGTGCTGGAGGAGAGTTACTGTATTAATGTGTTGTCCGGTCATTTTACATTACAAAATGCTCCTCAGATGTAACCGTGAGCCTAGAATAGCTGTGCACACACGTTCCCGAAAGTTTTTTAAACTGTCAATTTTGTATTTTTTGCATTTGTGCACTACCTCATTCTGAACCTTCTGTATGTCTCCACCCGCTGTTCTACCTCTGTGCTGTTTGATCCAACTTCACCCTCCATCCCACCCTTTCCAGAAATCCTTCTCAGCGCGGGCGGTGTCGCGCTCCCACCAGCGAGCCGAGCACATCCTAAAGAACCTGCAGCAGGAGGAGGAGAAGCGGCGTCTGGGCCGCGAGGCCAGCATCATCACGGCCATCCCCGTGGCTCAGGAGTCCTGCTACGAGCCCACGTGCAGCCCCCCGCCTGAGCAGGAGGAAGAAGGTGGGTCTACAAGTACCAGGCACACAAGCATATATTACGCAGAAATACAAACGTTTGGTGGGGATTTGCCTGCTGACAGAGCTATGCCCTGATAGCATGTTGTTTTTTTTCCTGTGTCTGTACTGATCATGTTGGGCATTGATCCCGCCAGCAGAAGAAGTGGTGAACCTGGCATCACGCCGTCTGTCTGTCAGCCCATCCTGCGCCTCCAGTAACTCCCACAGGAACTACTCTTTCCGTCGGGGCTCTGTGTGGTCCGTCCGCTCATTGGCCAGTGCTGAAGGTATGAAAACAAAGAATCCCTGTCGACGGGAAACTTTTATCAAACCTCTTTTGTTTGCTCACTTTTAAAGTTAAACTTGAGCTTATCTTCCTTCATGTTTTTTTTGCCAGAGGAAGAGAACACAACAGAACACACTCCTACTCACCACATGTTACAGCCGCCCCAAGCCGTCTTCCCAGCATGCATCTGTGCCGCAGTCCTACCGATAGTGCACCTCATGGAGGACGGGGAAGTTCGAGAGGATGGCGTGGCTGGTAGGTGTCATTTGCTTTAGATTTATTGTTGAAAAAAAGAGATACATTTCACTCAGTTAAATATTTTATTAACACACTATCGGACCCCACATGAAAAATATATTTATTGATATAATCTCTCTGCATTATGTCATCAATTAGTTTGCAGAAGATGCACTTGCATCAACTTTTTTATGTGCGGGGCCGGTATTTGGTCACATACTGTATATGCAAAATATTTCCTTCAATGTGTCTTTAGTGAGTGCTGTTGCCCAACAAATCCTATGGAACTGTCTGATTGAAGATCCGGCCCTGGTTCTCCGCCACTTCCTGGAAAAACTAACAGTGAGCAACCGACAGGTAAGTGAACATACACAATATCCGAATCTGAAGTGGCTTTTCTTCTCAGTTACACTGTAAGTTAATGATAAGTGCACAAGCTAAAGGCTTAAAATGGGAAATGTGACACGACTTGTATTCTGTATAAACTGAAGCATATGTTATTTAATCACTACTTAAAGCACTTCTGGTTATAGGCTAACTACATTTTGTTGCTATATACATGTACTTGTGACATGTGCAATGACAATACAGTTGAATAATAATAATAATAATAATAATAATAATAATTCTTTGTGTTGTTATGCCAGGATGAGCTGATGTACATGCTGAGGAAGCTCCTGCTCAACATTGGAGATTTGCCGGCCCAGACCTCTCATATCCTCTTCAACTACCTGGTGAAGAAATAATACTTTACCTTTTACGGGTTTTTTTTAATCCTCAATACTCTTTAAACTCTCAGTTAACCATCATTTCTCTCAAACGGTTCTCCCCCTCTAGGTGGGACTTATCATGTATTTTGTTCGGACTCCGTGTGAGTGGGGAATGGACGCCATCTCGGCCACGCTGACCTTCCTATGGGAGGTGGTCGGCTATGTGGAGGGGCTCTTCTTCAAGGACCTCAAGCAGACCATGAAGAAGGAGCAGTGTGAGGTCAAACTGCTGGTCACAGCATCCATGCCAGGTGATCTCGCTGATCCTTTGATTCGTTTAAGGGCGTTTTCACACCTATAGTTCATTTGCTCTGGTCCGAATCACTTGAGTTTGTAAACTTGGAGCGATTTATTTTTTTTGTTTCACACCGAAAAATTCAAGCGTACAAAAAATGTGTCATTACAAACCACGCAGGAACGTTCACTCCGCTTAGCGGTCAGAGGGAGGGACTTACTTGCTGGGGAGGGAGCAAGAAAGTAAATACAGAAAGAATGTCCTGCGTTCTGGACTAGTGCATATTTCTTGCATCTCTATGGTCAAACCATCATTTCATTTAAATAATCAGACATTGTTTTGCGAGCTACATTACTACGTCTGCTCTGGTCACCGATGCTTCTCTCTGCTGTGCCGGTGTCTGTCTCCAACACTTAAGCGGTGGCTTGTTTGACCATGGAAATTCGAGTGGCCGCAGTATATTTCTGTGAGAGAAACATCGCAAGCCGCTACAGTTTGCACGTTCTGTCGCATCGCAGATTGCAAAGCACACCTGGTTACAGGAGCCATTTAGCTCAGACTTGCAGAGTACACAGTTGTTGTGGTTCACGGGCGAATCACGTTCTCACCACAAACAAACCAACCAGAGTTTGATTAAAAGCGTACCGAGACCTGCTTGATGAAGTGGTCTCGGTACGCTTGTTTGGTCCGCTTTTGGTGCGCATCCGAGTGCGTTTGCTGCATTCACACCTGCCCAAACGAAGCGCACCAAGGGGGAAAACAAACTCTAGTGCGATTCAACCATACTCAATGAGGCAGGTGTGAAAGCCCCCTTAGATCACATTGAGATAACATGCACAATGGAGATGTACAGTAGCTGAGACAGATGCCCTAAAGAACCCTACATTTAATTTAATCAGGATGATGTCAATAATATTTGCAATTTCCTTCTGCATTGTTGGTGCAGGAACCAAAACACTGGTGGTGCACGGGCAGAACGAATGTGACATCCCAACACAGCTTCCAGTCCATGAAGATACTCAGTTTGAAGCCCTGCTCAAGGTAAGGACACCAGTGGTGGGGAGAAGTAGCCTGATCCTTTACTTAAGTAAAAGTACCAGTACAACATCGTAAAAACACTTCATTACAAAGAAAAAAAGTCCTGCATTCAAAATCTTATTAATGTACTTAAAATATCAAAAGTAAAAGTACCCATGTGAGTCATATGTTATGAGATTATTAGATTTCAGGGGAGAGCAAACCTCTCTGCATACATGGAAAGCCTTAAGCGGGGAGAGCAGCAGTGCAGGATCCCCATAGTGTACAGAACAGAGCAGCATTAATGACAGAGACATGACATTGATTAAGTCAGACAACATCAATTTAAAAGGAGGAGCTGGGGTGGAGGTGGGTTGCAAGCGCTAGCAGAGATGCAGCAAGGTAGGCGTGGAAAATGGAGTGCTCTAATTGGAAATCCATTCAAAAGAGGGAATCAGCTGAGCAAGGTGTGCTGGCTTAGGAACTGTCAGCTATGAGCTGAGATAATAGCCGAGCTCGACTCCGTGACCTGCCAGAATTTACGCTCTGCTTCATTTTTAGTATTGATGCATCAATGTGTAAGCACTGGTTTGACTGAAGTAAACTTACAGAAGATGGTATTTTCTCCCCCAAACCAGGAATGCTTGGAATTCTTCAACATTCCCGAGGCCAGATCAGCACACTACTTCCTCATGGACAAACGATGGAACCTTATCCATTACAGCAAGGTAGGTACATTAGGTTTATCTTGGTGTAGCTAGTTATGGAAGATATATATTCATATGTAAACCATGTACAGCAGTTAGTAGAAAAGGAGCTGGGCTGGACTTGCTCTTCTTGTTTTTTGAGGTAGTATTTTAACATTTGTTGTCTACTCTCCAATTAAATGTTGCTGTCTACCTACTCCAGACATATGTAAGAGACATCTACCCCTTCCGGAGATCAGTCTCTCCTCAGCTCAACCTGGTCCACATGCTGCCTGAGAAAGGACAGGAGCTTATCCAGAAACAGGTGTGGCAGATCTTTTATATTAGACTATTATATTTTGGCTCTATGACATTAGTTTGCTGGATTAAATCAACACCCTTTAGAAATAGAGAACAGAGTGGTAACATGGTAAAAACATGGTCAGGGTGTCTCCTTTTTTTTCTCATGCCGTTTCTTTTGACTTCTTTGTTCATTTTCTAGGTGTTTTCCCGTAAACTAGAGGAAGTTGGCCGGGTCCTCTTCCTCATCTCCCTCACACAACACATGCCAGCCGTGCACAAGCAATCCCACGTCTCCCTGCTGCAGGAAGACCTCCTTCGTCTGCCGTCCTTCCCACGGACCGCCATCGATGCAGAGTTCTCACTGGCCAATGAGCCACAAGGTGAGACAGACTCCAACTGTATCATCAGGCACTTCCATTCTAGGTCATATTATATGCTTAGACTTTTTAACCACCAATATCCCAGGTAAGGAGCTGTTTGGATTGGACACCCTCCACAAGGTGCTGTGGATCAAGCTGCTGGAGGAAATGTTTCTAGGCATGCCCAGTGAGTACCCGTGGGGCGACGAGATGATGCTGTTCCTTAACGTTTTCAACGGGGCTCTGCTGCTGCACCCAGAGGACAGCGCCCTCCTCAGGCAGTACACAGCCACCGCCATCAACACCGCCGTTCACTTCAACCACCTGTTCTCCCTGAGCGGTTACCAGTGGATCCTGCCAACCATGCTGCAGGTACGAATACATGCATCCTGCAGCGCTTTATATTGTTAAAATGTTTAATAGGAGACACTATACAACTTGTTTAACGTACATAGCACGCATCCCCCAAAAGCAAACAAAACAACACATACACAAAAAATATATATATATTATTTTTTAGACACCATACATTGGTGATTACATACCTTGCTAAAACAGTGTGCTCTCTGTGTTGTTATGACAGGTCTATGCTGACTATGAGAGCGACCCTTTACTGAGGCAGGGCATCGAGTTCTGTTGCCGGCAGTTTTACATCCTCCACCGCAAACCCTTCACCCTGCAGCTGTTTGCCAGTGTGGCTCCGTTGCTGGAATTCACAGTAAGACTACTGAGACTACACACATGCACATATTCAAATTCATGGGTATTTTAAGTTTTTTGTGTGTGCATTTTTGCCTCCTTAAAGTAGCTACGAGGAACTTTCAGTTTGTGTTGATTCTAGGGGCCCCATTGGACAAAAATGTTGCATACGGTAACTTAGCTTACTTTGGATGTATCGTGAGCTAAACCGGGTGTCACTGTCACTGTGTCATGAGCCAAATCATTAGCAAGAGTTTGTTGTAGCAACCAACATAATAATAATAATAATGATCATAACAATAACTTAGATTTATATAGCGCATTTCATGAAACCCAAGGGTACTTTACACAAGGACAAGGGTCTGCCTGCCGTAAATCATTTTGTGACTTTGTGGGAAAAATCAGACCGGGACAAAGGCATTAATAAAAACTATATAAAAATAGCGTTCTTTTCACTGTTAGTCTCAATTGCTGTTACAGGTCATTTATGATCATCAGATTGAACATGAAACAGTTCCAGACACATTTAAAAGTTCCTTGTAGCTACTTTAATGCACACATAAAGGTATGTTTTTATATTTCTGGATGTCTGCGATTTGTGAATTTCTCTGTCTTCGTCTCCCATCCCAGACCAGCACCAGCACTGGTTTGTCTAAAGGAGTGTCAGCTCAGTGTCTGTTTGACCTGCTGGTCTCTCTGGAGGGTGAGACCCAGGATGCCCTGGATGCTCTGGAGCTGGTTAAGGCTGAGAAACCTCTACGATCTCTAGGTACGTATTGTTTGTCTTTTATTTAAGATATAAACCTTCATTATTTATGGAAAGCTTTTTTTTTGTTTCAGATTTTTGTTATGGTAATGAGGACTTGGCCTTTTCCATCAGCGAGGCCATCAAGCTGTGTGTCACCGTGGTTGCCTACGCCCCTGAATCCTTCAGGAGGTATGGAAACATATCGAGGAGGCATTGAGGATACCTCCTCTCTTCTTGTATCTGCATCTTTTCCACAGCGATTGTATTCTGTTCTCTAATGCTCTGCATGTATCTCTCCAGTCTCCAGATGCTGATGGTGCTGGAGGCCTTGGTCCCCTGCCACCTCCAGAAGCTGAAGAGCAATACGATTACAATGGAGTCGGCCTCGGCTGCCAGGGATGAGATTGCAGCCATCGCTGCTCTGGCCACATCCCTGCAGGCTCTCCTCTACAGCTCAGAGACCCTCACAAGGTCTGACTCTGACCCATGCAACAAAGAAAACATTGTGCATTTGTGCATAAGGATGTGATGTCCTTTTAGCTGCTTTTAATCCTCATAACATTATCCACACCTCACGCACAGGCCCATGACGGCACCCCAGATGTCCCGCTGTGATCAGGGCCATAAGGGAGGCACTACAGCTAACCACGCCATGTCAGGAGGGGTCAACACCAGGTCAGGACTACACCATGATCAATTGTGGGAGATGATTTAACTCACTTTGTGTCGGCCCCAGAATAGATGCCTTGAGTCCTGTTTGTATGCATGTTCCCAGGGACAACCTCCACCTGTTGGAGGAGGGCCAGGGCATGCCGAGGGAGGAGCTGGACGAGCGCAACGCCAGGGAGGAGTTTCGCCGACCACGGGAGTCCCTGTTAAACATCTGCACCGAGTTTTACAAACACTGCGGGCCGCGGCTCAAAATCCTGCAGAACGTCGCCGGTGAGCCGCGGGTCACGGCACTGGAGCTGCTGGACATCAAGTCCCACATGAGGTGATGAAATTTACTCATGACTAACTTCATCTTTGACCAGATTTATTAGTTAAAGTTTACAAGTTGATTGCAATCCCTCAAAAGACGGGAGGGAAGAGTGTGACTCATCAATATAATAAGAATATATCTTTATTTCAGACTCACAAGTAGGTCCATAGCAAGAAATATATAAAAGAAATGTATAAAAATACACATACGTACAAAATACAACACATCTGTCATTTTAAGAATTTGTGTGCAAGTTGTCATGCCAGAGTTTGAATAAGAATCGAAAGCAGCACTTCCTAGGACTTGTTAGAGCCTCCATGATGCTATTTTCTGACTCATCCAAACAACAAATAAATGTATACATTAATTGTCTCCATAGTACCTCACATAGTCACCTCATGTAGAAACACCAGCTTTTACAAACAGATAGAAATAGAATAAAAACGGAAAATAACTTTTTCATGCAATTTGCTTTTCAGCCTTTCATTAGATCCAGTTTTCCAGATGTTTTGACATATCTGACATGCCATAGGTTATTGATTCTGTTGTTGTATAGTACTATAGCACTATTAAGTTGCACTAAAGGTGTGTGTGTGTGTGTGTGTGTGTGTGTGTGTGTGTGTGTGTGTGTGTGTGTGTGTGTGTGTGTGTGTGTGTGTGTGTGTGTGTGTGTGTGCGTGTGTGTGTGTGTGTGTGTGTCTCTTTCCCAGACTGGCGGAGATCGCCCACGCCCTGCTAAAGCTAGCGCCCTACGACACCTTGACCATGGAGAGCCGAGGGCTGCGCCGCTACATCATGGAGATGCTGCCCATCACCGACTGGTCGTCCGAGGCTGTCCGCCCCGCCCTCATCCTCATCCTGAAGAGGCTGGACCGCATGTTCAACAAGATCCACAAGATGCCTACGCTCAGGTGCGCTCGCCCACAGGCATTATGCACCAGGTCTGTTGAATACAATCCCTCTTCTCTGTCTCCCTGTGAGTGTATCGTGCTGTGCCGGTGCCGTGATGTGTCCAGTAGATAGACGGCTTTCTTGGCACTGTCCTCTGTAGCGCTGCCTTCGTGGGTGCTGTACCGTAAGTGCTGCTGTGGCGTGTTTTCGTGCGCGTACTTGTGGGCGAGCTTGTGCGCGAGATCAGGGCCATAAGTGTAAGTGGGTGCGTGAGGATGTGTGTACTAACGATGGATCCCCAGCAGTGGTCCCTCTAAGCCAGTTTACAGTCTTGTGTCATGAAAGATGATTTCAGACAAACACCACAGTCGCAGATTTGACTGGTGATGTGGCAAGAGTAATGCAGTTAAAGGTAATTCATTTATTTTTTTCCCTCACCATGTGGAAATAATTGGGATCATTCTTTACACAAGCACACTTTATCGCGCTTTTTCATTATTACGCATTCAGAGATATTGATGCTCATACTTTATACTAAGGTTCTTTTAATGCTTGTTTTAAAAGTTTTACTAAATTGCATTGTTACGATCTATCGCAACAGTTAAAAAGAAAATGTATTATTGTGGATTGGTCACTGATTGCCATCCCTACAATAAGAAAATTAAATATATATATATATATATATATATATATATATATATATATAATAAAAATAATAATATTAATATTAATAATAAACTTTATTTGTATAGTTCATACCTACAAGCAGCTCAAAGAGCATTACATCAAATTGAAAAGGAAGAAAACATTCAGTGTAATTCAAACAATGGAAATTGAATTTACATTTAAGCGAATGAACTAAAATTAAACATTTTAGTGAGATTCAATGAAATTAAGCAACGCTTACAGAATTTAAGTATGCACCAGGTCTGATGAATACATGTCAGACTAAAAAAGGTATTCAGCAGTTTTTGTCCATGGCTGCCTTTCAATACTACTTTGTCATAACTCTTAATCCATTTACTACTGTAATCCTGGATGGAGTACAGAAGGTACAAATGAAGGTGCACAACTATTCAGGGTTTTAATCAATAATATATCGGTCCAGTACGTACAGCAATAGTACAAATACTGCCCTACTGCAGCAAAAACAAATAACAGCGGCGCACCTGCGTCCTCTTCCATGACATAAGACTGCTGGCTCAGAAGGAACACTGGTCACAGGTGTATGCTTCACACCAGGATATGTTGCTGCAGTGTTTTAGCTGGCTATGTTTGTGAGCTTTGCAATATTTGTTGTCAGTATGGCCTTTACTACAGTCATGAAGGTGATGATTATATGGCGGATTAATGGTGTGGTAAGTATTTCACCAGTATCCCTCTGATGGTTTTCTTCCCTGCTATAAAGATTTGATATATTTTCCTGGTCAACAGCTTTCATTTACATGACACAAATTAGTTTGGTTTTTAGTTTAGCTTTTAACTCATAAAAATGTGCTTTTTTTGGGGGGGGGGGTGTGGTGTGGTGTTGATTGGGTGGGTGTTCTCCAGGAGACAGGTGGAGTGGGAGGCGGCCAGCAACCTGATCGAGGGCATCTGCCTGACCCTGCAGCGACAGCCAATCATCTCTTTCCTCCCACACCTTCGCTCGCTGATCAACGTCTGTGTCAACCTGGTATGGAAACAAACAGGCGCGCAAGACTTCACAAATCGTTTTATTTAATGTTTGGAGTTTTGGCATTTATTTGTGTGTTGTCAGGTGATGGGTGTGGTTGGTCCCTCCAGCGTGGCAGATGGGCTTCCTCTTCTCCACCTCAGCCCTTACCTATCCCCACCGCTGCCCTTCAGCACGGCAGTGGTGCGACTGGTTGCCCTGCAGATCCAGGTAGGCGTCAGTTTAACTCATCTGACTCCTCATTGGACATCCATTCATCAGAAACACTTAATTGTCCAATGTCTGATTTTTGTTTCCTCCATTTTTTCCTTGTCCTAGGCCTTGAAGGAGGACTTTCCTCTGAGCCATGTGATCTCACCTTTCACCAATCAGGAGAGGCGAGAGGGGATGCTGCTCAACCTGCTCATTCCCTTTGTGCTCACTGTGGGCTCTGGAAGCAAAGGTAAAAGTTGTTTTGTTTTCTGTTTGAGACAGCTCTTAGGTAGTCTCATATTGCCAGACCTTCCTCCACAGCGCTGCAGAGGAGGGAGGGTCTGGCTAGTCCACAAAGCATTCCGGAATGGGAGAAAAACGTGCTCTGGTTTATTGGCATGTCTTTAAACCAATCACAGTCGTCTTGGGCGGTTTCAGAGCCCCGCTGCCGCTGCAAAATAGCCTCGGGAAGGAACTTGTTTTGGTGGAACGTGTGTACGTTCAAAGGTTGTTTTAGTCGTGCAACAGAAAAGTCAGATTGGACAGATAGTCTAGCTAGCTGTCTGGATTTACCCTGCAGAGATCTGAGGAGCAGTTAACCACAGTCCTCAGAAATCCACCGGAGGTTAGAATTCCAACACAAAGAAAGTGGAATTTCCGGAAGCAACGGACCAATCCCGGAAGTGGAACGTCGTGGATATAGACTAGCTCTTAGGTTGTTTTTAAGATGCTGTTTTAGGTTATTTATATTTCATATTGGCATAATGACTTAGTGTACACACGTTATCAGTTTTATTTCATTAGTCTCACTGTTGGTGCTTTCCTGGTTACATAGAATAAAAACATAAACATACATAAATCAAATTGTACCATAGCATGTCTATGTTCAAAATCAAATGTCTGTCTGTTTCCCCTTTGCAGATAGCCCACACCTGGAGCAGCCTGAGATCTTCCTGCTCCTCCAGACGGTCATCAATATCCTCCTGCCTCCTCGGATCATCTCCACCTCCCGCACCAAGAACTTCATGCTGGACGCTTCCCCGGCTCACTGCTCCACCCCGGGCGACACAGGGAAGGATCTGCGCAGAGAGGGATTAGCAGAGTCCACCAGCCAGGCTGCATATCTGGGTATGGATCCGAAGAAGTGACAGCATTTTATGTCTGCTTTTGTCCCTACCACGCACTTTCCCTTCTCATCCTCTTTCGTCCCTCTACAGCTCTAAAGGTGGTGTTGGTTTGCTTTGAGCGCTCATTGGGAAACCAGTGGTACCGGCTGAGCCTGCAGGTGAAAGAGATGGCTCTGAGAAAGGTGGGCGGCTTGGCCTTCTGGGACTTCATTGACTTCATTGTCCGAACCCGTATCCCTATCTTTGTCCTGCTGAGACCCTTCATACAGTGCAAGGTAAAGGCCCAGTGAATTTCCTTCTGCTCATTTGTTCATTCACTTTAATTGTGGGTGCACTTGTGTACCATGTTCCTGTTTGTCTTCCACTGGTTTATGCATGTTCATTTTCGTCTAGTTGTTGACACAGCCCGCTGACTCGCAGGAGGAGATTACAGCACGTCACCACATCGCTGACCAGCTGGAGCGAAGATTCATCCCGCGACCTCTCTGCAAAAGCTCCCTGTTTGCCGAGTTTAATAATGAACTCAAGATCCTCAAGGAGGCTGTGCACAGCGGCTCCGGTCAGACACTTATTTTGAAACAAATATTAGCATTTCCTTCATTTTTAAAGTTGTGGAAGTCTGTCTTTTTTTCATGTTCTGAATCTGAATTTATCAGATGATTCCTCGTATTGTAAACTTACATTTAAACCTGTGCGTTTCCGTTTGACCTGCCCCTAAACCAACAGCTTACCAGGGCAAGACGTCCATCAGCACAGTGGGCACCTCGACATCAGCATATCGTCTCAGTTTAGCCACAATGTCGCGCTCCAACACGGGCACCGGTACAGTTTGGGAGCAGGACAGCCAACCATCACGCCAACCCTCCCAAGACACACTCAGCCGCACCGACGAGGACGACGAAGAGAGTCAGAAACATTCCCATTTTCTTTCACATTTGACATTTATAGAAATTCAAACTGAACTTACCGCCCTCCACCCTTCTCCCTCCAGATGACTCTATGAGTATTCCCAGTGTGGTGAGCGAGCACGAAGCCTTTTTGCCTAGGATGATAGCACAGCGCCGTTTCTCCAGCCACGCCACCGGCTCAGCGTCCTTGCAGCCCGAGGTCCCCCGCGCCACCATGCTGCCCAGCCACAGGTAACATTCCCAACACACACATGCATGCAAAAAAAAAGAAGAAAAAAAAGACATCTTTCTGCTTGTGAAACTCTTGGGTGAGGTGCATTAGAAAGCTAGCATAGGACAAAAAATTCGATCCTGGTTTGTGAGCCTTGAACAATATGCAGGATCTTTTCTTCATTAGTCAAGAGTTGAGCAGGTGTGCAGCCAGGAATAATAACACGGTTTTCTGTTGAAAGCATTCCTGTATTTACTGTTCAAACTGGCTCAATCCGCTGAGGTCAAACTCAACCAAAGAGATTACTTTTGTTTTCAGAGCAGCGCTGCCTTTAAAGCTATAGTGCGTCGATGAACGCCCGTTACATTTAAGCCATTGCCAAATGAGTTGATGCAACGCTAATTAAGCCTATCGGCGCCACAAAACTCTGTATTTCTCAGCATGGCTATGTTCACAGAATGGTGTAGTCCGGCGACTTTGGTGTGCAGCAGCTCGAGTCATGCGTTTCACATTACAGCTGAGAAAGGACAACAGCAGCCTAGAGCTTTGGAGAGTAAGAGGACTGCTGCAACAGGTGAAGGCATGGCTGAAAACCCTCGACATGTTTCAGTCAGTGATTGTACTGCTAAGAAAACACATACATGTACAACAGAAGGAATAAAATCCCCCAAAACAAAGCTAAGACAAACATGGATAACCATTGGTGTGGCTTTTCCTAGTTGGAGCTCTTAAAGAGGTTAGTAATGGGTTTTGTAAAGTAAAGTATTATGAGTAAGTGCGCGATCACCGAAGGCTTGCGTCATGTGGATGCGGCGACAGTGTTGTTATTACTTTGAATTCCTCATGGGTTGGTGACGGAAACTACGCACTATAGCTTTAAGAAATGCTTACGTACGATTCAAATCTTGGCTTGTTTATGTAATATGTAGAATTGATATTTTTGAAAGGATCAGTCAGTCATATGCCACAACCACCAATCCATTTTTTTGTGTATATCTCTGTTGATTTATAATGTCTTTTTGTTCAACAGTCTCAGAGCAGCATTGTGAAGTAGCTAAGTCTCGGTATCTTGGTAAGAATTCTGAAATAAACCAGTCAGAGTCCTGACTTCCCGCCCCGTTGTCTGGGCTCAGGGACTTGGGTGGTGATGGATCTCGACTACACACCCTAAACTCCCATTCTCCCCCTTCGCCCCCCTTTTCACAGTGAACCCAATGTGCTAGATGAGTCCCAGGGCCTTCTGCAGGAGGGTAACCTCTCTAGGTACAGTGGCCCTCTCTCTGTGTGTGTCCCGTTGGTGCGTTCTTGCATCTGTTCGCCAGTGGGAGGGGCATCGCCTTGAGACGGCCCCCTCTATTGGCTGCCTCACCGTTGATCACTCATCCACATCCAATCAAATCGCCCCCCCACTTACCTGTCTCTATCTCTTTCTGTGTGGGTCCGGTGTGCCTTGTCTCTGTCCCTTACTACCCCCTACTTCCTTTTGAGCTCCACACTGACCCTCATCTTCTTAGCTCATCTGCTGTGCTATCCTAACAATCTAGAGAGCCCCCCCCCCCCCCCCCCCCCCCCCCCCCCCCCCCCTCAGCCCCGGGGCCAGTTTCTTCTCTGTTAGCTGTGGGTCTTTACAGTTGATGTGCCATCACTAAAGTCAGCCTCTCTCCCATTGTTGCCATGGTGTTTCATACTGTTTACATGTCTATCAGGCTTCTTGCTGATCAAATTGGGCGTCCTACTCTGGATACCAATCTGTAGGGGCAAGGGGGAACTGGGGTGGCAACCATAATACAAGAACACTTTTGTTATCAAGCTTTGTCCAATTTTGCTTTTCAGAACTTCAAATCTGATCTAGCCGTCTTGGTTCAATGACAAAATAATTGAATGGTGTCACACTTTAAAACATGGGAATTTTAAAAGTAAATCTTTTAAAATGATTTTGTCGGTGTTGCTACTCCAGCCCCTACTCTCCCTTGTTGTGTTTTCAGTGTATGAATCATGGTAGCACTGTGTTTCTGCACTGTGATTGGGTCGCTTGTAACATACTGTGTGTGTCATGTAGTAAGTGAATGGGTAGAATAGCAGCAACATCTTATTGTGGTCAAACATGTGGTCAGTAAGCGAGCACAGCTTGGAATGCTGTGGCCTTTTGGACCCTTCATGCTGATGTATTTTTGTGTGTGTGTGTGTGTGTGTGTGTGTGTGTGTGTGTGTGTGTGTGTGTGTGTGTGTGTGTGTGTGTGTGTGTGTGTGTGTGTGTGTGTGTGTGTGTGTGTGTGTGTGAATGCAAACCTGTGTGCATCTGATTGATTGCACCAGGGTTGCCAGTGTGCAGAGTGAACCGGGCCAGCAGAACCTTCTGATCCAGCCTCCCTTAGGAAGAAAGAGAGGCCTCAGACAGGTGTGGACAACAACTTTGTCTTTCATGTTTTTGTCTAACACACACACACACACACACACATAAGGATAATATGCATACATATACCTAATTGGGTGAAACTGAAGTGCATGTGTACAATATATATATATATTTTTAAATGTAAAAATTACATTTGTCTTGTTATAAATATAAATTCTAAAGGTTTACGTAAAAATGCACAAATGTAAACCCAACTGAAGCTGATATTCTATACTGGATTGGAGTAATTGTGACTTTCCTGCAGTTGAGGCGCCCCCTTCTGTCCATTCCCAAGAATGAACCACGTGGTAGATCTGGAGCGAGGCTTTCTACAACCCGCAGGAGCATCCAGCCAAAGAACAAACCACTGGGTAACAGCACACTTTCCTATGTGTGCGTGCGTGTGTGTGTGTGTGTGTGTGTGTGTGTGTGTGTGTGTGTGTGTGTGTGTGTGTGTGTGTGTGTGTGTGTGTGTGTGTGTGTGTGTGAGATGATACGTTTGTAGATAAGATGATGATTGATGTCTTTTTTAAAACAGCATTAGTGACTCACTGAAAAACTAACCCTGCACTTCAGATCAACACACAACAAGCCAAATCTAGACTATTAAATACTGTTCAAACATCTCCCATTAAAATACTATATTTTACGTCTGTGTGCTGACTTGAACTGACCCATCTTCATCATTCACAACCTCTGTCTTTGTCTTTGTTCCAATGCTGTTTGTTGTACCACCTGTCACCAAACTGACTCTTCTCACTCTGTTCTGTCTCATGCCTTATGTTTCGAAATAAAGAAACTTTATTGGACTGTGAAGGTGAGACACAACCCTTAACCCTTCCTCTCCACCCTGCAACGGCGCACCCCTTTTATCTGCAACCTCACCCAATAGGGCGCTCTGCATGTCTGTCTTGCATCCCCTCCCAGTCCCTGCCTACCTACCCGTCCTGTCCCATCCCTGCCTCCACTCTTTTTGGTGGTGCTGATGTGTTAGCGAGTTGCTAGCTGTGTCCGTTTTGACCATGTGCGCATGCATGTGTGTCCACAGCGCATGGAGACCAAAAGAGGTCAGTCACCTTTACAGAGAGTCAAGGCCAGCAGGGGGCCAGCAAGCCCCCAACTCCCAGTACTACGGACCCTCCATCTGAGGGCAGGAAGGCCAGTCCTGCTCCGTCAAAGTCCCCAACACTGGAAGTGCCTTCTATCTCCTCGGCCACGGTGACTGCCGACCTGCACAGCACACATAACACACAGGTAGGACCAGCAGAGAGAGGACTGGAGCAGGGATGGGTAGGTGACTGTTGAAACAATTCATTTTGGCAAATTCTCATTACCTGATGAAAACCATGCATCCATGCATTTGCTCGTCCTTATATGGAGACCCAAAGTGGTCAATATTAAAATATAATAATAATAATAATAATAATAATAATAATAATAATAATAATAATAATAATCATCTGGATGAGCCAAAATATGGTGAATAACCATGACAAAATGTCCACTTTATTTTAAACAACATCACAGGAACAAAATCTATTCTCCCCAGGTCCCTCCAGGTATAGTCGGCAAGGAGAAGAGAGAGCAGTGGTGCCTCCGCAGCAGTCTCTCCCCTCCTCCCTCCATCTCCCGCCCCTCCACCCCAACACCCCCATCCCGAACCTGCTCGCCGCTGGCCCTATCCCGAACCTGCTCCCCTCTGCAATTGTCCCGCACCTCCTCTCCTGTCCCTCCACCACTCCCGGTGCTGGGCACGGCGCCGGCCCCCGGCCCCCCGTTGCCTCCACCTCTGCCACCAGCCCCTCTCCTGCCGCCACCACCGCCGGGGCCGCCCAGGATCAGAGAAAGCCCCGGGGACGAGGACACGACTGCGCTCCTGCTGCGCAGCGACACCCTGCTGCAGCTCAGCGAGGACGAAGGCACAGAGAACCCCCTCCTCACCCCGCTGCTGTCCCCTCCCTCGCCTCGCCGGTCACCCCGCCGGTCACCCCGCCGGTCACCACGCCGGTTGCCCCTGCCCCTCTCCCCTGTGGACCTTGACCTGGATGAGTCCCACGTTTGACATTGAGAGGGACTGTATTATTGTATCTGTAGCCCAAGCCAAATGCCATACAAATACCTGCAGGGTACGGATAACAGGGAGGCTGTGCTGCATACATTTCAAAAAACAGAAAAAGTGAAATGTTAGATTTTATTGACTGACAATCTAAAAGTACATAGTTAAAAAGAAAAGGAATGTACAGAGAAGTGTGGCTTCTTCTGTTGAAGCCTGCCTCGAGTGTTTCTATAACTCACCGACATGATTTCTATTCCATCTGTATCCCCGAATCCTAAAGCCACTTTCCCTCAGCATTGCCCTGAAACTAAACTGCTCTCTCATCAGTGTAGTTGTTTAGTTTTGACAAAAGTGTACAAAACCATAACCCATTTCCCCTTCCTCCCTCTCTCTGTAGATCTCTTATTGTATCTCTCGAGTGTTGAATATCAACATGAAAATCAGTATGCTCTGTTCTTATGGCTACATACCCCGAGGGTTGAATGTATATTTTAGCAGCAATCTACCTTAGTACTGCTCTCCTTCATCACAGAAACGTGAATTCATGCTGGATTTTTAAATCGACTTGTGCTTGTCTATTCTATCCCGAGATAAAGGTTTTATTTTTTTAATTTAATTTTAGATTAATAATCAATTATAAAAGATCAGACGTGTTTAAAGGATAGATATTTAACAAAGTCATGTGTCTAATACTGTAGATTTGATTGTCTATATTGCTGAGATCTATATAAATTAAGGAAGGAGATGTTATAACTTGTACAAAGTGTGGCTATAATGGAGGGAATGCAGAGAGAATGCAGAAGTTGTATAAACAGTATGTTAAGAGCCATTCTAAAGCTATGGGTAAAATAAGGGCCTTAAATGAAGCAGATGACAGACAATAAATATACAATACAGTATATGTATTTTAAACATTTTATGTGATCATATGGAAGAAATTAGATGTGTTTGTCACTGTCCTGGAAATTGTCTCACCTAGCTAGGTTGTTTCTACAGTGGACAGCTTTCATTATAAACATAATGTCAAACATATATCCCGTTAACTCTGTTTCTACAAGTGTACAATGTGTATTGTGCTGCTCAGTGTCTCAGCAGAATATTTTATTTGTGACCAAAGACGGTATCTTTATCTTGTTGGTATGTTTATCATCTTAAAAAAAAGTCAATTCTGAAGAAGATAGAAAAAAAAACTGAATTTTTATTTTTTACAAAATGACTCAGTCACTTTTCCTGATTTTGCAGTGCTGGGATTGTTTTGTTTTTTTGTGTCTGTGATGTTGTGGTATGCTCAAAACCATTGGGCAGCGAGACTCCTTGTTTTGCAACCGCGATGAAGTCATGCAGTAGATAGCTGTTACCTCGTTGCTCATTCCATGCCTTAACAGAGAAACAAGTCTGTCTGTTTAAATGAGTTCACTGTGTCTGCTGATAACCTCATACCTCCTATATGTCCACTTTTAAGTAGACCATATAGTTGCATAACTGTGGGCAAGTTGTAATCTCACTACTATCTCCTGCTTTCCCCTTTTCATCACTAATGATGATGTTCAATCACATAATACAGGATCAATATGTGCCATAATTTACACCAATGCACTGTGAGTGTTTTGTTCTTGGCTGCTTATCTATACTATATGTCAGTGCTGTACTTAACATTCTTTTGACTTTTAGTGCCACACTAAAAGTATTGTACTCAGTTGGGTACAGACAGATTGTGTACTGTTACACACAGCGGAATACATTATATTATATTATGTATATTATACAGGGGAAATAGAGAGGAAATAATGCAGTTTCTATGGGGGTTGTCTTAATGCAAATATTTAAATTGTATCCTTAATAAAAGTAGCCTACACATTCCTCCCATGTCTAATTTAAGGTAGATTTTACCCAAAATGTTTAACATTACGGCAGATGAAATGCAGTGAGTAAATGTTTATTGTCCTGTCCTCTGTATCCATGTCAAGCTAAGAAATTATCTAATTTTTTACAAAGCAAAACATATCTAGGCCTATCTAAATTCCATAAAACGCACACTAAACCACACGTTTCATGGTTTAAAAGTCTTTAATAAGTATGAATATGTTTTTAGTCAGGGCAATTGAACTGTTCCATTTCAATATAATGTGTCTGTCAAAATGTCATATTTGTGCAAAGTTAGAATAAAGCTACTGTATATCAGAATATTTCTGGATTTGAATATCTAAATAAATGGATATTGTTTACAAGGTTTTTTTATGCTTTCTGTCCATTTCTAACCACGGAGAAGTCAGACATAGTCAAAATAAACATTACAAATACTGTTAATGAAGTTACACTTACCGGTTATTCCCAAATTTGGTGGCAGGAATAGCTCTGCAATATAAGCACCAAGGCAGTTTGATAATCTGGTCCATCTGGATCTGTGATTGCTGCTTACTTACTTGTGATGGTTTCTAAACTGGAGATGCAGAGATGTAGTGTGGGCTTTCTATGGGTTCCAGAACATAGGGTTGAGGGCAATGAGGTGGCAGATAGGGTGGCTGAGGCATGTTTAGGCTGGGATAGTGTAGACGAGCAGGTGCCATTTGAGTGCTGCAGCATCATCAGTGAGAGACGCAAGAGTGGGATACAGACAGCAGAGGAAGAAAGTTATACAGCATCAGTGTAACCTGGCAACAGAGTGAACGTGCCTCGGAAGTATGAGATCAAATTGAAAATACTAAAGGCTGTCACTGCGGACTAGCAAGTGGGTGCTAGTTTAGTGTGAAGGCACAGAGATGGCAATGTGGAGACTGTAGAGACATCTGTGCAACATCATGTCTAGATTTGAGAAGCCGCCTAGGCCAGAATTGAATACTGTACTTGGCACATACATATATACTTCACTTGCGCATACATGAATACTTCACTTGTGCATATATATATATATATATATATATATATATATATATATATATATATACAGTGG
This sequence comes from Gymnocephalus cernua, assembly GCA_023631565.1. Lineage (NCBI taxonomy): Eukaryota > Metazoa > Chordata > Actinopteri > Perciformes > Percidae > Gymnocephalus > Gymnocephalus cernua. Next base: position 12,445,985 of record CM042448.1, on the reverse strand, counting down.
TGCTCATAAGTTTACATACCCATGCTAAAGTTGACTAAAAAGGGGAATAAAAAAACATCTTTTGGAAATTGATCTTAATGCCTTAATTAAAAACATTAGGAAAAATTCAACCTCTAAGGACATCAATTTTCTTTGTGAATGAATAATAATAATAATGAATAATAATAATGATTATAATGTTCCTTAAAATACAGGGGCCATAAGTATACATATCCCTATGTTAAATTCCCATAGAGGCAGGCAGATTTTTATTTTTAAAGGCCAGTTATTTCCTGGATCCAGGATACTATGCATCCTGATAAAGTTCCCTGGTCCTTTGGAGTTAAAATAGCCCCACATCATCACATACCCTTCACCATACCTAGAGATTGGCATGGGGTACTTTCCATAAAATCATCTCTCAATGCAAATCAAACCAGCTATTAGGCTAACTGAAATAAAACCATGCCAATCTCTAGGTATGGTGAAAGGTATGTGATGATATATTTTCTGACCTAGTAACTTATTTATTGATTACTTTACTGACTTGTGTTTATCATAAGACTTTCACTCAGGAGGTAATCCATCATAGCAGTCAATATTGCAGCTCAGATAAAACTCCTGAGACAGCTTTAGCTGAGCTGCATTATTGACTGCCATAATGCATTTTGCCTCCACCTGTCTCAACTTCTTAATTTATGTTATTGGCACCTTGTTGTAGAAACTTCAAGTTAACGTCACAAAGTTGGGATAAATAAGTATGTTTGTTACAAAAGTTAAGTAAGTAAAGTAATCACTAAATAGGTCACCAGGTCAGCATACTGACCTATGGTCTTGGATAGGACTTGAAACATAAACTCCTGAGTGACAGTCCTGTGCGCAAGTCAAGTATATACATATGCATAAGTCAAGTATATATATGTATGTGCAAGTGGATACTTCACTTGTGCATACATACAGTATTTACTATGTGTGTACAGTATGTGCATGGGGTTGGTGGTTGGGACACAGGACTTTCACTCAGGAGGTTGGGGTTCAAGTCCCATCCAAGACTACAGGGAAAAGACTGCACTGGAGGAAATTATAATGACAAGACTCCGAGTGGATCACACAGGACTGAATGGCACCTTGGTTTTATTGGGGGAAAAGAATAGTGAAAAGTGTGGGGTTAAAGAACATGTCATGAGGTGGAAAGACGGATGTTCAGGAGGCAGGGCGGGAGTGGAATTTGATGGGCATTATGGGATCAGAAGGAGAGGGGATAAGAATCATCAGGAAGGCAATTAAGGCACTAATTACATTTTTAAAAGACCCAGGGTTGATGAGTAGAATTTGAGAAATTGTAAAATGGCATGATGTTACACACTCCTGTACGGTAGGTGGCGGTATGCACCTAAACGTTGTTTGCAATCCGCCATTAAAGCAAGAGCAAAAAGAAGAAGCGTCCAAAACAAACTGGTGGATGCTAGATCAGATCCGCTAGACGTGCGACGTCACAGGACGTGCCTCGTGTCCCGCCTTATTTTGCCTTATTCTGCCTTTGATTGGCTTACCCTGTTATTCTTACCCTAACCAATCCCAACTCCTCACGCGCAGACCTAACTACGTTGGCACGTCTAGCAGATCTGACCTAGCGTTTCAAAAAAGAAATCGCGAATTATTTTCAAGATGGAGTCACGCGTAAGTGTGCTGCAATCAATTGAAAACCGTTTACACTTTTAAAATAACTACTTTTATATGGTCGTGTCCCAGATGTTAACGTATAGTGTTTGCTTAATGCGACCTGCAATGACTTATCCATTTAAAACTGCATCGGATTTTACGTTAACGTTCCATCCATCCACTTTGATGGTTTCTTTCTGTGATTTCCCTTTTAGGTACACATCAGTGTAATGAAAATAAATAACACACCGCAGCTGACACGATGCACGGTGTGCTGTGCCAACTATCATTGCCCCATTTGCCCCACTTCAGTGTACAAGCCCCGGTGTAGGGCAAAGGTTTTGCTGCACATGGAGGTGCATGTAAAAAATGCCATTCAACACGAAGGTTAGTTCACTGAGCCAGCTTGGTACTATGTCACTATCGTTTGTATGGAACTCCTGCTACTTAAGCTTACCAATAGTAACTTTATCTTATAGGGTAAATACATAATGCTGATTGTCCCTTCATAGATTTCTTCATAACAAAATGCCACCAGGCCTGCAGGAGTGGAAGCTGTGGCCACTTCCACTGCCCTTTCTGCCTCAGGACCACAATCAAAAGGCAGGATACCCTGAGGCATTTGCAGATCTGTAGACCACCTCTCCATGGCGACCAGTTAGATGCGGATGCCGACTGCAGAGAGAAGGGCATCACTTCCCAGACAGAGGAGTGCAAAGGTATTAAATCGCTCTTCATTTTCTGTGGAGCTGCATTGGCTGTGTTCATTTAATGCTGTTAATTAATTGTCAGTTTGATTGTTGATTCTCTGCAGCAGGATCTGTGAACCTACCTCATCTCAGCAATGACAAACTGCCTGTATCGGTAAGCATGTTTGTGTTTATAAATAAACTGTGTGTGTGGATGTTTGTGTGTTTTTTCACATTGTGCATATTGTGTGGTGGGTGTGGTGTGTGTCCCTCAGGTACATGATAGTGAAATGCAAGGACCAGGAGATCCAGCAGAGAGACCCCAAGACCCATCGCCAGAATCCGTCTTGCTATTCAGTCCTCGCATGGACAACCCTCCCTGCAGAGTGCCCCGTGCAAAGCTGCCACATGTACTTTGTCCTCACTGTAATGTGCAGTTCCTGAGAAAAAATTTAAAGAAGCACATTTACAGAAAACACTCCGATAAAGCTGTGGGAGACATCACTAATTCCCATGCTGATGTTGATGAGAGGGATAACAAAGATGCTGTGAAAAAGGCATTTCTTGGACCACTTTTGCCACTTCATCTCCAAAAAAAAACCTGGGGCGAAGGGCTCCAAATCAAGTGCGAGACCAGTGAGTGCCAACTGGCCGAGTTGGGTATAGCTGCAGTCTGGAGCCTCTCGTCTCATGCCTGGGCGTATCCAACAGTAAGTTCCTGAGGGTCAGAAATACATATAAGTGTATTGTTTATATGATGAAACCTGCAATGACTTTACCATTTTTGAAACTACATAGAAAAATATCTAAAAATGTATTATGGTAATATGTAGACTGAAAACACTTTTTTATATATAAGTGGGTTAGAAATATATACAGATGAGATGTTACCTAGAGCAGTTTATGGTTGCAGACTTTGATGGTTTCTTTCTGTGATTTTCCTTTTTAGGTACACATCAGTGTAATTAAAAAAAATAACACACCGCAGCTGACACGATGCACGGTGTGCTGTACCAACTATCATTGCCCCATTTGCCCCACTTCAGTGTACAAGCCCCGGTGTAGGGCAAAGGTTTTGCAGCACATGGAGGTGCATGTAAAAAATGCCATTCAACACGAAGGTTAGTTCACTTAATCCGCTTGGAGCTACTGTATGTCACTATCATCTGTATGTTTGTTTGTAACTGCTGCTACTTAGTAAGCTTACCAATAGTAACTTTACATACTAGTCGCTTTATCTTATAGGGTAAATACATAATGCTGATTGTCCCTTCATAGATTTCTTCATAACAAAATGCCACCAGGCCTGCAGGAGTGGAAGCAGTGGCCACTTCCACTGCCCTTTCTGCCTCAGGACCACAATCAAAAGGCAGGATACCCTGCGGCATTTGCAGATCTGTAGGGCACCTCTCCATGGCGACCAGTTAGATGCTGATGCCGACTGCAGAGAGAAGGGCATCACTTCCCAGACAGAGGATTGCAAAGGTATTAAATCGCTCTTCATTTTCTGTGGAGCTGCATTGGCTGTAGGGATGGGCATTCGATTAAATTTTCTACGTCGATCATCGGGAGAATTAATGATCAATTATCGATTAATCATTAATATTTTTATATTAAAATTCATTATTTATTTAACTTTTTATAAATTAAAAACGCAATGAAAATACAAAAATACAGCATGTTTTTACCTTGATGAGATCTTAATTACAAGAAGAACAACGTGTGACAGTTAAACTGGAGGTTTGGCTAAACTTAAAGATATATGCGCTGCGGTGTTTAATTTAGCAGCGGAACCGTGAGAAGCCCCTGACTGCAGACCCGCAGACCTGAATGTGGGCGGAGTTAAACGTTGAACCCCGCCGTCACCGTGTCACCGTCATGGATGTATTAAGAGAAGTGGATACAGTGTTCGGCGGGAAGCCCCGTACGTTCCAATGAGAGTGCTCAAAAGCGCATTAAGACAACATGGAGCTCGATGGACACGCGCACTAGCAACTACTTGTTTGCGTTGTCTTAGCAACCGGTAACAACATGCTCGTTCATGAGCGTGTCTCTTACAAGTGGCGAACTCACAAACTCGCCGTTTTTATTGTCTAAAACATTCACTGACGTTAAACATTGTGTTTTCGTTCATCCACGTTACAAGCTTTACAGCATACAGCCCTCGGGTGTATCATAAGAGAGAACCAAGACAATGTAATCACTATGTCTGTAGTAACGTTGTGTAGGCATATAGCTAGCACCCCTGATGTTAGCAACTAGCTAGCTAGCCGATAGCCCCACAAGTTTGGGAAACGCTAAGACGTTACATCCATGTAACAGGCTTTACAGCACACACACATCCCTCGGATGCATCATAACTTAATAAGATAATACCATGGACGTATTCATATAACCATAACACATGGTGAATTACAACCATCAGCTAGCGCTATTTCGCCACATTCATTAAGGTTTCTTGTCCCTCTTCGGAGAGAAGCCCCTGCGCGTGGAAGGAGACAGGCGGGAGGACGACGGCGGGACGGCGGTACGTGACGGCGGACGTGACGGCGGGGTTCAACGTTTAACTCCGCCCACATTGAGGTCTGAGGGTCTGCAGTCAGGGCTACATGGGAACCATTGCTGCGAGCCGGCGTTGTTAAACAGAGACCCTCGTTTGTTCCAAAATAATGAATAAAAATAATCATGTTCAATAATAACTTAACCATAACTTAACCAAAAACATAATACTACTTAGATCTGACAGGTTTTGTCAAAATGTAACTCAAAACTATCCAAGGCATGGACAAAGCCTAATACAAAATAACCAGTTACTCACATAGAACTTCTGCACCAGTCTAGGGGTTTTGTTGAGAAAAATAAGCAGGTTGACATGATCTGGGATCTCAGGTTCCCTTAATACATCCATGGGTCAGACGCGACCGCTACCTGGTGATCGTCAGTCCAGCCGCCGAACACACCCACCGGCACGGGATGCAGGTAGCTACCTCCGCGCTAACTTGGCTAGCCCGGCCCAGGGAACCTTGTTCCGTTCTTCGTTTCGTAGTGAGTTTCAATATCCATCTCAATGAACGTGCAGATCCCTCCGGTAATTTCCCTCTGCTCGTTGTGCATCGCAGCTCCTCCGTGCTAACGGTGAGTTGATGCTAGGTTGAGACTGAGAGCAGGACGCACCGCCACCGACATTAACCAGGGTCGGATGCACTTTGTATAAGTGGTACATCATTTGATTCGTGGCCGTGTTGTACTTATACACGGCGTCGCAGTGTTTGCAGTGAACTAAGTCGTTTTTTAAATAAAAATGGTCCCACGCCACACTTTGCCGTGACCTCTTCATGTTTACTTTGAATCAAAACGTAACTCGCAGCTAACTGAGCAGCCTATGGCGCCCCCGGGTGGTAAAATGTTGAATTGCTGCTGACACACTGGAAATCATTTCACTGCTGCAATCACACTACACAACGCAACCTGCATTAGTTTAATCGATGACAAATTAACGTGATCGACGAAATTCTTAATGATCAATCGTCGATCGTCGATTAATTATGCCCATCCCTAATTGGCTGTGTTCATTTAATGCTGTTAGTTGATTGTCAGTTTGATTGTTGATTCTCTGCAGCAGGATCTGTGAACCTACCTCATCTCAGCAATGACAAACTTCCTGTATCGGTAAGCATGTGTGTGTTTGTGTTTATAAAGAAACTGTGTGTGTGGATGTTTGTGTGTGTTTTTCACATGTGCATATTAAACGTGGGTGTGTGTGGGTGTGTGTGTGTGTGTGGGTGTGTGTGGTGTGTGTCCCTTAGGTACATGATAGTGAAATGCAAGGACCAGGAGATCCAGCAGAGAGACCCCAAGACCCATCGCCAGAATCCGTCTTGCTATTCAGTCCTCGCATGGACAACCCTCCCTGCAGAGTGCCCCGTGCAAAGCTGCCACATGTACTTTGTCCTCACTGTAATGTGCAGTTACTAAGAAAAAATTTAAAGAAGCACATTTACAGAAAACACTCCGATAAAGCTGTGGGAGACATCACTAATTCCCATGCTGATGTTGATGAGAGGGATAACAAAGATGCTGTGAAAAAGGCATTTCTTGGACCACTTTTGCCACTTCATCTCCAAAAAAAAACCTGGGGCGAAGGGCTCCAAATCAAGTGCGAGACCAGTGAGTGCCAACTGGCCGAGTTGGGTATAGCTGCAGTCTGGAGCCTCTCGTCTCATGCCTGGGCGTATCCAACAGTAAGTTCCTGAGGGTCAGAAATACATATAAGTGTATTGTTTATATGATGAAACCTGCAATGACTTTACCATTTTTGAAAATGCATCAGACGTCAGCACATATTAGCAAAGATAAGATGGACTTTATTGATCCCACACTGGGAAATCCCCTCGTCCCAGCATCTGACAAATAAAATAAATACACATTAAATATTAATAGAATAGAAAAATATCTAAAAAATGTATTGTGTGTGTCAGTCTCAGGTACAGGATAGTGAAATGCAAGGACCAGGAGATCCAGCAGAGAGACCCCAAGACCCATCGCCAGAATCCGTCTTGCTATTCAGTCCTCGCATGGACAACCCTCCCTGCAGAGTGCCCCGTGCAAAGCTGCCACATGTACTTTGTCCTCACTGTAATGTGCAGTTCCTAAGAAAAAATGTAAAGATGCACATTTACAGAAAACACCCAGATAAAGCCGCAAATTCAGATCTGGATGCTGTATGCATTAATGAGAGAAGACAAAAAACCAAAAGAAAACCTGGGGGAAAGGGCACCAAATCAAGTGCGAGTCCAGTGAGTGCCAACAGGCCTGGGAGGAAAGGGAAAGATAGTAAACTGGTAATGGTAAACTGATGATGAGCTGATAATAAACACAATTAATGTAAGGAAGTGGAAGTGAGACACCAAAAGTGAGACGGTGTCTAATTTCGACCAATATTAATTTACTTTTGTTATCGACGAGACGCCATGCCACCAAAAAAAGCATCAGAGGCTGAGGAGGTTCCCAGAGCGATCGATCGACAGCAGGTGACCATCATGAGCTTGATCGAGGAAGTGAAAGCCCCGCGCCACAAAACGCTGAGATGGACAAGTGGATTATCTTGCTGGAAAACCGGGTGGCTGATCGGGAGCAATATACAAGAATGGATTACATCAAAGTCAACGGTTTAGACCAAACCCACCTCATGTTCCCGGGCGGGAGACAAGCGAGCGGGACGCCACATCGGTGGAGCAACAGGTGACGGTCTTCCTTAAGTTGGAGAGGTTGCAACATTAAGACTTGTCACCTTCTCCCACGGAGAAACAAGATGGATAAACCAGCGTTTATCCATCTTGTTTGATTATGGCTGCATAATCATTCGGAAACAGGAAACATAAAACGTGCCCATTAGCCGTGTGTATTTGAATGAACACCTGATTAAGGCTGCGCAATATGAGGAAAATATCTAATTGCGATTTATTTTGACTGATATCGCGATTGCAATATGATTCACGATATTGAAGGGAATGATCATGTTTGTATCATTCTCATTTTCATTGACTTATATTAAATCTTAAAAAATTCAAATTATTATAGTGTGATTTTTGCGAGGATCTGTACCAAACAAAGATGTTTTCTTTAGTCTGTAGGATAGGATTTACAGCACCACAATACTTCATTTGGAACGGTTTGACACATATTTTGCCTTTAACAAATATTGCGCCCCTCTGCGATTTGGATATTGCACTAGTTCATATTGCGATTTCGATAAAATTGCGATTAATTGTGCAGCCCTACACCTGACTAATAAAAAAATGCTGACAGTGCTAGAAAAGCCCCACTCTCTAGAACAGTGTTTCTCAAATGGGGGTGCGTGTACCCCTAGGGGTACTTTGGAGGACTGCAGGGGGTACGTTTTTGTCGCTGTTTTTGAAGTTTTTTAAAAAGTTTTTGTCGCCTTTTGTGACTATTTTCGACCTGTTCTTGCCTCCTTCCTTCCTTCCTTCCTTTTTTCTACTGTCTTCTTTTTTTCTCCAAGTTTGTCTAAGTTGTTGTTGCTTTTTTCAAAAAACAATTCCACCTTTTTCAAGGTCTTTGTCACTTTTTTCGAAGTCTGTCTTCTGTCTACTTTTTTTTCTTTTTTACAAGTCTGTCACTTTTAAGTTTTTGATACTATTTCCCACCTATTCTTGCCTTACTTCCTTCTTTCTACCGACTTTTTACGTTTTCTTTTTTTTCTCCAATTTTTCATTAGCATTTAAAGGTTTTTCAGTTACATGGCTGCTGTTTGATAAATCTATCGCTGGTGAGGGGGTACTTGGCTTAAAAACACAATTCAAATGGGGTACATTATTGAAAAAGGTTTGAGACACACTGCTCTAGAGGGAAGGAAAAAAGATATAATCCACATGGACTGCAAACTGCAAAATATTCATCAAGCTAAATGGAGCACAAGTGCAAGCCAAAGTTGTAGTCATTAGGGATCTGGAGGAGCTGGATAAATACCAATGAGACAAAAGATAATAAGGTAATTGAATACACCCCAGTAGCTAAGAAAGACTAAATAGAATAAAAACCACAAACATGTCATGTCCTGAAAATAAGCATTGGTCTACATCAGGACTAGATACCTTTGCATATACATAGCATAACATGCACACTGTAAAAAAAAAAAGTTATTTCACTGGAATTTACTGTAAAATTTTCCGGGTTTTTTTCTACATTAAGTGTTAATGCCATAAAAATACGGAAAAATACTTTTATTTAAAAAAAACACATTAAATAAAGGTTGTAGTCTGTAAATTGATATGAGAAAATATAGTTGTTTAACAGGATAATTCCATTGCTTAATGAGCTTGAAAGTTAAATTACATTGAATTTTAAGTAAAAATATAAAAAATAACCATAATTTTACTGAGTGTAAAATTGAGGCATCTTTCTGTTTTTTTTTTTTTACAGTTAAACCTTAAAATGAATGTAAAGAAACAATCGTGAAAAAAACGGTAAAAAGTCTGGCAGCAAAAGTTGCCAAACACTTACTGTGAAATGACAAAAACCTTACGTTATTCTACAAAGAACTTCTTTTTAAAATACAGATATTTACTGTACATTTTCTGTATTTTCACAGTCCAACTATTGCACATAAAACAATAATATTGATCCAGAAACTAACTTGCTTATCAGTATAAATAACAGCCACAGTTATTACACAGATGAGCAATCCAATATAGCTTTCCAACTAGAGCACAACATATCAATTATCCAATATCCACTTTAACAGAAGAAGCTTATATGCCAACTTCCACAGAATTAAAGAATATTTAAGACATTTCAAGAACGAATTCAACATCATGCCAATATAGGAGACCTGGATCAACACTGAAAAAGGTGTGGATTCTAAGATTGATGGCTATGAACTGAACTATAAACATGAATGAATAGAAGTGGAGGTGTGACAACATGTGTGGATAAAAGACTGAATTATGATGTGGTGGAGAGCATGACAGCAGTTGTTGATGACATGCTGAAATGTATTGCAGTAGAATTTTGTATGGCAAGGACAAAAAACATTGTTGGGAGCTGTATAGACAGAACTCCTGGATCAAATCTCAAAAGATTTAAGGAGTGGATAGAAAAAACTTTTTCACAAAAACATTGCAAAAGATTATGTTCATCTTTGGAGATTATAACTTTGACCTATTACAACCAAAAAAAAAAAAAAGCAGAAAATGACAGAAGATTTCATCAATACAATGTGGGCTTATATCCAACAACCACCAGACCTAGTAGGGTCACATCATACCCTACCTGCATACCCTACCCCAGATGCAGAAATAAATATAAAAAGTATAAGAATAACCAATATAATGACGATATGTAAGAACGAATACGAGTTTTACGGAATATGCTAGTGTTATTAGAAATGGAACTAAAAATACAAGTTACCCAGAGCTTAATATTAAAAAAGGAAAATATGATAAATAACGGTGCTAAAACATTGCACAAACTTTAAAAAGTTGTAGAAAACAGCGTTATTAAAAGGATCTTAGGATGAAGAATTGCAAGTGTGGGGTTATTATCATGGTTATTATACTGACTGTACTGGGATGGGTGATTTTAAGGTGATGGGTTGTTTAGTGCAAATTGTAAAAAAAAAAATATATATATATATTTAGAGTTGAATAAGGGGTGGGAAAAATAACAAGCTTCCGCTTCGTCCTGCTCCTTTTCGGACATAATTGCAAATATTGTTTATACCACTTGTATTGTTTTTTCAAATTGTATTTCTATTTCTTGTTCGGAATAAAATAAAATAAAGAAACTAAACTTAGAATGTAGAGTTCAAGAAACTAATTGGGCTTTTTAAACAACGCTTGCTGGCTAACTTAATGATGGTCGCTGGTCTGATGGCCGTCGCTCGTTTCCCTTGCTGTCTGATAATGTACTCTACAGACTTCATACGTGATTCTGTTGATAATTCTTTCGCCTCACATTACAGACTGCTTCAGTTGCTCTTATTAAGCGATGTTATTTTTGGAGGCGGTATTATTCTAGTAATGGCAAATCAATTTTTTATCACTGCGTAAAGTGATTGTGTTGGATATGTTAATGGTTTCTACTGTGGTCGTAAATTAGCCTCTGTTTGGTCTGTAGCCTCACTAATTCACTCATTATCTTATTATATTGTTACTGGATGAATTATATGACACAACATGCCATGTTGGCATAATAACTGAAGATACCCATGCTGTGCATATACGTAAATGACGCATATAGAAGAGATATACACACACACACACACACACACACACACACACACACTTGTCCAGCAGTCGCACCCCTCTCGCTCTGACATCTCCCCATTCGTGCATGTATGAGTGAGCATGTGTGTGTATTTGAGGCCTGTGTGTAGTGTGTTCTAACAAACGGAGTGTAAAAATTGGAAGCACTGCAACTTCTTGGGCGGAGTGATTTGCTCGCAGCACCTGAGAAGCCCCGTGGTGAGGAGCAGAGAGTAACAACGGTGCTTTTCACGTGTTGCGCTAATCACTCCGCCCAAGTAGCAGTGCTTTGCCTTCGCAGAATATAGTGACCTTGTTATTTGTACACGCTGTGACTATACAAATCACAACATGTAAATAGGAAAATGTTAGCGTTACTTTGTCACTTATTGGGAGCAGTAGGCTAGTTGGAGCCGGTTACCTCCAGGATCTGTGCTAAGCTATGCTAGCCGTGGGTGCGTCAGACAGCGTTACGACACGCCCAGAGATGAGAAGGGTATGTATGGACTTATCTAACTCTGGGGGATACGGTGAAGAAGCTAAAGTCCCAGTAAGTCGGCGTGTTCCTTTAAATTTGGAGATCCACAATACAAAGATGATTGAGGGAAAATAAATTGTTAAAATACTTGACGTACTTTACTCACATTTATTTGAATGAATCGAATATTCGGGAACACAACCTCTATGTTTGAGCTGAGTGCTGATTCCAGCGAGTGTCTAAACCCCATTCGACCAGATTGTTGCCGTTTTTATGTCCGTCTGTCCAGCTGTAAATCTTGCCGTCTGTCATGCATCAGGCGTAGGGTCAGTTAGGATACTAAATGATGTGACTCGTCTTCTTTAACACCACTGATAACAAACCTCTGCGTGCAAAGGGCAGGCACAGCACAAGTGACTTTAGTAGTTGTTTTTGTAGTAGCTGCTGTTGGTATTATAGCAGTTGTAGTTGTTGTTCTTGTTGTAGGAGTCATTGTAGTTGTCGTGTGTATATGTACATGTAGTCGTAGTTGCACCTGTATCCAGTTTTAGTTGTTGTTGTAGTAGAAGTTGTAATACTTTTTATATGTTAAAAAAATGTCATGGCATAGTAGGTTACAAAATATCTCATAAAAAATATAAAGTATGGTATGTCATAGAAAAAAGTTGTATAGTATCTAAAAAAAGTCATAAAAAGTCACAGTGTAGTATATCAGGATAGTATATAGTAGCATTATGATGAGTTAAAGGTGTTTTCAGGTATTCTGGTTGATTGGACCTCTTTCCTAGCCTGACGTCGTCATACTGAGATTCTAGTCAGAATCTGAGTCTGATACTGCTCCATTGGGACTGATTGGGACAGTTCTGGTTCGAGCATAGTTGCTCCACAACGGATCAAGTCCAGACCGAACTTCCCGACCTCAAATGTTGTGGGCAGGGCTAAGTTTGGCTGGCATCCAGGCTACCTCTTTCCAGGACTCTGTGGGTGTGTATAAACTGATTGATGGACATCTTCCTGAGCATCCAGTTATGCTCTGTTGCACCTATCAGGGCAGGACACATGACATCTTTATCATTCTTATTGGTAGATCAAATTTGTGACGTAATAAATTCCCATCTATGCTCCGGCCCACGTTTAACCTGGGCTGATTAGGCTGACTAATCAGTCAGAACAACTGAAAACAACTGTGTGGTTGTTTAGATTAAATGTATATAAGTTGGCGACCTTTGTCTGTAAAGCATGGGAAAAACAACAACAAGCTTTATTTGTTTAATATATGTAATTTATGTTGCTATTCTGGTATCTGGTCCTTTGCTGTAAATAATGGTGTCTTGTCATCATGGTGCAGGAGGCAGTGATGCAGGAGCCATCATGGTGCAGGAGCCATCATGGTGCAGGAGCCATCATGGTGCAGGAGGCAGTGATGCAGGAGCCATCATGGTGCAGGAGGTAGTGATGCAGGAGCCATCATGGGGCAGGAGGCAGTGATGCAGGAGCCATCATGGGGCAGGAGGCAGTGATGCAGGAGCCATCATGGTGCAGGAGGCAGTGATGCAGGAGCCATCATGGTGCAGGAGGCATCATGGGGCAGGAGGCAGTGATGCAGGAGCCATCATGGGGCAGGAGCCATCATGGTGCAGGAGCCATAATGGGGCAGGAGGCAGTGATGCAGGAGCCATCATGGGGCAGGAGGCAGTGCCAGTGCTGGTCAGCGACACAGAGGAGAGTCTGTCAGACAGAATCAGGGAGACAGTGTTCCCCATTGTATAGTATGTCGAAAAAAGTGATAAAAAGTCATAGTAAAGTATGTTGAATAAAGTCATTAAAAAGTCATAGTATAGTATGTTGAATAAAGTGATAAAAAGTAATAGTATAGTATGTTGAATAAAGTGATAAAAAGTCATAGTATAGTATGTTGAAAAAAGTGACAAAAAACCTTAGTATAGTATGTCGAAAAAAGTAAAAAAGCCATAGTATTGTATGTCGACAAAATAAAAAAAGCCAAAGTATGTTGAAAAAAGGGATAAATAAGTAATAGTATAATATGTCGAAGAAATTGAAAAAAAAGTCATAGTATAGTATGTGGAAAAAGTGATAGAAAAGCCATAATATAGTATGTTGAAAAAAGGCATAAAAAGACATAGTATAGTATGTCGAGAAAAGTGATAAAAAGCCATAGTATAGTATGTCGAAAAAATAAAAAAGCCGTATTATTGTCTGTTCACAAAATTGAAAAAAGCCATAGTATAGTATGTCAAAAAAGTGATTAAAAAAGCCTTAGTATAGTATGTTGAAAAAAATTGAAAAAGCCATAGTATAGTATGTCGAAAAAAGGGATAAAAAAGTAATAGTATAGTATGTTGAAAAATTTAAAAAGAGTCATAGTATAGTATGTCAAAAAAAGTGATAAAAAATCATATATAGTATGTTGAAAAAAGGGATAAAAAGTCATAGTATAGTATGTTGAAAAAAGTGACAAAAAACCTTAGTATAGTATGTTGACAAAATTAAAAAAAAAAAGCCAAAGTATGTTGAAAAAAGGAATAAATAAGTAATAGTATAATATGTCGAAGAAATTGAAAAAAAAGCCATAGTATAGTATGTCGAAAAAAGTGATAAAAAGCCATCGTATAGTATGTCAAAAAGTGATTAAAACGTCATAGTATAGTATGTCGAAAAAAGTGATAAAAATGCCATAGTATAGTATGTCCATTGGTTACTTGTGTCTAATGTTTGTTTTGTGTGTATCCCAGGAAGAATAGTAACTACAGTAACAACTAATGGGGATCCTAGATAAATAAAGTAACTCACTAGTCGCACTGATCATGTATGAGCAGTTTTAGACTTTGAAAATGACAGCACCACAGAGGGATGGAACCCTCAACCTCCAGTCTTCATGAGAGTTCAACCTTCTCGCACATTAGATATGTATATTTTGTTTTGCACAGTAATAAAGCAAACAAATTGTCATTAATATATGGAATATTCCCGTTACTGTACTCATGATTGATTAGATGTAACCTAATTATTTTTGACCATTTGTTTTATCATACAAATTATATATAGACTGTATGTAATAATGCCTCTCTTTTTTCCATAAATGCTAAATGAAAAATTGTCCCAAGTGGTGTTTTGTTGACCATTTATTTTTTTCCAAACATATTGAAATAAAAAGTAAGATCTTTGAAAGTTTGGATTTGTTAAAAGATGGCGCAAAAACCTGTGTTGTTAGGCTACAATAGATGTTAATGAAGTAATTCCATTAATGTAAATCATGTTCTGCAATACTGAAATAAAACACGTCAAGTTAATAGCTTTAAGCCTAGATTTAAGACGAGCTACGTCTGTTATAGTGCGGATGTCGAGGAGTTAACTTAGTATTTTTTCAACTGCAAAAAAAAAAAAAAAAAAAAAACATTTCAGAGGTTGGACTGCACACAGCAGTCTTCTTCATAGAGCTCAACAGTCCCGCCCACACTCCGAGAGACCTTGGGTTCCGGAAGATAATTCCCCATTCATTTTTCCCATTGACGTCTGGAAGAAGAGTTTTAGACCATGCCTTTAGGCTAACCAGCTCAGGCAGTGGCACTATCCACTCGCCATAACCCGGACACACAAACAAACAAACACACGGGGTTCCCAGCGGTCACATTAGCCGGAGTGACAGGTGCTTTTATTTGTCACACACCTGTAGCTAGATATATGCAGCCTCAATGGATGTCATCTGGTAAGAAGAAGAATCTTCTACAGACCAACTGAAGGAACATCTTCTCTGTGCTGAAGCTCTGAGGTAGGACGTGTTTTCTCTCCGTATTAACTAGCTAGCTAGCTAGCTAGCTAGCAGCTGCTGTGGATTGACTTCATTTGAAAGGGTCAGCTCACACAGAGTCCAGAATCTCAACAACATTGTCCACAGTACGGATTATGACATACATTTTGAGTAATTGACATACTGTGGAAATGTATTTTTTTCCTCAAACAAAATGTTAATGAAAAAAAGACTTGACGTGGTTGTGTTGTTAGGTCAGTGTTTAATTTAAGTGTTTGCATGGGTTTAATTCGTGCTGGAGATATTTCCAGTGGCAGAACTGTTACCTTCTGTATGTTAGACCCAATATTGTTCTCCTCCCGGCCTCAGCTTCACGCATCCCTGAACACACACATTGCATGTATTTAAATTGTGTAAGTGCTACAGAATTGTTTGTTAAGGTTAACAACACTTTTCAAACTTTGCTGGTAATTTGTCAGCCAACCACAAAAATTGTTTGGAATTGACCGGTGCAGATGACATCATTTGTGTGGTATTTAATTTTTTGGTCATCAAAAAATTAAATACGAGAAGACATTAAATCATACGCACACTTTCAAGCACTGTGTGTGTTTTAGAAGTGCTGTCGCCCACCATTATTATGCCAGAGTTACAGTTAAGTTGCATAGCTTGTTTGATCTGCTGCCCAGAATAATCCAATAAACTCTCTTCCTCTTGTTCTCTCCCCAGATGAGTTTCTGGACCACAGCTGAGAAGTTCCTTCACTTCATTCATGCCTTCTTCATACTGTACTCACAGTATACTCATAGTATTGTATGTCATGATTTTTGTGCGTAAAAAAGTGATAAAAAAGCCATAGTATAGTATGTCGAAAAAAGTGATAAAAAGCCATAGGTATAGTATGTTGAAAAAAAGCCATAATATAGTACGTTGAAAAAAAAGCATAAAAGCCATAGTATAGTGTGACAAAGGCCCTGTCACTTTTGGATGGCACATGGTAAACCTACTCACCAAGCAGCCAGACAATTCATTTTCAGTCACACTTTTATACATATCATTCAGTAAAACACTGTTGTTTTTTCAACATTACATTAGTTTAGTTTAATCAGTTCAGTTTATTCATTTCAGTAATTTCTGTTTTACAACAAACTATGTTACTTAACCATTATTTTGAACTATCTCTCCTCTCCAGTCCCTGGGTCTGAACCAGAGCTGAGCCTACTCATCAAGCACCCAGACAATTCATTTGCAGTCACACTTTTATACATAGCATTCAGTAAAACACTGTTGAACAAAATACCACATTAAATTAGTTTAGTTTAGTCAGTTCAGTAGAAATTTAGATAGGATACACATAGGAATAGACAAATACAAAGTGTGAACAACAAATAATAGTACCAACACCTGATACGTCAGCTTCAGGTATAGCTCACTGAGATAAGCTAGTGACTCAACAACCTGAGGTTGAAGGATTGAATCCTACATTTGGCCTGACAGTTTTTCAACTTCTCTCCTGAAATGTGAACAATGAATACAACTTCCAACCAGAACAGAGTATCAGATCAAATAGCTCAGTGTGATGGAACGTTGGTTGGAGAACACAATGGTTGTGAGTTCAAAAGTCACGAGAGGTGTACCTTATAACACCCAGGAATATGAGGGCCTTCACCCAGGAGACTAGGGTTTGTGTACCACATGTCATGGAAAAGTACTTTACAAATCCCAACTGTCTGAATTTCCAATTAAGCAGATCAATTAACCTATAAATTAATCAGGACAGTTGGGATTAGGAAAGTACTAAATAACGACACGTGGGACACGAACCCTGGTCTCCTGGGTGAAAGTCCCGTGTGGTACTTATACTTATAATACTTAGAAAAAAATCATTGTTGAAATTAGCAAAAGGTAAGCTGTGTGCAACCCCCTTCGGGGGTTGCACACAGCTTTTAAGACAGTTGGGAAATCCCGGGTAGCAGTCGGGGTACTTTGCCAGGCTTTCTCCAGCTGTCGTACAGTGCAGGATGGGCCCCCTTCGGGGGCCCATCCTGCACAGTGCAGGATGGGCCCCCTTCGGGGGCCCATCCTGCACTGTCATCCTGTGGTCATCCTGTGGTCATCCTGTGGTCGTGCTCCACGCCTCCACTAGGCCCCGCCTAGCCTTTGGCGGGGCCTATTCTATGCACTCCCTGGATGTGAACCCAGGATCTTCTGGCTGAAGGGCTGATGCACAGTCGACTCTACCACCACCTCTGCCACCACCTCCAGCAGATACAGTGCGCATTTAAGACGAACTGTTGGGGTTTAAGAACGAAAGAAATTTTCTGTGAAATGCAGGATATGAACAGGGTGATTGAACCCATAACCTGTGGGTCCTCTCACCAGCGTTGTACCACGCTGAGCTATCTGATCTGATATTCTGAAGTTGTTGGAAGTTGTATTTATTGTGGGATAATGTGGGATTTGATCCTTCAACCTCAGATTGAGTCAGTAGATTATCTCAGTGAGCTATTCCTGAAGCTGACATTTCAAGTTTCCATTCTGTTATTTGTTGTTCACACATTGTCCTTGTAGACTAATTGATTTCATGTGACAAATAAAATGTATTAATTGGTTGATTGATTTAACTGCTAATTGATCTGTTAATTGGTTGATTGATGTATTAATTGATTGGTTAATTTGTTGATTACTTAATTGATTCATTAGGAATAGCTCACTGAGATAAATTACTGACTCAACAATCTGAGATTAAAGGATTCAATCCCACTTTTGTCTTGACAGTTTTTAATTTCTCTCCCCTGTAGTTTGAACAATAAATACGTAGAAGAGATTAGTAATCTGACAGGTGAAGCTCAGAGAAGAGTAAAAACTAGAGTAGAGAAACACAAGAGTTGAGGGGGGGAACAAAAAAAATGTTTTACGTCCACTTTTTATGGCATGCACAGTGTAGAGAGTACACAATACATACTACCACTATTACTTACTTTTTTACTTAAAAACATCATGACACACAATACTGTCCACTCATCTGAGGAGAAAAAGAAAGTTTATTGGATTATTCTGGTTTAGTACATTTATTTTTCTTAAGGAGGAATAAAAGACAAAAGTGCATTGCAATCCAGCTGACACAAAGACAAATGACATGTGAGATACATATTCATATTAGGGCTGCAACCAGGGGTGAAAGAAGGCTGGTGTGCTGCGATACTGTGGATATAATTCTGCTTTAAACCCCATGCTTTAATTCTGCTACACATAAAGCTCTTATAAATATAATATGGTACAATAAACATACACATTCTGCCTGCATGACTACTTTTACTTTAGATACTTCCTGTGCATTTACCATTATATAAAACATCTTAAAAAGCAGTCAAATAAAATGTTTGGAGAAGATTATGCATAGACTATTATAGTTACTATTAGTTGTAATCTAATAATATATAATAAAATAACTGATGTGGGCCATTCTTCTGCATAACCAGTACTCTTTCTTTTACACGTTGCTGAAAATACTTGCGTACTTTCAACTAAATAACATATTTCAATGCGTGGCTCTTGTATTTGAGTTTCTTTACACTGGTGTTGCTTCTTTTTACGCCACAATCTGAATAATTATCCACAAGTCATAGAGTAAATCGTTTGAGTGATTTTTTTAATGGTTCCTGCTTCTTTTATCAGTTTGACTGATTGAATTAATTTACATTTTTCTGTATTTAGTACTTTGAATACGTCAAATACCTTTTCATGATTGTACATACTTGTATTCAGGTAACATTTCCAATGCCGGACCTTTATCTGTAACAGAGTATTTCTACAGTATGGTATTATAGTTTTGCTAAGGATCTGAATACTTCCTCCACCGCTGGTGTTAGTTTTTATTTCACTATGTGGCCAAATATGTGTAACTTATATTAAGCCATCTATTTTTTCAACAGCAGAGGGAACTGATGAGTTTTTGGCAGGTTGAACAGTATTAAATCCTTCTGTGTCCGATAGTTAGACATAACATATCTAAAATAAAACAATAACAAATATAAGAAAATAAATTGTATATAATACAAATGAATATAATAAATTAATATAAATGGTCTTCAATTAAAATTAAAAGTTAGTATATTCAAACTATTAATTTGTACAATCTGCCTTCATAAAAGTATTTTGTTTGGTTTGAGGAGACTGATGTGTAATCAACATACATGAAGGGGTGAAGGGACGTCATCGTGACGTAGGTTGTATACAAGGAAGTGGATTGTGATCGTGCTGCTACATAGCTTTCATTCACAGCTTCCATGCAGCGTGTTAGCGTTTAAACAGCAACACCGTGTAAAAGTCTAACGTTACCGACAACACAGAACTCGTTACGTTACTTACTAAACGGTGAGCCAGGAGCACGTGCAGGTGGATAGCGAGGCCGGTAACTGAAGAGAACATGTCTGCAAGTTCTCCCACACCAGACACCTGTTTACTGTCGCGCAGGCGCAGCACACTTCCGAGATGTTTACGAGCCGGCGGAGGACTCTTTCCTATTGGTTGGCGCCGGCGGAGGACTCTTTCCTATTGGTTGGCTTTCCCCTGAGAGAAAGACGCAGACAGGCTGCAGCTGATGACGTCAGGCACAGCTGACAGCGTCATATATTTCCTTTAGTTCACCTGAACAGCACTTCTGGATGTTTAAGTGTACTCTGCTGTTTGTAGCCCGTGTGTGTGTGTGTGTGTGTGTGTGTGTGTGTGTGTGTGTGTGTGTGTGTGTGTAGGGCAGTGTCTCAGGAGTGTTGGATCTTCAGCTCTATATCTGTGAGTTTAAAGAAAAAAACAATTCTCACGTCCAGCCAATACAGCTTACAGCTAACTTGTTGTAAATGTATGGGTGGAAAAAACAATCTTAACTAGAAGCATTTGTTTCTCTCTCAGTTGCACTCAGTTTGCACAGCAAAGACAGCTCCCTGTAACAATGTTCCACTGCAGCCTGTCAACACGTCACTGCTGAGACTTACATTCACATGTCAGGTATTCATTCACTTCATGCTGTCCCGCTGAAGTGGAATAGTGGATGTCCTTCTCTTCAACCCTCCCTGTGCGATCACACCTTCAGAAGAGGTGGCGAGGCTCTGTACAGCACCTTCTTCAGTTCAGAGATGTGGAGCATTTGATCAACGTGTGCTTTTCTTTCAGCTGGGCAGCACGGGTACAGAGGCTGCCTGGGCCGAGGCCGAGAGGTGGCCCACAGGTTTCTGCCTGTGGTAGCACAGTTGCTCTCCAGCAAAGGGTTATTCTACCTCATTACTATAGCGGACAACGATCCAGGTGAGTTTACTGATGCCTCAGAAATGATTTGTAGTGCAGGAAAACATTCTGGATAACAAGCATTAGTATGTTTTCCTTTTTCTCACCAGAGATGATCCGTTTACTGGACGTGTGGTTTGACGGGAGAGTCATGCTTGGAAATGACAGGCTGTCCATCCAACACAGGAACTGATAAGAAATGTTTTCAGGATATCATTCTCGACTGTCTGAGGATTCTTTCAGAATTCAACTGGTGTGAATAACTTTCTTATTAAAGCTCTGCAGAACAAAGAAACTTTCCTTTGCAAGAGATTGGTGAAAGGACTAAGGTGCTTCTGATGTACTGGTAACATTGTAATTAAATAAAACAAATGTCACACAAAAGGACACAATATTTTCTCCTTTCTTTGTAAATATAGTTATAGCAGTTGTAGTTAAAGTGTATATGTTCACCCCAAGGAAATCACCAAAGTCAGATTTGTAGGTGTTTATGCAGCAGTTGAAACAACAGACAACGTGTTAACATGTCAGATAGTCATGATGCATTTTAAATGCTAAGAACCAACAAAACAAAAGAGTCAAATAATTTGAACCAAAATTAATTCTCCACTTGTAGGAGCGGCGTTCACCTGAGCTTCCGTCCCTGTAACCTGAGTAGGAACATTTACTACCAAGAATCTAAACGCTGAAACTAAACATCCATCGAGATTACAGAAATTAATGCTGCTGTGTAATTCCTCAGATCTGGTACGAAATCATGTGCAATAATGTTTCCTGTATAAAAGAGGCAACTTTGGATACATTAGTCTGTGTATAAACATAGCGTGTATAAACATAAAATAAGGCACAAGCTATTTTGTAAGGATTATGCAGCCATTTAAAAGCAATTTCTCCAAGGCATCAGTATACTGAGCAGCAAATAACATTAGATAAATATGAAGCACTGAAAATAAATAGTGATTTATTTCAACAGTTTTACAGCAGTGATCTCTAAGCTCCCTCGCCTTGAAGAAAACAGCATAATGTGCGTATATTTGGCTCAGCCAGTCACGGCCCCACTGAGCCTCTTCAGATCCTGTCTCCTCAGCAGCTGGAGCGGATGGGGCCCCTTCCATCAGCCCCTGTGTGCTGTCACCAGAGGCTGGAGGGGTGCAGTACGAGCCCAGGCTCTGACTGGAGAGTCCGAGCCTCCCTGAGCTCACACAGCTGTCTCAAAGATAAATAACCAAGTTACCGTCTGCTGTTACTGCATCTCCGGTTGCTATGCTAGGATGGCTTCTGCTGTTGTAGACCTGAAGAAACGTGTTTTGCAAAGTTAGATTCACAAGATAAAACTTTTTCAAATTTTAAAATGCGTCTAAAGAAAGTAAGAGGGTAAAACTCGCCTGTTTAGCTGCCTCTACGTAGAGCTGCTGCCTCCTGCTCCTCCAGTCTGCTGCACCATTTTATAAAAGATGCCATCTGGATCTTGAAGCATGGTATAAGGCTCATCATAGGCATTACATTTCCCTGGATCTAGAACCTAGAGACACAAATATTTTTCAGCAATTATAAAAAAAAAAATCGTTTTGTGTGAGAATTTTCCCCCTGCTTCCAGTCGTTATGCTCAACTAAGTGACTCGCGGCTCTAGGGCCATATTTAATGTACGGTCATGAGAGGTATCAATCTGGAAGCAGCTATTGCTTTTCTGCCGGTGTTTATTTCTGTTGTACTGCTGCAACAATGGAATTTCTCCATTAGGGATCAACAGTCACAAACATCTTGAGTGTAAACCCCATGCTTTAAGAAATTTAGAATCTCGGAGTAAGACAACTCACCAGTATTCTGTCGCTGTCTATGATGGTGTCGAGACGATTAGCGATTGTGAGTACGGTGCATTCTCTCAACTTGTCCCCGGATGGTTTTCTGGATCAGTTCATCTGTCCTGCTGAGACACAGCACATGCATTAAAGATAGGGATGCATTTTTTGTATAGTATGGCATGCACAGTTATGTTTAGTATGACCTTTTCATAATTTTTCTCAACATCCTATACTGTGACTTTATATCACTTTTTTCAACATAACCGTACTATACCATGACTATACCATCACTTTTTTGACGTACTATACTATGACTTTTCATGACTGTTTGACATACTTTAATATGACTTTTGCATTATTTTTTCGACATACTTTGACTTTTTTATATCACTTTTTTCAACATACTATAGTATGACTTTTATCGATATACTATACAAGATGGACGGTTTGAGAGAGAGAGAGCTGGAAGCTGGTGTCAGTTGTTTACTTGTCTAAGTAGCTCAGCCCCGTGTCACTGCGCTGGTCAGCATTTAAATATTACAACAATAAGATCACAGGTTGTGTACTGTAACTTATTTTTTGCAATCTAGACAAAAGTAGTATCAGGTCTTGTCACATCCCGAACAATCATCTATTCTCTCTCTCCTTCAAACCCAGATATTGAACGTCAGTGTGTTGTCATTAAATCAGATGAAGTTCATGGTTGTCCCCGGGGCCAGCAGCAGTGCTGGGGTACGGCCCGCTGAGGTGATTTGTGTCAGCAGTACCTGGGGTCCATGTTGGCTGTGGCCTCGACGATGGCGAGGATGCGGTTCATCCTGAGGATGGCTCTGGCCAGACACACCAGCTGCCTCTGGCCAACGCTAAAGTTGGAGGCCGACTCGGCCAGAACCGTCTCCAACTTCCCCGGCAGCTCCTCCGCCACAGACTTCAGCTGCACCTGCAGGGAACACAAAGTGAGTTTGCCTGACACGTGCAACAACATGAGCTAGAAACTCAACTTCTGGAGTGTGCTGATTGGATACTAGCCTCCTCCAGAGCCTTCCACAGGTCTTCATCAGTGTGATGGTTGAAAGGGTCCAAGTTCTTCCTCATGGAGCACTGGGTCCTGGAAAACAAGGGGTTAGTCATTGAATCAGTGGACTTTAATCTAGTTGAGTCTCCACCTACTTTAACCTATGGTGTTAGTAAACCGTTTTGGGCTATGTTTTTTTTGCAAACTAGGGTTAAGAGACAGCCATGACACCATCAGGGTCAGTAGCACAAGAGCACTAGTGTTGAAGAAGAATAAGTCACTCGTTGTTTGAAGCGGCAGCTTCATCAGACAAAGAAAGGAGTATTGGTATATTTTCCCTTTGTCTAAATGCCTGCTTCTCCTTATGTGATGTGCCTTCCTGTCCCATCCAAGACATGGTACGGTACTTGCCTACAGTGCTGTGAATGGCTCAGACCCATCTTACATTCAGGACAGGGTCAAACCGTCCACTACACTGTGCTACTGCCCCATCGGCTTGCTACTCCCCTCATTACAAAGTTGGCCCTGCTACCACTCATCAAAGTCATGGCTGCTTTGCCACAATAGGCCTTTTTCCCAGCAGACATTTTGACCTGTCATAATAGGAAAAGCACAGGTGTTTACCGAACTCTGCTGTTTTGTCCAACTCAGCCTGCTAGCATAGCAGCAATGCTCTCCTTAATGACAGCCTGGCTCTACACCACTCTGTTCTGACACCAGGGTTAGCAACATACAGATTCACTAAACTCAAGACAGTATCTCAGGGCAGAGTAGCACGGCATGCATACTCAGGCTGTAGCCACATGGGGGCGTTGCTGCCTCTTGCTACAGCAGAGAAGCTACGGACCAACAGATTATAACCAACCCATACCAATTCATTCCCATCAAACTCAACAGTTGTGCGTGGATGGAAACTTGTATTTTACAGACACCATAGTTTGTGGTGCTGCACTAGACTCGCCAGCTCAAAAATCTTCTGTGCATGGTCTGCTGTAAAATTGAGTTCAAGCTTCACATTTAAATACTTTGCCACACTACTAATGTAGAAATTTACAACTACTCATTGGATATAGCACAGTGGTAATACTGCATGTATGGGTTTACTGCCAAATGGCAAGATGTACAAAGAAAAATCATGTGCATCTTATCAAGGCTTTATAAACAATCAGTGGCGGATCTAGAAAATTTGACATGGGGTGGCAAAAGGTCTTGGCAGGGTGGTGTTGGAAGACGGTGCACGGGAACCCCCATATGTAAATGGATTGTGTGGCAAATAGAGGAAAAACTGTAAAACTGCATAACAATTCTATTATTTGTTTGACCTTTTGGTTGATCGTAATTACTGATATAGTAAGACAAATAGAATAGAATGTGTCTTATTTTATCCGTAATAATGATCAAACAAAAGAAACTGTAAAACATCATTAGATAATCTATTTATATACTGGATGTACATATTCACATGTCTAACCCTATAACATAAAATAGCTAAAAACTGAAAACATGTCATTTCACTCAGTGAACTGACATGTTTGTGAATTGTCTTTCACATGAGGAGCGAGATCCCGTGGATCCACGTGACTACGCAGGCGAAGTGAAAAGCCCTTTATTCCCACAATGGGGAAATTCTCCGTGTTGCAGCAGCTAGGGATAGCTTCATATTTCGCTTCCTTTACAACTTTTAACATGTACAAGATAAACATGAGCAGGGGATAAATGGCTTTTCAAATCCAACATAAAAAGTATTGGACAGTTTGAATAAATGCAGTAAATGCACATCTTAAATAATAGGTAGTTGCTGAGCACACATGGTTATTGGAGTTAGAGAAAATGGCGTCGCAACTGGCGCATTCTTGTGTGTACTGCTCTTGTGTAAAGACATCCATCTTTTTCCTTTCCATATTTCATAAAGTGTTCTTTCTTTGTCATATTTTAGGAATCATCAGAAATCATTACATTCATACTGTATATTCAAACATAAACAAACTGGTACCCCATAACAATATAATCAAAGATAGAATGGATTAGAATCAATAACCATTTGGATTGAAAACATAAGAATACATGTTGTTGTTGTCGTCATAACGACACACTATGAATACTGGGACACAACTTTAGTTCTGTCCCAAATTCACTCAGACAGCAGTTTGTATCAGTCATTTTACTGTGACAATCCAAAAGGTGCACTTTGCAACGAGAGAAAAGACACTGGACCAACAGAATACAACGTTGGAAAACATGGAATTCAACGGCAGAGAGATCGAACCGCAAATGAATTTCTACCTCAGTTCACTTGAAGAACAGGTACGGTGTGAGCTGAAGGACAGCGAGGCGAGAATCACCCAAAGTGAATATGAGGGAAGAGTTCAGCTGATCATCCGAGAGGACTTGCTGGCCTATCTCCTCCAACAGCTCCAACAACAGAGAGAGGGCAGCAGTTGGAGCCCCAGTTGGAGACATGAGGAAGAGCTGATGCAGAGGGAGATGTGTGACTCGAAAGTTCAGCTTGCTGAATGTGTCCCCTCCCCACCCAGGGAAACAGAGTCTCTGAAATCCCAGCTGGGAAAAATCAGCAACTTGCTCGCGGTAGCCAATACCACCAACGAGATGTTGGAGAGCTATCTGGAGACGAAGAGGGCTCAAGCTCAGGAGCTGAAGGAAAAATTGAGCAAGATGGAGGACGCTCTCCGAAAAGAGGAAGCGGGAAGGACAATACTGGAAAGATCCCAGGCCTCCCTTAGAGCCCAGCTGGAGATGCAGGATGTTAACAACAAGAACATCATGGCTGCTCTTCAGAAAAAGTTTGAACATCAGCTGGAGAGTGAGCGTGTCCTATGGCAGCAGGAGAAAACCTCCCTGCTGGAGGACAGCGACAAAACAAGAGCCTCCCACGTGGCTCAGATTGACGAGCAGAGCGTTGTGAGTGACGGCCTCCTGGCTGCTCTGAACAAGGCTGAGCAGCAGCTGAAGAGTCATCTCAGCGAGTGGAAGGAGGACAAGTCATCTCTCCTTCAGGTCACAGAAAGCCTGAAGCTGACTCTGCAGGAAAAGGAGCAGGAGTGGGAGAGGACGGAGAGTGACATGAGGTGGGTGGTAGATCTTCAGAGCCAGGTCATGACAAAGTCAAAGAAAAAGAAGTGGTACAGAAAGCTTTTCTAATGCCTGGCTAAAGATAAGAATGTTAATTTGTACAGTATAGTGTTTGTCTGTGTGTGTGCATGCATGTGTGCATGTGTATGCGTGTGTGTGTATGCACGTGTGTGTGTGCGTGCGTGTGTTTGTCTGTGTGGGGGGGTCAGTGTGTGTGAGCGTGTGTGTGTGTGTGTGGGGGGGGGGATCAATGTGTGTTTGTGTGTGTGTGGGTCTGTGTGTGTGTGTATGTGTGGGTCTGTGTGTGTTTGTGTGTGTTTGTGTGGGGGGGTCAGTGAGTGAGTGAGTGAGTGAGTGAGTGAGTGAGTGAGTGAGTGTGTGTGTGTGTGTGTGTGTGTGTGTGTGTGTGTGTGTGTGTGTGGGGCATGTGATGCGTCAGTGCAGTAGTTTTGGAGTAGTAGCTAGTGCTTGTAGCTGCTTCTGCTTGCCACTCTCTGCTTCCAGCTACTGCCACCGGACAGCCCTTTGTTTTCAGGGGCGAAAGAGGAGCCGAGTGTGTAAGCCTCCTCAGCCGGTACACAGCCTCTCCACTGCCAAGATCTCGTACACGCCTCCCCGTGGCACACATGGTAACTGGTCCCTTGTGGTACCAGGCTAAGTTGTACGGGATCTCGGAGCAGCAGTGGGCCCCAGAGACGTGGCATGCAGGCTCAACGGTGAGTGGAAACGTCCTGATGCCCGTAAACCACTGTCCCAGTTATGGGTAAATAGCCCCAGTTATGGGTAAATACACCCAGCTATGGGTAAATAGCCCCAGCTATGGGTAAATAAACCCAGCTATGGGTAAATAGCCCCAGCTATGGGTAAATAGCCCCAGCTATGGGTAAATAGTGAAGACCCCAACGGCCAACTCCTGCCAGACGAAGGTCGTCATGGGTTCCCTCATGCCACTGGAGGTCCATCTGGTAGGAGTGAAGATGGTGGGAATGAGGTATGCGCACCCACACCATCACCTTAATCCTCACCTGTGTGCAAGCTTCTTGCCCCCCCCCCCCCCCCCAAAATAAAAAGTCCTGTGGCGATGTGAGAAAACTCAAACTAGTCCTCACAACTATATCATAACTACTGTATACACACAAAAACTAGCTACACCAATAATCTTTAAAATAAATGCAGAAACATGATGTCATGTTTGTTGGTGTGATGGCCCTGGGCCTGTCGTACACGTGTACTGTGGTTTGTCTTGTTAACTTGCAGGTGCAGTGGCGGCGATGAGATGACTCTGTGACCACCTGGCCGGCCCTCCCAGACTATTTCACCCCGCCTGCCCCGAGACCAGGCGGCCGCGTTCTCCCGACTGCGCGCCATCAAGTTCTCTCTGTTTGAGTTTTCCCTTTGTTAACTACTGACAACATGCACTTCACATTCTCCATTACATCCATACACCTGCATTCATAACTGATACTGACAATCACACCTCATCGTTCTCTTGTTTGCATCATTATTTAATAAATGTCACTTTATTATTGTCACGCTACTGTGCATCTCCCTCTTTTGTTGTGGCCTGTGAGCCGGTCGTAACAAGTTGGGGGCTCGTTTTCTGTGAGTATAAAACCAGGACCTTGTTTGTGGTTTTCTTTAGTTAATCCTAGTTAGTTGCTGTTGAGGCAATTTGGTTTAGTTAAGCTAGTCTATTGTTGTTTACATGTTAAGTTGCACTAGTCATGTGTAATAGAGTTTGATGTATAAATCAGGGGACAAACCCTCAAAATATAAGTTGGCTCAAATTATTTTATATGTTAAGTTAAATATAATATACTAAATATGTTGTCTGGAGGTAAATGTTGGTCATACAGAGAAATTAAATTAACACAGGTGGTTTTCTTTCGGGGACATTTTGCAGGTTTACTACGAGTCTCATGTAGCTTTAGACTTTATTTAGTGTCACATCTTTTCAGACACAGCTGCAATTCAGAGTTTTATGAAGAAGAAATGCTTCAGAATATACACTGGTTATTGTCAAATCAGCTACAAACTTGAATTATTTGGTAAATAGTTTTAGGAATAATCAATAAATCCTATGATTTTAATACATGCAGTTTTGGTTTAAGGATATACCAGAGCCCCCCGTGAATAAATCTTTATTTTCAATTATACAAATTATCAATTGCAATATATTGCGTCACCAAAAGCTACCAAGCTCATTTCCATATAATTGTGCGATAAGTCCATGTATTGATTATCGCGACAGGCCTGCTCGTGAGAGCAATATCTGGCTTTTTAGCTGCCGAATGCTCAACTATGTTCACCCGCTAGTTGTAACTGTTTCTCTCTGTCATGTGGTGCTGGTTTGGTGGGTTTATCAGAACTTTTTTCACTTCAAACTGCTGCCGGCTGCTGATGGAAATTGTGCTGAAGAGAGCAGTGAGAGTGAACCAAAACAGTAAAGTTGTAGGCTACGAAACATCAGAAATGAGCTGGAAGAAAAACGCTTCTTAGAACTGAACAACTTTTGTTTGTCACTATGAGCGACCCCTTTTTCATTATACCTAGTCATTTTTAGTTGTTAATACAAAATATTGATCAGTGCAGCTTTGAGGATTTATTTTAGTTGAGAAACACATTGGCCAGAGTGACTAACAGACTAAATATATCTATTATCAGAGATGGGAGTAAGTCACACATGGGCAAGTCACAAGCAAGTCTCAAGTCTTAACCTTCAAGTCTCAAGCAAGTCCAAGTCATTTTGTGTGACAATCAAGCAAGTCAAGTCAAGTCATAGCTTTGGTCAAGCAAGTCAAGTCAAGTCATAGCTTGGGTCAAGCAAGTCACAAGTCAAGTCATACAAAAGTTTCCATTTTTAAACAAGCTAAAGACAGTGGTTATGAACTGCTGGAGTTTTATTTGCATTTTTTCCTACTCAATATTTAAAAGACATTGCGTCCAAGCCACATATATCTGAACAGTTTAAATGTATAAAGATTTAAAAAAGCACAGCCTAAAACTGATATTAGGCCAACAAAAAAATCAACATACATATTTGTTCAATATGCCTCAAACATGACATCAAATCATGAAATGCATTCAAACAATCCAAGTATAATGGTTTCTGAGTCAAATAATATTCTTCAAACATGCCTCACTTTTATGGGACAGAAACACATTTAACCTAAAAAAAAAACATTCTTTAAAAGTAGCTGAATCCCACCACCTTTGCATAATTTGGAGAGATTGAATAGTAGGCTATATGTTATTATTTGTCAGTGTATTTATGAGTTAATGTGTGCGTGTTTGAGAGAGAGAGTGAATGAAAAGTTAATATTGGTGAGTGAATGTGTGGATGTGGTGTGTGTGAGAGTGTGTGTTGCGTGTGTATGTGTGCCTAGCTTTATTCACATACTTAATCTGCGCATGTGTGTGAGAGAGAGATAGCGCAGTTTGTTGTGTGTATGTATACAGTGTGCCTAGTTGTATTCGTTCTTGAACAAAGGGGGGAGGGTGTGCTTATTCATGGCCCAAAACTGAAGGGAGTTCTGTTCATCACAAGCGTCCAAATAGTGGTTCAGCTGAATATGGGGACTGGAACCTGAATCTCTCCCGATTTGAAGTGTCTGATGAAATTCGCCGTGGTGGTGGTTGACGTCGGATTTTTTTGTACTGCAGACGTTGTAAACTGCCGTTCGTTTCTTCTTTCCCCTGGTCAGACGTGTAATCCTTATAGCCAAACTTTATTATTTTCGGTGCAGAGGAATCCATGACGTTAAATAACAGGCGTAGCCAGTCTCGTTTACTGCAGGTCTGCCGCCGTGTGTCGCGTCATCATATCAACGGGTTCCCGCGCATGCAACAGCACTAAAATCGCAACGTTAACTCCTCCTCAATATCAGAGGGGACAAAAATATATATTTATTAAACAGAAAGTCAAGTCATTTCAAGTCATTTGACTCAAGTCTAAGTCAAAGTCAAGTCGAGTCTTTTATGAATGTTTATCAAGCAAGTCTCAAGTCCTAAAATTCTATTCTCGAGTCTAACTCGAGTCAAGTCATGTGACTCGAGTCCCCCCACATCTCTCTAAACATAAAAGTACCACTTGCGTAAGAAATGAAGGGTTTTAATCAACTCCATCTCATCCCTTCACACACAAATTAACCACAAAAGTACATTTCATGTAGGACATGAGCTCTGGGATTCAGACTAAAGTCAAACAAAAAAAAAAACAAAGAGAAATGTCGTATATCTACAGTAATAAAGCCTTTTATTCGAACCAGGCAATTAGAAGACACATGCTTTTACACAAAGTACAGCTGATAGTTAAATGCCTTAAAGGACAATTCCGTAGCTCAGTCGCTCCAGTCTTTGCCGTGATGCAGGGCCACCACACCGCAGCAGACTCGCTGACTGTGCGAACACCGCTCTGCACGTTTGACGCAGGGACGTAGCTAAGAATTTGAGGGGCAGGGGGATAAGATTACATCTACAATTATTATTTATTATTAATATAAATTGTTTGTCAATAGTGGCAGTTTGTTTATACAAGCAGTTTTTTGAACACAGGGCTAGGGGGCAGCTGGGGGGCAAGGCCCTACAGTGGGGGGGGGGGGGGGGGGGGGGGGGGGCAGATCCGCCCCTGTAAACAATGCATGTTAACCAATTGTGATACAGTGTGTGATAAATGTATACACAATATGCGTTTGTTTATATTAGGCATAAGGTCAAATGAAAAAAATGGATTGTATTTAAAAAAAATAAAAACTAAAGCTCTGCAATATATCGATATATCAATATCGTGATATGAGACTAGATATCGTCTTAGATTTTGGATGTCGTAATATGGCATAAGTGTTGTCTTTTCCTGGTTTTAAAGGCTGCATTACAGTAAAGTGATGTCATTTCCTCAACTTTCCAGACTGTTTTACTGTTCTATTATTTGCCTTTACCCACTTAGTCATTATATCCACATTACTGGTGATTATTTATCAAAAATCTCATTGTGTAAATATTTTGTGAAAGCAGTGTTTTCACAAAATAATAAATAAAATATAAAAAAATAAATATAAATAGTGTTAATGCTACAGGAAATAAATCATTGTGTGTTGTAGGGCTAGGCGATGGAGAAAAATCAAGTACCATGATGTTTTTGACCAAATACCACGATGTCGATACCGCATTCGACATACTATAGGCCTACTATGACTTTTTATCACTAGTTTTAGTTGTCTACTTACAGCTTCAAGGAGTTCTGCTGTAGCATGAGGGTCCACAAGTGACAGCACCATCAGAATCTGGTGGGACAAATGACAAACCCATGAAGGGGGAATAATATATCTCATAGGGTGACATCAGCGAAATTGGGCCACTTCTTGGTAAATCGTTTGGGACAATAATACAATACCATATATGCCTTTTCCATGTGTTTTTGTGATTAATAATGACCGTTTTTGATAATTGTGTTGAAATTATGTAATAAAATATACTTATTTAGGCCCTACAGTTCTTGAAACATCAGCTCTGCCAACATTTGTTGCATGAGCAGTTTCAGGTAAAATGGGCCAGTCAAACTCCAAAGGGAAATAGTCATTTATCATCAATTTTAAAACACAGTTGCTTATACAGCCACATAACATTTAAACTGCATTAAACAAAAATTCATATGTGCCATTCAAAAAACATTTTGGGTGCAAACCCACATATTCAAATGTGCAATTAAAAAAATCCATTTTGGAACAGCATAGATCAGTGAACTGTCAGTGGTGTGTGTGTGTGTGTGTGTGTGTGTGCACAACACATTTAGAACAAAATGTGCATTCACAAAAATACAAAAATTCACATTCCAAATTATTAACTGATATGTTTGTGTGAAAACTTTTCAAACACAGTCTTTGCAAATGAAACCATCGTCAGCACAGATACCATTGTCTTCACCACAGCTCTCATGAAACCAGGCAGAACATGGAACACATTTTAACCATTCCTCAGTAGCCTTAGGGTCATTTGGGTCACCATAGTGGGTGTTGCAGACTTTGCAAGGTGATTTGCTTCTCTTGCCCTGCTTTTTTTTTTCCCCCTTTCGGTTGCTTGCTGCCCGGGTACCAGCTGGCTTGCTTGGCTGGATGCTTGCTGGATGATTTTTTTGTTTGAATATATTCAATGTGTTACTCACCTGTTAGGTTATACGATGGTGGCTTCACTCTCTTTCTGATGGCGCTCTCCCTTTGCGGCATTGACATCAAGTCATTGAATGTGACCAATCTCACAGACTGAACAGAAAGAAAATAACAAAAAGAGCCTATGTTATTGCAAGAAATAGATTAATTATTTGGTGTACATTTTATATGATTAGGGACTAAATTGTGTGTATGTATGTGTGTGTGTGTGCGTGCGTGCATGAATGTGCATGCGTATGTTTGCGTGAGCATGCATGTGTAACATCTCATGTAGCCTAAGTTTGAAAAGTAGTATAAAATATCACTTACTGTGGAGGTTGAAGGTCCCTCATCCTGGGAGTGGGTTTCTTCCTGTGGTGTGAACTGATTGAAGAGGTCATTATCTTCTTCCGGTACATCCTCCAACACAACCTCTTCAAGCACCACCTCATCTTCTGGGAAAAAGTCCAGTGGTTCCACAGGTAGCAGGGGTGTCAGGGAAGCAGAGGACTGAGGTCTGGCTGGCGGATCGGCAGGCGACTGACGTCTGGCTGGCGGGTGGGAGGGCTGAGGTCCAGAGAGCAGGGCTGATGGGTCACTCAAGGTCAGCAGGGGCGACCATGGTCTAGTGGGCGGGGGTGGGAGAGACTGCAGCCTTGTGGGCGGGGATGGTAGAGTGGATGGTAGCACTCTTTCGGTGGTCTTGCTGGGGGCAAAAGTAGTCTCAGGGAGAATATCTTTATTGAGAGGGAACATCCCTGTCCCCCGGAACCCTGCCTGGGCATTTTCAATAGTGGCAGCCTTTGCCCAAGCCCTGCTGAACACCGCAAAGAACTCCATCCTTGACAGCTTCTGCCCAGCCATCATCCTTGTCCACTTCCTCCCTTCCTGGTCCCAGTGGTGCTTTAGACTCTTGAAGAGGGCCTTGTCCGCCGGTTGCAGCGCATGGGTTGTGTGGGGAGGGTAGCACATGATGTGCACATTCTTGCTTTTCAGTAGCTTAATAAATTCCAGATTATAGACGTGGCTACTGTGGCCGTCAAGGAGGAGAAGATGGGGCCTGGTGTCATCCCTGGCGAGGGACTGAATGAACATTTGACCCCACTCCAGAAAGAGGTCTGAGGTAATCCAGCCATTGTCTGAACACCTTACGCTGGTGTTCTCCGGGCATCCCTGTAGCCACTCGGAACGAACACGCTTCCCCTTAAAAATAATTATTTTTCGACTGTATGTGCCTTCTGCATTGAACGCTGCCAGACAAGTTGTTGTCTCCCCTTCTCTCCGGCACACACCTCCACACATGGCTGGCCAACCTGTCCAACAACCTTTGTCGAACTGAACTGGTCCTGAAGCCCAGACTCGTCACAGTTCCATATATGTGACGGTGTGCCCTCAATACCCAGCTCGACCAAAAGGTTCTCATACTGGTTAAACCACTGGCTAACCACCTCTTTGTTAAGTCCAGCAGCCCGTGCTGCAGACAGGACCTCTGGCTTGCGCATCCCAAGCTCTGGGTTTCGCTTTAGAAAGTTCTGAAACCAGTAATATCCGGCCCTTCCTGCTGTCAGGGAGAAACCAGATATGTCGTTGTTGGCTGCAAAATCAAAGGCCACTTGCTGGACATCACGCTTTGTGAAGGGAAACCCCCTGCTCGTGATAAGTGCACACTCACTGCAATTCCTTTCTTCACTCCCTCCCTGTATTCATCTAAGGCACCCTTCATCCTCTCCTCTTTCCACAGATTGTAGTCGTTTTGCCTTCCTTTCCCTCCCTGTTTTATCTTTGTATCCTTTCCTCTCTGGTCCTTGCTCCTCTCTTTTCTCTCGTTCTGTCTCCTCTCATTTCCTCTGCATTCCTTTCTCCTCACCTGTTCTCTCACTTCCTGTCTCCTCTGCTTGTCACCTCTCTCATCCTTCCTTCTCACTTCCTCTTTCCTTCTCCCTCTCCTCTCGTTTCCTTCTCGTTTGCCATACTCACTGTAAATAAAATACTACCAATATTACTGTTGGGGGGGGGTCATGGTGTGAGTGTGTGTGTGTATGCACGTACATACACATACAAACACAAACACACACAAACACACACCCTTACACACAAACTCACTCACACACACTCAAACACATGTGTATGTGTGTTTGTGAGTGACACAAATGATGGCCCATTTTAGCTGAAACCATGTGGCCCATTTTACCTCAGTGGGTTAAGGTAAATTGGGCCCCCCAAAAAAAACATAATTTTTTCAAAAAATAACTAACAACATTATTTCTGATTGATGCCATCAAGACAGATATTATGCATAGTTTTTTATGGGGATGTTGTTTTTTTTACAGATTTATCATCCTTATAATAGTTTAGTTAGATTTGGTATGCCAGGCTACTCACCATGCAGCTTTCTGGTGCAGTCTTGATTTGAATTATTGCACCGCCCACCATAGCAACCATGAACCAATCAAATCACCTGTTACTTGTCAAGTACAGTTATGACAACAGTTTGAAATCCTTTGCAGTCATTGGCTCTAAATTCCAGAGGGGCTGGGACCCCCAAACCTTAATGGCCCATTTTACCTGATGGCCCATTTTACCTGATATCACCCTATATAGGCATCAACGATGAATATAAGCCTATTACATCTTATGAAGGCACTTGTGTCCTGGGATGTGGCTGGCTCAAAGGAAGAGCTCCCACCAGGGATTCTTTCAGCCACTGGCCTTCCTTTATTCTGGCTCAGGGCCAGCTCCTCTGCCTCTGTCAGAGGTGGTGGTGCTGGTCCGCCACCAGTTTTCCGGACATCTGCCTTCTTTCTGTTGGTTGAGTACAAGTCAAATGTTAATTTAAATGGGCCCTTTTAATTTACAAAAGGAGGATGGGCGAGAGGACATCTCTGTATGTGAACATTAGCTGGGGATTAACTACAGCACATTCAAATTGCCAATTTATATTTACTCTCATATTTAAAATGGAGGTACAGCCATGAGCCTACTACACTTAAGTCTTACCAGTTTGAACTATGTTCTTATAGTTCAGTCAGCTGCTTCCACGTGCGTTTTTACACCCGCAGGATTGCACCTAAAAGAAATAGATTATAGGTTCAATACCATTCGACCAGTTTCTACCAGTAATGCTGTATTTGTGATTAAATATGAGCATGTGTGTGTATTTCAGGGCAGGCCTGTGTGTAGCGTGGGTTTTAAAAAACAGTGTGAAAAACGTAATTTCCCCCACTGGGAATTAATAAAAAAGTAGAAATTAAAAATGATTGTGTAAATTAAATAGCAAATGAAAACACTATATTTGAACATACGCAATTGACCTGAGCAGCCATGTTCTCCCACGCGGTTTCCCTTTTTTCTGCAACAGCTGTGTTCCACTTTCTGCGAAATACAGGTTCATGCCCGCTGTACGCCTGCATGACAACTTCTAGTTCAAATGTGACGATTTACAACCAAATGTGTTAAGTAGTTCGGTCAGTTTTTAACTCAATCCTGGCCCACTTCTTCACACACTCACTTAGGTAAAAACACAATCTGGTCTGGCAGCTGCACCGGCCTGCAGTCAATCAGGCTATTTGTACTGAGGCGGGCTTCATTGGCTCTCATTGATAGGCCGGTCAATGGTGGCTTGCCGCACCAATCAGGTTCCTCCTCCAGGAACTGGGCGGGACTTTCCGTCTCCATCCAATCCACAGGATGATATGGCGCAGCCTGCTTTGCATCTCACAAAACAAAACACTCAATTAACACACACACCTGAGGGTGCCGTAACACATACTATACTATGGCTTTTTATCACTTTATTCAACATACTATACTATGACCTTTTATCACTTTATTCAACATACTATACTATGACCTTTTATCACTTTATTCAACATACTATATTGTGACTTTTTATTACTTTTTTCAACATACTATGACTGTTTATCACTTTTATCACTTTATTCAACATACTATACTATGACTTTTTATTACTTTATTCAACATACTATACTATGACTTTTTATTACTTTTATCACTTTATTCAACATACTATACTGACTTTTTATTACTTTTTTCAACATACTATACTATGACTGTTTATCACTTTTATCACTTTATTTAACATGCTATACTATGGCTTTTTATCACTTTATTCAACATACTATACTATGACCTTTTATCACTTTATTCAACATACTATACTATGACCTTTTATCACTTTATTCAACATACTATACTATGACCTTTTATCACTTTATTCAACATACTATATTGTGACTTTTTATTACTTTTTTCAACATACTATGACTGTTTATCACTTTTATCACTTTATTCAACATACTATACTATGACTTTTTATTACTTTATTCAACATACTATACTATGACTTTTTATTACTTTTATCACTTTATTCAACATACTATACTGACTTTTTATTACTTTTTTCAACATACTATACTATGACTGTTTATCACTTTTATCACTTTATTTAACATGCTATACTATGGCTTTTTATCACTTTATTCAACATACTATACTATGGCTTTTTGTCACTTTTTTCGACATACTATGCTATGACTTTTTAATCCAATTTTTTTCAACATACTATACTATGGCTTTTTTAATCACTTTTTTTGACATACTATACTATGTCTTTTGGTGGGCTGGGTATATTTTTTATGCATGACTCAATAAAAAAATATTTATTAATTCATACCATATCAAAAATTGTATAAAGTCATAGTTTTGTATTTCATGAAAAAAGTCGTAAAAAATGTCAACATAAATGACACGTATTTGACGCCATGTAATTAACCACTGTGACTTTGTGTTTTTATTTTTGGGGGATTTTCATCAGAATACAAGAATGTAAAGTCAAAAAGAAGTCTTTATCAGGCAAATAAATATCATCTACACAGTAAAAAAAAAAAGAAAAAGAAAAGAGTTACATGCCTCAGGTTTTAAATGTTCTGTCTAACTTCCCCAAATACCCTCAATTTGAAACACATTCAGAACAGGGAAATGCAAGCTATCCAAACATGACAAATGATGTTGAAACGTTTTAGGTGACATGAGCAATTCCCATCAGTTGCAATCAGTTTCTTTCTTTCTCTCAGAGTCACTTGCTTTTCTCTCTCTTCCTCTACTCGTCCATTACACTGAGCGTGGCGCTGCTCTTGGCCTTGCCCATTGTGAATTTTACCACCCCGCTCATGTCCACACTGGTCTTTTTCAGGGTGAGTTTGTGGACCGTCTCGTGGTTTTCCAGGCGGACGGAGGGGCCCGGCTGAAGGGCCTCTCCGTTCAGAGTCCAAAGGGGAGGCTTGTTTATGGCGACAGACACCTCACACTGGAAAGTTGCGGGCCCAGGCTCAGTTACCTCCACATCCTCTAGCTCCTTGACCATTACAAGGGCTTGGGCTACACAGAGGGAAAGAATTATGATGGTAAGGAAAATAATCAAGGACATCTGACACAAATGCCTTAAAAGCTCTTAACACAACTTACCTTCCACCATCAGTTTGGCTTTGGATGTGTGCTCCCCCACCTCGATGCTGTAGGTGCCCTCATCCTCTACAGCCACCTGCTGGATCACCAGTTTGTGGGAGCAGCCGTCGACCAGGATCTCCACTCGATCTGAGGGAACTAGCTCCTCCCTGCCCTTGTACCAGGTGGCGCTGGAGCGGGGCGTGGAAACGGTGCATTCAAGGATCACGCGGTGTTTCTCCAGGGCCGTTCGATCGCGCAGGGGTTTTACAATGGAAACGGGGAGTTCTGAAGCGAGAGGAAATGTTTTCGTATTATGTACGGAACACTTTTAGGCTGATAACACCCTAAAACATGAAGCAAGTAAGATATTCAAGAGGTAAAAATGGACTTACCTTCTACCTCAAGGTAAGCTGTAGATTCAACATCCTTGGCTACAAAGCGAATTTCCCCAGCATCCTCAGCTTTGACGTTACACATCAGAAGGAAGTGCTTCGTCCCTGAAGAAGAACAACTATGAGAAGCCGCCTAGGCCAGAACTAAATACTTCACTTGCACATACATACAGTATATACTGGTACTTAACACTTGCACATAAATGCATACTTCAGTTGCGCACACATATATACTTCAGGTGCTATTTAAGTGATACAATATATTTATTCATCTTATCAGAATCACTCAGTCTCAGTAATAATCAGCCCACTCCTTCTCTGACCTTCGGTGCGGATCTTGATAGTGCTAGTGGGCCGGATCTTATGGCCGTCTTTGTGCCACTCCCCAGTAACATTCTCCAGAGAAACCTCACACATGAAGACAGCATTCTGGTCCTCCTGAATGTAAAGGTCCTCCATATCATGCACTATCTCCAGCTTATGCTCTGTGAGGTTAGTAAAGAGATTTAGATCAGCAATATTAGAAGCCAAAAACATTATAAGCATTTTTCTCATTGCAACCTCTAGGTGGAGATAGGTACTAGCTTATTGCTCAAGTTTCATTGTTTGCACACACAACATATAACTAAGAGGAGCCCTGAGATCATTAATGTCCACATAGTGCACATGTGCGATATGCTTTTTTTGATTGCATTTATTTGTAACGTGATGTGTGCTGTAGCAGGCCGTGTTCAGATACTTACCGTAAACCTCCAGTGAACAGGAAGTGTTGATTTCCCCTGTGTCACATGTGTAGGTGCCCGAGTCAGCCGGGGAGCACTGCATGATCTGACAGAATCGCTTCCGGCCCATGGAGTAGATCCGACAGTTCTTCCCCGGCTTCAGCTCCGTCCCGTTCTGATTCACAGAAGAAAAGGAACAGAGGTCTTCCTTGTTAGTCTTAAATCTGTCGCCATAACGTCTCGCATTTTTCTACAATGAGCCAAAACATAGTCAAGAGCAATGAGAGTATTTATTGGTTTGTTTTACCTTAAGCCATCTGACTTCGATGTTTTGTCGGGAGAATTCACACTCCAGAGTGGTTGGAAATTCCTCCTCCACACGGACGTCATCTAGCGTTCTCAGGATAAACACTGGAGTCTCTGTCAATTTGAATTTGAATAGTTTTACAGAGCTAAATCAAAAACTACCAAGACCTAACAAGGGAGTCCACAGGCCAGCATTTACCTTTGACAGTGAGCCTGGCAGTAGTGCGCACCCCTTCGGCTGAAAAGACAATAGTGCCTGTGTCTTCCAGGGTGAGATTGGACAGGGTGAGGCCATGGATTAGCCCATTGGCGCTCACCCGCCACTGGTTGTTCGGTTTCACCCGGATGCCATCCTTCTGCCAAATTCCCTCCACGTCTGTGTGGGAGAGCTCCACCTCGAAGGAGGCAGTCTCTCGCTCAAAGGTTTCTTGGTCAGTTAGGCCTTTACGGATGGAGATTTTACGGGCTGGACGAAGAGATGAGGGAGATGTTGTTTTTATCAATACATACAATAATGTACTTCTTCTTAGGAATGGTATCATGATTAAATGAATTCCATTCCGATATTCAGAAAAGATGCGTGTGAAGAATAATTCCTAAATCCTGGGAAAAACATCTGGGAATGCAACATTTTGGCATTTTATCTCATAACTGCATTTTACGTATAATGACACTTCTTTAAGGCACAACTAACACTTTCACTGTACATTTATAGAACACTGGTCAAGGTCAACAAAAGGTGGTTCAAATATAGACCTAGCTCAGTTTATCGCATTACAAAAACAACACCTACTGCAGCTCTATGGTGCGTTGCCCCAGTGTCATTCAGTACACTATTGTATAACATCATGGCTGTGTTGCATATACCTTTTCACACGTACAGGTCTAGCCCTGCTATTCTTAGTAGATTTTTGCTCTGTGTCATACTGTGAAAAACACCAATATGTACTGTTCGTTGGTTACCCACAACTCATTTGTGTCAGATACGATGCCAGTCAGAAAGTAGTACAGTACACTAACTACTGAATTGTTCCTACTCGTTCATCATTTAGGTCATTTATCAAGCAGCCATGCAAAGGTCAGTTCATGTCTTAACATCTCTTGCAAGATTTCATCCACACCCCACCTCGGCCCACTTACGCTCTACATTGAGCTTGACCTGCGTACGGTCATGCAGAGTCTCGCAGCGATAGGTTCCCCGGTCTGACAGAGTCAGGTTTTGGATGGTCAGACTGCGTTTGCAGCCGTTCTGGGCCAGCGTGTGCCGGGGACCAGGCTGGATGACCACCCCTTGCCTCATCCACTGGACCTCTCCCATTTCAAGGCTGATCTCTGTCTCCAAGGTGGCCTCACCAAACTCTTCTGCCATGACAGCCTCCATTTTCTTAGTAAACATGACCTGAGCCTCTGGACATAACGAGGACAGATAGAAATAAAGGTTAGAATGAACTGCTGGTAATTCTGGAAATACAACATATCCTCTCTTTTCCCCTCATTAAATGGTCTTACCCTGAACTTTGAGGCTGGCTTTGCTTATTTGTCCCTCAGCCTCTGCTGTAATCTTTGAACAGTCCAACATCTGGCACTTTTTGATAACCAAGGTGTGGCACAGACCGTTCTGGTTTGCCTCGAATCGATCGCCCAGGGTGATGGCCTCATTGTCCATGAGCCAGACCAACTGGACATCCTCAGGGGAAACCACACATTTGAAGGTGGCATCTTCTCCTTCAAGCACAGTGGTGTTGTGGAGCTCTGTGAGCATCTCCACCACTCTAGGCACTGAAGAGACGAGAACGTTCATGAACCTGCTACCTCACATAAGAAAAGACAGTCAAAGAAAAGAAATTCTGAGTACAGGCATACTTACTCTCTACTCTCAGCATTGCCACTGTCCGGTCATCTCTGGACTCACAAGCGTACTCGCCAGCATCTTCTCTGGTTAAACGGTGGATGGTCAAGCTTCGCTCAACTCCATCCGCCCGAATGGAGAACCTCCTGCTTGGAACCACCTCCACCCCATTCCTTAGCCACTGGACATCTGCTTTTGGCTTGCACACCTCGCAGCGAAGGGTCACCATACCATCAGCATGGGCCACAGTGTCTCGAAGTGGCCTCACAAACTTGATTCTCATTTCTGTGATAAAAGAAAAAACAAAGTTAATATTGCTTTTCAGTCCGAACTACAAGTGCTCTACAATTTTACCGGATCACAAGATAAAACTGAAATGTTTCACCTTTCACCAGCAAGCTGAAGTGGATCTGGTCGGTGTCTACGTCGCAGGTGTATTCGCCAGCATCAGAGCGCCTCAATGGCTCGATAGTAAGGGTGCGCTTATGGCCCTCCATGAGTGCTCGGGAACGTTCGCCTTCAACATGCGTCCAGTCTTTCATCCAACGCACTGAAGCGCTTTCCTTGGACACGTAGCTCGTCAGTGTCACGCTCTCTGCCTCGTAACCTGTCACAACAATGTCATCCTCCTTGTTCACAAACGTAACTGGAGGCTCTTCGATGGAAAAGGATAGAGAGCCAAATATTAGATAATCTCGCGATCACATTGATAATCATATCTGTGGAGACATCGCTGCGAGTTTTTACCTTGAATCCTGACCATGCTGATCATTTTATCGTCCACAGCATCACACACATACTTTCCAGAATCTGAGGGCTGGACATTTGAAATGATAATTTTCCTCAGAGTGCCGTAGCTCTCAATGTAGGTCCGGGAGTCACTGGTCAGAAGCGTGTCATTACAGTACCATTGGACGGGGGCATTGGCACGGGACAATTCACAGGCCAGGATCAGGTCTTCCCCTGCCACCATCTCCTGGTAGTCAAGGGCATTTGAGTTGCCCACAATCGTCACTGGCGGCTCTAAGGCCAAGGAGAAAAGACAGATGATTTATTTAAGGAACAGTTTTTAAACCAAATCATTTACTTAATAAAATTCACTAAATTACTTCTATTCTCTACCTTCTACCGTAACCTGGAAGCTGATATTATCATCTCCGGCATCCAGGAAGTACTCTCCTGAGTCTCCGAGTTCAGCATTGAGGATGACCAATGAGCGGAAAGCACCTTCTTCCTCCTCGCAGAACCTTTCATCGCCCTCAACGCGACAGTTATCCTTGTACCATTTTGTGATGGCATTGGCTCTGGAGAGCTCACACTCCAGCACAACGTCATCAGAAATCAGGGATTTAACGTTTGTCTTAATCTCTGTCTTTCTTAGGATCTTCACTGGCGGCTCTGATGACAATATGACATTAAGGTTGTTTTTAAAATTGCATTTTGGGACAGAAATCATCACCAAAGCTGACATGACATTGCCTCTTACCTGAAACGTTGACCTGGAAATCAATTCTATCATCAACAGCATCACAGGTGTATCTCCCAGAATCCTCTGGGGTGGGAGAGTGGATGGTCAGACGGCGGATGAGCCCATCCTCTGTGATGGTGATGTTACTACTCTCCTCTACTTCTCTACCATTTAGCCACCACTTGACTTCAGCACTTGGCCGGGACATCTCGATCTCCAGCACGATTGGTTTGCCGGCAAAACTCTCCAGTTTGTCGGGGGTGTTTTTGGCACGAGTAAGCGTCACCGGTGGCTCTAAAATAAATAAAGTCATGAAAGAGTCATAAATGATAGAAATGCTATAAAGATTACATACATTTATTGAGTATCTGTTTATTATGATGCTAAATAGTTGCCCTTATGTCCTCATTCTTACCTGCAATAGTGACCAGGAAGGCCACAGAGTCATCTTCAGTGTCACATACATACTCCCCTGTGTCGTCTACA
Source organism: Gymnocephalus cernua (assembly GCA_023631565.1). NCBI lineage: Eukaryota > Metazoa > Chordata > Actinopteri > Perciformes > Percidae > Gymnocephalus > Gymnocephalus cernua. The sequence continues at coordinate 12,402,620 of CM042448.1, read as the reverse complement.
GTGGTTATGGGTACAACCAGCCGGCGTTGGGCCCCATCCACCTCCAAGATCAAGTTAGGACTCTCCTCTACCTCCAGGCTGTCTCTGTACCACCGGACAGGGGCATCAGCCTGGGAGATTTCACAGCTGAGCTCCAGCCTCTCGGAGGCCAAATGGGTCAGTTCCAACTCTGATTCGCTGGGGGAAATGATTCTTACCAGTGGCTCTGGTGCAGGAGGAGGATGATATTAAATGTAACCTTTGAAATACTTTGGAAATTCCACACATTTGTATTTGATGTATGGTATAATCAGAAATGAGCACTAAGGGAAATGTCAGTCTTACCCTTGACACTAAGCTGGAAAAAGACAGAGTCTCCATCTGTTTCACAGACATACTCTCCGCCATCCTCCACTGACCCGTTGAGTATAGTCAGCCTCCTATAAGGGCCCTCAGATATGAGCTGGACAGTGTCGCTTTCCTCCACCTCCTGGCCGTCTTTGAACCACTGCACCCTCCCACTGGAACGAGACAACTCGCACTGCAGGTGGATCTCCTCTGAGATAAAGCTCTCCATCACAACATCATCCTTAGGTTCCACAATCATCACTGGAGGCTCTGTGTTTGTAGTTAGAGAAAGCAGAGTGACCTCAAATCAGATTTCTGATGTAGCTTATGTGTGTGTAAAAATGCATTACGTGAGATGTTCTGCACTTAGATTCTGCAAATCTATGTGTCTTGAAACACTACTCGGAACAACAGCAGTCAGAAAGGTCCCTGTACCTCTAACATTGACAGTGAACTCCACGCTGTTGTTTCCTGCCTGGCAGGTGTAGCTGCCAGCATCGGAGGTTTCTGCAGAGCGTATGATCAGCCTCCTCATGGTTCCCTCTGCCTGCAGAGTGATGTTGTCAGTGGGCTGGATCTCACAGCCATCCTTATACCTAGAACACACCAAATCACACTCAGACAACTGTAAAACACAGGGTTTCAGGTAACAAACCGGACACAAAATAATAAAACTCAAAAGTGCCTATCAAGGTGTAGATACATTTAAGTGATCAGTGATACGATACGTGAAAAACACAGAATCCTTAGTAAATAGAATTTGAAAACAGAGCATAAATAGAAGCACCAGTTGATCATTTTCATATCCATTTTTCAAAAGAGGAATTTACTCCTCATCGTCTTACCACACAACTTCGGCATCGTCGGTGGAGACGTGGCAGAGCAGCACCACGGGGTCCAGCTCCATGCTGCTCTTATGGAGCTCCTCCTCTGGAACCGGACTGAACTCCACAGAAGGACCTAAAAAAAGGGAGGGAGGGAGGGAGGGATGTCAACAGCTGGAGCCAGAGGATACCTACTTAAAATTAGAAATATCCCTACTATAATTTCATAAAAACTTAAAACCAAATGGATCAACTATAGCCAAAACAATTTAATGTTGCTTATCAAATTTATGATATAACATTTTTGAAAAAGCACATTTGATAAGTTGAAAATATCAAATGTGTAGCATTCCTTTGGATAACAGAACACTTCATTAATAATGAAAACTTAAAAGAAGTTAAACAAAAAGGCTAATACAAATTTGGTCAATTGATTTGTATATAGATAGACAATATGAACAAACAACAACGTCCACGTTGAATTTAATGACATCTCCTGAAGTTTCACATGTATAAACTCCAGAGTGAGACGCATCAGCCGATTGAATCACGATCCTCCTCATGTTGCCATCTGATTGGATGTTGAGGCCATCGGTCACCTGGAGCTCCACGCCGTCTTTGAACCAGGATACTTTGGCAAAGGGGTGGGAGACTTCACAGTAGAGTACAATGGGGTCACCAATGTCCACCCTTTTATGGCTGTCTACGTCTGACAGAGCATTGAATTTTACCACGGCAGCTGCAAAGAAAATAAACACAAAAGAATAAACAAACTCCAAAGAAATGCCTCCATCACATGCTAAATTTAACAGAAATAACACCTACGTTTAACCTTGAGTACAGCTGAATCTCGGACTCCATTGGCTATGAACGTGACCTCTGCTGTGTCTTCTGTAGTGCAAGTTTCACAAATAACCAATGAGTGCCGTGTTTGGGACTGCTGTATTGAATATCGTCCACCATGCTGCAGTTGAGCACTATTCAGAAACCAGGTTCCAACCATTGGGGCAGACAATTCGATGGAGAAGTGAGCGTCTTCTCCTTCCACAACCTCACAGCCTTTGAGCCTAGTGCAGATCTTGGGTCCAGGAACTAAGGAAAATGGAAAAAGTTGAATTACAAGTTAACAAATTAAAGCTGCCAACAGTGATGAACAGGCCCTCGCTGGTCAACGCGACCGTATATTTCTTTGACAGTCGGACACTGCACGCAGGAGTTAGACATAAATCCCTCTGTGGAGTATATGGCATTGGAAATCACATATTTCAAATTGTGCACCACTTCTTGTGTCAACTATGTGGCGCTAGGGAACACACACTATGTATACGTCATGTTGATGTATATCGTGTAGACCACACCATCTGATTATTTTCATCAGGGCTTACTTCCTGTTGCCAGTAGGTGGCGCTATTACTATAACTCCAAAACTACAATACCAAATTTCATACCTCTACGTGAAAGTTAAAGGAGGGGCATTAACAGGGCCAGGTTCTATTTACTATGTTTGGAGAAAGTGAAGATACTGTTGGCAAATTTACATTTACATTTACAATGAAATACATAGAAGAACACAATTCTAATTCACAGGAATTCCGTACCCAGATGGACAGCTTTGGGAAACTCCACATGGCCGCTTCGCCCATACTTGTTGATGCAACAGACACGGAACCGGTAGTTGCCGTCACACGGCACACTGTCGCCTCCGATCTCAGCTGAAGTGGCGGTCTCTGAAGTGAAACACTTCTGCCACTCTTGGGAGCCCACTTCCTGTCTCTCCAGGACAAAGATGGACCGGGTGGAGGTCGGGCTGTTGGGGGCAGGATCCCAGGTGAGCAGAGCGCTGTTGGGTCGATCCACATCCATTTTCACTCCCACAGGGCAGATAGGAGGGCTATGTCGTGTGGCTAAAAGAGGGAAAGGACAAAGAATATAATTGGGTATGTTTTGACATTATAAGAACTAAAACTCAAAGCTAAAAATATTTTTGCAAAGCAATTCTGGGAACTGAAACACGTTACTGTTTACTAAATGTACCTTTGACTTTGAGACGGGAAGAGGTCTTGGATCTTCCGGCAACAAAGGTCACTACCCCTGAGTCTTGATAGGCCACGTTGACAATGACCAGAATGTGAGTTTTGCCAAAAGACTTCAGGATCGTCTGGTGAGTCTCGTGTAGCTTCAAACCGTCTTTGTACCAGCTGATCTCCATGTCGTCGCTCTCCACCTCCACGCAGAATGCAGCGTTCTCACCCTCCAGGACCTCCAGCTTCCGGGGAAGTTTACGAACAATAGTACCTGTAATTAAAATAGGAAAGGATTTTATTTACGTTAACAATCTAAACCTTCTGTTTCACTTAGTGGGCATCTTTTGATGGTGTACATTAAAATCTTGACTGCTGGAAAATGTTCCAACTGATCTATACTATGTAAACTGTAACCCTGTCTTGCACATGGTTCCACAAATCTAAACTACTACGTACCCACATTCAGGACAGCATACCTTTAACTGATAGCTCTGCAATGCTCTTTGCTCCATCTGGCATCTCACAGAGATACACTCCATCATCGTCGGTCCCAACATCATGGATGGTCAGTCTTCTTGTGGCTCCTTTCTGCTCCATCCCGTATTTACTGCTGGGCATCAGCCGGTGGTCCTCCAGGTACCAGGCCGATGGGAGTGACTCATCAGGTACCTCACACTCCAGCACAGCGACATCCCTCTCCCTCACCTCTACGTCTCTTAATGGACGCCTGAACCGCACAGCTGGGCCTGAAAAACAATGGGTACGTGTAGATGTTAAAAGTGGATGAGTTGTAGATTTGGGAAGTTTTTTGTAATAGTAATAACATAAGGAGTATACTTGTCAAACACGGCTTAAATTGACAATTATATATATATATATATATATATATATATATATATATATATATATATATATATATATATATATATATATATATATATATATAAATAAAATATAGCATTTTTTGCTAAGACAATTTTTTTATTTTAGTACAAACTCTTTCAGTTCGCTGGAATCTCTCGTGCCACCACTGAATACTTTTTAAGCCGTGCTCAGTTGCTGTAATGCCACTTCATATTGTCTGCACATTAAGGACTGGCATGTTGACCCCAAGACTAAACTGACAATTATGATAGAGGCAGCTGGCACGGTGCAGGACTACGCAAATGAAGAGGCATGTGAGCCTGAGTATTATCTGCCCATTATAAAAGGGATTAGGATAAAATAATCAGACACTTTAGAAGGTGATTCCAATTAATTTTTAACATTGTACACAAAGTAATTAGCCCGCACAACTACAGCTTGTGGTTGGTCCATTATATTCTCGTATTTTATCTGTTTTTCTATATGTCATTGTTTTTAACTACTCTTTAATGTTTTATGTAAAGCACTTTGAATTGCCCTGTTGCTGAAATGTGCTATACAAATAAAGCTGCCTTGCCTTGCCTATAAAATATTCACCGACATTGACAAGAATGACACTGGCAAAGTCTCTTGAAATGTGTTGTTATTTGCTCTCCGCCGTTGCATCTTTATTTGTAATTTTGAATTTTTTTAGATTACATAGAGACCTAAAGAATCGTCGACGATTAGAAACGGCACCTTTTAATCATACTTTAATCATTTAATAGCCATAAGATTGATCGTCTTACCGTTTTTTGCAGTTAAGAGCTAACGAGCTAACGCTAACGGGCGTCTCTTTGCTGTCTTTCTAGCCTTCACGGGAGGTTTTGTATCCAGTCTGGAACTTGTTCCTTTTTTCGCTGTGGTTGAGCAATAAAACCAAACTCTTACATGCAAGATTGATACACTTTATGTCCATAATGTATGATATTTCGGCCGTTTTCGATCCGCGATTTGCGCTAGGCGCTAGCTCTGACACTAACTTCCATTTCCGGTTTCCCAGGATGCATTGGGCATTTGTTATTGTCTTGCAAACCAATGGAAAGCAGTCTTTCGAGAGCAAAGATGTTCTATGATAGGAAATATGGTTCACTCCAAGCCAGAATATAGCAAAACAATGTGAACAAATAGGTTATATAGCCACAAAGATCGTCTATTCCCATTGTAAACTGCTCCACATAGAAGCAGCCTCACTGTTTTGAATTTTTTGATACATTTGGGCCTTTTTTGAAGAAATGCAAATAGTTTGTCGTTTATATGACTTATAATGTTCATTATGTTTATTTTTGCGCTGGGTGACTCCAAATATATATAAATAGCAGAACTGTGAGTGTTATATAAATAAATATGACATTATTACTTTGATTATTGGCATAAGTGCATGTCATGAGGGCAAAAGCGTCTGGACCTTTATTGAAAAAATGTAGATATTTTGTCATTTGTATAAGTTATAATGTTAATTTCTTCACAGTTTGACTCCCAAGACATATGAGAAGTGTTTTAGACAGGAGATTGGCTTAGCTTGTATTGATCTGTGTGTCATATCAATACATATCTGTGAAATTCATGTTCCATTTTATTTATTTATTTATTTATCCTACAACCTTGTTTAACATTCAAGTGACCTCACTAATAGCCCAGTTTTTTCCTGAAAAAATGATGTCCATAGATTGACTGTGGACATCAGGGTTGATGTTTTACAAGCTTTTTTAGAAAATAAAAAATCCTTCAGGAATCTGAAGGTTACATCTGCATTGGTTTTCCATCCATTCAACAATCCACTGGCATTTTGATATATGCCATTTTACATTTAGAAATCTGTATGTTTAGCCAGTTAGAATTGCAGGGAAAATAGGGAGCTATCTCCTACCTTTGACAGACAGGTGAACAGCGCTTAGGGTGTTTCCAAGAGCGTTTGATGCTGCACACACATACAGTCCTGTATCTTGCACTTTACAGTACAGAACCTTCAGTGTGTAGTAACCTTCTCTGTCCTCAAATATCAGATGACGCCTCCCGGGTTCTAGAGGAACCCCATCTTTCTTCCAAATGATCTCTGGCTTGGGCTTCCCTGTCACAAAGCAGCGGAACTTGGCGTGTTTCCCCTCTGCCACTGCAAACTTCTTGGCTTTAGAAGCACGGACAGGTGGCTCCTCTATGACCCTCGACAAACTGAGTCTCCCGCCCCTGTGCTTCGGCGACCACTCGCTGTTAGTACGACCATTTGAGGACATTTTACTCTCGTCCCGTTCCGGTACAGGCTCGACAAGAAGGACAGCACCGGCCAAGGCCTCGCCATAGCAGTTGATAGCCCTGCAGGTGTAGACACCTTTGTCTGGCATGCGGGTCCTATAGAGCTTGAGCTGGAACCAGCCGCCATCTTGATTGCTCATGCTGAAGTGTGCACTCTCGAAGATGTCGTTCAGCTTCTTCCCGTCTTTCTCCCACATTACCTCGGGCAGAGGAGTGCCCCAGATTTTGCAGGAGAAGGCGGCGTCTTCTCCCCGATCCACGCGTAAAGAGAGGGGCTTGATGAGAAATCGCGGTTTATCATCAGATGCTAAATCAACCTCCTCTTGTTTTTCACTAAACTTCTGCTTGTGCTCCCCATTCATCTCCTCTCCGTTTTCTTTGCTGTGTTCACCATTTTTCACTATGCAGTACCCATTCTGGTGTCCTTCAAGTTCACCATTTTCTTTCATTGGTTGCTGCATGCCATTGACCCCTAATTGCCTTTGCCCAGCTTCCTGTGGCTGGGCCTCCCCTTCCACTTTGAGGGAGGCTGCTGCATAGGTTTCACCTATGCTATTTTTGGCCTTGCAAATATACTGGCCAGCATCCTGCAGAGTCACTCCAGTAATTGTCAGCAGGTAAGCTTTTCCCTCCTCAGAAAGCTTGTAGTGTCCATCAGACACGATCTGGATGTTTTTACGCTCCCAGATCACATCAGGACGAGGATCCCCACCAATTTGGCACCTTAGTGTGGCGTCTGTGTCACACAGTGCCACCACAGGGCGTGGGTAGCCCAAAACACGAGGCGCACCTCCAAAAATATCCATGATGAAGTCACCCTCTCTGTGGTTTGAATGAAGGAATCACCTCAATTATAGCCTCTTATCTTTGGCGAAGGAGCTGTAAGATAAATAAAATGTATATTTCATTAGGCAATCAGCTTTAATGTACACAAAGACGCAAACTAAACACTTGCTCAGACCTCTTGACTGGACACAAACCCAAAGTCACAATCTAAACACTAAAATGAGAGTTTTGACTTTGACTCTAGTGGCACATTGTCCTCTGTACATTTCTGTTTACAGATGACCTGAACCAGATGATTGCATGCCAATGTGAGATATATTTTTGAACGAAAATCTGGAATGTGCTTTGAAAACGACTTTTTAACGATTAGATCGTCCAGTGCAGATAGGTGTGTATTAAAATGTTTCAAATATTCAAAATACTTAATGAAGTTATCAAGGCTTAACTGAACATGTTTAGTAAGGTGTTTATCACATGCTTGGTGGTTTAGTAAAGGTTTTGAGAAAACATAAACCACCCTCGGTCGTCTCTCAGCTGGTGCTGTAACTCATTGAAGAGTGTATTTATAGTGTTAAGAGTGTATTTAAGTAGTCTGTCCAAAAAAAGACACCAGAGACCATGTGTCATATTGCACAAAAATTGTGCAGACACACTTGCAGTCACTAACGAAGACACAACTGACCCATTAGTTCATGTATGTTCAGAGCATGAATGTCAGTTGTATTGCCTTTGTCTCTTTGCATTGTTGTCATTTTGCCTAAGTCATTAAACATTTAAAGCTACATTCGTCTTTCTTGATAACGTCTTGTTGCATTCCAGCAGCTTATGTTTTAATCATGTAGCAGCCAGTGGAAAACATTAGTCTCTCTCATGTGGCCCATTCGTTTCCCTTATGTTGTCACCATCTTTCTTTTGGCGTTAACCGTCCCTGCTGAATGACGCACCACACCCTTGCAACTGACGCACATCCTTTGAACAGCAACATCATGTAGTCATGTGCCATGTCTTGGCTTGAAAATAGCTCTTCTAGTAGCATATCAGATATTTCCTAAGTCGTATGATCTTTAAAGACATGCAACAAGCTCAGCTACACATTGAGCATTGTGCTGGCACATGGATAGAAATGATTCTACTTAATCAGGCCTGAATAAGAAGCAGTGTCTAGAGAGACATATACAGTGGGACAGGAAAACTGAGGAGTCAAAGGATAAACTTACCGCTATATGAGTCGCTGTCATTAAAGCATTCTGTCACTGATGTGAGGATTACTCAAAAATGGTGTCCTCAAAATGTTCACGCTGGCATCAGTAAATTCATATGAGCTTTGGTCCCTTCTTCAAATGATTCTTTGATTGGTAGAAATGGCAGATATTCGTTCTGTTGCTCTGTCATAAAGCTTTGTGAGACTCCTCAGCTCTTGTTCCTTGGCTCTCTGGTTTGTTGTTTGTGGATTCTGGCTCAGATTTGACACACCTCCTGGTTACTTAGAGTCATAGCAAGAAAAGTAAAATGTTCCATTCACACTTGTTGGCCGACAGTCACAGTTATCATGTCTTGGTTGTGTCCTCAGTTTGGCGTTAGGTCGCAGGTGGCAGAGATGACTGAAAGTCTTTCAGCCGAGTGCTTGGTTTATACGTCAGCTCTGATACTGTCATTGTCCAACAGCTAAAGAGTGAGAGAGAGAGTTGGAATTGGGGGGGGGGGGCATCAACTGCTTTCACAGCTGCTGCCACTGCAAGCCGCCATCTAAAAATACCAGCAGCTTCGATGACAGTGGGCCAGATAAAGTTAGGCCCTCCATTCACAGACCGTGGCTCACTAAAGATAGAGGGGAGGCAGAGCTCTGCGATGGATCACTCAGCTTAACAGATGTCCAGAGTTTAACCTCAGAAGAGAGAGGACACCCTACCTGCTGGAGCTCCTTGAGACATGAGTCATGCTAACCGATAAATAAGGTCAAATTAGAGTCACATCAGTGTTAGAAAAGGATTTATATAGAGCAGTAATCTCAAGAAGGGACAGCAACAACAATAGTTACTAAATGTTTTTAGACTGCATTCTAAAAATGAACAAATATGTGTAAGCTGAGGCTGTTCCCTGTGATGTATGGGACACGGATAAGGGAAATGATTAAAGTGTTGGAAGCATTTAAGCCCAATATGATCTGACAAGTGAAATCCTCACTAACAGTTTTAATGTCTCATCAACATTTCAAACAGAAGGGATAAAAGCTCGCACCGCTTCCTGTAATCACGCTACTTTGATGATGCAGGTAGCTGGAAAATTCAGCTGGTTATAAATGGATAGAAAAACAAAGTGAAACACGTTCAGGGATCATACAGGATTTTTGGGGGGCATAGAAGATAGATCATCAATCCAAGATTCATCAAAATCAAAACCAAATTCAAAAATTCATAATTTAGATTTTTTTTTTCTGAAATACTGTGTCAGATTTAGCCAGTTTGTGTCATGGTTCAGTGTATTAACACTGTAACCATCAAAATGTATGTATTATTTCACTTTTCATAAGACCTCAAATTTGGCTAATCAGTCACCTCTCCAAGTTGTGTCAAAAGATATATATACATGAGATATCAGATTTGACAGATAGATGGACACAAAGACATGAAAAATGTGTTGTTTTGTTCTTTTTTTATTTCCCCCAGGTAAGTACTTATGCAGTTAACAATGGCCACCACCGTTGGCAGATTTGAATCCGGTGTTGACACTTGTCGCCTGCATTCTCAGACAATGACTCTCTAAGTTATCTCTTTAGGTGGAGTGTTTCGGACAGCCAATGCCACTGATACACACTGCAAAGTGTCATCGTAGTAGTTGACCTTCAGTGCAGGTCACATAGCTTCGTTGTGGCGAATAAAGGCTTATTGCGCTTGGCATACCAAACTGCTATACTCAAACTCTAAAACTTCCTTGAGCTCATGAACAGATATTGTGTCATTTTAAAGTTCAAAGAAACAAAACAAAAAACATCGCCAAGTTTTGGTTTCCATAGCGGCCACTGTACGGTACTGTACTTCCAGTCGCTTGTTGTGTTGCAGCCATGGAGCACAGTAACTTTACGCTGTAAAGTGTGGCTTCATTTTACGTTGGAAAAGCCCAGTTAAACTGCATTTTGCTGTCTTTGTACTTGTACACTGCACAATGACAATACAGTTGAATCTAATCTAAATCTAATCTACATCACCACTGAATAAAATTCATTCATTTTCCTGTTATCCTCTTATCTGTGAAATAAGACTGTGACCCGTTTCATCTCCACACCTCAAAGAATCGGAATCGAGAGTTACAATCCGAATTGGAATCAGAATTGTTCAAATAAAAACAATCTAATGACAAGCATGTGTCAGTAAATAATTTGCTAAATGAATAGCAGAGTCATTTGGAGGACTCACACCACACTAGTGGCTCCATTTAAGGCGGCTGGTACCTCTGACATTCACAGCAGCTGTTTGGTACAATGGCCGCGCCAGGAATCAAAAGCACAGCGCTGCTCTTTGTCCTGAGATTGGGTTTCAATATCAAAAGCTGAAGAGGATTGAATGAGACAGCAGGCTTCTTAACAGGATGTCAATCAACCCAGTTCTCAGTAGAGTAGATGAAGGGAAATCCATTCATGTTAGTTTCGTTTGAGGATGAATGTAACACTAAAAACATGTGGTGTAACTGTCTTGCACAGTATAGTCCATTAGATGGAGCTAGAGATTTATATTACAGTTCTTCTCCACTGCTAAGACACATTTCTTGAAACCCTCACCCATTTTCTCAAAACTGTAAACACCAAACCAAATTCTCAAATTATATTCACAACACACCCGACTCTGCTGGCAAAAATAAACAATGGTTTCACAGGTAGTCAATAACTAAACACTACAGAGCATTCATTAAACATTACCTCGAACATTCGAGAACACTGTCCAGGGCATGTGGTTACACAAAAACAATGTTTATGGTAAACACATTTTGCAATGAAAACAAACATTATATCACAACTTGTATGATGAATATCTTGTACACTGCAAGTACTGCAAAATTGAATGTCTGTATATTGGGCACCTGTAGAACAATACAGTAGTCCGACTGCAAAAGGCCAAAGAACCAAGAAAACAAAATGAAAAGCACATGACAGTACACTAAAAAATATTGTGGAACCGCAAAATATCAAAGTCAATAGAAGATTTATTCTGACTCAGCATCACGTCTGCACTCTGAACTGGCTTATATTCTCTAAAATTGGTCTGTTCACCTCATTAGAAACACGTGTGTACAATTTTGAGTCGTGTGTAAATGATGACAACTGTGTTGCAGTTGGAGGACAAGTCATTTGACCTGAGATGTGAAATCAACGTACACTCGGCAGAATTGAAAAGAAAACAGATTAAGGAAGTCTACTCTTTGAGGCGCACAACTCTGTCCTCTGACCTCCCTAAATGAGGAGGGCATGATCGTTTTTATCAGCGGCGTGAAGCATCACATTTCATTTCATGACACATAAGTGCTCACATTGAGCCAACATCCAGATTTAGATTATTGGACTGCTGTGTGACCATTTCCGGGAAAAGTCATAAACTGAATGTAATACAAAATGATCTAATATACAGAAGATGTGACAAGAAAAGTATAATAACTGTGCCAAATGAAGACTTTAGTGATCCGTTGTCTTTTCAAAAAATGATGTCTTATTGTAAAGCTTATCGCAAAAAATCGCTACAGATTCTACTTGTCATTGATATCTTATCAATGGAAAAGTCTGTCTTTTTTTTTTTTTTTTTATTGGAAATCTGTTAAAGCATTTTGGTCCCAGAAAAACATGTTATGACCCCAGAGAGTAGAAGTGGCGTGTTAAGGCGCACGTACACACTTGAGCGCAGAACCCCATCTCAAACTTGATCACTGAGTGAATGCATACTGGGAAGTAAAAGGGGGAGGTTAGAGTAGGTAGGCTGTTGATGATTGAGAGAGACGTGCAGAGAGGGAAAAGAAAGATCAAACATTTTTTACTCAGGTGACCTCTGACATTTTAGCTCCTCCTCCTTCTCCCTGCAACCTGCAAGCATGCTGGGTGAAACAACAAGGGATTCTGGGAAAGACAGGAGGAGGGCTTTTCTTAAATATAAACAACATCTGTGTGTATGTGTGATCGAGGCACATAGAGAAGTGCATGTATTCAAGCACAAGTTGTAATTTTAGCTCAGATTCAACATTTGGCCCAGCTTTAGTTGTAGTGCAGGTAGTAAATCATTTTTATTTTGGTAGTAGCAGCGTTTTCAAAATTGAGTTTCCTTCTTCTGTTTTTCTGTGGGAAACTGAATGTTGAATGCATTAAAATGGTACTTATAGACTAAAACAATCTCTCCGCAATGTCTGTTCAGTAGTCGTCCTGGGTCTTTTGTCATGGAAATGTACATGTGAGGATTTTCTTTCTGAGCACTAAATACTTTTTGTCCATGCTGTCTCAACATGCAATGCTCAAATTTTAATCTAGACCTCGGAAATAGTATTTGTCAGAACAATCTCACCTCAAGGTCCATTTTGTCAACTGTTTCCGAGGTTAAGAATGAACTTTGAACATGCATCTTCAGGAATGAATAGACTTGGGGCTGAGTTCCACAGACAGACACATTGTTGGCTTTGCTGTTTTTATATATTTCAATAAGAAAAAATATAGAATAATGCCGACCTCAGCCTTTGACCGAAGCAGGATTTATCATCTGACCGTGGACATGTAACTGTCATAAAGGTCAAACGTGACTTTCAGGCTACAGGACAGTCTCATTATTCTCTACATCTTGCCAGCACTTCTCCGAACTCAACCTACCAGCATGTGCTTCATTCAATATTTTTCATCCCCATGGTTTGGACTTTAAAAAAATAATAAATCCTCTAATCTTTTCAATCTCTAAGGTTTGTATTTAGATCCTTGTGCATCAGTAAGAGGACTTGGAATTCGAAGGCAGGGTTATTCTCTTGTTTACATTTAATCAAAAGTAGCTCTTGATGACTGAGCTCACAGCATCGGGGGTTAGGATCTCGGAGCCGCACCAGCGTTTACACTGAAACTCTCAAAAAATGTTGTGTGTAAACTCAGACCTGTATTTTGTGTTCTGTTGCGTACAGCTGATGCACTCCAATCTGGGGATTTTGTTCCATATTTTATTTGTTTGAATAATGAGAGTCAGATGTTGTATTGGATAAATATTGCATTACTTTTCATGATCAGAAGCAGGTGTGGAGCCACGTGAACAAAAGGGCTCCCTGATGAGAAAACAGACACACACAGCTGATAGATGGCAGAGGAGTACTGCACTGTATCATCTCTTAACTGTGTATGTGGATCAATCAGTTTTCAAGTTTGCAATATATCTTTTTTTTTTCGAGCTGGAGTTTTGTGTGTTGTCTCATCTTGTGCGTCGTGGACAGTCCAAGTCAATGACAATTAGTGGCAAGAAATGAACACATTGTTTAGACTGGCTTTATGTCTTTCCGTCGCTGCTCAAATAACATACATACATCTTAGGAAATTATAAATACCATAGATACCATAATGGAATTTGTTTTTATACATTCCATATGCTTTTTTTAGCCTCATATGTACATTTGATTACATCACTGAACCCATACTGATTAAAATATTTTGATGTAAAACCACACTCCTAATCTATACATCCTGCATCTAACACTGTAAATGAAAAATGTAGTTACACAATGAACGGCATTGCATTACAGTAATCTTACATCTGCATGTTGCAAAACATTTACATTAAATAGTTGCGGTTCACTGATGACAATTCCTGTGCCAGTTGAATAATGTGATGTGTTGTTATTGGAATGCAGCAAAGATTAAAGCGACCGACAGCACACAGTGTTACGTCACGTACAAAGGGCTTAAGTGGCAGATGTGGATGTAAATTACATATGACCACACTTAGAGGGATGCTATGACAGATGTGAGGAGAGCAGTCACATCGCTGGGTCTCCGCTGGCAACCATCTGCTGTACACGCCCAACTTCAGAAGATTCTTTCACGCTCTCACTTCCTCTCATTGTTTTGCTTCTGTTCACGCTTTTTCTCACTTTTTCTTTGAGAGCGTGGCAACACAAAGTTTTTGGTAGATTTTAAAACAAGAACGTGTAGTTGGTAAAAAAAAAAAAAAAAAGTATACAATATGTGTAAATATAGCAGTTTTGGAAAGGAGAGCTGTATGTCTGTGTGCCACTGAGCAGCATGAGCCTACACCCCCACCATATGTCAATCGTGTGCTCACAAACACACACACACACTCTCACACAGCTGCTCATTGAGAAGCCTGTGTGGTTAGTTAGCCTTAATTAACCGATGTCCCTAATTAGTGGCAGGTTATCTAACGAGCGTGTGAGAGAGAGAATAATTGAGGGAAAGGCACGGAGAAATGTGACTGCTGCAATGTGTGTGTGTGTGTGTGTGTTCTTGCAAACATTCAAACATACGTAATGTTTTTTGTTTAAGAAAACCATTTGTGTAAAAATAACACTTCTGTAGTGTAACATTTTTTTTTTTTTATACATTAGTGTTGAAATTATCTCAGATTCCTACAAAGTCAAACGAAATTGTCTAATTGGGATGGGTGAAGATGCTATAGAGTTGATAGACGGATGCTGACAAGGTTTATTTGAGGCACACATCCTGATGGCGGAGCTGCTGTCACCACGGCAACCAATGTGTGTGTGTGTGTGTGTGTGTGTGTGTGTGTGTGTGTGTGTGTGTGTGTGTGTGTGTGTGTGTGTGTGTGCGCGTGCAGTATCAAAATTTGCAAAAGTGTCCTCCAACTGAACACTTCGCAGTTACTTTCCTTTCTGATTAGAGAAAAAACTGCTTCACACTCACACCTCAGACCACAGATTCCCTTGTTGCTGTCCCTCCTCCTATACTAATAAAAATAGTCACGTCACAAGCTTTCAACACTAACCATGTTGTCTTATTTTTGCCTGTTTTTTTTTTCCACTCAAGTTGCCAGCTTGCGTTACATCCCACGCTGAAAGAATGTTTGGTGATGGAGTTTTAACAAATGAAGCCATTCATGATCAATCCACGTGTTTGTTACAACGTGCCAGTTATGAAAAGAAAATTCACCTTTTAACGCACCTACAAATTAATATGTTTTAATGCGGAGCACTGCGAACATCCAGAGACACTCAAGAATTTCTACAACCTAAAGTGCTGTTTAGCCAAATAAATCCGTAAAGATCTTCACATGAATACAGCTGTATTAATTACTGAATACCCTTGCTGACAGTCAGATACTTAACTGAAGGGGGGGGGGGGGGGCTTTGAGCATAGATCTACTCAAAGACCCAGAGGCAAAATAAAATCCAACTGATACGATGCGGTTCTGCTAGTGCAGCTTTAAATAAGGATAAGGATAAAATAACACAACCACCAATCAAATACATATAAATAAAAGCAAAAGGAAAATCTACTCAGCCAGTCTCATGGTATTTCATTCCTCTTAAACTTCAAGTAAATATACCAACATGAAGGACTACAATAACTGCCTATTAGTTGTCTGTCAGCAAAATATCTCAAAAATATATCAACAATTTTGTGTTATTTGTTTTTGGATGGATCGGCCTTGAGTCAAGGAACAATCGATAAGCTGCTGGTGGTGATTCAGATCTGGGATTTCAGCCATCAGATGAGACTAATGAATATCATATGCTTTGCTGAATCAGGTAGACAATGTGCAATACTGTAAATGGTATTGTATATAACAGCAAACTGGACAGTTTGCCTGGTTTTAGGCATAGAAATAGAATGAGAGTGGATCGGTTGATATGGAAGTTTTTGCGGACGTTACGTGGTACTTTGCAATGGCAACGGTACACATAAAAACGGCGGCCGCTCTGACCATCCTGCCTTGTTGATTTGAATTGGAATGTCTGTTTTACTCGCATTCTATTTCCATGAGTTTACGATTATGGACAAACTGACTTTAGAATCCCTCCGTTTACTGTAACTTTGCAAACATTTGGCTGAGATAAGATGACAACAGAACTAGATCCATTGAAAACTAATGTGAATGATCCTGACAATGTCAAATTCAGGTGTCATCCTCAGAAAACACACACACACACACACATTCAGCTGCAGCTGAACATAATGGATGGTGGTGATTACATGTAGTTGCATCATATTTTGTAGAATCTCATTATGCTAGGTCAAGGTCAAGGTCAAACTTTATTTATAGAGCACATTTACAAGCAGTCACTACTGCCCCAAAGTGCTGTACAGATAATAATACCGGTAAAACATAAAAAGCATATTAGCTAGCCAAGAAAAAAAAAAAGGGACAATTTGTATGTTCTACATACATTCAATTTCCGAGCTTTCTCTTTCCCCTTTCTTTTCATTGCAGGTGACCTCATTGTAGCTCTGAAAAGGAGAGATAATGATGAGTGTGATACTCTGGCTTCTCCTAGGCAATGGTTCACACACACACACACACACACACACACACACACACACACACACACACACACACACACACACACACACACACACACACACACACACACACACACACACAAAGAGAGAGAGTTTGTCTAACTATACATGGCCCACATGGCATTGTCATCATTATTGCTCTTAGCAACACTCAAGGGAAAACACAAAAAACCCACATGCAATCTACCTGTCAGTGTCCATTCAGTAGAAAAAAAGAGCATAAAGGGAAAGAAAGTATCATCTGCCATGTTACTGTTTTCAGTGGGTGTGTGTGTGTGTGTGTGTGTGTGTGTGTGTGTGTGTGTGTGTGTGTGTGTGTGTGTGTGTGTGTGTGTGTGTGTGTGTGTGTGTGTGTGTGAGAGAGAGAGAGAGAGAGAGAGAGAGAGAGAGAGAGAGAGAGAGAGAGAGAGAGAGAGAGGGACACACACACACACACACACACAGAACCAAGGATAATGCTCTGCCCTTATTAGACTGTTTCTAAAAACATCTTTCACCACTCTTGCTATCTGATTGCCATGGTTACCTTTACACCTTGTCACATGCAGACATACACACACACACACACACACACACACACACACACACACACACACACACACATACACACATACGTCACACTAACACACAATCAATCTCAAGATAACAATTTTGCAGTGAAAGTCTGGTAGAAAAGCTGAAGACTTCTCTGACAATTTGGCAGTCTCAGATTTTGCATACACTTTAAATGCTGTCACTGTAGGGAACAGAAACACACACAGACATGCTTATAAAACAATGTGTGAGAACTTATTGTCCTTTCAATCACACTTTTGTCTTTTTATTCATAAAAGACTAAAACAATATGACTTTACATGATGTATGTTAATATATTTCTATTACAGTTATAATTGACAAAAGATCAGAATGTATTCCAGTTACAAGGTGCGTTGTTGTAGTTTCATTTGGAATTATGAATGGATTGCAAAGAGGTGTGGTTGCGAGGGAGTGATGAATGAAGGCATAAGGGAGACTGAATAGAGTCCTCTTCCTGATTGACCTTTCACTAAGCTCCATTAAATATCTTAAACCCACATTAACAGCACCAGTAGATCAAATAGTACCAGGCACAGAATCCTTATTTTAAGATTTACAATAAAGGTAAGTAAATAATCGGATTACATTCGTTTTGTGCTTTCTACTTATTCACGTGGCATGCACACTCCTAATATTTCCCACAACTGTTCTATTTGACCAGTAACAGTGGAATTGGACCACTCATGCAATGCTTTACTACGTTACTGTAAAGGAAAACATGATGTGAAAAAAAAGGTGCAACTTGTTGAAAAATGTGATTATGCATATACATATAGTTATAGTATATATATGCAGTATATAGTTTCCAAATAATAATGTATCTCTATTGCACACATGTTGCATTAAGCATGCTGGATTCCATTCTAACAGTGTGTTTATGTATATGAGTGAGGCGGTATTGCAGACGTCATTACTTCTATATGTTCTGCCAGTTGACAAGATGTTATACTTCTTTTCGGCTCCCAGGTTCATGAAGTGTTATGTGCACACAGGAGGCATAATGATGAATGACTACATAATGATTAGATTGTTACATCACAGTTTGCACGTGCATGCTAATATTAAACTGGTAGCTTGGTGATTCATTGCACACATGGATAACTAAATGGCAGAAAGTCCGAGCAGGGAATGAAGTGTTATGTAATGTGGACTCTGCGCACACATATGCTCGATCGAATAAAGAAAAATCCCTCATTCGCTGACAAGATTTGCACGTATGAGTGTGTTTTGCCTTGAGCGCAATCTAACTCTGACTGGCAGATTGCTTGCAGAAAAAGGTCAGCTTCCCACCCCATATGACATGCTGTGCTGCTGTCCATATCTGAGTGTTTGTATGTGTGTGTGTGTGTGTGCGTGTGTGTGTCATGACTTCATTCAGAAATGTGTGCGAGTCACAGGCCGACAAACAGATGGGAGTAGAGCGAGAGGGACAGCAGGGAGAGGAAAAATCAATACATAATGTCACAAGGCATTCGTTTTTTATCATATTTTTTACTCATATAGTTTGACACAGTAGAAATGTTTGCAACATGTTTATTCCTCATTTAACACCACTAAGAGTCAGCTGTTAATGTGTTTTTTTCCCCTCGAGTACAATGAAAAAATATTCAGCTTCAAAGTGTTAAAGCACAAATCCCGCCCATGATCGGAGTTTTCCAAAAATGAGGCATTTCTGAAACAGCTGACCTGAAACAGATTGGAGTCCACAAATATATTCATGTTTTTTTTCTGATATTCAAGGCTGGTGAAAAGAGATTATAATTAATATATTGAAACTAAATAAATATGGCATACATTATATACAGCAGATGTTAAGGATGCGGCCAGACAGGAACCTTGCTGCAATAGTCTCTAATTTACATGCATTTGTTCTGTATCTCTGTATCTAAATAAACCAAGATGTCCAGTCTGTCTAGTAGGATATGGATGGATGACTGAATTAGCTGTAAACAGCTTAATTTGCAAGTTAATAGTAGATTACGACAGATAGATACATAGATAGATACAGCGATGGCAGATGCTGATGACATCTTCCTCTTTTGTTGCCCAGCTTCACTAATCTCACCATCGTATGGATGCCCTTAATCCTGCATGTGCGTGTACACACACACACACACACACACACACACACACACACACACACACACACACACACACACACACACACAATATGGACTTGTTCACACTAATACTGCTTTTTTTCTGAGGCTAGAACATATAAACACTGTCTGGACTGCGTTCACGTGTATATGTGTCACAGGGTGTTTTGCTGTAATGCTTGGTAGATGGGGTGTGGATTGTTGTCATGGCAACAAAGTAATGGGGTTAAGATGGCGAGTGGTGTATGTGTGTGTCTGTTTTTCTTCTGCATTTGGCCCTCTCTAACAAGAGTGTCTCTTTGGAAGCGTGTTACAGTATCATAAATTACTCTCGTCTCTCTCTCGACACGCAAGTGTGCGTATTGATGGAATGATTGTCGGATAGTGGAGAATGAGAGGGACAAAGACAGAAGATCAGGACTTTCTGTGCCTTAGTAAGGCTGTTATTGATTTTCTGGAACAATCATCCAATGTTGCTGACACGTGTGTCTCTCTGTCTATCTGTGTGTGAGTTTGTAGTGAAAACGTCCATCAGGTCTGCCCTCTCACGTCCCTCCCCACCACAGTAAATCCATATCTCTGGCTTTGTCATCATTAAGAGGCTAAGATTGGTCCCTCAGGCCCCACAGAGCAATCCATGCTCCTCTGTGTGTGTGTGTCTGCGTGCGTGCATTTCAGTGTGTTAATAATTTATTTCATTTTGTTGCATCACGATTCAAATCCATGCTGGTGTTGTTTCATGTGTGTGGCCAGTAAAATGGTCCAGCAGGGCTATTAAGTGCAGTCTAAATCTAAATTCAGGGTGTTTTTTTTTTTCCTCTGAGCGTCTGCTGCGAAAAAAACAACAACCTGAATTTAGATTTAGACTGCACTTATAGCCCTGCTGGATCATATGAAATATTTTACCTCGCATTCCAGCATCACATTGGCCTCTAGAGGCTCCTAGTGCAAATCCATTCCCATTCCATTGTGTGCGTGAGTGTGTGTGTGTGTGTGTGTGTGTGTGTGTGTGTGTGTGTGTGTGTGTGTGTGTGTGTGTGTGTGTGTGTGTGTGTGTGTGTGTGTGTGTGTGTGTGTGTGTGTCTGTCTGGATTGCTGGGTGTATTGTGTGGGTAAGCTGCAGAGAGTATACACTATAGAGCATATTTCCTCTTCTGTCAAATTTAAAACTTTGCAATACCTAACAACAACAATAATGTTTTCTTTCTTGAAAGCTTTCTCCACCATATTGCAGGTAGTTTTAAAAATGTACTCCTTACTCTTTCTGTTAGGCAGTATTTTCTCTGTGTTTTGTTGTGTTGACTGTGCACACAGAGACCAACTGTCAATCCAACAGTGTGCTCAAGTACTGTGATGTCTTTTTTGAGCCTGTCCTCACTGGAGATTTGCAGCTTTGCAGAACGAGGAAGCTCTTGTCATGACCTGGCTCACGAGCCTTGACAAAAGACAAAGAGATACATAGTTTGCAACTAAATGGTTTAAAATGTACTTTTTTTTTATTTACTGAACATCACATGAACTCATAATGAAGTAACAAGAAATGGCTAAATGTACAAGGAAATGATGTTGAAGTAATAAGGGATTAAAAATTGTAACTAGGCCGAAGCCAACTCAGCAGAAACAAGGTGCCGGATGGATGGAGAGAGAACAACTGAGAATATTACAGCAACATAAGATGTTTCATATTATTCAGGTTTGTGCACCTTTTCAACAGCAGTGGATATGGCTGGTCATGCTAACTAAACCAAAAAAACTCAAATTTCAGATTTGGAAAGTGACACTCTGATTAAATAAATAAGCAAAAAAACTAATCTAATAAAACATTTTGTGCAAGACATGTTCATGCTAACTACCAGTTCTTCCTCTATGATTCTTCTCAGAATACATGTACTGCACACCAGATGTTAAAGCTTCCATTACGTGGATATTCTTGAGTCACTTTTATATCATACATCATACATAATTAAACATGAACATGTTTCAGATTATGTCTTTATTGTATGTATAGGGAGACATTAGACAGAGGTGGAAACATAATTTCAATATTGAGTGTATGTTTATGCAATGTTATTACATAATTTGATGCTGAAGGAGATGGCAGGACGGGACATTGTGATGTATGTATTTAGTACAATAAAAACGGATTCTGTCTAATCCTTATGTTAAGCTTTGAAGTGGATCTCAAAGTTCCACGTCTCCACATCTGGATGTTACACTATAGCGTCAACCAATATAGCCAGGAACAATCCCTCAAGGCTACAGAATGAATTCTAGTATTATGTCTAAGTATAGTATTTTACACACATGATTAATCAATGAGGTGTCTGTTTATGTTTTCTGCTGACCCTGTAAAGGAATGTGATCAATTTATTTAGTTATTTTAAAAGTAGTGTCACTAATACTTAAACGTCAATGTCAATATTTAAATCAACTGAGAATAAAGCAAATCATCACTTTTTTTTTCCACCAGCAATCTAGCACATACAATGTTCAACTGAATACTTCTGGCTCAGGTGTTGAATTCTGCTGAGCCTGTCAAGTTGTACAGTTGAGTGAATTTGTGTAATTTGTTGTATTATATTATAGTGTGGAAAGACATGTGCACCCACATACAAGAGGAGCTCAGTGTTTTATTGCAAACAAACGACAGCTAACCTTTCTGCTCTGCATCTGTGCCTCTCTTTTGTCTTCCTGTGCATGTCTCGGTGAGGGGTAGAGATAGACTAGCTCCTAATATTTAACCTGATGAGATGAAGTGACTTTTTTTTTATCTCAATATGATAAACATCCTGTCTTTTTAGTTTTTTTTTTACAATCTGTAAGCCTGTTATCATTCAATGTTTGCATTGATGTATTAAAAGAGTTAGTTCGTAAAATTACTGTTTTTGTCAAAAGAGTCTGGTGGCTTTGAAGAGAGCATAGATAATGACGCGATTTATAGACTGTAATACACTGACTACGGATAAGTACCTCAACCCACTTCAAAAACTAAACTATCGCTTCAATCCTCAGAAAAAAAGGAACAACGTTTTAGTAAAAGCAATGTTTTTGTTGAATACTCGCCACTGCCATGCGAGCAATAAGTCCTACCAAAACGACAAAAATTAGAAAGGATAACAACCATGACAGATAACATACTAAGGTAATGTCAGGATGCCCATGTTAAACAAGTCTCAAATTTCAGATGTTGAACCTTACAAACCATAAACCGGTATTTATAATATAAATAATTCATACAATATTATGGTAGCTACTCTTCTTTTTTTTAACATAAAAGACAAATACTGAATTTAAACTTCGACACTGAACAGCACGTTATTACTGGTAAGTGTACAAATTATACAAATATGCTACATGGAAAATGGAAATGGGCAATTAACATAGCAAAGCTCCTGCAAGCCACAGTAAGTTCAGTTCTTCACAGTGCTGACAGAGCTGTGGAGATAGGTCTAATGCTAGACTAGTTCAATGAAGGATTAGTCCAGTGGGAGGTGGTGTTGCTTTGAATGGGATAGTCTGCATTCTCTCTATCTCTGGCATGTATGTTGGAGGGAGAGGGTCTGTCTGTCTTCAACCTTTCAAGGCTGTTGGGAGGGTAAACATTGGAGTTGTCACATGTGTGTGGGTGGAAGAGTAGGAGATTTTTTTTTAAAAGTGATTAGTTAGTTTTCATCAGATTTTATTAACATCATATATCATCAAATAACCTCTTTCATCACCTCTTTTCCCATTATTGTTCTGTCCACTGTGAACAGATCTGGCTGGTGTGTGCACTGGTAGTTTTCCATGAGGAAAGGTTGTGAGGGCCCGAGGGGGAAGTCTTCACTGAGGGGAGGAGTCAGCAAAGGAATTCTGTGTGTGTGTGTGTGTGTGTGTGTGTGTGTGTGTGTGTGTGTGTGTGTGTGTGTGTGTGTGTGTGTGTGTGTGTGTGTGTGTGTGTGTGTGTGTGTGTGACAACATGATTATGATAATGAAGAGGACGAGGGAATGTGGGGGGAGTTACCGGTGTGTGTGCGCGCGTGTGTGTGTGCGTGCGGTTGTGTTTGTGTGACAACATGAATGTGGAGGGAGTTACCGGTGTGGGTGTGGGTGTGTGTGTGTGTGTGTGTGCGAATGAACTCCTAATAGGCAATAACACCAGTAGAGCAGAAAGCGGAAATCTCCAGTTTACAAAGGGGTTGTGAGTGTGTGTCATTGTTTGTGTATGTGTTTGTCAGAAAAATAAAGTGCTATTGCGAAGTCACTCGTCTCTGTGCAGCACAATGTGACATGCAGAGAAGTGGGAAGATCCTTCATAACTTTTAACAGTGTAAAAAGTTTCCCATAGACAAAAGACTAGAGAGACCGAAAAGAGTGGTCAAGAGAGATAAGGACATATGAAGGGGGAACGAGAGAACAAGACAGAGAAAGTGAGGGAGATGCAGACAGATAGAAAGACAAAGAAATGGTTTGTTGTAAGATGCCGGTGTCCTTTCCAAGGACAAGCACCAAGCACACACGCCACTAGCGTCATGTGAGGAGACTCCTCCTCTTCCCCGTCTCCTCCTCTGTCTCTTCGACTCCTCCCTCTCAAACTTCCACGTGTCCCTCATCTGACTTTTTCCTCTGCTTTGTGTTTCTCTCAGCTCATGAATTGTATTTTAAATAGAGAATATGTGTGGTGCTGTCAGACAGAGTGGAATAAGCTGATTGTGACTTACTTAAAGCGACTTAAAGGGAAATAAAAGAGGAACCGTATTTCACAGGGTTACGCTGAAAGTAAACTTCACACACGTTGGTCCACTGTTTTAATGTCTCTTTCTCTCAATCTCCCCTTTATCTATACTATCCACCGCCCCTTCTCCGAGCCATGGATTTTTTTCCCCCCTACAAGTCTGAAAAGTTACTACTGACTCAATGACCTTTGACCCAGTTAGTGAGCAGAGGTCCTGTCGCTGCTATCTTTCAGGGAAGTGAAAACAGCTTCGATTTGAATGGCAGTTACCGGTAGGGCTTTCATTCTGAAAGCCTCACTGAATACACACTGCCACAATGCACCACATCTCTGATTCAAATGACGTGAACAACGCAATTGCTGGTGCTATGGTGTTGCTCAGCTTTTCAGTGAGGGTTGTGGTATCTACTACAGGGTGCTCTGAAATGTAGGGTTTTGTTCGACACACGTACAGTGCATATACGCATCTGCTCCACGGGGCAGGGCCTCCGCGACCGTTACAATGTCTTTCTGTATTAAACACAAGCCGAGATATTCAGCTCAAGGGATCTACATGTAGGTCAACACACGTTGACGTCGTGAATATTACATTTCACACAGAGCAAACAGACACAGGTTTGTGCACATTTCAGCCACAAATTCTGAGATCACAAACTTAGCTGCCAGTTATCGCCTTAACTAATGAATCAACAGCATGCATATTAGATGTTACATGGATGAGCATTGCATGACAACTACAGGGAGTCAGAATTTGTTCCTCAACCACCAAATGCATTACATTTCTAAAAGGCAACAGAGGTGAAAAAATGCACTTTTTGCACAATACGTCTGTTGTGGTTAAATGTGAAGGCATCAATGATTTTCTCACTGTCCATGGTAAAATGCTACATCGTTGGACATGCTGTTTTTTAGCCATGCATATTGATCCAACCAGCTTTTCGTTAAAACTTCTTTGCTGATTCCGAAATAGCCGTGCGGGGTATTTTTGAAGGACGGGACATCTCTTGTGTCTACGCCTCCATTAGACCTATTATCATCACCTATAGCCCCATTAGGTTCACAATCTCTCTCATTTCCAGAATTTGAGTGAGTCTCCACACGTGGACGTTTAGGGAGTAAAAAACAATCCATTATTAGAAGCACTTTGCTAATGCTAACGGCTACTAAAATATCTCGCTCTCCTTCCTCTGTGTATATTGCTGAAGTAGTCCATTGGCCGAATCAGATCACCTGTGTTGGTTTTATGTTTTTTTAGTCAAATTGTAAATTTTAGTATTCACACAAAAATAAATAGAAATAAAACACAGCAAATTCTTACGGGGGGGGGGGGGGGGGGGGGGGGGGGGATCTATGGCTACCCTAGGGCTAACTACAGCTCCTAAAGCCACTCCCTGGCGCCGCCAATGACTGCATGACCAGTGACGGGAAGCTGACAGGGAGGAATTGACTAGTTAATAAGTTATGTTGTATTTCTGCTCATACATCATTTTCACATGTAGTTTTTCCAGTTGTCACAGTTTTAGGACATTTGTTTTACTTTATTTGACGTACAAGTTCTATCAAGTTTAATTAGGGTTTTGTTTAGGTCTACTTCAGTGCTTGTACTTTGCAACAAATTTACTCAGCACTTTGGATGCAGCCATTTTCAGCTCTTTTCAACTGGCACAATCTTGGTTTTGAAATAACAATTATACGTCATTTTGTTTTGTTAGGTGCAACCAAAATGAATAAGCAGTAGCGTGTTAACAATTATGGCAAGTCATAATGACAACTTACTGTATATTGTAGCTCATTTCCGCAGACAGCTGAAAGCCTGAGCTGTGGATGGTAGTTTTTTGATACCAGTATCTTGGAGCAGACAACTAAGCAACAACTTCCTTATCAGGAGACTGAGTTCATGACCCTTTAACAATTTGCAATATTTGATTGCATTTCAACTCATTCACTCCCATGGACCTGTTGATCTTTTGACCCCATTTTACTGTACGTATGACTGAATCATGGAAACTGGGACAGTTTGGTGCAGTTTATTTATTTCACTATAGCCTGGCGAGAAGGAAATCACTAATACAATGTTCACATTTGGGGGCCATTTCTGTGTGTGTGTGTCTATTAGCAGAATTAGTCTGCGTGTATGCTTGGGTGTACACAGTACAGCATGCATGAGTGAGTGTGCGAGGCACAGAGTGAGCAGAGACAGTAGCTCTTTGTTACCGTTGCCAGGGTTTTGGATCAGCCAGGCTGGCAGTGCCTACAGTGACTCTTTTCTTTCTTTATCCTTTCATTCACTCTTTCACTAGTTTTCTGTGTTGCTGACTCCTCCACTGCCTAATGATGCAGAATATACAACTATAAAATTGTCTACTTATTTAATTGTGTAAGGGATACATTTAAGAAGATAATAAATGCATACTTAGGATATATTACATGACGTTTTATTCCCGATTTTCCATATTGTCTCCATTTGTATTTCTTTCTGTGACGGGGTGTCATACCTGTCCCTTGGCTTGAGCTTCAATATCAAGATGACCACAGAAAATTATATGAAAAATAAAACCAGATGAAGCGTGTGGTGGTTGTTCTTGTGATTGTCATAAATATGAAGTTATGAAGAATATGGACATGAGACTCCCAGTGTGAGATGATTCACTTTTGTTTTTGTGCTGCCTACGTTTTAATCTGCTACACTTTGTACACTTTCAAATAGTATGTTTCCAGGATATTTCATATCTTAAGGCAGCTAATATTCATTTGACCAAATTGAAGACACTTTAATACTTTTTCATGACCTGAACAATTTTTGAATACAACAATACTGACAATAACAATAATCAAAATTAGAAAAATATATTTATTGTCCTGTCAGTCTGTCTATCTGTCTCTTCCTTCCTTCATCTCTCTTTCTCATTCCTCTAATTGCAGCTGTAATCCTTAGCCAGATTAGAGGGATGTGAGTCTCTTTTGTGTGTGTGTGTGTGTGTGTGTGTGTGTGTGTGTGTGTGTGTGTGTGTGTGTGTGTGTGTGTGTGTGTGTGTGTGTGTGTGTGTGTGTGGGTGGTCTGAATGAATGATGCATAGATCTCTGAGAGATCATCATCACACGGGTTGACCCAACAAGAATCCCAATCCAATTTACTCTCCGCCAACATTTACTCGTGTGAGGAATGTGATCTTCTGAGCTTGGGAAGCAACTAAACCAAACAACTGAGCATTTCCATCACGATAGAGATGCTGTAATTTTGTTTGTTGTTGTAGCCTACTTTGATAAAACTTTGATCCATCAGCTATCATATCTCTTGCTAATGTTGGTGCTGATTTGGATCCTTAAGATTCACAAATTGTGAAGCAGTTTTCCTTTGATATCAAAGCCTAATTTCATAAATCCTGCTTGTTCTCACTTTAATACAAGTTTCTGGCAAATGTTTGGATCTATAAATAGCAGAGCTCTCTATTTTGTGTCTCTCCCATCCTCTCTTTTGTAAGGTCTGACCTGGTTGTGTATTTATGATACATCCATTTAACTGCAATATACTGACTTGTCTTTTGTTGGCACTTTTAAACAACAATCATTTGCAGAATCCATACATACATTTTATTTGTGGACTGAAACAAGGAAGCAGTCCTACTCTCTGTCAGTTGTATTGTAACTAAAGTTGTAAATTCCCTGGGCAGAATGTACATTGTCTGTGGTGAATTTAATTGTTGTAATTGTTTAATTGTGAAATGAATTTTCAATAGCCAATTGCAAAGAAGAAGAGCTTAAAGGGACAGGACATTTGTTGGCCAAGTGGTTGAAAATATTGTTTTTGTCAATCTGTTAATCTGTTTTTTCAAACCAGTCACCCAATATGCATTGTCTATTTTCTTTCGGCCAAAAGTATTTCAGTCCTGCCTTTGTTGAGATTTGGTCGTGAGCTTAAGGCATTTGTGTCATTTGACTCTACTAATAGCTACATGTCATCTGCATAGCTATTTAAATGTTTGATTCCTATGGTTGTAATTTTATTGTGAAATCCAAATTCTTCACATTTAGGCTGGTCTCCATTTTTCCAATGTTTTGTTTCAATGTGTATTTATGGACTTATATTGAGATGTAACACAAAGGGCTGGCAGAAATCAACATTCAGTTACATTATGTCCTGTCCTTGTATCTGACCTTAGCTTGTTGTAGATGCAAGAGGTGGTAGAAGACCATGTAGGCAAACCATTTGTGCCTAAGCTGTTCTCTCTGGCTCACCAGCCTGGGCAAGAGTACCTTATTCTATTTCTGTCATCACTTTTATCTGTGTTTTTCCGGCAGAAGGATAAGTGAAGCAAAAAAATTGTCATTTCAAAGGTAAAACTTAAAACTTCAAACAAAACATTTGTGATGTACGTTGCTAGCATTGTTACTAGACGTTTGTTGCTTCGTTGTGTTAAGTTACTAGTAAAGCTGTGGAAATGGCATTTAAACTTATAACTTGTTATATATATATATATATATATATAACCAATCATCATGGTTGGTTGCTATTGGTCTGATAATACACATTGCTAGGTTATTGGTTAAATTGTACAATTTAGAAGCTGTGAATATAATGTATTCTATCTAGAGGTTGACACATACAGTGAATATTCAGTGTAAACTGGCAAATAAACTGGTTCATCTTTATAGTGTTGTGCTTTATTATAGCATAGCATAAAAACAAACTCACTAATGATAGCTACATGTACAGCCATACATGACATGAACTGCTAGTTAGTTGCTGCTGTGGCAGGTATTGCCCTTTTAAAATACAACAGAGAACAGTCCTTATTTGAAGTTCATCACTTGTCAGGAACAGGTTTTCCTCACCAACAATACACAAACATACTGAGTAATTAGGGTATGCATACATTTCACGTATTCAGTTTCACCTAAGGCAAGCTGTATTCCTCTGCTGGCTTGTTTCTGCAACAACACTTCTGAGGGTGGTGCAGGAATATCACATAAACAGTGGAACATTATCTAATGTATGTGTCAACATATAGATAGAAGATATATTCACAGCTTCTACATTGTTCAACAGAGAGAGAGAGAGAGAGAGAGAGCATATACGGCAGTACGGCATATGTGGGCCGCCACAAATATATGAATGTACACACACACACACACACACACACACACACACACACACACACACGCAGTAACATACTGTAAGCCAATGTTACTTGGCTTGGTTAGCGATCGTTGTAGATAACGTTAGCAGTTAGCTAAGGTTAGACTTCCACAGCTTTAATAGTATCTGAACACAACTAACCAACGCTAGCAACGTACATTACAGACATTATATATGATCAGTGCTAATAATAATATCTTGTAGGAATCCGCTGTTTGGAGTGGTTTGTGTTTCCTCCAAAGTCTCTCTAATGTTAGCTGCACTGAAACAGTGAGCTGTCACTCAAACTAATTAGCCAATGGTGACACACCCCTGTAAGACCCGCCCACGCGAGAGGTTTGTGCCAGAATTGCAAACAAATAGTTTGGAAGCGCAAATGAGAAACCTGGGAGCGCAACTGCAAGCGAGATGGAGAAAGCAAAAGACTGATCATTGAGAAAGAAGCAGAGGGAACTGTAAACAAAAGGACATAATATCAAACAAATAAAAGACCAATATAGCAAGTGCAAGTTTTACGTTTTACCTTTGAGATGACAATTATTCTTTTTTACTTCAGTTAGTGATTTTTGTTTGATACTTGAGAAGTTTTTGCTTGGACTTAAAGGCACAAAAATATTTCCATAATGTTGGACCTTAACACAGTTATCCTAAGTAGCAGACAAGTGAGGTATCCATGGTGTCTTTTTCTCCCTCATCTGTGATTTTTCTTTTTTAGAAGAGGGAAATTTGAGGCTGTATAGTGCGTTTTTGCGCGACACCCTTACATCTTTATTCTTTTCTGGTAAACAGCCATCTGCAACGTCTGTTCTACTAAAACAAACCTAAATTGTCGAAATCATTGAAATTCCAAACCACACATTCTGAATTCAGCTAGATGTTGAGCGCTTAGAGTCAATAGAGAGATTCCACTCCTTTACTTGACAAAAACACCTGGGTTTGGAATTTTGAGCATGTGTGTGAAGTCTCATTTTGGGAGTTCTGAGGAGTAAATGTAAGATTTTCTAGACCAAGTCACTGACCATGATGCTAAGTGGATTTCTTGTTTTGATCTGTTTTCTCTTCAAGGTTCTTGGCTCTTAAACCAAAATAACTATTGCTGGTTTGTTGGTGTGCTATTTATTAAGGTGGATTAGTGATTGCATTGGCACTGTAAGCATTAAAATGGCAATAGCATCAGTGTGCGTCAGAGAGATGCGCTCAAGGGAATTGCAGATGTCACCAGCCAATGCTTGAACATTTGGGACTGCAATAGCTTTAACAGCACAGTGCGCATGCTTTATCTTTTGTGAAATAATGCTGGCTAAAGTCTGCTGATTTGTCATTTTAATTTCCATCCTGTCTGTTTTGATGCACCAGGAATAGAACATGAGATAGTTCTCCTTCAGCTAATCAAGATTTAGGTTAACCTTTGAGATGAAGAAATGTTATGCATCTAGAGTGTGTGTGAAGGAATATATACAAGTTGTGCACTGTTTGAAGTGCAGCAGACGCGAAGAAAATCAGCATAAAAATGTGACAGTTTCCGTGACTAAAGGCACGTTTTCCGGCTAGAAAGCTGATTAGAGTGCAAAGAAAGGGTTCCTGTCTTTTAATAGTTTGAAATCTACTTTAAATAATGTACTTTGTGCTGTTATAATACAGCAGTGGAAATCCTGGAAGCTCAGTGTGCTGAGAAACACACTGTTCTTATAATGTAGTCGGTTGGAAATTTGACTCATGATTGTGGTTGTTCACTTCCTCGCTGTCTTTCCCTCCATTGTGTGTTGTATGTATGGTTTTTATTATATTAACATTAGAAACATAGTTTACACAATTATCCAAATGTTGAATTGAATTGAATTTAGCACATAGTGGCTTATTTCCCATGTTCTTCATCCTCCCCACTGTGCACTGTTTGGTTTTTAAATCCTTTTTTTTAAATAAAATATCAAGTAAAATCCAATTGGCTAGAATGAGTTGTTCATTTTGCAGACAAGTCACAGTTTTAGTTGTCGAAATCTTGGGAGAGCTACTGGAGAAGACAATAGATCTGTGTCTGTTCAGGCCCCTTTGCAAGAAAGAGGAATGAGTTTCTCCCTACCTCAACGTGACGCTGCCCTCCGCTGCACCGCAAAAATGGCAAAAGCCGTTCAACATGCTCAGTGTCCAGAGTCACTGCACTTTTATTTAGCTACGTATTGAGCTTCCATACAGTTCATGTAACCAAACACCATTTTGGTGCCACTCAAGAAGACAACTGCTCTTTCACAATTCCCAGTTCGTGCATACCTGATTCCTCTCCTCGATCGAGAAGTCAAGGCAAGAGGCATTTAACAAGCATGAGCCATCGTTTAAAAGTGACATCAATTAAATATGACGTGGGGCACAGCTGCATCAGCTGTTCACTGTTTTGTCATACGCTGTATTTTATGATCTCTGTCAGATGAGCAGAACAGTGTTCATGACAACTTATATATTTGCATTGAATTCAATTCGCAACATGGCATAATGTGATAAGAATGTACAGATGTGCATTTTAGGAATTGGGACGTCCTTCAAGATGGCGCGCTGAGAACGATTTCCGGGTCACAAGCCGTAGGATCGAGGATGGAGGAGTCGACGAGGTACAAATTTGGGAATTGGGAAAGGCCCATAGTCTAGTTAACATTTTTGAAAAAGTATACGTCAGTAGTTATAATCGTGAGTGGCAGCTTTGTCCTTTTATAAAGCTCTTGAATTTAACCAGCCAACTTTTTAACGCTTATGAATATCCTCAGTATAAGGACTGTCATAACTGTTTTTCTGTAATCATTTGGTATCATTTGACAGTTTTTTTCAATTCTTTAAACACATCTGAAAGCATAACCCATACTCTCAGAACTCTTCACACAAATCCAAACACACACACACACACACACACACACACACACACACACACACACACACACACACACACACACACACACACACACACACACACAATAGGCAAACCACCACTAAGCTCTGCCTTTAAAACAATGTTATGTCATCTCAAAATGTCATTTTGTGTTAAAAAGAAACACTAATATGATGTAATATAAACAAAACTGTTAACGTATTTTCCCCCAAATTATTGTATACATCCTATCAAACAAAGCTGGATGTGTAAAAAAATACAGTGTAAAAAAATAAAAAAGAAGAATTTAGAGGAAATTAGGCTGCATCCTGTCTTCTGTTTGTGTCTGGCCACATCACCTCATCAACGTCACAGGCGATGTGGTGGTCAAGGAGCAGGGGAAGTTTAGCTTAGCTTGGTGAATCCAGCCCTGAATAGCTTTTACAGCTATATCTGCACATGCATCTTCCATAACTTGCAGAAGAGGTATATGCAGCATGCAGTCATAGATGTTAAACCAGGAGCTTGTAAACTACACCAAAAAGAAAAAAACAGACTGTTAGAGTAGAAGTAATAAATATATACAGGCTATAAACACTATCCTACTGTTGGGGGGATATTGCATTTGTCACAAGAATAAATATAATAGAAATATTGCACAGTATTTCACAGTACAGTGAAGGATTATTTAATCACAGTGAATTGTTCAGTGTTTTATTTTGTTAGTGCCATCGGTCTGTTATAGAACCGTGTTTTATGTGTGGTGATGCTGTCCGCTCTACTGTGTGAGGATGCTCTCTATCAGTCCTCTAAAGGCCTGGGTGAGAGGGTGACGACTCAGTCCTGCTTTCCTGAGCAGCCTGATGTAAAGCAGCTTCTGGGCCTTTTCCACTGTGACATTTGTGTTCAAGATCAGGCTCAGGTCTGATGTTACATGCAGGCCCAGAAACTTGTAGTTGTAGGATTCTTTATGAAGTCCATTATTATTTTCTTTGTCTTCTTTGTCTGTGTTGACAAGAATGTCCTTTACCAGACTCCTCTAACCTGACTATAACCCCCCCATCAGCATGTTCCAAGATGGTGGTTTTGTCCTGGTTGCAGACACAGTCATAGGTGTACAGGGTGAAGAGGTTGGGGCTGAGGCAACAGCCCTGTGGTG
The DNA here is from genome assembly GCA_023631565.1 of Gymnocephalus cernua. Taxonomy (NCBI): domain Eukaryota; kingdom Metazoa; phylum Chordata; class Actinopteri; order Perciformes; family Percidae; genus Gymnocephalus; species Gymnocephalus cernua. The sequence continues at coordinate 12,369,465 of CM042448.1, read as the reverse complement.
ATCCTGTGCTGACTGTAAGCTCAGCAGAGACTCGTCCTCCCATCGTCACCATGGCTCACCTTGGTCTCGCTTTTCCTCCTTCTCGTCCTCCTTCTCTAACTGTTGCCTCTCTCTCCTCGGCCAAAACCGAAGAGCTAACGTGTGGCCCTTTGATTGCTGAAGCTCTGGTTGTTAATTAAACAATTGTGCAACGTGTGTTTGCCCATGTGAGGAGCCAGAGTGAATAGTAGGAAATTTAAGCTCAGCGTTTGGAATGTCAGTGTGTTGCATGTGAACGAGATGGAAGAGATGTCATGTAAGAAGATTATGACAAATGTGACCCTTTGATTGCTGAAGCTCTGGTTGCTAATTAAACAATTGCGCAACGTGTGTTTGCCCATGTAAGGAGTCAGAGTGAATAGTAGGAAATTTAAGCTTAGCGTTTTGAATGTCAGTGTGTTGCATGTGAACGAGATGGAAGAGATGTTATGTAAGAAGATTGTGACAAATGTAGAAAATTGTGTGTAGTGGTTTAGAACTAAAATCTGAGTGTAAAGCAGGACATGTGCTTGTGTTTTAGAAGAATTGGTTCAAGCTGTTGAGACATGAGTTGCAGCTTGTGGTCTTTGTGTCTCAAGTACCAGTACTATTGAGAACAACTGTAAATGGTATATTCTTGGTTTTCAAGGTCAGTTGTGTCTCTCTGAAACTCCACTGTTTAACTCCACAAGTCTGAATGACACCTTTTTTTTGCATGCTTTGCATGCCCAATGCAAAAATGATTATTAAAAAGTGAACCCTTATGTTATCTTTGGGGGCCAATTTTACCCCAATCAATGTTTAAGATCCCTAAAAAAAGTGCTTGTCATATTTTGTTTTGCTTCCTATTGAATGACTTTTCCTCATTTAATGGGGACAACCATGTAAATGTCAAATTAACATAATATATTTCCGATGCCCTGTCCACATTTTGTACGCAGCAGTATTCCTTGGGGTACATTTTAACCCCAGGCTGTTTTAGCTGTATAAAACATATTGGAAATATGAACATTTTACACTCATTTATTTAGGTTGTTTTGGCTGATATTGAGGTCACTATCACATGCAATTTTATAATTTTAAGAGCCCTAAACTGCTATAACCATACCTGTAGTACTGCGAGAACCCCTGATATGTCCCACAACGTGAGGGAGGGGAAATATGGTTCCAGCGAGGACATTGATACGCCGCACAACACAGGGGTGGGACAAACATCACAGTTTGTACTGCAGCCTTCTAAACCATTTCTCTTGGTGCTCTGTGGGCTCTCTCTTTATACTCTCTCCATTGAAAATGACCACTAAGCAAAGTTTATTTTGCCAATGAGGTTTTGTCACAGCTTTGAGCTGATGAGAATGAGACTATTGGTGTTCACCCTCCTGTTGTCTCTCAACCACCAGCAGATTGTGTTCTCTCTTAGCCTGGAAAGTTGTCATAGTCCTTCTTCCAATTTGAACTGTATTGGGACAGTTGGAAGGACTTGGATGTGACCCACTTGCAGGCCTACATTGGGTTGCTCCTTTTGGTAAAAAAAAAAGAAGTTGAAGCAACAGCAAGCCTTTTGAATGCAGAATTTATTTTTTCAGTCCATGATGCTGACACTGGAAGGGCAATAATTCCAGCCACCATGTTTCTGGAGACATTCAATGTGTCCTCTTTGTGACAAAGCCAGTGATACAGGATGTATGGGACAAGTGGGTCCAGAAAATGACCCTCTCTTTACAATCCAGACCCTCACTGGTTGCATTTAGTTGGCACATTCAGACAAGACATACCAACAACAATCAGGACAAATAGGGGCAGCACGCACAGCCCAGCTATCTCTTGAGTATGCAGGTGTAAACTAGGAACGCACCTGATGAGAGAATAAGGGCATGAGGGCGATATTAGACATGGCAGAAGGACAGGTCATAGAATGACGTGATCATTTTTTCCCCATTGGACGCCCTAGGTGAGGAACTGCTAAAAATGAAGCTTACTATGTTTAGGAACATTCAAGCACCAAAAAGTTAGGTCAATTAGGGATTTTGTGGTAATTTGCATATTTGTCATAATAAAGGGTATTCAGGATCTATAAGGGGGTGGAGAGGGGGTTATGTCTTATCTTAAGGGGTGTTTAAAGTTGTTGTCCGTAAGATTTGAGTTAGGTTATTTCTAGCGGCAGCTTTGGCGCTAAGATGTAATTGCAGGCAGGTGTCGACTGTGGGTCGTCGGTAGATTGGCAGCTCTAACCTGCGTGATGCCTTCGCAGGCTCCAGTCCACACTGATACCAGTTTAGTCTTAGATGAGCTCACAAACTAAGAGCTAATACATCCATGAAGATATGGGCCGTGTGGGGACAGGCGCAGCCGTGGAGATGATCACATGGCTAACTGTGCTAACACGGTCAACAGTGCTAACGCCGCTAGCGGGATTACTCACCGAGGCTATCGGGGAGGCGCGATGTTTTCCACAGTGAGGCCGTCTTGTCTGTTCTATCTAACCAATGTGACACAAACACCCTACTAGCCACTAAGGCAGAATGTGATATAACCTTAGCTAATGAAGTGGAGGCTGAGGAAGAGCAGCCAGCACCGCCTTCCCCTTATTTGCCTCACCCGGGGAGGAAAGGGCCGGCTGTCCCATCCGACCCGAGTGTAGCGCCTCACGTTGATAAAATATTAGCTGACACAACATTGCAAACAACAACATCTAAACCAACCTGAGCATCAGAATGTGCAGGAAAGAAAAACTCCTGAGGCCAGACAACATTTACGCCCTTTATTGATTACATAAGGGGGCTGTTGTTGATGGTGCTGCCTTCTCTATTGGGCCGGCCAGAAGCCCAGGGGCAGGGAGTGAGCAGGTCCGGGATGTCAAGTGGCGCTCCTTTCCCCATAGCTGTCTCCGGGGTAGCGACGCTGCCAAACCCGCTGGCTGCGCCCTGACTGCTGCTGTGGGCAGAGATGAGAGCCCAGCCGGCTATCATGTCCTGAATTTTCGGCCCGAAAAGTGACTCCATCCAGTGGTTCAAAACAGGGAGTACAGACCGGGCCTCAGGTGTCTGTGTCCCACCTGAGCTGCAGAGCACAGACCGGCTGCAGTCGATGGAAGAGGTTGACATGTCATCTCAGCTAGCATCAGCTCGGTCCTCTTGTGGGTCTTGGATTTTATTTTTTATTGTATTTTTTTTATTTTTTATTTTTGGACTCAAAGTTGAACGCTCTTCATTCTCTGTCTGTTCGTCCGCCATTGCGAGTTAGCAGTAATGAAATGTAGCGCCCAGCCGATTAACGTACCGTTTCTTTGCATCTTTCCACGTCGGAGGTTTCCAATTTCAGAGTACAATCAAACGCAGCATAACAGGCACTGCCAAGCTCCACCTGGGCAGACAGGGAATGACAAACCGCTGCTGACTGACGTAAAAAGCATCACTAATTGTGCGCTGAATTTAAATTTAGTGTGGGAAAGTCACTACAGAGAGTCAGATTGTATTACTTGACAAAGCGCTTTCATCAGTGGGTCATATGCGCAATCACCGTTGTTTTAACTCACTTTTTGATAGAGGGGTATTTTCCAGACCCTCTGAGGACGAAAGAATCATTGACAAATAAAAACGGCACCTTTTAATCATATTTTAATTATTTAATAGCCATAAGATTGATTGTCTTACCGTTTTTTGCAGTTAAAAGCTAACAAGCTAACGGTCACGGGCGTCTCTTTGCTGTCTTTCTAGCCTTCACGGGAGGTTTTGCATCCAGCCTGGAACTTGTGCCTTTTTTCGGGGTGGTTGAGGAATAAAACCAAACTCTTACATCCAAGATTGATACACTTTATGTCCATAATTTATGATTTTTTGGCCGTTTATCTCCGCTGATTTGCCATTGGCTATGATGCTACATCCATTTCCGGATTCCCATGATGCTTTAGGAGTTTGTTATTGTCTTGCAAACCAATGGAAAGCAGTCTTTCGAGAGCAAAGATATTCTATGATAGGAAGGATGGTTCACACCAAGCCAAAATAGCAACGATGTGAACAAACATGTTCTATAGCTACAAAGATCGTCTTTTCCCATTGTAAACCGTTCTACATAGAAGAGAGCCTCACTGTTTTGGATACATTTGGGCCTTTTTTGAAGAAATATAAATAGTTTGTCGTTTATATGAGTTATAATGTTCATTATGTTTATTTTTGCACTGGGTGACTCCAAATAAATATATATAGCAGAACTGTGAGTGTTATATAAATAAATATGACATTATTATTTTGATTATTGGCATAAGTGCATGTCATGAGGGCAAAAGCGTCTAGACTTTTTTTGAAAAAATGTAGATATTTTGTCAATTGTATAAGTTATAATGTTCATTGGCTTAGCTTTTATTGATCTGTGTCTCTGTCTAAAACAGCTTGTAAAACATCAACCCTGTTGTCCACAGTCAATCAATGGACAACAGGGTTGATGTTTTCAAGCTTTTTTAGAAAATAAAACCAGACGGACCAGAGGTTGTCAAAAATCCTTCAGGCATCTGAAGGTTAACTAGATGAAAATCTTACGGACAATAACTTTAAGTAACAACGGTACGTAAACTACCTGACACATAAAATTGGGTGATAATATTTATTGCAATCATTTTCTGGATGTTTAAATTGCTGGGGTCAAATGACCCCAAGGATAATGGGTGTTAGTACATTTGAGGATAACAGGAGGGTTAATAACAATCTCATTTAGTGGTATTGGAATCATCATTGCTTTCTCTTCTGGTATTTCTTTGGATAGATGCTGACTGTCATCAGGTGTATTTATTTGTGTCTCTCCTCTGTGTCAATAAGTGCTAGACTTCTATCAAGCAGTAACAGTTCTATAACACTGATGGTTTTGAAAGTTCAGGACAGTTTGAATTGGGCAACCTGCAGCGGGTTGAAATATTGATATACAATGTGCTATACACTTTAAGCCGAAGGACCATTTACATGTACATTTCAGGCTCCTATAGCCAGAAGGAGTACAAAAATGTGTAACCTTTTAATATTCTACACTCATTTACAGACCCATAAGGAAACTGCCTCTGCAGCAGGGCAAAGCAGGACAAAGAGAAGAGACACAATGTATTTAAATGTAACACAATGTTTTGTTTTTTTTGTTAAAGGAGCGGTTTACACAAATTACAAAAACCTTACTATCTCACGCGCCACTAGTGGTATTTAGCCATGCAGACAGTCACATTTGTATGCTAAGAGTTTGATATGATATTTGAAAATTTCTACACACAAAACCCAAACTATCTATGTGACTGTGTCCAACTAGTAACTAATTTGAGTGAACCAACACTTTCATGTGTCTTGCGTTGTGCTAGTTGATTATGTCTAGAATTACGGTTATTGAATGATTTACTTGCCACTTAAATGTTTACCCTAATAACAACACTATTACTTCTTGTACTACAATGACATTCCGAAGGCCATGTTTACTAAACGTCTAAACATGTTTACGTTGTTTAGGGTTAAACAAGAAGGTATACCACAATAATTATGGAGCTGAAACCCCCATCAGCCACAAAAAAAAACTGATGAAGTGACTTAGGCTCAATAATGGTTTGCTCTTTCGTTTTTATTGATGCAGGAGAGACATAGCTCCTGTGTGCAAGGTTGATTTCCGAAGTCATTATCAAGCTAAAGAGACAGGTCCTAAAAGTATGCGCACACACATCTATAGCTACTGACATAATGGCCACTGACATCAATGACTGTAAGGTTTTTCTCAACTGTATAATATCAAAAATATATATATATATATGTGTGTGTGTGTGTGTGTGTGTGTGTGTGTGTGTGTGTGTGTGTGTGTGTGTGTGTGTGTGTGTGTGTGTGTGTGTGTGTGAAAATCTGAATATATTGAATGAATGTCTGAATATATGGAATGAAAGTTGGACAATATTGAATGAAAGTCTGAATATATGGAATTAAAGTCTGATTATATTGAATAAAAGTCTGAATATATGGAATGGAAGTCTGAAAATATTGAATGAAAGTCTGAATATATGGAATGAAAGTCAGATTGTATTGAATTAAAGTCTGAATATATGGAATGAAAGTCAGATTGTATTAAATAAAAGTGAAAGTCAGATTGTATTGAATTAATGTCTGAATATATGGAATGAAAGTTGGAAAATATTGAATGAAAGTCTGAATATATGGAATTAAAGTCTGATTATATTGAATGAAAGTCTGAATATATGGAATGGAAGTCTGAAAATATTGAATGAAAGTCTGAATATATGGAATGAAAGTCAGATTGTATTGAATTAAAGTCTGAACATATGAAATGAAAGTCTGGATATATTGAATGAAAGTCTGAATATATGAAATCTTAACATCATCAAGAGTACCACACCAAGAGGCACCATCCTGTGTTTTCGATGTAATTAACCTGTACTGTTGCTATCTGTTGATGCAACAAGTGTGACACTATGAGCGAGTCAGCACGAAATCTAGTATCAACAATCCTAAGTAATAGAGAATTTAGAGTAATCCTAAATATAAATCATTAACACCCTGGAAAATGCATGTACAGGCCAAAAATAGTACACAGAAATATTTGTTGCTGTTTCATCATGGAAGATCGAATGTAGTAAACCTTACAGGCCAACCAATTCCTGCTTATCAGGCAAATCTTAAAAAATACTTCAACCTCACAGGTGCCCCTCACTCAAGCCCATACTACAATCTTCGCCCTTTTGAGTGAAGCTGGATTTAATGCTAATTTGCAAGCCGTGTCACACTTGTTGCAGCAATGTCCGTATGGATTAATCACATCAAAAACACAAGAAGGTGCCAGAGCCTTGAAGACATCAGAATTCATTCAATATATTTAGACTTTCATTCCATATATTCAAGTTTCATTCAACATAGTCAGACGCACAATCGCCACATGAACATGCAAATTAGGCGTTAACTAATTAAAATGCGCTAATTTGCACACATTTGACAAAGCACTGGTGAATACGTTAAACAAAATAACTGTGAATTTCGGTACATGAAGTTTTCCTTCCATTAAAGTAAAAGAAGACATGGAAGCAAAGTAGCCAAAAATCTCAAAATTTCCTTTCTTAAACAGTAACTTCGTAATTTTGATTGTAGGCTCCTCATCTAATAATTATCCATTCTATTAGTTTGTTGTATGCTGATAGATCTTTACATGATACAGACAGCCCTCCCTTAAATGTAAAAGGAGGAAATGAATGTATGACAGTGAAACTAAGTCCTTGTCACCATCAGTTATTGTGTGTGTGTGTGTGTGTGTGTGTGTGTGTGTGTGTGTGTGTGTGTGTGTGTGTGTGTGTGTGTGTGTGTGTGTGTGTGTGTGTGTGTGTGTGTGTGTGTGTGTGTGTGGTAATTGTAATAATAATAGTAATAATAATAATGTATTGATCATTTCAAAACTGAAGTCACATTGTCAAAACTCTTTGCATTGTTAGCGAAACAGAGGCCTATGTGTCCCCTGGTTTAAACCCTTTCTCCTCCCCCCCAAACTCTTTCACTTGTTGTCCCCAACATTACTCATCACCGGTTTCAACCTCCCCCCCCAAACCCTCCAAACTCCTCCTATCAGGGCAGGTGAGACAGTCAAGGGTATATAGGTAGGCTAATGGGTAAGCAATCTGCCTTGCTCTGGGGAGGGCAGAAGACAGGAAGCAACGGGGCTGAGAGAGAGGGTGTGCATGTGAGACAGGCGGAGGAAAGTTGCAATTTAAAAAGACAACTAAATTGACAGTTGTCAGACTTGCATTGCAACCATGGTGCTGGGAGTAAGTATTGGAGCCTTGTCACATGTTTTGGACTACTTTCTCATAGAAGTTTGTTGGCCTCTTTATTCAAATGGCAACCTAACCGACCTACGTCATCTGTTTTAACAGCCAATAGCGAAGTCACCTGGTTAAGTCAGTGACATCTAGCTGTTTTATATCCATTAGTTACACAAACTGTCAAATGGTCGAAATGGCAGTGTTTTGGACGGAGGCTCATAGAGCGCCTGCAAGCATGGTATATGGTCGAGCGAGCTAGAGAGTGACTGAAGAGAGGGAGCTGTGTTAGAACAAAGCCGTGAATCAGAGAAATAAAATGTTGTTTTCGCCGTTTTATTACCACTAGAAATGCAAGTGTAGCAAGTATCTCACTATACTCATTTATATTTCAAGATGCTACAAATGATATTCAGCTACAAAAACAAACTGAAAAGATGGAAGTTAGAAACAAAGTACAGAGAGTCGTTGCTATGGAGATGATACGCCGTCTCGTCTAGTTGCATTGGTGCAAACTGGCAGGTTTTAGAATGACTGGCGCATTGCAAGTTATTGCAAGTTTCAACTCGTCTCGTAGCAAATATTTGGTCGGAACTGAGCTGCAACAAGTTCTTCCATGGCCGTGTTTGCATGAATGTATAATCTGTCAAATCTGACCCTACTCTGCCTCTGACTGGCTGTTACTTGATTGATTGGCTGTTAATTCAAATATTTAGTCAAAATAATTTACACTGAATTGAGGATTGCATTGCCACCTTGCATAATGAATTGTCAATTGCAAAATGCAGTGTCATGAAAATAAAGAGGCCAAAAAACTTCCATAGTACCTTAGTTTCGATATCTGCTGTGCAAGCGTTCACCTTTGTTTTTTTTCACAGTTTTAAGGAACTCTTCAAACTCTTCAATAAGAGATATTTATGAGATCCATTCACAATCCTTCTAACAAAGATTAACATACATTTTATTGAATAGCAAAGTGGCAATTTAAAAGAAAGCATCAGAGCAAACTCGCCACATGTGCTCAGTCTTATTCAGAATCTTATTTTGTTTCACTTTCTTCAATCCAGAGAGGGAAAGATGAGTATAAACTGGCGGCAACCTCAGACGGAGGGGACAAGAAAACAAAGAAAGATCAAGCAAAGAAGGATATGGACGATTTGAAGAAAGAAGTTGACCTGGTGAGTACACAAACATCAAAGTGTACACATAGGTACGCTTGAAGGAGATATATACGCAACACTGACCGCACAGACACACCTGGTCCTCCCTTTAGACCACAGACAGGTGGAATGCTGCTCCCAGGTCCATCGTCCCCCCCCACCTTCCGCCTTAAGTGTGGCCAGCTAATATTTCTGGCTGGTCCCTCCTCTCAACCGCACACCTCTTTTAACTTATGATGCGTTGTACACACTGTTTCAGTGGTCTTAGGTTATATACGATTAAAACAGTAAATAAATTGAATTGAAATTTAAGTTTTAATACAATATCGCTTTTTGAGTAGGAGTGTTGTTAAACATTGTTTGGACGCGACGGTGCATCTCTTGTCCTCAGAGAGTTAACCATGATGACACCTGTACTCTGGCAACGTTGAAAAGTTAAGATGATTTTTGGCCAGCGCAGCCAAGGTAGATTTTCCCCCAATTGCCTGCAACTGAACTCGTTTAACAAACATGGTTTTAACCTGTGAGAGGTGAAGGTTTAAAGGTCCCATGGCATGAACATTTTCACTTTATGAGCAACTGAAGAGACAGACACACTATTTGTTTTTTAAAAAAACATTTAAAATAATCCACTTCTTTTAAAATCTGTCTAAAACTTCAAGTAAATAAAAGACAGGCACTGTTAATAGTTCTTAAAATAACAGAGCTACAGTCCAAATACCTCTATGGGTAATACAAATTGTTCAAGATTTGGGGAGTGTTCTACTTAGAGTCCAGGGAGTGACATTGGGGGGTTCTGTCTGGCCCTTGTACGGTGTTTGGTGCTTTAAGCCCCCAACATTGTCTTCCAGGCAGAATTAGGCAATAGTTAGGATTAGGGTTAGGCATAGACAGTTAAAGAAATGGACCAACAGATCCCGTTGCTCTGGACGGAGACCAGTGAAGTCTATTAGAAGCACTTTTCCGGTGAGGGCTGAGCATTACCGAGCGTTACTGCGCAGCTGCAAACTGAGCTTGCCGACGTAGATGTGAAGTGAGCAGTGTGTCTGAAAGTTGTAAGTCTTCTGGTAGCTGTGCCAAAAGAAATCTCATTCATTCCGAATCTTGCAGAGACGGAGAACGTAGGTATATGTAAGGACATAACATAGGCACAGGCTAATTATTGCTAACTAAAATGCTAGTTAACATTAGTAATTAAACTTAAACAGCTAATGTAAATCGAAACTGCCTGCGAGCTTCTCCTGTACTACACGGTAATTCTTCTACTATGCGACAGTAAGTCGCACAAAAACGTCTGCTACGGAGCCATAACGTGAGATACAAGGTAATGGAACTTTTTATACATTGCTGTGTTTCTTTGGAAATAAACAATGGACAAATAAAGTCTTTAAACGCTTCAGATGTAAAGTTATTTGCTGTCAAAGTGACGTCAAAATGAACGGCAGTCAATGGAATGCTAACGGCGGGTGAGAGCTAGGTAGCATCAAAATGGCGCCATAGGAGCTACGCTCTGTGAAAGCTGGCTAACCCACTTGGGGTTAGGGTTAGGTGCCTTGAAGTCGGCGGTCGCAGCGCTGCCTTGAAGTCGACACAGGGGCATTAACACCATCGAGCCCCTTGTACTCTCTGATTCTGCTCCTTTTCAGTCATGACAGAGACTATTATCACGCACACAGGTCCCGTTCACTAGGTCACTTTCCTTTACTTAGCTTATACAGGCGTTGAACCAAGTCTTTCCCCCCTCCTCGTCACGTCCAGCTTGTCCAATTCTACCTGCTTCTGGCCGGCTGACTCTGTCAGCAGTCCAACTCCGTTGTGTGTCAAACTCTCCCCCAGCCGGTCACACCTGTGTCTCTTTTCCTCTGCTCTCCTTTCTTCCTCTTGGCTGGCGTGCGGGTTGGAGGACGAGGTTAGATATGCTTGAGGGAGATTAAAACAACACTGACCACACAGACACACCTGACTACTTCACAAAACGTAGACAGCAGATTAAGCTGTGATTTTTCAGTTATCCTGGCTGAACTTAGCCTTGACTCAGTTTCATGAAAGCAGTGGCACGTTTCCATGGAGTTTACTATTATTATTCTTTGCAGCTAGCCTGTGTTAAAATACCACATGTACATATTGCTGTTCAGTACTGTTGACATTGTGACCATTATTTTTTATAATTATTCATGTCTCTTATATTGTGTTTATGAAGACTGCTGTTCATATTGTTGTTAGAGGTTTGATGAAAAGATATCATAGCATTTGTTGAGATGATTAGAAATGGCTGATGAAGTTGCAAATGTGTTTTCAATGAAGTCAGTGATAAGGGCAATGCATAATGTCGCATACATTTGTGTTTCTATAATTTGCAACAATGACAGAGTGGTCAGAGAACCAATACATTGTTAATTATTTTAGTTGAGTTGATTCTTTTTTTATGTATTCTTTAAAGGAACACACCACTGTTTGTTGAAATAGGGCTTATCACGGTCTCCTCTAGATGTAGATAGGTGGGCAAATGCATTTTTTGTCTCAGTGCATGCATTGTCTCAGTCCGGCGGACTTAGCTTAGCTTAGCGTAGTGAATGGAATCCTTTGTTTCCATTAGCATGTTGCGAGTAAAAGTGAGCCAACAACAACAAAACAACCTAATTACTTATTGGGGCCTGCATATTCACAACAAGTACAAATAGCAACACAAAATAAGACTAGATGATTTCCTAGGCATATATTGATTTGGGACTATATTGGGTGGAAGTAGCCAGCCGAAGCACTGCTACTTGGCGCAGAGATATCATGCAGCAACTCTGTGTGAGTACAGGTCTAATATGGGTTAATCTATCCCGTATAATAACCATGCGTCATGTTTACAGTAATCACTTACTCTGTGGACAGCTGTTTATTGGGTCCATTTGGCGTTTTTCCCAGTTGACTTTATCACACCGGAATGGATCAATGCTGAGAAATCCTCGGTAGCTGCGACACAACTGCGGGCAGCACACTCATCTTGTCCGGCAGTACGTTCAGTGTTGGTCATCTTACTTTAAAAAAGTAATTAGTTACAGTTACAAATGACTTATCCCAAAAAGTAATTGAGTTAGTAACTCAGTTACCACATTGTAAAAGTAATTAGTTACTCAAAGTAACTGGGACGTTATTTTTTATGTTCTATAACGCTATTATATTCTATATCATTTTTAACATCAAAGATGTTTATATTAAAGGTATAATGGAGGATTTTCCCGAATTTTAGAAAAGAACCGCCCTCTCCACTTTTTGAAAAAATGCACATGCACAACACCCTACCTGCTCCCGAGAGGGAACGCCTATTAAACGTGTGCACAAGAGAGCATGCAAAAGCCTAGTTCTCCTCGTGCACGCTCTGTTTACAAGTTGCTGTCAGCATGGCTCATACAAGCCTACTTTCCAAAAGAAGATTTGCACTTTTTCCACTGTCAGACTCGCCACCGGTAAGTGGAAATCTATTTACAACAAGCATCTCTATAGCTAACTTTAGCATGCTACATGCCAACAAACAAGCTATCGTCTAGCATCTAAGTGGTTGTTTTTTTTATTGCTGGTGTGTTTAGAGCTTTCAAGAAGAGAGTCTTGTGGAATCTGATATTGACTACGAGCCCGTGCCCTGTTCATCCCGACCAAGATCCAGTAGGGGAGGGGGGGGGTGCGCAAGAGCCAGCACCAGCCGAGAGCGGAGAGGCAGCGGTCGGGCTAGAGGCCGTAGAAAGCGAAAACTACCTAGGGACGGGCACGTACGACGGCCTTATGTAAACATATCACCAGAATGATTGACAACTAGGAGGACCAATAGTCTTGATGATCCACCCGGAAAAAGAAAATCCTCCACTATACCTTTAAGTTAACTGATTGAAGAATAAAACACTATATACAGTATTTTAGAACATTTGGTATTTATCTGAACTCAACAGATTGCAGCCTGCCATATGATATGCAAGGATAGCTCTTAATGACTCAGACTCCACAGTGGACAGGGGTAGCATGTTTTCAACAACATACCTTGCAATCAATGTGTTCAGCTCGTTGCTTGTTTTAACAGAGTGGCTCCGTCTCCTTCACTGGAGTTCACGCTCGCTGCATTTGGGCTTGGGGTTATTATGGGGTTGGGTTAGCAGCAGCAACAAGTGTCGTGTTAGCATGTGTTGATGTGAGGTGCTTCATAAGATTGGAGTTGCTTGAGGCAGACGTGGATAAAGTCTTTTTTCCTGGGCATAGCATGCATGTTACATAAACATTCTTGCCTTTAATTTCAATGAGCGAGAAGTAGTGCCGGTACTTCCAGTTTGAGAACGTTACCTTTGAATTTCCCTGGCTCGTTGCCATTGACGCTGTCCTGTGTTTAGTGGTAGGTAATCAGAGCGTGCAGTGAGACAGCGTGAGCAGGTCATTTCACTCGGCATATGTTGGCATATTCCCGCACACTCACACCACCAGATTGTGTTGGCTCTCATCCTCACGTCCTCAGGCTGTTCAGCAATCGCTACCTCCTCCTCCTCCTCCTCTCGTTCTATTCCCAAAGCACGCAGCTCCTCTTCTGAAAACTCTGGTTTGTAGAGCTTTGCTTCTGGGTCTTGACTGTCTGAGAAGTCATCCTCTTCGTCTCTCACTAAATTTTGGGTCAGAGCCTCAGCCATAACAGCTGCGTGATCTCTGTGCCAATGTAGCAGTGCTTCGGCTGTAGGCTACTTCCACCCAATATAGTCCCAAATCAATATATGCCTAGGAAATCGGCTAGTCTTATTTTGCGTTGCTATTTGTACTTGTTGTGAATACGCAGGCCACAAGAAGTAATTAGGTTGTTTTGTTGTTGTTGTTGGCTCACTTTTACTCGTGACATGCTAACGGCAACAAAGGATTCCATTCACTACGCTAAGCTAAGCTAATGGCGGCTCCGCCGGACTGAGACAATGCATGCACTGAGACAAAAAATGCGTTTGCCCACCTATCTACATCTAGAGGAGACCGTGATAAGCCCTATTTCAAGAAACGGTGGCGTATTCCTTTAACAACATTTTATTTGTCCTTGTTAGCACACAATTTACATTCTTTCCAGTGAACTGGGACTATATTTTTATACTATATATATTTGAGAGGATTGCACAATTATGAAATGTATCATAATAAATTATCGTCTTAGTTCACACCAGTAACTATATAGTGTAGGCTATACTGTGCATTCATGAAACAACAGGGAGAGTACACCTCAGTGTTTTTTTTTACCTTTAATTTTCCTGGGGAGAAAATAACTCACTAATACACTGTGTGTCATGTTCACAGTGTGCATTGAATTTATCACTTAATTATCTTTACTCTTTATAGTATAGTTAGTATTGTCAATGTCTTTCTTTTCTATGTCCATATATATACACGAGGAAGCAAAGCATATAATATTTGACGTAGAAAACTCAGCTGTGGTGATAAAACAACGTGGCAGACAATAGCGGACCGACTGAATGATAGTCTCAAATATACATTTTTTGAACCACTGCTCACTAAACATACAATATGTAATTTTCTGCCGCTAGTGGTCTCTCAATCAAAACAATAGATGTAACCAGGGACATTTTATCAGAATACAGCATAGAAATTATGCTTAAAAATAAATGGTTATATTGAATAGGATAGAACGCAATGTAATTCTGCTCAATAAAACATCACAAAATATCACATCACCTAAAATATAACATTCATTATTAATTTTGCTTTTTGGGGGGGAATCATATTTCAGGGTGGGGCCTGTGCCACCCGGTGCCCCCCTTCTAGCCTTGCCCCTGCGGAGATGTAACTTCTATGGATGGCTGGCGTTCGGCCAGACTCGGGCGCCTGTGGTCTGATATGTTTTCCTACGGATCATTAAACTGCCATTAGCGTCGTTAGCACCCTGCGCTAGAGTTTGTGCTGGCTGAGTTCGGATTGCTGTGACCATAGTGGCTGGCTGCTAGCTGGCTAGAGGGGTCAAAGGTTATATGATGCCACCGACCAAACGAAACATCTTGTGTCACTGAAATAAAATTACGTATTTCTTTGTGTTTGAACACTGTTGGAAACATTTGGGATAGTGTAAGTACACAGCTTAACAATATATATAACATAGATAGTCGTTTTTAGACATTTTAATGCAGAAATATTACATATTGTACCTTTAACTGAAACCATTCGAAGACAAAAGATACTTGTCATTTGCCTTTATTGGCGAGCAGTGGAAGTTAATATGTTACTCAGGAAATTTATATTATAGTCCAAATGAGAGAGAGAGAGACAGATAGAGAGAAAGAGAGAGAGATGTTTGCGCATAATATACATGGTCGTATTATAGCATTGTGGATTAGTGGTAGTAATTGATCTTCATGGTAAATTTCCTGAGTAAAATCTCCTTCTCACTTTTAAGGCAAAGAGTAAGCTACAACTGTTAATTTGTGCAAATCCTTAGAAGCCTAATTTAACAATATAAATATAATAGTTTCCAATCAGAGAAGCGGTCAGTTAACTGAAATAAAAAAATAAAAAGTAAACATTCAGTTTGGTCAGTGATTGTCTGCCGTTAGCTTTCTCTCGCTGTTTTATTGCAGCAACTGTGTTCTTTTTTTTTTTACAAATAATGCGTTTCACTTCATACTTCCATAAGAAGCTGCTGCTCACTCTTTGTAAAGTATGCGCAACTCGTATTCTTCATTTCAGCATCAGTAAATCTCGATCTCGCGGTCTGTTAAAGAAAGCCTTGAACGTGCATCTATCTATATAAATGACTTCAACCAGGCAGACCTCCTCAGCCTGGCTTGGCTGTCATGAAACGCACAAATCCAGTTTGCACTGATTACACTAGGTCAAGTCTCACTTTTTCAGTTATCCTGGATTTATAAATTCTGCTTTTGTGAAATAGACCCCTGGTCCTCACCTTAGACCACAGACAGGTGTGATGCTGCTCCCCAGGTCCATCGTTCCCCCCCGTCCTCCGTTTCACACCGTCCAACTCTGTCTGTCCAGCTCTTGTCCCTCCTCCTACTCACCCGTGGCCAGATAATATTTCTGGCTGGTCCCTCCTCCCGACCGCACCATAGGCTGGCTCTGGCAAGCCTCCACTTCTCATAGGTTTGAACCATGTACATTAAACAAGTTTAGAAAATAAAAGGGTCACATCCTGCCGAGTGGGCTCCTCCTGCATGTCCTCCCTCACATGGAGAAGGTCACAAGGCCAGAGCTATCCTGTAGTTCAGGTGCAGGCAATCGGGCAGTAAAAACATGCAATTAAAACCATGAAAGATTAAAAACAAATCACAAAAAGGCATGCATAAAACCACAGCAAGTTTAAAACATACTTTCACCATGTGACAAGTTTAGGTGGGTTTCCTGTGTAGAACAGTACCCCCAATTTCTACTACTTCTATTGGAGCTTTTTCTCAGTCTTTATATGTAGAAGAAGAAGAAGAAGAAGAAGAAGAAGACATGGCTTTATTTATCCCGCAAGGGGAAAATCACACTTTTCACTCTTTAGCTGGCTGAGGTCGTTTCCCAAGAACAGTGAATCACCCTTACATATAAACTACTGACTAAAACGTACATGGTCGCATGTTGTAGGCAGAAATTTGTAACATTATTGTAACTTATTTCTCTGTTCATAAGAACTTAACCGAAACTGTTCTCACTTCTGTGTTTGTCTAAAAACTACCGTTAAAACGGTTTGTTAAAGACAAAGCGGCTTCTAACTTCTGTAGCATAGTGTCCTTCACAAGGTCAGCTCACAAGGAGGCAGATTCACGTCTCATGTTCTTCTCAAAGCACCAAGTAGACACGAGTGAACATGTTCAAGTGTCTAATGTTTTGATAATATTATAATTTTCTGTAATTTTGCTCTAAAATCTTTGACTTTTCACAAGGTCATCGAGTAAAGACAAATTGTTGCCGTTTGTTGCAAACATGCTGAAGTAAAGTATCTTTACAACAACTACAATTACAATAGAATATGAATGCAATGGCTTGTTAACAGTTTTATAATTGCATGTTTATTCTGCAACGGCCTCTGCCCAATGTCACCCACCAGGTCACAGTGTGCTGCAGGTTATGAGGCAATAGAATTCCCATTTAGAGGACATATTAATGATTATTGTCCTAGGTACGTCTTAACAAAGTCCTTCCGCCTGCTGAAGGACATCTCAATGCCATAGCAACCGTAACTAGGCCTGTAACAATTATTACATAATTGTCTAATCGCAATTATTTTATTTCTGTGTTTAACCACAATTAATTGCTAACATTAGCTAAGGTCCGACAGTAGGGGGAATGACTGTTGATGGCAATTGTTGATTTTGTTTAGACATGCCAACTTGCAATTGTTTGTAAGTGATTATTAGTGTTTTTTTATTGTCAATTTTATGTTCATTTAAGCAAAAAAATTAAAAAAATATTATAATAAAGAGGCGTGGTTTTCTTCATAGGCTACTTGTGTTATTACATTATCTGGGTCACATAACGGTGATATAACAAAAATACATATACTGGGATTCATTCTTAACAGTTCAATTTGTCTGAGAAAGTAATACATATATATTTATTTTCAATTTGACTAAAAGAGACAATTATATTGTTAATCGCAATTATTTCTGAGACAATTAATTGTACAGTAAAATTTGGAATTGTTACGGCTCTAACCGAAACGCCAGTCCGCCATAACCTCCCTAACTTAGCATATCATGTACTGCAATTAACAGCAGGCGGTGTCTTACAACTGCTGAAAGTGCATTGTGTCTTGTCTGACTTTGAGAACAAAAAAAGGAGCAACAGTGATTCAATGTCATGTATTTATGATCCTCAGGTGTCAGATTTGAGCACAGGTTAAAGAATAATAGCCCATTGGGCAGTAGTAAAACAGTCTAGGTCGGTCTATATGGAGCCAATGAAGCCGACATGTTAATCATTATTGCACCATCATACAAGTAAGGCAGTGGTCGCCATTCCCATAGCAACATAAAATAAAATGTCTAAAAGTTCAACAGAAAATGCTATGTATAGAACCATGTGCAATTTGATTTAGTTCAACATTGATGATGTCCAGAAGAAAGTAGTCGCCTTGATGAGTCCATACCTTACCGAGCTCATGGCGGTTTAGCTCTTGCATTTGGCTGCAAATGTTCAATCATCAGCCGACTCTAGTTTTACTCGAATGACTGCTTTGACTCGTCTTAAAATCACACAGTGTGGGTGCCCGGATAGTTGGTAGGGCGGGTGCCCATTAAAAGAGGTTTACTCCTCAATGCAGCGGGCCCAGGTTAGACTCCAACCTGCGGCTCTTTGCTGAATGTCATTCTCCCCCCCCCCCCTCCCTCTGCCCTTTCATGTCTTCAGCTGTCCTGTTAAAAGTAAAGGCTGTAAATGCCCCAAAAAATAATCTTAAAAAAAAAGCACACTGTATGGACCGGCATGCATCCATAATCCTGATCAGATGACTGATTTTGCCTTGTCATGTTTGTGTTCCCTGTGTCCCTCTGGAGGACATGACAGGACATTTTTTAATCCTCAAAGGAGATAATATCTGCGTTTTTAAAATGACAGGGATTTTAGCTCAATCTCTCTCTCTCTCTCTCTCTCTCTCTCTTCTCTCTCTCGCTCTCTCTCTCTCTCTCTTCTCTCTCTCTCTCTCTCTCTCTCTCTCCATAGGATGACCACAAGTTGACCTTGGATGAACTTCAGAAAAAATATGGAACCGACCTAACCAGGGTGAGTACCCTGTATGTGTGTGTGTTTGTTAGTTTTTGGAAGATCTTACTATGCACAGACACAATTTCCACCATTTTAGTGTACATATTAGAGACATGCAAAGTAGTTAAGAAACAGAACATTGACCTAGTTGAAGTACGCACTGTTCATAACAGAGATACCCCCTATTTATATTCAAATCCCATGTGTTGCTGTCTAATTACACAGACTTGTAAAAGGCGAAGCATTGAGATTACAGACATCTTACTTCCTGTAGATGTGGTTTCTTTTGTTTTTGTTTCATTCAAACTTTAATCCAAACGCTCCTGAAGTAATAGTGGTGTATCTGTTAACCAAATAAAACATGAGAGGAAACATGTCACTCCTTCATAGTTTTGCCCTCCGGTAAAAGAGGACAAAGCTGTAAAACCTGGATTTACAGGTTTACCATGATATTACCTAGTTTACACTTTACACCTAGCTAATTTTTTCCATCAATCTGCCAGTCTGTCAAACCTGTATTTATCTATTTGTCTATTTTTAGGGTCTTTCCAATGGCAGAGCAAAAGAGATCCTGGCCCGAGATGGCCCAAACGCCCTCACGCCTCCTCCCACAACGCCTGAATGGGTCAAGTTCTGTAAACAGGTAAAAGTCCCTTCTACTGACTTGAAATTCCAGTTTGGGACTGTGCAACATTTTCCATGCCAAACAGAAACCTATTTTACAAGTTTAGAAAAGCAAATTCACCTTGATTTGACGAAGAGGGTAAAACCAGTGAAGTTTCTACTTTTCCTAAACCCAACCGTCCCGTTATTCCCGCGTGTCACGGAAACGTAAGCCCACCGACGACCTTTTGCTGTGTGGACTCGGCGGACCCTCGTCCGCAGCGCTGTGGAGGAAGGTCTGGCAAAGCAAGACTAGTAAAGTTATGACACTTAAATGATGTTTTGTCTGGTTTTCAGCTGTTTGGTGGTTTCTCCATGCTGCTGTGGACTGGTGCTTTCCTCTGCTTCTTCGCTTTCACTATCCAGTCTATAACAGAAAGCGAAATGACCAATGATAATGTAAGGAGGTCTTTGTATATGTTTGTGCAGATATTAATTAAAGAATTAATACCACCAAATAAGAACGGACTAACAGTCTTTTTTCTCTCCCTGTAGTTGTACCTGGGTATCGTGCTTACATTTGTGGTCGTCATCAGTGCATGCTTTTCCTACTACCAAGACGCCAAGAGCTCCAGGATCATGGACTCCTTTAAGAACATGGTCCCACAGGTGATTTTCTCGTGACTTTTGAACCTTCATATCTATGTCACAACTTTTTAAACGTACATTGTGTAGTGTTTTAAGTATTTTATTAGTCTTTATTCATAAATATGTCCTCATTGGTGTAAAATTACCTCTGCCAATGATCTGACTTTTCCTCGTAAGCGAATAATTTCGTTTCAGTATTTACATTGGACGGGCAAGTCCAAGGAGGTTTCCATGTCATTCCGCCATTTTGAAAAACTATAATCGCTGAGAGGGACATGAAGCGCTAGCCTACCTGTCTAGCTAATCCACAACGCCTTTTCGTTCAGAGCCAGCGTCACGTGACTGAAACCAGTTAAAACGGAGAAGGCGATCAGTGAGAGGGGCTTGTCACTGCCCCGGCTGCACTGCACTTTATTCATAATGGAGGATCATACTTATGCTGAGCCACAGGAGAAGGAATCCTCGTCGCCAAAAAAGCGAAAAAGGGAATTATAGCTTCTTGGTACATACCGGCTACCGTAGTTGCAACACGCATTTGAAAAAGCGAGGCGCTAGAGAGAACTATTCGTTTGAATGCAAAATACAATTTCACCGCTAGATGGGAGAAATTCCTACACAGTGTACCTTTAAAACAGAAAACAGCATCAATGAAAAGCTCATTTAGTTGCAATTATTTACAAAATGGCTAAAAATGTTGCTCATATCATATTGAAGACAGTGACTAATGATAGAATAACAAGAAGGAGCCATATTGCTTCATCAGCATTACTGCAACAAGGACTCGTTTTTCCATTCATCATCTGGTTTCTTGCTTCTGGGAATAAAAGCATGCATAATTGTGTTCAGAAATTGCCCTGAAAAAACATATATTTCATCTTGATTCTCGTAGCAAGCCCTGGTCATCCGTGAGGGCGAGAAGAAGATGATCAACGCTGAGGAGGTGGTGGTCGGAGATTTGGTGGAGGTGAAAGGTGGAGACAAGATCCCCGCTGATTTTAGACTCATCTCTGCTCACGGCTGCAAGGTCAGTACCTCAAAGACTTGTTATTAATCTCACTTATGGAGCAGTGGCTTCAAACAGCACTTACGGTGGTTAAAGTTGCTTAATATCTAACGGGAAATACCGTGTTGAAAGATCATCATTTTAATTCATCTTCATCACTTTCTGAAAAAATGTTTCATCATCTCAGTCTAGTTTTATTTTGACCCAAATATGTAATCTTCTATTGTCCTACTTTTGTCCGAGACCAACAATAGCAGTCGTTTTTTTTGGTCTTGTAGACATCATGTCATTTTCACTTCTCTGGATATCTTTGGTATTTCATTCTTGCTTTACTTGTCACTCCTTCAGGTGGACAACTCCTCTCTGACTGGTGAATCTGAGGCTCAGGCTCGTACCCCAGACTGCTCCAGCGACAACCCTTTGGAAACCAGGAACCTTGCTTTCTACTCCACCAACTGTGTTGAAGGTAGATAATCTAACAAAAAAAGAAGGCAACCCAGAAGTTGTGTAGACTATTCAATAGATTCAAGTAAAGTCCAAGTTAGAAGAAAATTAAACTTAAAAAAAGGTGTCATCAATTACAAAGGTTATAAAGGGCTGGGCAAATGTTTGGAGGGTTAGGGCTGGAAGTAGCTACCCCACTTTTTTCATGTCATTTTTATCACTCAAAAAATCTCTGGCTCTGTCCAGGTACTGCCAGAGGAGTCGTCATCAACACCGGAAACAGTACCGTCATGGGTCGTATCGCCTGCCTGGTTTCCAGTCTGGAGGTCGGCCAAACTCCCATTGCTATAGAGATCGACCACTTCATCAACATCATCACTGCCGTGGCCTGCACTCTGGGTGCTGCCTTCTGTATCCTCTCAATGTTCCTCGGATACACATGGCTGGAGGCCATCATCTTCCTCATCAGTATCATTGTCGCTAACGTGCCCGAAGGTCTCCTGCCTACTGTCACTGTGAGTGGTTTCCAGCATTTCTGCCCGAGTCTCATTCTCTCATTTGTTGATTCAAAGACAGATATAATACAAAAAGAAACTTATAACATTAAACACTTGATTTCTGTCTCTAGGTGTGTCTGACCCTGACTGCTAAGCGTATGGCGAAGAAGAACTGCCTGGTGAAGAACTTGGAAGCTGTCGAGACCCTGGGCTCCACCTCCACCATCTGCTCCGACAAGACCGGCACCCTGACCCAGAACAGGATGACCGTGGCCCACATGTGGTTCGAAAACCAGATTTTTGAGGCTGACACCACAGAAAACCAGAGTGGGGCCTCCTTTGACAAGAGCTCTACCACCTGGGCTGCCCTGGCCAGAATCGCCGGACTCTGCAACCGTGCCGTCTTCCTGGCAGAGCAGACCAACGTCCCCATCCTGAAGGTGAAAAGCTTATTGCGTGATCACCACAAAATACTCTAAACAACTCACCAGGGGAGGAAAATACCAATAACAATGGCTTTTTGTGTGACAAAAAGGTCCGCGGAGGTCCCAGGTTTGAGTCCGACCTGCGGCAGGTTTCCTGCATGTCTTCCTCCTCTCTATCTCCTTTCATGCTGTCCTGCTAATTGAAGATGAAGATGCCCAAAGAGCCAGACTGCACTACAGATCTTTATAAAAAGCCCTCAACATAATTAAAGGCCTTTTCAGAAATATATAGCTGCAGCTGTAGGAAGAGGTGGCCACCCAGACCCATTAATTTATTTCTCAATGAGTACTGACAAGTTAATTTTTTTTTTAGTTAATTTTCTAAAACTGCATAGTGGGAACAGGACAAAATGAGGTTGAAAAATTGTTTACAAAATATTTTAAATTGTGAACATCTGTTTTTTTTAATTGATTATTGAAATGTAAAGTGGCTTTGAGGAACTTTCAGTTTGTGTTGATTTTAGAGGCCCCTTTGGACAAAAGCATCAGTGTTTTTACCACACCTGCTGTCGTAAAGATCTTTTCTAGCGCGTGCCGGCTGGTGCTGTATTACTGAGTTCCGCCGTCTCCCTTTTAGCTTTTAGTTCTTCGTATAATTTCCTTAATTTCTAGGATTGCCCTGCTCCAGTACAATAAGGCCTGTATAAAGAAATCTCCTGCTACCTTTTACCTGGTTGGATACTCAAACACAGGCTTTTTCACAGTTAGTCTCGTTTGCTGTTACAGGTCATCTGTGATCATCAGATGGAAAATGAAACATTTAAAAGTACCTTATAGTTACTTTAAGATGGTCCTAATTCATATTATGTATCCACCTGCTCTGTTCTTCTACACAGTTGTAGTTTATAAACCATTGGAGAACTATACATTATATATATATATATATATATATATATATATATATATATATATATATATATATATATATATATATATATATATATATATTAGGGCTTTCAGTTTAACGCGTTATTAACGGCGTTAACGCAAACCCATTTTAATGCCGATAATTTTTTTAACGCACGAGTAACGCATAGAGAGAGCAACGGGATCTGTTAGTCCACTTCTTTAACTGTCTATGGCCACGCCATGTCCCGCCCTACGAAGCAGCTCGATTGGTTGGGGTTGAGTAGTTAGGATAGCGGATTGGTCAGGGGATAGGACCTGAACAAATGGGGTTACGTTACCTTGGACGCTTGGCCAATAGTATTGATTGAAGGGCGGGTTTCGCAGACTACTAGCTAGCTAGCTAGTAGGCTCGTCACGGCGATTAGCTTCGGAGCGAGCGAGTAGTGACTCTACAGTCAGTGAGATAAACAAAGTGTCTCCCCTGTTCTTTCTGACCACAGTGGGAAACCTGGAGCAGGAAAAGTTAACCCTCTCCTTGATTTTACGTTGGTTCAGGTCCTATCCCCTGACCAATCCGCTATCCTAACTACTCAACCCCAACCAATCGAGCTGCTTCGTAGGGCGGGACATGGCGTGGCCATAGACAGTTAAAGAAGTGGACTAACAGATCCGTTGCTCTCTCTATGCTAATCGTGCGATAAAAAAATTGTCGGCGTTAAAATGGGTTTGCGTTAACGCCGTTAATAGCGCGTTAAACTGACAGCCCTAATATATATATATATATATATATATATATATATATATATATATATATATATATATATATATTCAAATTAAAAACACAACTTTTGTCTTTTATCAAATGTGATTGTATGAAACAGTTTTGTATCTGCGTTATATCAGTTTTGATGTACAATATATTGTAAATAAAGAATGACCAATATTTTCCGCAGTATTAGTCAAAATCCAACTTTCTTCTTTGCTTAAATCCTCAGAGAGATGTAGCCGGTGATGCCTCAGAATCTGCCTTGCTGAAGTGTATTGAGCTGTGCTGTGGATCCGTTCGCGGCATGAGAGACAAATACCCCAATATTGCTGAGATCCCCTTCAACTCCACCAACAAATACCAGGTAAACTTAGGTAGCTTTCAAATTTGTTCAACAAGTATATCGAAAAGGTTCAACGTGTTGTAGAGAGGCGAAGTCATGCAGATTTCAATCGTAAAAAACCTTGCAAACATAGCATTGTAAGACAATACTTGCAGTGGTATCGGAGGGAAATGTTGATTTACACTCTCTAGTGGTTAGGTTATTTCTCCATCGACCACTTTTTGATAAATGAGTACTAGCATATGTTTAGAATAAAATTGGGATTGAGACAAGTATTTAATATACAGTCGTTCCCTTGTCCAAAAGCTCTCCATCCACAAGAATTCAACTCCCGGAGAGACCAAGCACCTGCTGGTGATGAAAGGTGCCCCAGAGAGGATTTTGGACCGCTGCTCCACCATCATGATTCAGGGCAAAGAGCAGCCTCTGGACGAAGAGCTGAAAGACGCTTTCCAGAACGCCTACCTGGAACTGGGAGGACTGGGAGAGAGAGTACTGGGTACAACATAGCTCCATTCTACAGCTACATGACTATTTCTTTAACTAGTGTGTCGAGGAACAGCCATTTGTGAACTCATGACAAGCATTTTCTTCCCGTCTTACTCAGGTTTTTGCCATTTCAACCTACCTGATGATGACTTCCCAGAGGGCTTTCATTTTGACACTGATGAGGTGAACTTCCCCACTGAAAACCTGTGCTTCATCGGCCTCATGTCCATGATTGACCCTCCTCGTGCTGCTGTGCCTGATGCTGTCGGCAAATGCAGGAGCGCCGGAATCAAGGTATGTAACTGTAGTCTTTTAAGGTGTACAGTACATCTAGCATCTAGAATTTCAAGACCAATACCACAGTCTGTGTTACAGTAATACTTAACTTCTTAACTACTTAACTACTTCAAATAGCTTTTCAGAAGCTTAGTTATTTTATTGATCAGGTAACGTAAGGGCGGTAGCATCCTCACAAGCTACATTTCCCCGAGTATTCTGCAGCTCAAGCACAGCAGAACTTTCTGCTGCAATCTGAAATAAAACTGCTCAGGATCACTGGCACGGAGGAGTCGTGACACGGACGAGTCGTGTTCATGGATGTAAATAAAATATAGTTCTGATGTAGTAAACTACTTTAACCTATTCTCTGAATACATCCATGCTTTAGCCATGTTGCTGTAGCTTAGCTTGCTACACTTATTTGGGGGCTAACGTTAGTTTCAGTGTATAGTATCGTTTAATGTGGAGTGTTACGAACGCGCTAAGCTAACCGTGCTTGTTAAACAACAAAGATCACTGCCACTAAAGGTTAGCTCAGCCGGTAACAGAAATTCCTGTCTCATTTTCCTACATTGTTGCGTTTAACGTGTGGATGAGAGTAACTAACCTGGATGAGTGCACATTTTTTGACTCACCTCAGTCCCTGCATAGTTCACTGTCGAAAGATGGTTGCTGCCTCAAGGACCACTCAGGTCCTTCGGCTCCGCTCCGTTGGTGTCCCCACTCCTCCTTTGTTAAAGTAGTTCAGGTATAAACATATTGTTATGTCTCTGACGGCCTGACAGCACTTCACTGCTAAGCCGAGCGGCACAATGTGGAGATCACATTTTAGTAGCTGTGGGAGGGGGGAACGGCGCATGTTCTGTTTGTCTACTAGAAAGTTAATGTTTTTTTGGGGGGTGACAAGAATAATCTTGGGCAGAGTAAGTCTCAAAGAAAACTAAACTGCGCCGCTGATATGGAAACATTTCAGATTTAAGCCGATAAGAGAAATGTTTGTTTTTTGGCTTGATATCAAACCATTTTGAAAAATGTTACACCGGCCCAAGCCTAGTGTACATTACATATATCTATTATTTCACCAAATCCCCAATCACGTTCTGTGTTAATACTTAACTTCTTCTCCTTTAGGTTATCATGGTCACAGGTGACCATCCCATCACAGCCAAGGCTATTGCTAAAGGTGTGGGTATCATCTCTGAAGGCACCGAGACAGTTGAAGACATTGCTGCCCGCTTGAATGTACCAGTCTCAGAGGTCGACCCCAGGTTAGTACACTTACTAAAATTGAAGTGAAACCAACAAACAGAGAAATGTCTCTTTTTAGATAAAACAGATGTTACATCGCAGAATATCTGTTATAGAATATCTATATGTTTAAAATCGCAATAATATTGCATCATGACATAAGTATCATGATAATATCGTATCGTCAGGCATCCCACCTCTACTTGTGCTAATAGAGCAAAACTAAATCAGAGTTGGCTAACTAAATCTACTCAGACAAAAATGTTTTTGCAATGAATTCACTGTACATCTAGGGAGTCTCCGAGCTGGTGACTTAACTTTTTTTCATCAGCTAGTAGTCTGTTCAAATCGCAGTCACGCTGCAGAAATACTGTCCTCAAGCACATACATTCAAAAAATACTGTAATTCTGGGCAGAATTCTCATGCAGGAAATTCCTGTTGGTTAATCCCTTAGCATTCCACCCCCTTTTTCTAGAGGGGCAGGGGTGGGAAACAGGGGATGTTTAGAGGGTGATAGCAGGTCAACAGTAGATTCTGCATAGAAGTGGTATACATAATTTTAAAGCTGGGAACCCAAGGATTATTTTGATCTGCAACTCAGCCCTGTGTTGTTTTCTAGTCATAAATGAGAAATAAAAATAATAATACATTTAATTAATTGAAATAAGTTGTGCATTATGATATGAGTTGATGATGGCCATTACCATGCTCACTTATGTATCATAAGTTGTTTTAACAATTTTGGGGTGGATACCATTTGTTTCACAGATTTGGTGCACAATTAAACCATTTTTTAGCATTTGAGAATTGACAAGAAATTTCCAATTTCCTCCAAAATACCACATTAAGACACCAAATCCTTGAGGAACACCATGGGAAAATCCATGTTGTGATTTAGTATCAAAAACTTTAGAGATTTGGAGATTTCTGCAAGAATTGAATTTTTGGGCAATAGGATGGGGACCACTTCTGTTTTGGAAACTGCTGAGAAACCCCCTTATGGTCAATATACCTATGAAAGCCATACCTCTCCTAAATGCCCTAGTTCTCTAGTTTGTGGTTGTAAAGTTTCATGAGGCTGTGATTATCCTATAGATGACAAGCTAGCATTACATGGGTGGTACCATTGGATTCTCTGTTTGGAGTCTAGTTTCATATGATAGCAAAATCCTCATTCTATCTTTAAATCTGAGCCTGTTACAGGCTCTGAAAGACAAAAACTGTACAATAAATCTATTTTTCAAAAGAAAAAGCACTATCATGGGACTAATAAAATGTCAAACATGTATTCATGGTCAATAGTTCATATCTTACTTCTGAAGTGCTGTACCCACACCTTAACTGTCTTCCCTGGATGAGTATGTAAAATGATAGTTCGAGGGTGAGGCATCGATGATGGTGGTCCATCTGTGTTAAGCCATTCCAGCCATCACAGTCTTTATCGATTTCCTCTGCTAATGTTTTAGCAGATCCTAAAGATGTAGAGCCCTTTATTGTAAATCTCGCTTTTTGCTGATGATGCCATAATTTTCTTTAAGGGGTGTGTGTTTTCGAAAAGAATTTCCTGTTTCCCCATGATTTTCTTTTTGCATTGCCCTAATTACAGTATAACCCATTCTTAGTTTACCCCCTTTTAACAGGATGTGAGATTATAACGGTTGTCCTAATGTTGCTATGATTTCCTCTCAAGGGATGCCAAGGCCTGCGTTATCCACGGCAGTGAGCTGAAAGACATGAGCTCAGAGCAGCTTGACGATGTGCTGAAACACCACACTGAAATCGTCTTCGCCAGAACCTCCCCTCAGCAGAAACTTATCATTGTGGAAGGTTGCCAAAGACAGGTCAGCGTCCCAGACACAGATTGAGATTAAAAGCTTTCAGAAATGTCTGTGGTCCTAGATTTTTTGTTTCATAAAATGTTTTACTTGAATCTTGCAGTGGACATCCTAACTGCTAATTTCCACCGACTGTGGAACGTCTGCGGATCCGCTGCGGAATGGCGGCAGAGTCAATATGTTCCATTAAAGTCAATATGTGTATTTTCACTGACTGCGTTCCTACTCCGTCCCAGCTACGGCGATCGCAGCCCTCCGAAGTAGAAACGCAGTCGCAGAGCTTCTATTTTTGCTGGACGCCGGAGAGCTCCGCAGCAATTCAGCACAGGGCAGATAGTGCGGGACAGGAAGTCGAGCACAGAAACAAAATAAAACATCCGGTTAATTTTCAAAATAAAATACACCGTGCTCACCGCGGATCATATTTCCCTGCACTACACCTTGAAAACGCCGTAATGGTCGGAGACAGGCCTGAAGTCAACTGTTGTTGGTTTTGTGGTTCTGCTTATAGAAACTACATTCTGTTATATTTCGCGATCTCGTGGGTCTGAGTGACTTCAGACATTCCGCAACAAATCTGGACCTGGTGGTTGACGGACGGCAGAGCACGGAGCCGACACGCAGTGGAGCCGATCCGCAGACGCTCCGCAGCCGGTGGAAATGAGGAGTAACATTTCTTTCTTCTCTCTGCAGGGAGCCATTGTGGCTGTGACAGGTGATGGTGTGAACGACTCTCCAGCTCTGAAGAAGGCCGACATTGGTGTCGCCATGGGGATCGCTGGATCTGACGTCTCCAAGCAGGCCGCTGACATGATCCTGCTCGATGACAACTTTGCTTCCATTGTTACCGGAGTGGAAGAAGGTAAGACTTACACCAAGACTTACACCAAGGCTTATGCCACGTTCAATTTACCTCGGAACTCGGATTTTTCGAGGTCAAAGTCGGAAACACGCCCCCTGACCTCAGATTTCCGAGCTCGGAACTCGGACAACCTTGCAGTAGCCCAAGTTCAAAATCCAACATGGCTGCCCCCTGTAGCAACAGTTGTGAAAGCTGCAGTAACATAAAGTTATAAGCACTTCTGTCTTATTTGTGTCACTAAATCAGTCGTTCACACAGGCATGTTCAACTTCTATCTGTGGACATGTTACAGTGTTTGCATGCACAAAAACGGCGTAATGCGTTGTTATCAACTGCTATTGCTAATATTAGCTTACCAGACTAGAGCTAATGAAATGCATTCAACTCGGGTATGACGTCATTCCCAGCTCCGGCTTCCGAGTTCCAAGGTAAATCGAATGCGGCATTATACCTTCAGAAATGTGAAAAGCAGACTGGAAAAGCACAAATGTAAGCGCTCGATTTTCCTTTTCAATATTCATTTCTAAAATACTCTGTCAGGCCGTCTGATCTTTGACAACTTGAAGAAGTCCATCACCTACACTCTGTCCAGTAAAATCCCTGAGATGACACCATTCCTCTTCTTCGTCGTCGCCGACATCCCTCTGGCCCTGGGAACCGTCACCATCCTCTGTATTGACCTGGGAACTGACTTGGTGAGCTCTTTCACTGAGGGCAGATTATTTTATTTCTTAACAGTTTTTTTTTTTATCATGTGTGTGACAAAGAGATTGAAAATAGTTCACTGACTTATGTTTTTCCCTTATTTGTTGTCTCCCAGGTCCCTGCCATCTCCCTGGCCTATGAATTACCTGAGAGTGACATCATGCAGAGAAAACCCAGAAACCCTGAAGTTGACAAACTGGTGACTCAAAGACTCATCAGCGTGTCTTATGGACAGATTGGTAAGCGTACCTAATGGTACCTTAATGATATTTAGGTGTTGCGATAGAAATTATTATTTGTTGATTTTCTTAAGTGTTCAACCTTTTCCAAAAGACCCATCAAAGTAAAACTGCTCTTCTTCTCTGTTAGGTGTGCAGCAGGCCGTAGCTGGCTTCTACACAAACTTTGTGATCCTGGCTGAAAATGGTTTCTACCCCTTGGACCTGATTGGGATCAGAGGGATTTGGGAAGACAATAATATAAATGACCTGGAAGACAGCTACGGACAGCAGTGGGTCAGTAACACTCATGCTAAATGAATGGTATAGTTCATTCACATTTCTAATGTAAAGAACAGAAGAAGAAAATGAGCTAATCTTTTTTAATGTTGTATTCACCAGACATACGAGCGCAGAAAGATCCTAGAGTTCACATGCCAAACAGCTTACTTCGTCAGTATTGTAATCATCCAAGTGGCCGTTCTAATCATCTGTAAGACCAGGACGATCTCCATTATGCAACAAGGAATGAAGTATGTATAAAGACATAGAAGACCTTTTAAGTTTCTTACCGGATAAATTCAAGCAGGGTACTTTTGTAGTCTGACTTATATTTCAGTCAGGGCACACTTTTCTTAGACAACAACATTACACATCATCAGTGTTAATAACATGCCAAAACATCTGAGAGTAAATTTGTATGTATAATTATAATCATAGCTTCAAGAGTTCTCATCATAACATTAATCAAAGTGCAGAATGGTGTCATGCAAAAAGTAACACATATTAGTTGAATTGTTGAACAGTGTTGACTCTGTGATTCCACAGGTCCAACCGTGTCCTCATCTTTGGTCTATTTGAGGAGGTTGCTCTGGCTGCCTTCCTGTCATATTGCCCGGGCACAGACGTTGCCCTCAGAATGTATCCTCTCAAGTGAGTAAAACACAACCTTATATACACAAACTATGGTTTTTAAATCACAAATTATACTGAATTCACTCAACATAGAACTAAAATGGACTAATTTTCTATGTAAATGATTTTTTTTTCTTTTCATGTATGAAGACAAATTTATGTGCACAATATGCATTACGTTTATCCTTTTTTAAGTATTAATCCATGAAATCCTTTTTTTTCTGTTCATTTACTGACATTAAATGCACTTAAGTATTCTTGCCAATCAGTGCAGCCGGTGTGTAAACATTGTTTTCATTGTATTCCAAGATGGTAAAGTTTAAGTCAGCGCTGTTTTAGCTTCATTATCTTCTTAGAAAAGGTAGATATTATCTAGTGTCGTAGATAGTTTCCACTTCAGATGCAGAATGAAACAGAAGAGCTACTGTAATAATGAGTTAATTGATGATTATTGATGATTATTTTCCCAACAGACACCAATAGATAGCAGTAAAAGCATATTCGGCTCGGAGTTTCACAAGCAGCTTTTGTTTTTCTCTTTTTTATGTCTGTCTTTACCTCTGAGGTTCTCGCTGTCTCATTTTAAATTCAGATATGACATTGAAAGGTACTTGTTACTAAAGAAAGTCCAAGATTTGCAGAAATTTAGCAGTATTTACAGCACATGTTCAATCAATTAAACATAAAATTTGGCTAAATAAATAAATTGACAATATTATGATTCTTTTCTTTTCCTTTTTAGACACTCAAAAGCAGGAGACAAGTTAAAGAAACACATAGACATCATTTCAAATCTCCATGTGATGGTCTGTGTGCTCAATCTCTGTGTCTGTGTCATGCCTTAGGTTTTCTTGGTGGTTCTGTGCCCTCCCTTTCACTCTCATCGTCTTCCTGTTCGACGAAGCCAGAAGATATTGCATCAGACGCTACCCAGGCGGTAAGACCTTTACTCACTCTTATTTTTCCCTTTTGAGGCAGTTAAAGCTTTTGTATTACACATTTCCCTTTGTTCAAAGGTTGGCCAAATGAGAAATCAAATTCAGAGACATTTTTTTTTTGTGTCATATCAAATGGCATTGCTGTCCAAAGAAAATCAAGTGGTTCCAAATTCAGTGACTTTGATTGAAGATTACTTCAATCAAAGTCACAGAATTTGGAACCACTTGGTTAACACTTATTTAGTGTTGCCATGACAATAGGAATTTGACTTTAATGCTGATATGAATGTCAGTGTATTATTTAAAATTGAAAAGTTAAAAGTTAACTTAATTGGTTTCCACCAAACTTCATTGACATTTTGTACAGTTTTTGAGACATCCTGAACAGACATGATGTCAGTCAAGATATACAGTATACAGAGAGCAAAAGCAGTGGTGTATTAGTGAATGAGGTGTGTATATGCCCCTGTGTCTAAATGTGTGTGTGCATGTGCCTGTTATTCCTGCCACAACTGGGTCTCCACACAGACCAGTGAACTGTGGCAGATGGTAATGCCCAGTGGGATTTCAACCCTCAACCCTGCCATTGTCAATGTCTCATTCCACCCACAGCGCTGAGCAGAACCTGCATTCAGGGCTGGCTCTGGTGTGTGTGTGTGTGTGTGTGTGTGTGTGTGTGTGTGTGTGTGTGTGTGTGTGTGCGTGTGTGTGTGAGGGGATGGGGGTACATCTGAGCCCCACAGCACAGATCAGTGAACATCCCATTGCCCATCCATGCGGAATAATGTGCTACAATCAGGCAGAAAAAAGAAGTTAAACTGACAGTTAATATTGTTTGGGATTTATTTTAACAAAGATGTTTCCGCTGTGTATGTGATCCAATGCTATTTTTGAACCTGGGCTGAAAATCACTTTTACAGATTCACTCAAAAGTGGAAATCATGATTCCAGCCATGTAATTTTTGGCCTTCTGTGAAACCCATCAATTAATAGTGTTTCAGGCCTAAAACTAAAATGCAGCTTTGGGCTCAGTGGGGCCTGGGAAAAGATGCTAAATAACAGCATACACACTGACTTCTAATACAGTGTTATTTGATTGTGCACACATCTATTAACGCGACACAAACCACAATTGTTCAAAGTATGATATCATCATCTCATGAGTAACTGTAAGACATAAAGTCCTCAGCCTCCATGGGACACATCTCTTAATGGCATCATAAAGAAAGTCTCAGCTATAGATGTTCAGGGCGTGTCCTGCTCAAGCTCCCCAATCCGGTCTTATTTCTTTGAATCACTGTCAGCTGACATGAGTGATGATATCATCTTACAGCCTGGGTGTTAAAATAAAGGTCACAGCCTTTTTAGATCCACCAAGTCATCCCTTCTTTTGATTTGTCTGTGAAAGACAAAAAGGAGAATTTAGACCCCAAATGTGAGGCGAAACCTCCCAATAACTCTGTCCCTAATTATGTCTCCTTTGGTTTCTAGGTTGGGTGGAACAGGAGACATTGTACTAAGACAACAAGACACAAGTTATTTATTGCCATGTTACATATTTGTCTGAGATGTTAGTCAGACCCCAAAACACAAAGTATGGATGAATTAAAAACTACATGTATTTATTGAATGTTCCGATCTATGTGTCATTCACAATAAAACATTTTCCGTAACATTGTACATTAAGGCTTTTTTTGAACACACTTTAGTTATTGCTTCTCTGACAAGTAAAAGCTAAAAACAGCATTTCAGGGATTTTTCAAGGTTCAATAGATATGTACCAGTGAGTCAGGTTCGGTGACCCATGCAGTGGGATTATCCACCTCAACAGTTCCCAAACTTTAGTTCTGGAGACAGATTTGATTCAAAGAGGGTGGGCATCAATTTAAAATAACACAAATATGATAAATTATCATAAGAGAATAAGAGAAAGACTTCTCCATACTATATAGTGCAAATGGGATGTTTTAGGACAAAATTATAACCGGCATGAACAGCAGATCACATATAACATATCCTGCTTTGAAAACCAACAGCTCCAAATAGTGCATTAAAACGTAAAATTAAAATCAAATGTAAGTGTTGGATTAGCTGTGTATACTTGTGACTAAATTAAATAACTGATCATCACAATCAAAATCATTCTTTCGAGACTATCTTTGAGACTATCTCTCCACACATTTACATATTCCATATGTACAGGGACTGAAGTTGATATCACTTTAAGTGGCCCATGCCTGGGCATAAAAGGCCCAGGTGAGCATGGGTTCACTGATTCATCGATTTCCACTTTGAGAGCAGGGGGCGTGTGAGTTGAAAGGAAGATTCATACAAACATCCACTTACAAGATGAAAGAGCTGGTCCCCTATCAGAATTTCTTGTCTGCCTTTCATCACTTGTATAAAGAGTCAGAGATGAGTACTGTACAGCGTACTACATGATATGGTCTTGTGTGGTAAGGCATCCCTCTTCCTCCTGTGTAACAGTACCGAAGCTGACTTAGTCGGCGGGTGTGGTGAGGCTTCTGTGTAAAGTTAGCATGCGAGCATCGCGAGCTGTGTCACCGGTACTGTCCAGAGCACGCATCTGCGCATTCTCCTCCGTGTTTAACTACACAACAAACATCTATTAGTCCATTTCTTTAACTTTCTATGCCTTTTCCCCACTTTTCCCACACTGAAGCTCACATCCCAGTATCAGCCAAAATGTTGTTGTTTTTTTTAAATTTTAGAAGCATTTTTTTGAAAAAAAAAAAATTCAACTGTTATCTGGGGCTAGTAAACTTTCAATTTTCATAATTTAAACCAGTTAAAATGCAATATTTTTTCTGTAAAAGGCTCAAATTAATTTGTTGCCATATAGCAACATTATGCAAATATTCAAGTGAAATGTGTCCATTCAGCCTAATGGGCTCAGATTGAGTTACATGACTTTAGGCTACCCTGACACTATGTTTGCAATTATTTATAATATTTCAAATGACTTTTCTTCTCCCTGAAGAACGTCAGTTCATCCCTGGGGTGCGCTCTGGCTCACTTATGGTCTCAGGGTCGGCTTTGCGCCTTTCCTCCTTTCACTCTTCAGCCTATTCTTTGAGAATTAAGGCTGACGGATTTAGGCTACATCTGGCGGCCCCACATGATATGGTTTTCAGCTATTCCTCTTCTCTTGGACAAGACAATGTGGCTCCCCCACACCAGAGGGACTTGCTGTCTCTGGTAACAGGAACCTGCAATGCAAGAGGCCCGGGTCCGTTCCAAAAACTAGGGTGGCCTAAAAAAAAGCTGTTGGGAGGATATTTGCCACATGGTACAAGCTCACCAGGTGGATTCCTACTTGGCAACAGCACGGGACATCCTGTCATTCCTGCCGACCCAGCTGGAGGCAGGAAAGTTGGCCATACCCTGCATGGAATGTTGGTAGTGGTCAAGGCAGTGTGCATTGTTGCTTCCACACTGAATGAGCATGACTGTTCCCTGGCCGGTGGTCTGTAAGGCCAGACATTTATCTGTCTTTGGGGTTTGGACGCAATCCTTGGAGCACTATAGCGTGACTCCTGATCTTGACAATGGGTTACTCCTGGCATAACCTTTTGCCAGGTTTCATTGCTGGAATGTGGCTGCTGGCACCTCCTTTGGGGAATGTTTGCTAAGTGCCACTTATTGACCACACCCCTGTGCCAGTTGGGCCTGGCCAGGGAGGTCTGGCGAGGTCAGTGACTCGATTCTGTGTGGTGCGTTCCGTGCCGTCTTCCGTTGGAAGGGCCATCGGCCTTCATTTTCGTCGATTTGTAGGGCATAGTCGGGAGTGTTCAAACGACCAATCTGATTGGTGGAGTGCTAACCCGGAAAACAGGAAGCCGAATGGCCGTGACTAGAGTCTCTCAAAATCGGAGGAAAAACTTTTAAACTGACTTTTGTCGATCTGAAATGAAGACAGATTCAGCAACTGCATGACTTATTTCTCGCTTAAAATGTTTTCAGAAACACGTTTCAGTGAACTATTTTAGTACAATTTGAGATCGTATTCTGAACGAGTCGCCATTAATGGCCGTTTGAAAAATCCAAAATCCGGAAGAAGAAGCCAGACCCACGTGACGCGTTCGTTCAATCAGCTCCCGGTTTTCATTTTTCGGCTACAATACAGATTAGCGCCGCCTGCTGTTATAGATATATTACGTCTCGTCTCCTCGGTGTGTTCTCTGGCATGTTTTGAACAATTCGGGGAGACTGATCAGTCCAAATGCCTTTTCTGCCGATGGT
The DNA here is from genome assembly GCA_023631565.1 of Gymnocephalus cernua. NCBI lineage: Eukaryota > Metazoa > Chordata > Actinopteri > Perciformes > Percidae > Gymnocephalus > Gymnocephalus cernua. The sequence continues at coordinate 12,333,402 of CM042448.1, read as the reverse complement.
CGCTCCGTCTGGCCTATGGCAGGCCTCCTGACTGCCCCCTATGCTTTCACACCGAACATTGGTCTTCCCTCGGGGTCACATAAAGGGTCCTCGTACATATGGAATATGTAACTGTGTGGAAAGTAGGGATGTCACCAGTGTTGGGAAAGTTACTTCCAAAATGTTATATATTATAGATGACTAGTTACTGTCATTTGAGTGTAATTAGTTATATTACAATATTACTGTCTCTGAATTGTAATGCTTTACACTACTTTTGCGTTACTTTTCAGTTACTTTCACCAAAATAATCGCCAAGTATGACTTGGCAGGTATTGTGAATTTTACCATGGGATCAATAAAGCCTCATCTTTATCCGATTTAATACATCATAATTTATTTATTCATATTGATAATATTTTGTGTTATATTAATCTGAATCTGCAAAGTAGGCTAATCTATAAATTAAACAGCCTGGTGAAGTTAAACGTAGGCCTACAGTAGCCTACTTGACTTTAAATTGTTGTGGAGTAGAATAATAAAGTAGGAGAAATTACTCAATGAGAAGTAGGCTACCTTACAATTGTATTAAAGTAAGGTATAGTTAGTTTCCACCACTGATAAAATGTAATACTTATATTTATATGTAGCAAGCCAGTGGAGGAGACAGTGGAGCATGTCCTGATTTCATGCAGGTATAAACAAGCAACATGTTTGCAGGGTCACAGAAGTTAGGACGAGCAAAAGTCAGGGTCAAAAATGTGCTTCATAGTGGGGTCACTGTGGAAAGGAGGAACAATATATTTAATTTTTGAAAAACACCACTTTAATTAAATGATTGTAATGGGATAGAATAATAGCTGACGGTTAATTCCAGTAGGATTCAGTAATGCAACATATGTCATGCCAACTGCCCGGCTGTTGCCGCATTTGACAGTGTTTGCCGCTGATGCCAATAAGTATTAAGCATCGCTGCTACTTCTGGAAGGCCTTCTGTAGGCTGTTGAGAAGACATGTCTGTATGAAATGTGCGCTTCTTTTTCCATCTACCTTCTGCCTTACGTTAAAACTGTGTTCCGGTGTTGTGCCAAACAACTACCTGCAGAAACCGATTTTCCAGCGGTTTATTTTGCTACAAATGTCAGACATGTTGTTATGATACAGGGTACTTGGTTGAATTAAAAATGCAGGTTTTCATACCAAAATACCTTATCTTGTGTAGATAACAGTAAGCTGCTTATAAGCCTTGTATAATTAAGCGGGTGAGTAATAAAAAATATCAACCCTGTACAGTTGTCATGAAGGAGGAATTTAGAAACAAAAACTCAGACAAATGAGCGAAAAAGATCTGTCATCTGTAGCTACTGTAATCTTATAAAAACGCTCACCAATCACTGCCTCGCGGTCCACTTGGAAAGAACCAATGTATTGCCTACGAGCATGAGCTCAGTGCACGTCGTCACTGCCCGGAGTTTTTGCAAGTCTACTGGAGAATGGAGGAGAAAACTCATCATGTTGCTATCATTCTGTTGGACAGGTACGTTTTTTTTGTTTTTTCTCGGGCATGTCTGTGTGTGGGGGGAAGGTTTCCCAGATCCAGCCTTTAAGAAAATGCATGTCAGATAATGTTGTGTGTGCATCCCCATTTCTTCAGTAGCCAGTCTGCCACAATGGTGTTTGCTATGTATTGCTCTGTTGACCGCTAATGCAAAGAGGCCCTCAGTGAAAACTAACTGAGACCACTCTAGTGCTGTATCTACTTTCTGTTTACCCTGCTTATTATGAAGGCCCCTTCTCCCTTAACTCCTCTGATGTGTGTGTGCATACACAGTATCATCATACCAACCAGGTCTCAGATGGCCTGCTTCACACACACTTAGGAAACACTTGAGCTTGTAAACAGAATATTACCAGAAGGTTTTGGATTGCCTTAGTGAAAACTGTGCATGCTGCCCTATTCAGGTTGAACCAGCAAATCAGGTTATTTTCTTTCCGACTTCACAGGTGAGTTTACAGCAGAGGGTGCTGGTGTGAAAAAGACAGTGAGTGTCTACAGACGAACGAACGATATCGAGAAAATAGGAAGAAAGAGAATGATGATGATGATGATGATGATGATGATGATGGATGGTGAGAAAAGTGAATCGATGTGAAAAAGAGGAAGGAAAATAGTCGGAGCAGGAGAACAGCAAATATTGGCGTTTTGTCTATACAAGCGTTTTCAAGACGCCTAATTAATCATCTTACTATGATTTGAAAGCTGTTGCGTGTGGCTACTCTGTTCATTTGTTTCTGATGAATTGTCATGCTGATAACAATTCAGTTGAGATGAAGTGAGCGGGTGGAGAGAGAAAGAGGCTGCAGACAGACACGTGATTGAATAGAAGGTATGGTCCTATGTCATTGTGAAGCTAAAGAGTCAGGGTCTAAAAGTATTTGCACACATAGCCACATGTTGTTAGTTGGCATTCCAACGAATTTTAGCGTATGAGAAACTGCACCACAAACCAGTTTCCACTGAGTTCTATCGTCTTGTGGCGAGCCACAGCCATTATCTGAGCGGATACACAACACTGAGTGTAGGAGGAAAAGTGGATTTGATTGTGGGTTGAAGTTATTCCCTTAAGTTTTTTTCTCAACCTTTCTCCCTTTATCTATCTCTTACATCACTGTCCTCTTACTCCTAGCTCTATTTCATGTCATGAATAGAATTGGAACAAATTGAATTCAATACACTGCAGGCCCCGCTGCCATGGCAAATCTGCCACAAAATGAGCTGCTTTCATTGTACCATCACTAGAACAACAGCAGAGGACACATTCTCTCTTTCCGCCCTCACATACTGACTAATCTTTTACCTTTTTCATTTTTGTTCCTCTCTCACTCAGAATTCCTCTTCTCCTCCCCTGCTATTTTACAATCTTTCCCCCTCCTTTCTCCTCATTATTGTATGATAACATCCCCCCCCCTCCTTCCTGCGTAGTCTAGTGACTATAAACAGTAGGACGTTTACTACAAACAACCCCCACTAACCAGCCAGCCAACAAGGACTCTTCCTCCTTTCAATGGACCGGAAGGTTTTATGGTTTTGCAAGTTCAGGGTCACGAACTACAGGTGGCAGTCAAAGATAGGGATGTCACAATACCAAAAATCTAGTAGTCGGTTCCGATACCAGCAAAAGTACACAATATTCAATACCAAAGTCTATACCACGGTGTGTAAAAACTGAATAAATACAAAACGAACAATAATACTTACACATGAATTAGTTCATCAGCCGGATGTCCGTCACCTTCCACTATGCTGGCATTTGAAACTCCTTGTTGATTTATGAAGTCTATGGTTAACTGCCCCTCAGTCTGCAGGGTAAATACAGACAGCTAGACTAGACCAGTTGAAAAATCACATTTTTTTGTTCAAGGACACAGTATGTCCAGTGCATTGGGTGGCTCAACCATTCATTTCAAAAACAGTCAGTTAAACTTCATGGCTTTGCTTGAGATCTCTGCTAACCACAGGGACACTAAAGTAGGGCTTACAATTGTAGCTGCAAATCTTAAAAGTACATCAGCTTGACCAATAAAATAAGTTTCAATATCCATTTCCTGGTTTTGTAACAACAGATCTTTGCCCAAATTTGGACAGGGAACCTAAATCTCACCTGAACTCTTAGAGGACTCAGCACTAATTTAATCTCAAATCGGATTTCTGTGCGTTTCTCAGGATGATCAACATATATTAATCCTGTATGGGTACAGCAGGCAGGCAGCAAAGGACCTTCTTAAGCTCACGTAGTGCAGCAATGTGAATCTATGCTAAACACAAGGGTTTACTATTATGAAAGACATTCCAGTCCTAATCTTTAGATTTTTCCCTGAGGTGGGTGGACTTCAGGCTTCATCTACGCTACTACATTTTCTTTTTTAATCAAAGTTTTAAGACAAAAATAATCTCAGTCCACACAAGAGCTTTAGCTCCAGTAGCTGAACTAATCTCCAATCATATTATCTGACTAGCCTATCACATGATCACCCACATACACTGGGCATGCGCGTGCCAGTGTAAACAGGAAGTAGATTGTCCGGCGTTAATCCGCGGTTCAAAATCATGGATGTATAAACTGAACATACAGAAAATACTTGGGCGCCTGGGTAGCTCAGTTGGTAGAGCACGCGCCCATATGAAGAGGTTCATTCCTCGACGCAGAGGCCTGCGGCATTGTCCTGCATGCCTTCCCCCTCTCTCTCTCCCCTTAATGTCTAAGTTCATGAAAGAACAATGGCGAAAAGTAAGCCCAAGGATTTATTTGCTCGGACTGGATGACGAGGTAGAACTATTACTTAAAAGGAATGTAAGCCTACCTAACCGATAAGACTGACTGGCATGCATCATCGTTTCCAAAGGTCTCCGTTTATGCCTGTCCAGACTACAACGTAAACCCAGAGTTTTCAAAGCAAAACGGGGGCAGGAGCATTTCCAAATTTCTGTTGTTTTTCTTCTTCTGTTGAGTAGTGTGAATGCGAGATGTAAACGTAGCAAAAGATATTTGTTTTTGAACCCAAACGCAGTAGTGTAAATGTAGCCTCAGAATCAATTACATGGTTATTGGTTTTTTTTTTTTTTTAACAGGGCAAATTGACCTCAGACAGAGAGGGTAAACGAAAGGCTTCTCTCCTTTGCATTTGACTTGTTGTCCCCAACATAACTCATCACCTGTTCACTTTCACCCCTTCCCCCCCACCCCCCTCCCCACTTTCTCCACCCCACTTCCACTTGTTGTCCCAACATTACTCATCACCTGTCCCGTTTCACCCCTTTGCATCTTCCCTCCCCCCCCAAACTCCTCCTATCAGGGCAGGTGAGACAGTCATGGGGTATAAAGGTAGGCTAATGTGAAGCAATCAATCTTCTCTGCTCTGTGGCTGACAGAGTGAGTGGCGGATGAAGGTTGCAATTTAAAAAGACACTTGGATTGACTGTTTCCATTGCACATTGCAACCATGGGACTGGGAGTAAGTATTGGAGCCTCTTCAAATGTTTTGGACTCGTTTCTTATGGACGTTTTTTGGCCTCTTTATTTAAATGACAATGTATTTTGCAATTGTCAATTCACTTTTCAATTTTGTCATTCAATTTGAATATGCATTTTGCTATTAACAATTTAATATACACAGTGGCAAGGCAATCCTCAACTCAGTTCAAAAATTGGAATTTTGTCATTCAATTTGAATAAGAATTCTGCAATTGACAATTTAATATGCACGCAACGTTGCATTGAAAAGTTGCAGCGTTCTGAACTGGCCAGTCTCAGCTAGGCATCAGCTGATGGTGGCACCAGCAACTCAGCTTGTTAAGTTGCCAGTGGCTGGTTTTAGAACGAAAGGCACATCATCTGTTTTAACAGTCAATATCGAAGTCAGCTGGTCAAGTCAGATATAACTAACTGTTTTATATCAATGAGTTACAAACTGTCAAATGGTCAAAATGGCAGTTTTGGACGGAGGCTCATAGAGCGCCTGCGAGCATGGTCTATGGTTGAGCAAGGTAGAGAGTGACTGAAGAGAGGGAACGGCATTACTAGAAATGCATCTGTAGGAAGTTAAGATGCTAGAAATGATATATCTACAAAAACCCTGAAAAGTGGGAAGTTAGAACGGAAATACAGAGAGTTGCTGCTATGGAAATTATTTCTTCTAGTTGCATTGGTGTAAACTGGCAGGTAACTGGTCAAGTTTTAACTCGTATCATAGCAAATATTTGGTCTGAACTGAGCTGCAAGTTCTTCCTAGGCTATGTTAACATGAATGTATTATAAGAACATTTTCGCTGCTCTTGCTCTTGTATCTTATTTTGTTTCACTTTCTTCAATCCAGAGAGGGAAAGACGAGTACAAACTGGCAGCAACCACAGATGGTGGGCACAAGAAAGAGAATAAATCTCACGCAAAGGATATGGATGATTTGAAGAAAGAAGTTGACCTGGTGAGTACACCAACATTACAGTGTACACATAGGTACGCTTGAAGGAGATATATACGCAACACTGACCGCACAGGCACACCTGGTCCTCACCTTAGACCAAAATCTAAATAAATCAAAAATCGAAATAAAAACTTAAACAAATGAAAGACAGGCACTGTTAATATGTGTCCTTAAAATGATCCAAGTCCAAATACCTCTATAGGTAATACAAATTGTTCATTATTTGGGGAGTGTTCTACTTAGAGTCCAGGGCCGATTCCGTTCCTGGACTAGCATCTTGTCCTCCTCACGTGGTCCTGTTCTCCCCTTGAAACTGCTGCGGCTGCTGCAGAGAAGAAAACAGGCCCCCTCATGGGTGAACACAGACAGAGACTTTATCACACACACACAGGTCCAGCTCATTGGTCACTTTCCTTTACTTAACTTATACAGGCATTGAACCAAGTCTTTCCTCCTCCTCGTCACATCCAGCTTGTCAAAGGCTACGACGAAAAATGCCTCGTCATTCAATACCAAATTTTAAAATCTAAGGAGCAAATCTCATCAGCGACAGTGAGCCAATAAGCATGCAGCATGCTTCAACCAAGATCTAATAATGCTGCTGAATGGCTGTCTATTGTTACACATAGTAGTAGTAGTAGTAGTAGTAGTAGTAGTAGTAGTAGTAGTTTATTTTGAACATGTAAAAAAATATATATACATACATATACACATATATAAATATATATATATATATATATATATATATATATATATATATATATATATATATATATATATATATAATACAATTAAAATAATAGATAAATAAGGACATGTAGATTTCAGCACAATCTTCCAAAATGATTGTAAGTGATTCAAAATAGGAAATTCCCATGTTCAAAAAGGAGTTAAAAAAAACTTTTCTGGTCCTACCCCCATCTTCTATTTTTATCCTTCAGTTAAACAAAACAATCTGATGCTTCACTTATTTATACATGTTTCATACACATACACCTTATATCTACCTACTTACACTCACATGAGCACATGCATACACATAGATACGTCGTAGAGACACGCAGGAAAAACTCTGTTACTCGCAAAGACGGGGCTCACGTAGTAGTAGCTGAAAAATAAATACAAGATTTGTACCTTAATGTGTAATGTTGTAATTTTTTTTGTTAAATTAAATTGTTCAGGAACCAGTATCAAATTCACGGTATTGGTATCGAAACTATTTGTAACTATACCCAGCCCTAATCGTTAGCACCTGGCAATGGACTTTGTGCTGGCTGGGTTCATATTGCTGTAAGGATAGTGGCTGGCTGCTGGCTGGCTGGGGGGTGACTGTGGATGTGTCTCCGGAGCTGTTGTCCGCTCTCATCAAGTCTCAAGTCTCTTAGTGCCGGGGGAGTGAGGCAGACAGCATTAGATTAGTCATCTATCTATACAGCTAACATTACGTGGCAAACTAAACCGTGGGTTAGCCTAGTGCCATGGTCAAAGCAATCAGACTAAAAATAACTTTAGAGCGTGTTGAACAATGTTGTAACCTTATAACCACAGACAGGTGTAATGCTGCTCCCCAGGTCCATCGTCCCCCCCTCCTCCGTTTCACACTGTCCAACTCTTTCTGTCCTCCTTTTTTTCTTCCCCTTCTCCTGCTCACCTGTGGCCAACTTATATTTGTGGTTGGTCCCTCCTACTGACAGCCCCATAGGCTGGCTCTGGCAAGCCTCCACTGCTCATAGGTTAAAACCATGTGCATTAAACAAGTTCTAATCCTGCCGAGTAGGCTCCTCCTCCATCTCCTGCCTCACATGGAAAAGTGCACAAGCCAAGACTCATGATTTTCTACTACTACTATTAGTTCTGGTGCAGGCAATTGGGGCATAATTAGTCAAAAGTGGGGTATAAGTCAGTGTAAAAACATGCAAGATAAAAAACACAACATGCATAACACCAGAGCAACAAGTTTAAAACACACTTTCACCCTGTGACACTTACATGGAAGTTTAGGTGGGTTTCCTGTGTAGAGGTCAACGAGAAGGGCTGATAAACCACTGACTAAAATGTACAATGGTCACATTTTATAGGCAGAAAAACATTTATTAAAGGTGTTTATAGGTTTCATTTTTTAACATGAATGATTTATCTCTTCTTCAGAACTTAACCATTCAAACGTCCTGCTATTCATCAAAAATATATAATCATAATAATCATTTCCTGTAATTTTGCTGTATAATAGACGTAAACTGGTTTGTTGCAGACATGCTGAAGTAAAGTATCTTTACAAAAACTACAATTACAATAGAATATGAATGCCATTTTATAATTCATTCTTTAATTACTGCATGTTTATTCTGCAACGGCCTCTGCCCAATGTCACCCACCAGGTCACAGAGTGCTGCAGGTTATCAGGCAATAAAAATTCCCACCTAGATGACATATTAATGATTTTTGTCCTAGGTATGTCTTAACTAGATCTCAAAGTCCCGCTGCCTGCTGAAGGACATCTCAATGCCATAGCAACCCTAACGTCAGTCTGCCGTAACCTCCCTAACTTAGCATATCATTTACTACAATTAAAATCAGGCGGTGTCTTTAGTGTCTCTTCCAACTGCTGAAAGTGCATTGTGTCTTCAGAAAATTTAATTTTGAGAAGAAAAAAGAGGCAACAGTGATTCAATGTCATGTATTGATGAGCTTCAGGTGTCAACTTTGAACCATGGTTGAAGAATAATAAACTATTGGGCAGTAGTAAAACATTATAGCTGGGTCTCCATGGAGCCAGTGAAGCCGACATGTTAATCATTATTGCACCATCATACAATTAACTGAGGCATCAAAGTACAGCTAAAAGACAGTGGTAACCATTGGCGATTTTAGACCCTTTTTAAATTTCATCTTGGGTGACATTGATTGCTCACAGCAAACTGTTTGAAACATGCAGACCTCTCAGGTTGTCCGGGACAGGTCTGCTTTCTTTCCCCAGAGTCACAACTAAACGTGGATCTGGAACAAACTCCCAGAAAACTGCAGACCTTCTGCAACTCTTGCCTTACCTTATCAGCCAACTCTAGTTTTACTCGAATGTCTGCTTTGACTAATCTTAAAATCACACTGTATGGACCGGCATGCATCCATAATCTACCGGGTGAGCTAGAGGTCGCCCCAGATGACTGATTTTGCCTTGTCATCTTTATGTTCCCTGTGTCCCTCTGGAGGACATGACAGGACATTTTTTAATCTTCAAAGGAGATAATATCTGCAGTTTTAAAATGACAGGGATTTTAGCTTGTTTTACACTGTCCCTCTCTCTCTCTCTCTCTCTCTCTCTCTCTCTCTCTCTCTCCATAGGATGATCACAAGTTAACCTTGGATGAACTTCACAGAAAATATGGAACTGACCTAACCAGGGTGAGTACTCTGCATGTATGCGTGTGTGTGTTTGTTAGTTGTTGTGTGTTTGTGAGCCACAGAGGCACATAAGCCCAGAGGCCAGGGAATAACTTACTATGCACAGACAATTTTGCCTGTAAAAACGCTGCTACCACTCTGCAAAAGGCAGACTAGTGAACATCCGTGGCACTCACTGTCAGCGGACTATTCGGAAATGAATTGAACCGCTCAACTCTGCTGTTTTTTAAGCTGCCTGTATAAATCCCAGTTTATACAATCTATGGTGAAACCCCAGCGTAAAGCACAGTGAGACTAAATGTATGTTTTTGTTGTTTTTTCAAAGTATGCAGCAACCTGTGACAACTGCCCCACTCTCATTTCTAACCAATCACATAATTAGTCCCGTCCCGGCTGTTAGCGACCGCCATATGCAATTCACATTAATATCGACCCTAGTGCTACCCTGATCCAACCCACCTCCAACCCGAGTAGATCGAGGAGGGTTAACCCATTCAAACACACAGTCAACTTGGTATAACCCTGGTTGAGCCATTGGTGTGAAAGGTATTAGATTACACCTCACACCTAGCTCTTTTTTTCTGTCAATCTGCCCGTCAAACCTGTATTTTTATGTCTATTTTTAGGGTCTTTCCAACAGCAGAGCAAAAGAGGTCCTGGTCCGAGATGGCCCAAACGCCCTGACGCCTCCTCCCACAACGCCTGAATGGGTCAAGTTCTGTAAACAGGTAAAACTCACTTCTTCTGACTTGAAATTCATCTTCGTGACTGTGCAACATTTTCCATGCAAAACAGAAACTTATTTCACATATTTATTAAATGTCAATGCAATTTCACTTTAATTCGATAAAGAGAGAAAAATCTGTTACGTTATGACACTTGAATGTTTCCAGCTGTTTGGTGGCTTCTCCATGCTGCTGTGGATTGGCGCGATCCTCTGCTTCTTCGCTTTCACTATCCAGTCTATAACAGAAGATGAAGCAGCCAACGATAACGTAAGGAGGTCTTTGTTAGTGTATGATATTAATTTAAGAATTAATAGCACCAAAGATGAACTGACTAACATTATTTTTTCCCTTGCTGTAGTTGTACCTGGGTGTGGTGCTGTCCTCTGTTGTCATCATCAGTGCATGCTTTTCCTACTACCAAGAGGCCAAGAGCTCCAGGATCATGGACTCCTTTAAAAAAATGGTCCCACAGGTGATTTTCTCGTGACTTTTTGTACCTTCATGTACCTCTATGTCAAAACTTTTTTAAACAGAAAACAGCATCAATGAAAAACTCATTTAGTTGCAATTATTTACAAAATAGCTCAAAATGTCATGCTCGTGTCATATTTAAGACAGTGACAAATGATAAAATATCACGGAGGAGCCGTATTGCTTCCTCAGCATTACCAAACGGATGACTCGTTTTTTCCATTTATCATCTGGTTTCTTTTACTGGGAATAAAAGCATGTATAATTCTGTTCAGAAACTGCCCTGAAAAAAACATATATTTCATCTTTATTCTCGTAGCAAGCCCTGGTCATCCGTGACGGCGAGAAGAAGATGATCAACGCTGAGGAGGTGGTGGTCGGGGATTTGGTGGACGTGAAAGCTGGAGACAGGATCCCCGCTGATGTGAGAGTCATCTCTGCTCACGGCTGCAAGGTCAGTACCTCACAGACTTGTTATTAATCTCACTTATGGAGCAGTGGCTTCAAACAGCACTTAAGATAATACATATGTATGCATTGTTATAGTTTAGTATAGCTATACTTTAAGTCAGTTGAGTCTTTACATTACATTAGTTAAATGTCCATCATGCAGTTGCTTTTTTTACCAAAAGGTTATTTCAAATTGGAGTACTCAATTTCTGTTAAACATATAAATACATTTTACAAAGTCTTCTGTGTTTTTCTTGCATAGATTTAAGTAATTGCTTTTCACTTTACTCAAAGCAAACAATGACCACTTATAGTGAAATATAACCTGATCGTAATGTATAATATTTACCTATACCACAGGCATTGACCACTTATTGACTTATGATCACATTATAATACCTTATAACAGTGATTATTATGCATTATAAAAGGATTATAATGTATTAAATTATGAGACGTATAATACACTTTGATCCTGGGAAGTGTGTCTGGGACCTTATACGTCATTATAAAATGGTTTATGTGTTTTGATTATTGTTATAAAGCATTATGACTATTCACGAGCGCTTATAACTATACTTATATATCACTATAAGCAGATTATAAACACATTATAAATGTGTTCATAATGCATTATAGACACAAAGTGACCAGCTATTATAGAGTATTATGATACTTGACCTTATAAGTCATTATAAAAATGCTTTATGATGTGTTATGATTATAGTTATAAAACATTATAATTATTTATGAGTGCTTATAACTTTACTTAAAGAGTATTATAAGCAGATTATAACACATTATAACTAGCAGATTATAACACATTATAACTGTGTTTATAATGCATTATAGAGACGGGCTTCATAGAAAGTGTTACGAAATGTTTCTTTTGACTGACTCAAAATCACATCATCTCAGTCTAGTTTGTTCCTTAGTTAGAGTTTTATTTCGACCCAAATTTGTAATCTTCTTTCTTGCTTTACTTTTCACTCCTTCAGGTGGACAACTCCTCCCTGACTGGTGAATCCGAGCCTCAGACTCGTTCTCCAGACTTCTCCAACGACAACCCTTTGGAAACCAGGAACATTGCTTTCTTCTCCACCAACTGTGTTGAAGGTAGAGAACTAACAAATAGCAGACAACATAGAAGTTGTGTAGACTTTTAAATAGATTAAAGTTGAATCCAAGTTGGAAATTAAACTTAAAAAAAGATTTCATAAATTACAAAAGTTATAAAAGGGCTGGGAAAATGTATGTAGACAATATAATAGACAACCCCACTTTTGCTACCCCACTTTTTTCATGTCATTTTTATTAATCAAAAAATCTCTGGCTTCCTTCAGGTACTGCCAGAGGAGTCGTCATCAACACCGGAGACCGTACCGTCATGGGCCGTATCGCCTGCCTGGTTTCCAGTCTGGAGGGCGGCAAAACTCCCATTTCCATCGAGATAGCACACTTTATCAACATCATCACCTTCGTGGCCGTCATCCTGGGTGTTACCTTCTGTATCCTCTCACTCATCCTTGGGTATGGCTGGCTGGAGGCCATCATCTTCCTCATCGGTATCATTGTGGCCAACGTGCCAGAAGGTCTCCTGCCTACTGTCACTGTGAGTTTTTCTGGCCGAGTCTCGTTCTCTCATTAGTTGATGCAAATACGGATATAATAAAAAAAAAAAGATATTATAGCTATAAACACTTGCTTTCTGTCTCTAGGTGTGTCTGACCCTGACTGCTAAGCGTATGGCGAAGAAGAACTGCCTGGTGAAGAACCTGGAAGCTGTCGAGACCCTGGGCTCCACCTCCACCATCTGCTCCGACAAGACCGGCACCCTGACCCAGAACAGGATGACCGTGGCCCACATGTGGTTCGACAACCAGATCCACGAGGCCGACACCACAGAGAACCAGAGTGGGGCCTCCTTTGACAAGAGCTCTACCACCTGGGCTGCCCTGGCCAGAATCGCCGGACTCTGCAACCGTGCCGTCTTCCTGGCAGAGCAGACCAACGTCCCCATCCTGAAGGTGAAAAGCTTGTAATAATAAACATGTAATCTATGTATGTCTCAATCATGTAATCAACTCACCAGTGGAGGAAAATACCAATAATATTGGCTTTTGGTGTAACATAAAACGGTAACACTTTACTTGAAGGTATCTGAAGAGTGACACTGTCATGACACAGTCATGACACATGAACACTAACCATAACCATAACCATAACCAGAACTTGTCATGACAAAAACCGAATGACACTTACTAAAAGAAACGTTATGTCATAAACGTTTATGACTTGTTTATAATGTTTATGACATGTTCATGACATGTGTCATGTCCCTCTTATGTAGATACCTTCACGTAAAGTGTAACCCAAAAAACATCTTTTGTAAAAAAGGAAAAGAAAAAAAAAGCACAGAGCAGAATTAACCCTCATCAACTCATAGAATATTTGTCCTCCTTAAAACATGTTGAACTGGATACAAGACGAGCGAGTGCTGGTTGTATTGCCGGCTGTATTGCTAAGTTAGCATTACTGGGACGGCATATAGTTGCGATGAATGTTTTGCTCAGAAAGTCATTTACGTAAGGGAATACGTTACTGATGCATCGTTGCATTTCAAGTGTTGCATACGGTAACTTAGCCTACTTTGGATGTATTGTGAGCTAAACTGGGCACTAAATGAAAGGGGGACATTATTTCATGTAGGCTTCTTACGTACAACCACATCGCATTGTAAAGTCATTTTATGATTGAAAAAGTCATATTACATACCTGTCTAGGAGGAAGAGGACATATTCAGGGTTGGTTTGGAATTCTTTACAATCCCGTAATTGAATTGTCTCCATCTGTTTAAAGCCCTAGTGGCGTCTGTCAAAATCCAACTTTGTGGTGCGCCTGGGTAGCTCACCTGGTAGAGTGTGCACCATTATACAGAGGCTCAGTCCTCAATGCTGCTGCACTTTGCTGCATGTCATTCCACCTCTCTCTCCCCTTTGATGTCTAAAGCTGTCCTGTCAAAACTAAAGGCCTGAAAAAAAATCCATCTTTCTCCTTTGCTTAAATCGTCAGAGAGATGTAGCCGGTGATGCCTCAGAAGCTGCCTTGCTGAAGTGTATTGAGCTGTGCTGTGGATCCGTTCGTGGCATGAGAGACAAATACCCCAATATTGCTGAGATCCCCTTCAACTCCACCAACAAATACCAGGTAAACAATCCACAGAGTTTCCCATAGATTTCAACTTAGTTCAACATGTGTATGGAAAATATTCAACCTGTCTATGAGAGACGAAGTCATGCAGATTTTAATCGTAAAAACCTTCCAAACGTAGTATTGTAAGATACTTGCAGTGGTATCTGAGAGAAATGTTGATTTATGCCCTGTAGTGGTTGGGTTTTTCTCCATCAACCAGTCTAGCATAGTTAAGAATACAATTGAGATTGAGTTTTTTTAAATACAATCTTTCCATTGTCCAAAAGCTCTCCATTCACAAAAATGCAACTCCCGGAGAGACCAAGCACCTGCTGGTGATGAAAGGTGCCCCAGAGAGGATTTTGGACCGCTGCTCCACCATCATGATGAACGGCAAAGAGCAGCCTCTGGACGAAGAGCTGAAAGACGCTTTCCAGAATGCCTACGTTGAGCTGGGAGGACTGGGAGAGAGAGTTCTGGGTACAACATAGCTCCATTCTACAGCTACATCACTATGTCTTAAACTAGTGTGTTGAGAAACAGTGATCTGTGAACTTATGGCAAGCATTTTCTTCCCGTCTTACTCAGGTTTCTGCCATTTCAACCTGCCTGATGACCAGTTCCCAAAGGGCTTTGATTTTGACGCTGATGAGGTGAACTTCCCCACTGAAAACCTGTGCTTCATCGGCCTCATGTCCATGATTGACCCTCCTCGTGCTGCTGTGCCTGATGCTGTCAGCAAATGCAGGAGCGCCGGAATCAAGGTATGTAACTGTAGTCTGTTCAGGTGTACAGTACATGTATCTATAATTTCAAGACCAAAGCCACAGTCTGTGTTACAGTAATACTTAACTTCTTCTCCTTTAGGTTATCATGGTCACAGGTGACCATCCCATCACAGCCAAGGCTATTGCTAAAGGTGTGGGTATCATCTCTGAAGGCAACGAGACAGTTGACGACATTGCTGCCCGCTTGAATGTGCCAGTCTCAGAAGTCGACCCCAGGTTAGTACACTTACTAAAGCTTAGTTCTGATGGCACTACATATTAAGAATAAGACTTTCTGGCAGATGAACACCATGCTGACAATTATTTACATGAGCAGGAGCAGCAGTTCTTCCTAATACTTGTACTTAGGGGTGAGGGAAGAAATTGATACAGCATGGCATTGCATGTTTTCTGTGGAAACACTGAATTGATACACAGATGCCAGCTATCGATCTTCTACTATATTAACTGCATGTGAAGTGAGATCAACAAAGAGAGAAATGTATCTTTTTAGATAAAACAGGGGGACATAATGAAGTTGGAACAAAGGTAATAAATTGAAATAAATCACAAAATATCACAAAATGTGTATAATCGCAATGATATTGTATCGTGACATAAGTATCGTGACATAAGTATTGTTATAATACCGTATCGTGAGGCCTCTGGTGATTCCCGTGATGAGGTTCTGAAATCTACTCAGCCAAAAAGGCTTTTGCCATTAATTCACTGGAGGCAAATACATCTATGGAGTCTGAGTTGATGGCTTAACTCTTCATCAGCCGGTTAAGTCTGTTCAGATCACAGTCACGCTGCAGAAATATTGTCACCAAACACAGACATTGAAAACTCATTCTGGGGGGGAATCCTCATGCAGGAAATTATTGTTCGTTAACCCCTTAGATTTCCCCACTCGTTTTAGCAGGTGATAACAGGTCAACAGTAGATTCCACAATGTGCCTAATTTTGGCAATGTTATGCAGGTGAAAAAAAGCGGTTCTTGAGATTTGTTTTTTGTAAAAATAATTCAGAGATTTGCTAGAGACCAGGGCCATGCCATCCAGAGTACCAATATCTTAAGATAATAAACTTTGTACAATAACTTAGTTTTGTCTGAGTTTAACATTAGGAAATTGTAGATCATCCAGGATTTTATGTCAAGCATGCTTGAAGTTTAACTAACTGACTGGTTTGATTGAAATATATAATTGGGTATCATCCACATTAAAGTGTAACTCTCGCCAAAATGCAACCTAGGGTCTTTTTGTGAATGTACCCGAGTCATACTTTCATTTAAAAGCATAATTAGGATGGAAGCGCCACTTTTAAGATTTACCGTATTATCATTGTTTGTGTACACAGAGTTTACTAAAAAGAACGGTTTTGAACAACTCACTTAGCTGTTGTTCTTTTCACTCGCAGCCATCTTCTCAGTCAAAAAGTGTCGATCTCCGAATGCAAATGAACGGACTCCATAGGAGGAAATGTCATTCTTATATGGGGTTCCTTTTTCAACTACAAGGTCAATATTGTCTTAATTATGCTTTTAAACGAAAGTTTGACTCGGGTACATTCACAAAAAGACCCTAGGTTGCATTTTGGCGAGAGTTACGCTTTAAAGGTATAACGGAGGATTTTCCCGAATTTTAGAAAAGAACCGCCCTCTCCACTTTTTGAAAAAATGCACATGCACAACACTCTACCTACTCCCGAGAGGGAACGCCTATTAAACGTGTGCACAAGAGAGCATGCACGAGCCTAGTTCTATAGCTAACTTTAGCATGCTACAGGCCAATAAACAAGCTATCGTCTAGCATCTAAGTTGTTGTTTAGAGCTTTCAAGAAGAGAGTCTTGTGGGATCTGATATTGACTACGAGCCCGTGCCCTGTTCATCCCGACCAAGATCCAGGAGGGGGGGGGGGGGGGTTCGCGCCAAGAGGCCGAGGGAGACGAGGTCGCGGCGGGGGCGCAAGAGCCAGCACCAGCCGGTAGTGGGGAGAAGGCGGCCGTGAGAGAGGGGGAGGCAGCGGTCGGGCTAGAGGCCGCATAAAACAAAAACTACCTTGGGACGAGCACGTACAACGGCCTTACATAAACATATCACCAGAATGATTGACAACTAGGACCAATAGTCTTGATGATCCACCCGGAAAAAGAAAATCCTCCACTATACCTTTAAGTTAATCAAGTGTTTCCTGATAATATTGCCTAGAGGAAGCATATATATATATATATATATATATATATATATATATATATATATATATATATATATATATAGAATAGAATGAATATAGAATGAATAGAATTGGTCCCAGCACAGAGCCTTGTGGAACACCATGGCTGTCTATAGTGTGCCTGGATGCTTCATCGTTAACTTAGCAAACTGAGATCAATCTGATTTCTAACGGTCCTGCGTTTAGGTAAACCGGAAACAAGTTGAGTTTATGCCATCAGGTTTGGCACTCCCACAAAAGATTAAAATTGTCAATAAATACAGCACTATGCTGAGTGAGAGGAGGAAACTCCTGTTCATCCAGCACTGAGAACTGAGGCAGATGTCTCGGGCGGGAGGTAGACCAGTAGGTGATTTGCCTCCGTGTTCAGCCTGATGAGCCCAATGAACCATCTTCCATGGTGCTGATTGTCCCGGGGTTTAGCACAGTATGCTCCACCCCGGAACAATCAGCACCATGGAAGATGGCTCCCGTTCGCAACCACTGGTCTTTAGTATGTGGGTGAGCCAGCTTTGTTCATGGAAGCATGTCATCCAAGTTTCCACTGGCAGTCTCACCTGCAGCCACTAAGGTGCTGCGGCACTGGATTACCATGGAGTCCATGAGCCACTCCTCCTTACCGAACTGGATAAAAGTGCCCAGGTTTAAAATTCTCCATAAAAGGGACTGACTAGCTTAGCAGTTAGGCTAAAAACAAACCTTGCTGTGCTAGTGACAGTGCAGAGTTGGCTGTTCAGTCTGTGTAAAAGAAGGTCCCAGACGTCTGAGAAGTAAAAGCTTGTTCCAGTTAAAACGCATAGATAAAAAAAGGAACTTAAAAAGTGCACCAAAAAGAAATTGGTGTGGTGTCTGTTTTCGAAAGAATTTCCTGTTTCCATGATTATGCCCTGATTATATCCCATTCTCAATTTACCTCTCAAAAACAGGATGTGGGATTACAGCCATTTCCTAATGCTGCTTTGATTTCCTCTCCAGGGATGCCAAGGCCTGCGTTATCCACGGGGGTGAGCTGAAAGATATGAGCTCAGAGCAGCTTGACGATGTGCTGAAACACCACCCTGAAATCGTCTTCGCCAGAACCTCCCCTCAGCAGAAACTTATCATTGTGGAAGGTTGCCAAAGACAGGTCAGTGCCAAAGACAATTTAAGACAATTTCACAGACACACATTGGAATCAAAAGCTTTCAGAAATGTCTAATTGTAGATTTTTTGTTTTATAAAAAAAATATATTTTGCATTGAACATCCTAAAATATCTTATTTCTCTCTGCAGGGAGCCATTGTGGCTGTGACAGGTGACGGTGTGAACGACTCTCCAGCTCTGAAGAAGGCCGACATTGGTGTCGCCATGGGGATCGCTGGATCTGACGTCTCCAAGCAGGCCGCTGACATGATCCTGCTCGACGACAACTTTGCCTCCATTGTTACTGGAGTGGAAGAAGGTAAGACTTACACCAAGGCTTAAATGTGGAATACAGACTGCAAAAAGCATTGATGTAAGTGCTTGATTTTCCTTTTAATATTAATTTCTGAATGACTTTGTCAGGCCGTCTGATCTTTGACAACTTGAAGAAGTCCATCGCCTACACTCTGACAAGTAAAATCCCTGAGATGTCACCCTTCCTTTTCTTCGTCCTCGTCGACATCCCTCTGGCCCTGGGAACCGTCACCATCCTCTGTATTGACCTGGGAACTGACTTGGTGAGTTTTTTAAATGAGGGGATAATAGGTAATCTTATTTCTTACTGCTCAAATGTGTTTGACAAAGCGATTGACAATACTTAATTGACTTTTTTTTTTTAAATACCTTTTTTGTTAACTCCTTGTTGTCTCCCAGGTCCCTGCCATCTCCCTGGCTTATGAAGAAGCTGAGAGTGACATCATGAAGAGACAGCCAAGAAACCCCAAAACTGACAAACTGGTGAATGAAAGGCTCATCAGCATGGCCTATGGACAGATCGGTAAGCGTATCTAATGGTACCTAAATTATATTTAGGTGACAGAAATGATCGTTGTTATTTTGTGCTTTTCTATAATGTTGAAACTCTTCCAAAAGACCCATCAAAGTGCTCTTCTTCTCCGTTAGGTATGATGCAGGCCGTAGCTGGCTTCTTCACATACTTTGTGATCCTGTCTCAAAATGGTTTCTTCCCCTTGTCACTGCCTGGGATCAGAATGCGTTGGGACGACAAAGATTTAAATGACATGGAAGACAGCTACGGACAGCAGTGGGTCAGTAATGCTCATGCTAAATGAATGGTATAGTTCATTCACATGTTCAAGGGAAGAACAGAGGAGGACAATTAACTAATATTTCTAAATGTTGTATTCACCAGACATACGAGAGCAGAAAGATCCTAGAGTTCAC
Organism: Gymnocephalus cernua; assembly: GCA_023631565.1. Classification (NCBI taxonomy): domain Eukaryota; kingdom Metazoa; phylum Chordata; class Actinopteri; order Perciformes; family Percidae; genus Gymnocephalus; species Gymnocephalus cernua. The sequence continues at coordinate 12,313,826 of CM042448.1, read as the reverse complement.
ATGTCACACAGGTTACTTCGTCAGTACTGTGATAGTCCAGGTGGCCGATCTGCTCATCTGTAAGACCAGGAGGAACTCCATCCTGCAACAAGGAATGAAGTATGTATAAAGACATATAAGACCTTTAGGGTACAGACAGACAGACTATTTTCTTACACGATAAAATGTAGTGTATTTGTGTAGTCTGACCTTTGTCTTTCATATCTTATACTTCAGTCGGTTTATTAGACAACAACACACGCCAAAACATCTGAGAGTGAAATGTTTATGTAAAAATTAGAATTAGAGCTTCAAGAGTTGTCATTTAACATTAATCACAGTGTAGAATGATCTCAGGTTAATAACGCAACACATATTAGTTGAATTGTTCTAACAGTGTTGACTCTTTGCTTCCACAGGAACCGTGTCCTCATCTTTGGTCTATTTGAGGAGGTAGCTCTGGCTGCCTTCCTGTCATATTGCCCGGGCACAGACCTTGCCCTCAGAATGTATCCTCTCAAGTGAGTAAAACACACACACAACCTTATACATGTATACACATACTACTTTCACTAATAAATTATACTGAATTTACGCAACTAAAGTGCTTTAATTTTCCATGCAAATGTTTTTTTTCTTTCCATGTATGCATGCGAATCTATGAGCACAATATGCATTAGGTGTATCCTTACTAAAGTTGTCAAAATTCTTTTTTTCTGTTAATTTACTGACATTCTCAACTGCACTTGAGGCTTCTTGCCAACATTGTTTCCCCTGTGCTGTTTTAGCTTCATTATCTTGTTAAAAAATGTGGATATTATCTAGTGTCACTGATACATTTCAAAGGCAGCATGAAGCAGAAGCGCTACTGTAACAATTTCCCCACCAGAGACAAACAGAAAGCAGTAAAAGCAAGTTTGACTCATTAGCTCAGGAGAAATCTCCTCGTTATGGTTTGAATGTAAATGGACTGTATTTATATAGCGCTTTTCTTGTCTTAACGACTGCTCAAAGTGCTTTTACATAGTACAGGCACCTTTCACCGTTCACACACACATTTATATACAGGTGATCGAAGCTTATTACTAAAGAAAGTCCAAGATTTGCAGAAATGTGCAGTATTTTCAGCAAATGTTGAATTAATTAAACATATATATTTGGCTAAAAACACCAGTTGATAATATTTTGATTATTTTCTTTTGTATTTTAGACCCTCAAAAGCGGCCCACAAGTTAAAGAAAGGAATAAGCTTAATTTCAAATCTCCATGTGATGGTCTGTGTGCTAAATCTCTGTGTCGTACCTTAGGTTTTCTTGGTGGTTCTGTGCTGTCCCCTATGCCATCATCCTCTTCTTTTACGACGAAGCCAGAAAATATATCCTCAGAAGCAACCCAGGCGGTAAGACCTTTACAGATGCTTCTTTTTGCCTTTTGAGGCTTTTGTATCACACATTTTCACGTTGGTGGTGAATGTGTGTGTGTGTGTGTGTGTGTGTGTGTGTGTGTGTGTGTGTGTGTGTGTGTGTGTGTGTGTGTGTGTGTGTGTGTGTGTGTGTGTGTGTGTGTGTGTGTGTGTGTGTGTGTGTGTGTGTGTCCATGATTAATGTGCAACAATCAGACAGAAAAAAGCAAGTTAAACTGACACAGTTTACATTGTTTGGGATTTATTTTATTTATTTGTTTCACTGTGTAGATGGCCCAATGCTATTTTTGAACCTGGGCTAAATTAAGTTTTACAGTTTCACTCAAAAGTGGAAACCGTAATTTCCAGCTAAGTGATTTTTGGCCTTCTGTGAAACCCATCTATTTATAGTGTTTCACGCCTAAAAATAAAATGCAGTTTTGGGCTCAGTGGGGCCTGGGAAAAGATGCTAAATAACAGCATACACACTGACTTCTAATACAGTGTTATTTGATTGTGTGCACATCTAATGATGCGACACAAACCTGCCGGGTCAGGTCAGAGTTCACCTTTCATCATCATGTCATGAGTAACTGTGAGACAGAATGTCCTCAGCCTCCATGGGACACATCTCTTAATGGCATCATAAAGAAAGTCTCGGCTATAGATGTTCAGGGCGTGTCCTGCTCAAGCTCCCCAATCTGGTGTTATTTCTTTGAATCACTGTCAGCTGACACGAATGATGATATCATCCTACAGCCTGGGTGTTAAAATAAAGGGCACAGCCTTTTTAGATCCACCAAGTCATCCCCAAATGTGAGGCGAAACCTCCCAAAAACTGTGTCCCTAATTCTGTCTCTTTTGGTTTCTAGGTTGGGTGGAACGGGAGACATACTACTGACACAACAAGACACAAGTTATTTACTGCCATGTTACATATTTGTCTGACATGTTAGTCAGACCCAAAAAACACAAAGCATGGATGAATAAATATAGATGTATTGATATCAATGTTTTGATCTATGTGTCATTCACAATAAAACATTTCCCGTACCATTGTACATTAAGGCTTTTTTTTGTGCCACACTTTAGTTATTGGTGACTCTGACAAGTAAAAGCAAAAAACATAATTTCAGGGATTTGATGCAGGATGTTTTTCAAGGTTCAATAGATATGTACCAGTGAGTCAGGTTCGGTGACCCATGCAGCGGGATTATCCACCTCAACAGTTCCCAAACTTTAGTTCTGGAGACAGATTTGATTCAAAGAGGGTGGGCATGAATTTAAAATAATGCAATTACGATGAAGAGAGAAAGAATTCTCCACACTTCACAGAGCAAATGGGATGTTTTTGGACACTTTAATAACCAGCATGAACAGCAGATCACATATAACACATCCTACGTTGAAAGCCGACAGCTCCAAATAGTGCATCAAAAACGAAAATTAAAATCAAATGTTAGTGTTAAATTAGCTGTGTATACTTGTGACTGATTAAATAACTGATCATTACTATCGAAATCAGCTACTAAACTGTAATTATTTTTTAAATCATTATTTTCCCAGGATTTTATCTTTACTTACCAGATATTAAAGGAAGGGTTGTTATCTATTTCCAATATAATATTTTTTTGTATATTGTTTGAAATGGTCTTTACACCCCAACAGCAATACAAATTCTTTATGGGCTATGAAAAAGTCATCTGTGGCTGCTGTAATCCTGTAAAAAAAAGCCCACCAAACACTACCTCGCGGTCCACTCGGAGAGCACCAATGAAACGCCTCCTTGTCCCGCTGCGAGCCAGAGAATGCTCAATGCACATAGATGCTTTCCAGAGTTACTTCAAGTCTACTGGAGAATGGAGGACAAAACTCAGCAAAAGTCGCCTCTACCGCCATGGTTGCCCTCTTTCTGTTGGACAGGTACGTTTTTGTTTTGCTTTTTGGGGGAGGGGGGGGATTCATTGTTTTCAAGAAATGCCTTGTTCACGTCTCGGTGTGTGTGTGTGTGTGTGTGTGTGTGTGTGTGTGTGTGTGTGTGTGTGTGTGTTGGGGGGGGTGGGGGGGGGCAAGGGGAGGTTTCCCAGAGAAGATCCTACTTTCAAATCTTGCTGGCTTTTTAACATTACCAACCCTGTCTTTAAGGATAAGCATGTCAGAGCAGTGTGTGTGTGTGTGTGCGTGCGTGCGTGCGTGTGTGTGTGCGCACGTGCCTTCCATTATCTCAAGAGCCAATCTGCCATGATGGTTTTTGCTAAGGATTGCTCCGTTGACCGCTAATGCAAAGAGGCCCTCAGTGGAAATGAACTGAGACAACTCTAGTGCTGTATCTACTTTGGTGAGAAAAGTGAATCGATGCAAAGAGGAAGGAAAAGAGTCCGATCAAATATTGACGTTTTGTAGCGCACATTTTGAAGACGCGTAATTAATCATCTAACTATGATTTAAAGGCTGTTGTGTGTGGCTTTGTTAATATCTTTTCTGATGAATTGTCATGCTGATAACAAGTCAGTGGAGATGAAGTGAGCCGTTGGAGAGAGAAAGAGGCTGCAGACAGACACTATCACTATCAATGTGTGTGTGTGTGTGTGTGTGTGTGTGTGTTTGTGTGTGCTAATGTGTTTGAATAGAAGGCGTGGTCATTGTAAAGCTAAAGATCCTAAAAGGTCTTGAAGGTCCTACAAGTATTTGCACACAGCCACTGACATGATGGAATGTGAAGCACATGTTGTTAGTTAGCATTCCATGGATTTGTTATGTATTACCATGAGAAACTGCACCACAAACCAGTTTCCACTGAGTTCTATCGTCTTGTGGCGAGCCACAGCCATTATCTGAGCGGATACACAACACTGAGTGTAGGAGGAAAAGTGGATGTGATTTTGGGTTGAAGTTATTCCCTTAAGGTTTTTTTTCTCAACCTTTCTCCCTTTATCTATCTCTTCCATCGCTGTGCTCTTACTCCTCGCTCTATTTCATCCTCATGAATAGAATTGGAACACACTGCAGGCCCCACCGCCATGGCAAAGCTGCAACCAAATGAGCGGCTTTCATTGTGCCATAACTAGAACAATAGCACAGGATGTATTCTCTCTTTCAGCCTTCTTAATCTTTCATTTTTGTTCCTCTCTCACTCAGAATTCCTCTTCTCCTCCCCTGCTATTTTACAATCTTCCCCCCTCCTTTCTCCTCATTATTGTATGATAACATCCCCCCCCCCCCTCTTTCCTGCATAGTCTAGTGACTATAAACAGTAGAAAGTTTACTACAAACACCCCCCTCCCCCCCCCCCCCACCCCCCAACCAGCCAGCCAACAAGGGCAACCCCTCCTCCTCCCTGCGAGTTTCAATGGGCAGGAAGAGCACCACTCCTTGGTTTCCAAACTTCAGGGTCATGAGCAAAAGATTGCAGCCAAACACAAACAACAACAACAACAAAAAAAAGCTGGGAAAGAAAGTTTGTTTAGTGTATCACCTCCAGCACAAAATATACGTCATACTTATTTTTGGCTTTTAGCTTTTCTGTACCAACTCGATGACCAGTTGAAAAATCCCTTTTTTTTGTTCAAGGACACAGCATGTCCAGAGCATTAGGTGGCTCAATCATTCATTTAGAAAACACTCTCAGTTCAACTTCATGGCTTTGCTTGAGATCTCTGCTAACAACAGGAACACTTAAGTAGGGCTTACAATTGCGGCTGCAAACCTTTAGTACATCGGCTTGACCAATAAAATAAGTATCGCTAACCACTTCCTGGTTTTGTAACAACGGATCTTTGCCCAAGTTTGGACAGGGAACCTAAATCTCACCTGAGGATTCAGCACTAATTGAATCTCACATCTGATTTCGGTGTGTTTCTCAGGATGATCAACATATATTAATCCTGCAAAGGACCTTCTTAAGCTCACTTGGTGTTGCAGCAACGTGAATCTATGCTAAACACAAGGGTTTAGCATTACGAAAGACATTCCAGTCCTAGTCCTTTTCACTTTCCCTGAGGTGGGTGGATTTCAGAATCAATGACAAGGTCGTGTTTGTTTTTTACAGGGCACATTGACCTCAGACAGAGAGAGGGAAAACTAAAGGCTCAGTGGATTCCTCCCTTTGCATTCCACTTGTTATCTTCGCTATGAGCAACCATTTAGTCCAACCTCTTTTTCCCAAGCGGTCTTGGGGGGGGGGGGGGGGGGGAGTCAGTTTTAATTAGCTTCTCACCTTTCAGACTTTATTATTTAAATGCACTTTCAGTTTTGGCCACTCAGTCACCCGCAGAACTGTACTTTCACCTTTCTATGTCTGCTTTTAGCTCTATGTGTCTCTCATTCACTTTTCCACTATCTTGCCTTTTTTTAGTTCATCTCTGTTTGTAGTGTAAACTAAGCACACAGACAGTACACACAGGGATTCACTGAAGGGTGTTGGGCATTTGGTTGTCCACTTACTTGCTGCAAGGAAAGGTCGAAATTAATGGAAAAAGAGGAATGGATTGAGGAAGGAGAGTAAATGAGTGAAAGAAGAGGACGGGAAGCGGTGAGAACAAAACAGGGAAGTTGAGCAAGATGCCCTCCCGTTTCTCCCTCCCACCTCCCCCACAAGTGCCTCCCTCTTCCAGTAACCCCTCCCTCCTCCAGTAACCCCCACCGCCCCCTCCCCCCCTCCCCCTCCCCAACACTACTCCTCACCTGTCCTGTTTCACCCTTTTCCACCCCCTCCCCCCAAACTCCTCCTATCAGGGCAGGTAAGCCAGTCATGGGTATAAAGGTAGGCTAATGCTATGTAACCTATCTCCTCTGCTCTGGGTTGTGCAGAAGACAGGAAGCAACGGGGCTGAGAGAGAGAGAGTGTGTGTGTGCGAGAGAGAGAGAGAGGCGGAGGAAAGTTGCAATTTAAAAAGACAATTGGATTGACTGTTCTCAGACTTGCATTGCAACCATGGGGCTGGGAGTAAGTATTGGAGCCTTGTCACATGATTTGGACTTGTATCCAAGAGTCTTTAGAAATTCAAGCTGGTTATGTTTTTCAGTTTTGAGCTCAAACCAAGTTTTAGTCACAAGTTATCGGTTATGCCTGACAGTTGTGGATTGCCTGAAGTACTTTGTACCTTAGTTTCGAAATCTGCAGTGTACAGTTTTGTTTTTTTTCTCTCTCTACAGTTTTAAGGAAACCCTTCAAACTTTTCAATAGGAGATATTCATGACAATCATTCACAATCTTTCTAACAATGATTAACTCATATTTTACAGCATGTTTGAACAGCAAAGTTGACACTGTTTGCTGCTCTTGCTGGTGCAACTAAAAAAAGGAAGCTTCAGAGCATACTTGCCACACGTGCTCAGTCTTATTCGGAAGCTTATTTTGTTTCACTTTCTTTAATCCAGAAAGGCAAAGATGAGTATAAACTGGCGGCAACCTCAGATGGCGGGGACAAGAAAACGAAGAAAGCTCAAGCAAAGAAGGATATGGATGATTTGAAGAAAGAAGTTGACCTGGTGAGTACATAAACAAACGTAAAAAAAACAGTCTGTAATTGTCTTAAGTACCTGAGTTAGACTATTTCAATAAGGCAATATTCAAAAGTGACTTTGTAAAAGTGTCTGTAATCCACCTTAATTCAAACTGAAAGGAACAGATGTTAAATAGAAAGACCTTCTTGAACTTTACAGCCATGTCCTCACATACACATTGTTTGCCTCATACTTAATGCCTCATTCAAGCCATGTTAACACTCACTCTCACTACCATGACTCACAGCAATGATGCAGTCAAGGCCGAGACAAACCTGTGCATTTACCTCACGGCTAGTCACATGAGATGTAGCTGTCTGCCTCGTATTTCATAAAGATTGCTACTTACACTCTTACATGTACTGTCACATGTTATTAAGGAGTTCACAGCTATACTTAACTTTAAGTCATGCTTATCTAGATTAGTTTCCAATGCTGAAAGGTTGGGTGAGTGGCTCTGTTGTCATTATTGTCTTAAGTTTCTCAAAACATGAACAGTCCTTTCTTCTGCAGCCGGTAAACATAAATTATTCTGCTTCTAATTTACCTTTCAAATTCTCAGTTCATGGGTGGCTCATTGTGTGTCTTAGCCACGATCACGCAGACACTAAACTGCACTCGCATGCATAGAAATTTGCAGAGTTGTAAAATTGCATGCATCAAAGTTTATGTGGGTTTCCTGTGTAGAACAGGGCCCAAATTTCCACTGGTGTCAGCTTTTTCTCGGTCTGTATCTGTAGCTGGCTGAGGTCATTTCAAGAACAGTGAGGCACTCGTGCGTCTTAAGTCCATCCCCACGTCAACAAGAAGGGCCAATAAATGATTTAATGCCGCCGTCTGTTATTAAAATGCACAGTGGTTGCATTCGAAAGGTAGAAATACATTTTATTAAAGGTGTTTTAAGGTTTCATCTCCAACTTGAATTATTTCTCTCTTCTTAAGAAGTTGACCAAAGCTGCTCTCACTACCGTGTTGTGTGTTGTGTGTTTGTCCATGAACTCTGTCTTAAAATGGCTTGTTAAAGACAATGCTTCTGTAACATAGTGCCCTTCACAAGGTCAGCTCACAAGGAGGCAGATTCACGTCTCATGTTCATCTCAAAGCACCAAGTAGACACGAGTGAACATGTTCAAGTGTCTAATGATTTGATAATGTTATAATAATCATTTTCCGTCATTTTGCTGTATAATAGACGTAAACTGGCCTTTGACTTTCACAAGGTCATCGAGTAAATAGATTGTCGCCGTTTGTTGCAGACATGCTGAAGTAAAGTATCTTTACACCAACTACAATTACAATAGAATATGAATGCCATTTTATAATTCGTTCTTTAATTACTGCATGTTTTATTCTGCAACGGCCTCTGCCCAATGTCACCCACCAGGTCACAGAGTGCTGCAGGTTATCAGGCAATAAAAATTCCCACCTAGATGACATATTAATGATTTTTGTCCTCGGTACATCTTAACTAGATCTCAAAGTCCTGCCGCCTGCTGAAGGACATCTCGATGCCATAGCAACCCTAACGTCAGTCTGCCATAACCTCCCTAACTTAGCATATCATTTACTACAATTAACAGCAGGCGGTGTCTTTAGGGTCTCTTCCAACGGCTGAAAGTGCATTGTGTCTTCATAAAGTTTGACTTTGAGAACAAAAAAGTGTGATTCAATGTCATGTATTGATGATCTTCAGGAAAGATAAACTATTGGGCAGTAGTAAAACAGTAATAACTGCGTAGGTGGGTCCCTACGGAGCCCATAAAGCCGACATGTTAATCGTTATTGCACCATCATGCAATTAACCGAGGCGTCAAAGTCCAGCTAAAAGACAGTGACTATTCCCATAGCAACTTAAAGCAGCAGGTGATTTGATCAAATGTGACGAAGTCCGTGACATAAAATGCTAAATACAGAACCATGTGCATGTGCAGTATTAAAGCTGGTGAAGAAATTTCCTCGGCAGGTTTCAAACGAAGTGCTGGCAAACAGTCAAAAAGAGCAACAGAGGTGTGGGGCATGTGATAACACATTATCCATGGCACATTTGGAATGGAAGACTTTGCTTAATATAATGCAAAACGTTGGCAGTCGAGATAAAACCGCCCAATCACATCCATTTTCTCCGCCGACCGTAAAAAATGGAAATGTAAAGAGACTCATATATATTAACAGGATTCATAATTGTCAAATTACTATTATGTAAATGCAATATTTCATTTAGTACTTATATACTCCAAGCAGTGAATGTGAAGGGACTCAGTTCATATATTGACTGCTTAAGTTTTTGAGTGGAATATTACTATAATTTAAATGAATAATTTCATTAAAGTACATATATATGCTCAAAGCAGTGGATGTGAAACATTAGACTTTAAAAGGTCAGTGTAAACTTGTACTTACATAATATAATGGGACACTGTCACTGAGTGGTATGAACTGATTCCCTCAATCACTCATTCATTCATTCAGCATGGACTAACAGTAGCTGAGACAAAAAGCTGCCATCTATTAAAGGAAATGTGCTTTTACTACAGATCATAAAATAGGAGTCTGTTTTAAAACAAATAACCATTAACCATATCATTCATAAAACCAGCCAACGTTAAATCATATGATTCAAATTGCAGTCTGATATTTTTCCTTCCACTCCATGTAATAATAACGAATACAATCAGATGGCTACAACATGACATGCCTTCCATGTATACGTATAAAGTTAACTAATTGCATTTTGTGAGGATGTAGCAAGCGGTGCAGCTTTTATTTCACAAAAAGTAACAAAAAGCTATTAATGCCATACTGAAATGTGAAATACAGCACTATTTCAATCACAACAACAATTTCGACAAGAATCTGTCACATATGTGAAGTCAGTAAAGCACAGAAACCAGCGGGAGCATCTTTACATGGGATGTTTACTCGCTCGCATTTGTATAAATATTGCAACACTTAGTTGTTTCACAGTATGACCAAATGAAAGGTGGGAGTGAGATATTATTGCAGATCATCCAAATTACATAGGAAGAATATCTATTCAGTCACTCGCTGTAGGCGTTATTCAACAAACACAGTGTGGGTTCTTTGTTCATTTGGAGATCTGTTGTAATTTGCATTATTCCCCCGCTCTTTCATTTAAAAACACACAGATTGCTAGTGGATAAAAGTTTCTTCTTCTTTTTTTTTATTATAGACACCAACAAAGCAAAGCACAACACTTTCGACAATCAATTCATAAAAACAAATTCATTTTGCTAGCACCGAGTGACGTGACTTCAGCTCTGGAAAGGGTGGACTCCACCTAAATGTCAAAACACATAAGTAAAATTCTTGGGAGCAAACATCAGTGTATCAGTTGGGTGACACTGATTCAGCTGGATGGACTGTTTGCTCGCAGCAAACTGTTTGAACCATGCAGACGTCGGAGGTCGTCTGGGACAGGTCTGCTGCAACCTCAACTAACGTGAAGAAGAAGCGTTCAGTTTGTACGCGCCACATATCTGTCAGAAAACTGCAGACCTTCTGCTGCAACTGTTCAATCGACAGCCGACTCTAGTTTTACTCGAATGGCTGCTTTGACTCGTCTTAAAATCACACTGTATGCATCCATAACCCTGATCAGATGACTGATTTTGCTTTGTCATCTTTATGTTCCCTGTGTCCCTCTGGAGGACATGACAGGACATTTTTTAATCCTCAAAGGAGATAATATCTGTGGTTTTAAAATGACAGGGATTTTAGCTCAATCTCTCTCTCTTTCTCTCTCTTTCTCTCTCTTTCTCTCTCTCTCTCTCTCTCTCTCTCTCTCTCGCCCTCCATAGGATGACCACAAGTTAACCTTGGATGAACTTCACAGAAAATATGGAACAGATCTAACCAGAGTGAGTACACTATGTGTGTGTGTGTGTGTGTGTGTGTGTGTGTGTGTGTGTGTGTGTGTGTGTGTGTGTGTGTGTGTGTGTGTGTGTGTGTGTGTGTGTGTGTGTGTGTGTGTGAGCCGCAGAAGCTGATAAGCCCAGAGGCCAGGGAAGATCTTACTATTTACAGACACAATTTCCACCATTATACTGTGTTACAGACGTGCAAAATAGTGAAGAGACGGAACATTTTAACATTCTCATTGCGTGGGGAAATTATTTGAACCAATTTAGTGATAGCATTTTTCTCCCCTAACTCCAGTGGTGTCTGGCTATGCGGATGGTATTGGTTTACCTTTTGAGATCTCTGCCTTCACCACTATAAATTTTTTCCAATAAAATGAAAACTATCTGCATGGCTGATTACCATTAGAGGCAGGAGAGAAAATGTTGTGATGTGGTTGAACTGACCCTTTAAAGAGTCAATGAATGTCACATTGTACAAAAACAAAAAGGAAAGCTGTAACACCAAATGTAATTTTTATGTTTTGACCATGGTCTTCATCACGCTGAGGACACACACACACACACACACACACACAGAATCCCATTACACAACCCAATACAGCCCTACACTGGCCAAATGCTTGACTGATGCTGATTATCCACTGAAATCTGATCAGTTTGCCCCAAAACAAAGACTTCATTCACGCAGGAACACTGGTCTCATTGACCCTACAAACAAGAAAAAAAATGTTGCTTTCATTCCTGGTACCTACCTCCCCACCCCACCCTCCCGCCCACAAAGAGACCTTCAGTCACACTTCACTCTTTTAATTCTTCTCCATGTCTTTTTACACTGTAAGAACATAGTTACCCAGTTGAAATATCCACTGTTGATTGATAACAACCTGATTGTCTTTTCTCCCTCTCTCACACTGTTATTCCTCTTTTCATATCACAAACTGTGATCGACATCTTTCTCCTGTCAAACCTGTATTTTTATGTCTATTTTTTAGGGTCTTTCCAACAGCAGAGCAAAAGAGATCCTGGCCCGAGATGGCCCAAACGCCCTGACGCCTCCTCCCACAACGCCTGAATGGGTCAAGTTCTGTAAACAGGTAAAAGTCTCTTCTGAGTTGAAAGTCCTCTTTGGGACTGTGCAACATTTTCCATGCAAAACAGAAACCTATTTTGCGTATTCAAATTTTAGAAATGCAAATTCACTTTGATTCGTTGCCGAGGGAAAATTCAGTAAAGTCATGAAACTTGAATGTTGTTTTAACTTGTTTCCAGCTGTTTGGTGGTTTCTCCATGCTGCTGTGGATTGGTGCGATCCTCTGCTTCCTCGCTTACAGTATCCAGGCTGTCTCAGAAGATGAACCGGCTAACGATAATGTAAGGAGGTCTTTGTTAGTGTATGATATTAATTCAAGAATTAATGCCTCCAAAAATGAACTGACTAAAAGTCTTTTCTCTCTCTCTCTCTCTCGCTGTAGTTGTACCTGGGTGTGGTGCTTTCCGCTGTCGTCATCATCACTGGTTGCTTTTCCTACTACCAAGAGGCCAAGAGCTCCAAGATCATGGACTCCTTCAAGAACCTGGTCCCACAGGTGATTTTCTCTTGACTTATTTACAAAATGGCTATAAATGTTGCTCATATCATAATTAAGACAGTGACAAATGATAGAATATCAAGAAGGAGCCATATTGCTTCATCAGCATTACCACACTGATGACTCGTTTTTCCATTTTTCATCTGGTTTCTTGCTACTAAGAATAAAACCATCTATATTTATGTTAAGAAATTGCCCTAAAAAAACATATATTTCATCTTCATTCTCGTAGCAAGCCCTGGTCATCCGTGACGGCGAGAAGAAGAGCATCAACGCTGAGGAGGTGGTGATCGGGGATTTGGTGGAGGTGAAAGGTGGAGACAGGATCCCCGCTGATCTTAGAGTCGTCTCTGCTCACGGCTGCAAGGTCAGTACCTCAAAGACTTGTTATTAATCTCACTTATGGAGCAGTGGCTTTAAACAGCACTTAAGATAATACATATGTATGCATTATTCATTGGTCATGTCATGTGGATATTAAGACAAAATAGCAATGGTCAGGGCTGAGCACTTTGAGGAGGAAAAGGAAAAAGCGTTGGATGGAAAAGAAGAGGGTTGGTGAGTGGTGCGTAGGGGATTTGAACTCCGAACCCGTACCAACCTTGTTAGAACCCATTGTCTTTGCAATCCCCACAGCATGATGCCAGAATACACCGTGGCATGTTAAGCTAGGACACAAAGTAATGAGCTGATCAATTCAGACAGGTGTGTTGATCCAGAGACACATCTAAAACATAAAGGGAAGGTGTCCACAGCACAATGGCGGATAAGGTCATGTCATAACACTGGGGGGCTTGATCTCACAACCATTGGGTCTGAAGGCAAGTGCTGATCTTAGCGGGCTATTGGGTAGGTGATGCTGCACATAGCTGGAACTGAACTGATTGCTAATTTGAATCAGGTGTGTTGATGCAAAGACATCTAAAACGTGCAGGAAAGGTGTCCACAGCACATTGCCTGATTGGTGTTTTAAGCCTCCAACGTCGCCTTCCAGGCAGCTAACCCTAAACATAACCATTGCCGTGCTGCCTTGAAGGCGACATTGGGGGCTTAAAACACCAAACACCGCTTAGATATAGTATGGTCATCTTGCAACACCCAGGGATCGAACTCAGAACCTTTATTGCCGTAGGTAGGTGCTGATCTCAGGGAGCTGTTTTCTGGGTATTAAGAAAATATACAGAATTTTGAACTACTGTCAACATTCATTTCTCACTAGAAAATTCAGAGAATTACCATGCATGGTTGATTTATTATGAATTTTTAAAGTTTAGAATGTTAGATGGCCGCTGTAGCGCCACCATCAAGACTATTAGCATACAAATCGGACTGATTAAGTTTGGCACAGGACTGGACTTGTGTGCAAAGTTTGGTGATTTGTCATGCATGGGAACATGGATTTCTTAGGAATAAGAAGAATAATACCGGCAAAAACAATAGGATCCCGCAGATTTGCTACTCGGCCCCTAATTAATCATGATGTACTCATACCATGTCAGTAAGTCATGGTTAAAGCTGTTTAACATCTGACGGGAAATACTGTGTGGTATATTAAGCACCAGGTTACTTCATTGTAATCACTTTCTGAAATGTTTTCCTTTTCACTGACTCAAAGTCAAAATCACATCATCATCACATCACCCAAATGTGTCATCTTCTATTTTCGTACTTTTGTCCAAGACCAACAACAACAATTATTTCACATTGTCCGGTAGACATCATGTCATTTTCACTTCTCTGGATATCTTTGGTATTTCATTCTTGCTTTACTTTTCACTCCTTCAGGTGGACAACTCCTCTCTGACTGGTGAATCCGAGCCTCAGACTCGTACTCCAGACTTCTCCAACGACAACCCTTTGGAAACCAGGAACATTGCTTTCTTCTCCACCAACTGTGTTGAAGGTAGAGAACTAACAAATAGCAGACACCATAGAAGTTGTGTAGACTTTTCAAAAGATTAAAGTCCAAGTTAGAAGGAAATTAAACTTAAAAAAGATTTCATAAACTACAAAAGTTATAAAGGGCTGGGAAATTTATGGAGACAATGAAGTTGATGGTAAAGAAAGTAGCAGCTACCCCATATTTTTACATATGTCATTTTTATCACTCAAAAAATCTCTGGCTTCCTTCAGGTACTGCCAGAGGAGTCGTCATCAACACCGGAGACCGTACCGTCATGGGCCGTATCGCCTGCTTGGCTTCCAGTCTGGAGGGCGGCAAAACTCCCATCGCCAAAGAGATCGAGCACTTTATCCACATCATTACCGGCGTGGCCGTCTTCCTGGGTGTTTCCTTCTTCATCCTCTCACTCATCCTTGGGTATGGCTGGCTGGAGGCCGTCATCTTCCTCATCGGTATCATTGTGGCCAATGTGCCAGAAGGTCTCCTGGCTACTGTCACTGTGAGTTTTTCTGGCTGAGTCTCGTTCTCTCATTAGTTGATGCAAATACGGATATAATAAAAAAAGAAGAGAGATATTATAGCTATGAACAGTTGATTTCTGTCTCTAGGTGTGTCTGACCCTGACTGCTAAGCGTATGGCGAAGAAGAACTGCCTGGTGAAGAACTTGGAAGCTGTCGAGACCCTGGGCTCCACCTCCACCATCTGCTCCGACAAGACCGGCACCCTGACCCAGAACAGGATGACCGTGGCCCACATGTGGTTCGACAACCAGATCCACGAGGCCGACACCACAGAGAACCAGAGTGGGGCCTCCTTTGACAAGAGCTCTACCACCTGGGCTGCCCTGGCCAGAATCGCCGGACTCTGCAACCGTGCCGTCTTCCTGGCAGAGCAGACCAACGTCCCCATCCTGAAGGTGAAAAGCTCATTGCATATCTGATTACCACAAAAGAGTCTAAACAACTCACCAGTGGAGGAAAATACCAACATTTGCCTTTTGTGTAACGCCATATTTTGTAAAAGAGAAAAATAAATGAATGACACGTGTCGTAGACTTGGATACAATACCTAGATGAATCCCGAGATGCAGTGACTGTGTGGGAGGTGACTTGCCAAGAAACAGTTTAGATCCAACAAAATCAAATGCTGACAGACTACACTACAAATCATTATAAAAAACCCTTAACATAATTATTTTCAGAAATATATAGTTGCAGCTATAGGAAGAGGTGGCCACACAGACCCATTGATTTATTTCTCAATGAGTACTGACAAGTTTATTTTATTTTTCAAACTGCACATTGGGAACAGGATGAAATAAGGCAGAAGAATTGTTGTTGTTGATTGTTTAATATTATAATATAAAGAATGACCAATATATTCCACAATTTCATTCAAAATCCAACTCTTTCTCCTTTGCTTAAATCCTCAGAGAGATGTAGCCGGTGATGCCTCAGAAGCTGCCTTGCTGAAGTGTATTGAGCTGTGCTGTGGATCCGTTCGTGGCATGAGAGACAAATACCCCAATATTGCTGAGATCCCCTTCAACTCCACCAACAAATACCAGGTAAACAATCCACAGAGTTCCCCATAGCTTTCAAATTTGACATGTATATGGAAAAGATTCAACCTGTCTTAGAGAGGCGAAATCATGCAGACCTTGCAAACCTTGCAAACATAGCATTGTAAGTAATTGTAATATTTGCAGTGGTGTCAGAGGGAAATGTTGATTTACGCCCTCTAGTGGTTGGGTTTTTCTCCATTGACCACTTTTTGATAAATGAGTACTAGCATAGTTAAAATAAAAATTGAATTGAGCCAAGGTTTTAAAATACAGTTTTTCCCTTTTCCAAAAGCTCTCCATCCATAAGAATGCAACTCCCGGAGAGACCAAGCACCTGCTGGTGATGAAAGGTGCCCCAGAGAGGATTTTGGACCGCTGCTCCACCATCATGATGAACGGCAAAGAGCAGCCTCTGGACGAAGAGCTGAAAGACGCTTTCCAGAATGCCTACGTTGAGCTGGGAGGACTGGGAGAGAGAGTACTGGGTACAACATAGCTCCATTCTACAGCTACATCACTATATCACTATTTCTTTGATTAGTGTGTCGAGAAACAATCATCTTTGAACTTATGATGAGCATTTTCTTCCCGTCTTACTCAGGTTTCTGCCATTTCAACCTGCCTGATGACCAGTTCCCAGAGGGCTTTGATTTTGACGCTGATGAGGTGAACTTCCCCACTGAAAACCTGTGCTTCATCGGCCTCATGTCCATGATTGACCCTCCTCGTGCTGCTGTGCCTGATGCTGTCGGCAAATGCAGGAGCGCCGGAATCAAGGTATGTAACTGTAGTCTGTTCAGGTGTACAGTACATGTAGCTATCGCCTCAAGACCAAATCCCCAATCACGTTCTTTGTTAATACTTAACTTCTTCTCCTTTAGGTTATCATGGTCACAGGTGACCATCCCATCACAGCCAAGGCTATTGCTAAAGGTGTGGGTATCATCTCTGAAGGCAACGAGACAGTTGAAGACATTGCTGCCCGCCTGAATGTACCAGTCTCTGAGGTCAACCCCAGGTCAGTTTACTAAAGCTTAATTCTGAGTGTTCTGGTTGCATTAAGTTGAATTGAAGTTGAATTGAATTAAAATGATTGTCATTAACAGGAGCTGAAATCTTCCTTCTAAACATGTCTCTTCTTCCGTGGCAGTTCTTCCTAATACTTGTATTTAGAGGTGTGGGGGGGGGATCGATGCAGCTTAGTATTGCCATATTTTCCCTGGCAATATTGTATACAACACACGGATGCCAAGTATCGATCTTTTATTATATAAATTGCACATGAGAATTTGACTTTTTGGTACTAGAATAATAAAAGAAATAATAAAACAGAGACATTTCTCTTTTTAGATAAAACATGTTGTCAAAGACATGATTTGAAGTTGAAACAAGGGTAATAAATTGCAATATGTCGCAGAATATCGCAATATGTTTAAAATTGCTATAATATCGTATCGTGACATAAGTATCATGATAATACCTTATAGTGAGGCCTCTGGTGATTCCCGCCGCTACTTATACTAATAGAGCAACATTAAATCAGCGTTGGCAGTCGGGGCTCTGAAATCTACTCAGCCAAAAAGGCTTTTGCCATTAATTCACTGGAGGCAAATACATCTAGGGAGTCTCTGAGCTGGTGGCCTAACTCTTCATCAACCAGTTTAGTCTGTTCAGATCACAGTCACGCTGCAGTAACACTAAAAATACTGTCATCCTAGGCAGAATCCTCATGCAGGAAATTCCTGTTGGTTAATCCCTTAGCATTCCACCCCCTTTTTCTAGAGGGGTAGGGGTGGGAAACAGGGGATGTTTAGGGGTTTAGGTCAACAGTAGATATATAATTTGAAAGCTGGGAACCCAAGGCTTAATTTGACATGCAGCTTAGAACCTTGTGTCAAGTTTTTCTAGTCATGAATCAGAAAAAGAAAAAGAAAAAATTAATTGTGAAATGTATAATGGCTTAGTACATTATGATATGACTTTATGATGAACATCCCCATGCTCGCTCATTGTTCCATTTGTTACACAGATTTGGTGCACATTTTTTACCACTTAAGAATTGATAAAAAATAGTCCAAATTGAGGAACACCATGGGCCTTGAGGAACACCATGGAATAATCCATGGTGTGATTTGGTATTATACATGTTTGAGATTTGGAGATTTCCGGCGTTAGATGGGGATCACCTTCTGTTCTGGAAACTGCAGGAAACCCCCTTATGGTCAATATACCTATGGAAGCTGTATCTCTTCTAAATGCCCTAGTTCTCGATGCTTGTGGTTCTAAAGTTCCATTCTGTGATTATTCTAGAGATGACAAGCTAGCATGCCACGATTGGTTGCACTGAATTCTCTGTTTGGAGTCTAGTTTCAAATGATACCAAAATCCTCATTTTATCTTTAAATCTGAGCCTGCTAAAAATAATACACTATCCTATACCATGGGACTGATACAATGTCAAACATGTATTTGTGGTCTAATGTTTTAGCAAATCCTGAAGATGTAGAGCACTTTTTTCTACGATGCCATACTTTTCTTTAATGGGTGTCTGTTTTCAAAAATAATTTCCGTGATTTTCTTTTTGTATTGCGCTGATTATACCCCAGTCTTACCTGTCAAAAACAGGATGTGGGATTACAACTGTTGTCCTAATGCTGCTTTGATTTCCTCTCCAGGGATGCCAAGGCCTGCGTTATCCACGGGGGTGAGCTGAAAGACATGAGCCCAGAGCTGCTTGACGATGTGCTGCAACACCACACTGAAATCGTCTTCGCCAGAACCTCCCCTCAGCAGAAACTTATCATTGTGGAAGGTTGCCAGAGACAGGTCAGCGTCAAAGAACATTTAAGACAATTTCACAGACGCACATTTGGGATTAAAAGCTTTCAGAAATGTCTGTAGTTCTAGAATTAAACATACATATTGTAGTGGACATCCTAACACTTCTTTCTTCTCTCTGCAGGGAGCCATTGTGGCTGTGACAGGTGACGGTGTGAACGACTCTCCAGCTCTGAAGAAGGCCGACATTGGTGTCGCCATGGGGATCGCTGGATCTGACGTCTCCAAGCAGGCCGCTGACATGATCCTGCTCGACGACAACTTTGCCTCCATTGTTACCGGAGTGGAAGAAGGTAAGACTTACACCAAGGCGTATACCTGCAGAAATGTGGAATACAGACTGCAAAAAGCATCATCGTGAGCTCTTGAATTTCCTTGCAATATACATTTCTTAATTTCTTTTGTCAGGCCGTCTGATCTTTGACAACTTGAAGAAGTCCATCGCCTACACTCTAACCAGTAACATCCCTGAGATTTCACCCTTCCTCCTCTTCATCATCGCCAACATCCCTCTGCCCCTGGGAACCGTCACCATCCTCTGTATTGACCTGGGAACTGACATGGTGAGCTCTTATTTATTAACAGTATTTTTTTTTTAACATGGGAAAATAGTTACAAACTCAAATGTGTGTGACAAAGCAATTGACAATACTCAATACCTTTTTTGTTACCTTGAAGGTCCCTGCCATCTCCCTGGCTTATGAAGAAGCTGAGAGTGACATCATGAAGAGACAGCCCAGAAACCCCAAAACCGACAAACTGGTGAATGAAAGGCTCATCAGCATAGCCTACGGACAGATCGGTAAGCGTACCTAATGGTACCTAAATGACATTTAGGTACTGCGACAAATGATTGTTGTTATTTTGTTGCTTTTCTAAAATGTTGAACCTTGAACCAAAGTGCTCTTCTTCTCCGTTAGGTATGATGCAGGCCGTAGCTGGCTTCTTCACATACTTTGTGATCCTGGCTGAAAATGGTTTCCTCCCCATGGACCTGCTGGGGATCAGAATGGGTTGGGACGACAAATATGTAAATGACCTGGAAGACAGCTACGGACAGCAGTGGGTCAGTAACGCTCATGCTAAACGAATGGCATAGTTCATTCACATGTTCAAGGGAAGAACAGAAGAAGAAACTGAGCTAATCTTTTTTTAATGTTGTATTCACCAGACATACGAGCGCAGAAAGATCGTAGAGTTCACATGTCACACAGCTTTCTTCGCCAGTATTGTGGTGGTCCAGTGGGCCGATCTGATCATCTGTAAGACCAGGAGGAACTCCATCCTGCAACAAGGAATGAAGTATGTATAAAGACATATAAGACCTTTAGGGTACAGACAGTGACTTCCAAACATATGTTTTCTTACACGATTAATTCAAGCAGGGTACTTTTGTAGTCTGACCTTTCTGTACACGTCACAAGTGTAATGTAGAATTATTTTGGGAATCCAGATATTTCTTCGGGGTTTATATTTATAGCATCAAGAGTTGTCATTATAACATTAACATCATAGTGTAGAATGATATCAGGTTCATAAAAGTAACAAATGTTAGTTGAATTGTTCTAACAGTGTTGACTCTTTGCTTCCACAGGAACCGTGTCCTCATCTTTGGTCTATTTGAGGAGACAGCTCTGGCTGCCTTCCTGTCATATTGCCCGGGCATGGACGTTGCCCTCAGAATGTATCCTCTCAAGTGAGTAAAACACACACACAAAACCTTATATACACATACTATGATTTTTCACTTTTAAATTATACTGAATTTACACAAATTAGAACAAAAATTGTCTAATTTTCCATGGAAATGTAGGCAGGTAAATTTATGAGCACAATATGCATTACGTTTATCCTTATTAAAGTAGCAATCCATGAAATCCTTTTTTTCTGTTCATTTACTGACATTAAATGCACTTATGTCTTCTCGCCAGTCAGTGCAGCCGGTGTGTAAACATTGTTTTCCTTCTATTTCCCGATGCTGAAGTTTAAGTCAGTGCTGTTTTAGCTTCATTATCTTGTTAAAAAATGTGGATATTATCTAGTGTCACTGATAAATTTCAAAGGCAGCATGAAGCAGAAGCGCTACTGTAACAATTTCCCCACCAGAGACAAACAGAAAGCAGTAAAAGCAAGTTTGACTCATTAGCTCAGGAGAAATCTCCTCGTTATTGTTTGAATGTAAATGGACTGTATTTATATAGCGCTTTTCTAGTCTTAACGACTGCTCAAAGTGCTTTTACATAGTACAGGCACCTTTCACCGTTCACACACACATTTATATACAGGTGATCGAGGCAGAATGAAGCAGAAAAGCTTCTGTACTAATGGGATTATTTTCCCAACAGAGACAAATTGAAAGCAATAAAAGCACATTGGGCTCAGTAGCTCAGGAGTTTCCCAAGCAGCTGGAATCACCTCGTTACTGTTTTGGGTCTTCCTCTACTCTACTGCTTCTCCTTTCTTCCTTGCCACCTTTTTTTATCTGTTCCTACTGCTCCTATCTCTTCAAACTCCTCACCCACCCCCACAGCTTTCTCTTTGGGTGACTGCTGATGTTTAACTAACACTGGCTTCTCTTCCTCTCTGGATTCTCTCTTTTTTATGTCTGTCTTTACCTCTGAGGCTCTCGCTGTCTCAATTTTTATTCAGATATGACATTGAAAGGTACTTGTTACTAAAGAAAGTCCAAGATTTGCAGAAATTTGCAGTATTTACAGCAAAAGTGCAATCAATTACACATAACATTTGGCTAAATAAATTAGTTTTTATATTTTCTTTTCCTTTTTAGACACTCAAAAGCAGCCCACAAGTTAAAGAAATGAATAAGCATCATCTCAAATCTCCATGTGATGGTCTGTGTGCTCAATCTCTGTGTCTGTGTTGTACCTTAGGCCATCTTGGTGGTTCTGTGCCTTCCCCTACTCCCTCCTCATCTTCCTGTACGACGAAGCCAGAAGATATATCCTCAGACGCAACCCAGGCGGTAAGACCTTTACACACTCTTCTTTTTGCCTTTCGAGGCAGTTAAAGCTTATGTATTACACATGTTCCTCTGTTCTCCATATTTGGAAGTGAATGTATGGGTGGTGAGGAGGACAGGATAATTTAATTTTGACCAAATGAGAAATCACATTCAGAAAACAAATCTGTATCACATCAAATTTCACTGCTGTCCAAAGAAATACAGTGTCTCTAAATTATGTGACTTTGTTAGTCAAGAAAAATCTCCTTCTTCATTAGCTAAATAAACCCATTACTCATAATAAATTTAAACCCCCACCCCAACCCTAAACCCTACCATTGTTAATGCCTCATTCCACCCACGGAGCTGAGCAGAAAATGGCTCTGATGCAGCTGTGTGTGTGTGTGTGTGTGTGTGTGTGTGTGTGTGTGTGTGTGTGTGTGTGTGTGTGTGTGTGTGTGTGTGTGTGTGTGTGTGTGTGTGTGTGTGTGTGTGTGTGTGTGTGTGTGTGTGTGTGTGTGTGCGCGTTGGTCTGTTACATCTGAGCCCCACAGCACAGATCAGTGAACATCCCATTGCCCATCCATGGTGAACAATGTGCTACAATCAGGCAGAAAAGTTAAACTGACACAGTTTACATTGTTTGGGATTTTATTTTAACAAAGATGTTTCCACTGTGTAGCCTTCATGGCCCAATGCTATTTTTGAACCTGGGCTAAATTCAGTTTTACAGTAGCCCTCAAAAGTGGAAACCATGATTCCAGCCAAGTGTTTTTTTTAGCCTTCTGTAAATATATATTAATAGTGTTTCAGGCCAAAAAATAAAATGCAGTTTTGGACTCAGTGGGGCCTGGTAAAAGATGCTAAATAACAGCATACACACCGTGGAGTCACACTGACTTCTAATACAGTGTTATTTGATTGTGTGCACATCTAATGATGCGACACAAGACACAATTCCTTGTGTTGTTTGAGCTGCCGGGTCAGGTCAGAGTTCACCTTTCATCATCATGTCATGAGTAACTGAGACAGAATGTCCTCAGCCTCCATGTCCCAGCAGGGCACATCTCTTAATGGAATCATAAAGAAAGTCTCGGCTCTAAATGTTCAGGGCGTGTCCACCAAGTCATCCCTTCTTTTGATTTGTCTGTGAAAGACAACAAGGAGAATTTAGACCCCATATGTGAGGCGAAACCTCCCAAAAACTGTGTCCCTAATTCTGTCTCTTTTGGTTTCTAGGTTGGGTGGAACAGGAGACATACTACTGACACAACAAGACACAAGTTATTTACTGCCATGTTACATATTTGTCTGAGATGTTAGTCAGACCCAAAAAACACAAAGCATGGATGAATAAATATAGATGTATTGATATCAATGTTTTGATCTATATGTCATTCGCAATAAAACATTTTCCATTCCATTGTACATTAAGGCTTTTTTTTTTAACACACTTTAGTTATTGCTTCTCTGACAAGTAAAGGCTAAAAACAGCATTTCAGGGATTTGATGCAGGATGTTTTTCAAGGCTCAATAGATATGTACCAGTGAGTCAGGCTCGGTGACCCATGCAGTGGGATTATCCACCTCAACAGTTCCCAAACTTTAGTTCTGGAGACAGATTCGAATCGAAGAGGGTGAATTTAAAATAACGCAATTATGATAAAGAGAGAAATAATTCTCCACACTTCACAGAGCAAATGGGATGTTTTAGGATGCTGTTATTACCAGAATGAACAGCGGCTCACATACAACACATCCTACTTTGAAAAGCAACAACTTCCATGCAATAGTGCATCAAAAAGGGGAAATTAAAGTCAAATGTTAGTGTTAGATTTGCTTTGTATACTTGTGACTAAATGAAATAACTGATCATCTCAATCAAAATCAGTAATTTTCCGTTGGAATTTTTTTTATTTTATTAGCACGTTAAAAAAAAAAACACAACAATGGTACATTTAAGAGACATTAAATGAAAAAGAACATGCAAAGGAAACCCAGAAAACCATCAAGGGGCTTGGCATGATTGACTAATCAGTGTTATCAGCTACTACACTGTTTTTTAAAAACCTTTTCAATCATTATTTCCCCAGGATTTTATCTTTACCTACCAGATATTAAGGAAAAGCATGTCAGAGCTGTGTGTGTGTGTGTGTGTGTGTGTGTGTGTGTGTGTGTGTGTGTGTGTGTGTGTGTGTGTTTGTGTGTGTGCGTGTCCATTATCTCAAGAGCCAGTCTGCCACAATGGTGTTTGCTATGTATTGCTCTGTTGACCGCTAATGCAAAGAGGCCCTCAGTGAAAATTAACTGAGACCACTCTAGTGCTATATCTACTTTCTGTTTACCCTGCTTATTATGAAGGCCCCTTCTCCCTCGGCTTCTCTGATGTGTGAGTGCATACACAGTATCGTCATACCAACCAGGTCTCAGATGGCCTGCTTCACACACACTTAGGAAACACTTGAGCATGTAGGCACAATATTACCAGAAGGTTTTGGATTGCCTTAGTGAAAACTGTGCATGCTGCCCTATTCAGGTTGAATGTTTCAACCAGCCACTCGGGTTAGTTTACAGCAGAGGGTGCTAGTGTAAGAAAGACAGCGAGAGTCTGCAGACAAAGGATGGAGGGATAACGAGAAAATAAGAAGGAAGAGAATGAGGTTGATGGATGGTGAGAAAAGTGAATCGATGTGATAAAGAGGAAGGAGAAGAGTCGGAGCAGGAGAACAGCAAATATTGGCGTTTTTGTAGCGCACATTTTCAAGACGCGTAATTAATCATCTTGCTATGACTTGAAAGCTGATGTGTGTGGCTGCTTTGTCATTCTTTTTTCTGATTAATTATTATGCCGATAACAATTCAGTTGAGATGAAGTGAACGGGTGGAGAGAGAAAGAGGCTGCAGACAGACACTATCACGCCTTCATCCTTCGTCCACAAGCAGGGCCCCTGAACGTGCCTGTTGCTATGGCAACTCATTTTTATAGCCCTTTCTCTCCAGCATCGGAATAAAATCTAGGCTATTTATAGAGAAGCAGTGGTTAACACGCGAGCTGCACTGATCGCACATGCATGGATGTGAATGGACTCACCAAAACAAAAATATAGATACATGCACATGTGTGAGCATATGCACACACACTCCTCCACAATGCCGGGGCTCGCTGCTGTGTCCATCTGTGAATCAAGTCCACCTGTGGTTTAGTTTGTTTACTCGTGTGTTTTATGTTTTGCATCATATTTTTGGAAAAGAGCCCTAAATAGATAGAAGAAGAGACGAAGTCCTCGCAGTGAAACCTCCTTGTCGCTGTTTGATCTATTTCAGGCTTATCTTGTCAGTTGGTGCAGAGTGCTCTCCAAGCCAACTGATAAGGTCTAGAAGAATACACAGGGTGCTAGACAGTGAGTGACAAGAGTATACCTATCAGGATCCAATCACTCTCCAATGGTGGGCTTATCCTACCTGCCTGGATCTAATTCATGGTTTAAGTGGTCCCTTTAGAAATATAAACTACTGTATGCAGCATGCCAATAATAGCTGGTTAAAGCTTGGTCTTATTACTTAGAAAATATATAAAATATGAAACTCTGGTATAGAGGTTCCCATGATGCAGGTGAGGCAGACTCCTTTTATTCAGTTCGAACGTACAACAACAAGTGGCTGAATGTTTCTTGTTTCAGGCATAGATCCAGGGATGAAAGAATAAATCTCTCATTTGTGTAGTGGGATCAAAAGGGTTGAAAAGCTCCTGGAACAAATGCAAATGGCCATAAGGGTGCTGCTGGGGCGCAGCACAGCTAAACTTGCTCGCATGGCTTGTAATGCGATCGATGGGGTCTCCGCATGGAATGACGCCACCCCCTCCTCGAACTTCCATCTCCGCAGGGGGTGTCAGAGGTCAGGGAGGCATCCTGGAGCTAGCGGGGATTCACAGTTGCAAGTATTTGCAGCCCAGTAACAGTGAAGCCAGATAAATATGTTAGAGGAAACAATGCACAGGGGCCCCCCGCTAGTCCAGGGGGAAAAAGGGGGAATACTTTCAGGGGGCCTCAGAGTTAAAGGGGGCACGTGCATGCACTGGAATCTCAAGCAGCAATTTTGACATTTTGGTATCATAAAATAACTAAACAGATGCTCTAGTTTTGCCTGTCGACATGGTAATGCACAGCTTCTGCGCATCGATAACACATGCAATGGATCTATAGTACAACAATGGCAGTGTTACGCAGATAAATCAGCTTTTGCAGCTCTGGATTTAGAAGGAGAGGGTTCAGAAGTTGGCTGCCCGGAATCAGCACACAACAACCTTGTCAAAGCAGCAGGGGAAAGGAGGTGTCTGTGAACCCAGCTGTTAAACCGAGTGAGATGTAGATGAATCACAAGCGTGTGTGTGTGTGTGTGTGTGTGTGTGTGTGTGTGTGTGTGTGTGTGTGTGTGTGTGTGTGTGTGTGTGTGTGTGTGTGTGTGTGTGTGTGTGTGTGTGTGTGTGTGGCAGGGTAAGGTGGGGTGAGCCTCTTCTCACACTAGAGCAATACAGCTTTTTAAATCAATTCTTCCACATTTTGGGACATTTCCTGGGTTAGTTGAGAAGATTGCTACTTCTCGGTTGGCATAGCTTAGCACAAAGATGCTGCCAGACTGGCTCTGTCAGAAGATAACGACAAAGCATTTCTAACGCTCACTGTTTAACATGTTGTATATAGGCTACTTTGTTTAAACTGTGCAAAAAGTTTAAAAACGAGTATTTGCTGTTTTACAAGGGGTTATGTGCTATACTAGTTATTGGCTGGAAGCTGTTGCCAGGCAACCAGACTGTAGGAAGAATTGTTGGCAAATTGTAATTTTTATATTTTTTAAACAAACAAGATATCACAAGTCAATTGGTGTTTTAAGCACTGGATCAAGCCTATAGCTTTCCCACCAGTCTTTATGCTAAGCTAAGCTAACCGAACCGGCTTTCCCAAAATGCCAAACTATTCCTTTAAGAATAGGCCTATAGAAAGCTATGATATCACATTCCACATGGGGGAATAACAGCCGGGGGTCATGCATTATGTTTTGTGTGTGATGGTGTGCACTTACGTACATGTGTGTATTATGGGAAAATAAAGTGTGTTATTTCTCTTAAGCTGTTGCATCATTTTTTTCTTCTTCTAATGTTATCATTGTGTTTTCCTGTAATATTATCATAGTTATTGATAATGTCGCTCAGTTATTTGTATTTCTAATGATGCTTTTTGTGATTTTTTTTATTTTATTCTTTTTAATTCTTTATTAAACATCGCAAACAGACATTCAGCATGTTGTGGACATTCATATCCTACAATTAAATATTCCAGTGTGCAACAATAAATATATATCATTCAAATGATACATGAAAAGGTGATACTAAATATAAAACCGTATCTGAACATAATCAATAAACAATGAGATCAATAAGTCAACTTACTCAGCGGCTACAGAAAATGATTCCACTACTGTGCCATACCCTTTTTTGTTTGTCATAAGGGTTAATCTATCAATGTACACATTGAATTCAACCAGAAAAGTGCCCTGTGTGTGTGTGTGTGTGTGTGTGTGTGTGTGTGTGTGTGTGTGTGTGTGTGTGTGTGTGTGTGTGTGTGTGTGTGTGTGTGTGTGTGTGTGTGTGTGTGTGTGAAAAACTGAAAAGAAGAAGAAGAAGAAGAAAAAAAAAGCCCAGTACTGGTGGACGCCCCGCCTCCATCCGTGGGGTTACCATGACAAACGGCGTCGACGTCACAATGGAAGGAACGCCGTCTATAAGTATTGGAGGATCTGCCGCGGCCGCTCGCGAGCTCGGATGTGTGCATGTGTGTTCTGGACGGTTGACACGTGCCGAAGAAGAAACAAAATAAAAAATAACAAAAAAATAATAACAGACACATCCTGGAGTTTTATTTTGTTTTAAGATTTTCGATGGTGCATCATTTTTAAGGTGGATTTTTCTTTCTCAATTTGTACTTGAAGTGGGCAGAATTAAGTCCACATCTTAGCCACCATGGGAAGAGGAGTGAGTATAGCTAAATATTGTCTTTGTTCGACTTCGCAGATGCTAATATTGTTCATGTTGAGATATGTGGTGGGGACAAACTTCACCATTCAAACAAGTGGTTTACTTAATCGATGTTGATGTTGTCACGGGGGGGAGAGGAGGAGGTGGAGGTTCACATGTGTTAAGATAAGCAACAAGCCTCCTCTTTTTCTCTCAAAATGCCTGCTGTCGCTGTTTCAGAGTACTTTGACGACTTCCGTGTTTTCAACCCCCCCAAAAAGCGCAAGCCCCCGTCTTTCATTTAACTATCTAGGCTGGCAGTAAAAGTAACGTAGCTAACTCGAAAGAAATAAAGTTTCCGTCGCTCTCAAAGATGCTTCTCAGCGCTGAAAAAAAACGGTTCGGTGTCCGGTTACATAACGGGATGAGCTCAAACGCCTGGACTGTCAAAGTTTTACAAGGAATTAACGCTAGCTAGCTGCGACGTTACAACTGTGGGGGGGCTATTTTTGGTCGAATTTGAGTCGTAAAATTGTTCCAATATACTCTTGATAGGTGTTTATTTTTTCGAATTCATGAAGTAGTGTGTTTAGCCATTTATTTATTTAACATTTTTCTTTCTTAGTGTGGCACTTTTTCGAGCAGCTGTGTATGCTGGGGATACATCCATGGGTATAAAATGGCTTGGCAGTGGGAGGGATATGTTGAAAGTCCATGCCACGTTTTTTTCCCCCTTTGGCTGGGAGATTTGGAGCTCTGTGACCAATTATCTCCAACTTATCTTAAAGTCAGGTCTGCACACCTTGTAGGGAGAGTAGCTTGGAGTGTGAATGCTTTTCAGGTTGACATGCGTTTGTATGATGCGAATTTTAAAATGCATTGTAGTAAACGGCATTAAAGTTGTCTCAGTTTCAGGAATGAGGCGTATTAAAAAAGGGGAATTTCTGATTTATCGCTGCTGCTTTTTGATCGCCGCCTTTCGAAGCTTGGATATCATATCATAACAAATTAAATTTGCACCAATTTGCAGTAATCCGTGACTGGCAAATTCTTGCTTTTTGCGTCATATCACATAACAGCAGTCTGAAAGTTGCTCTTAAACATTGTAATAATGTGAGGTTTCAATCTTAGTAAGAAGATCACCAACTTTCCTCCCCCCTGCAGTGGTTTGTCGGCTTCAGATGGTTTTTTTTTTTGTGGTTTGTGTTGTAAAATCTTTCATTGTCGTGCCCTTTTTTCTCCCTATTGCTATTTATTATAAGGTATTTCCACAGAAGAGTATGACATTTTGGCACGCGGCATCCTTTTAGAGGCTGTTACGTCAAAAGAAGAATGACTTTAACCCAAGTAGATTTACCAGCGACTGTTCTGTTCAGTTTTTCACAAACTTGAATTGTACTGTTGTATGAAATATCAGTAGTCGCCACACCCTGCCATGCTGCGCAACAGCTTCACTCATTATGGATTCAGCCTACAAGGGATGGAGAGTTGGATGGATGGAGTGAAAGGGAGCAAAATGGACTGAGAGAGATCTGGCGGGAGATGTAAAGCAGAATGGCTCATTCAGTTTCGCTCCTTCCTCCTTTTTCTCCATGGCGCTAATTTACAATTCTGAAAATCTTTGCTCGCTCTCTCTCTCTTGGCTTCTGAATTTCTTTTCCTCCCCAATATGTGATGAAAGCCGTGCCCTGCCCCCATCCAACCTCCCTCCATTTCCCCCACTGCGTCTCCCCTCCTTTCCTGCCCCCTCCATTCCTCCTCTTCTCTCCTCTCCTCCAAAGCATTCAGTGTTGGCACAGACAAATAGCAAAGACTTGGAAGAGATGCTCGCCACTACAGAGCTTTCCTGGTGCGAGTAGAGAGGAGGAGGACGGGGGGGGGGGGAGGGAGGAGAGGGAGGATGAGAAGTTGTTTTGATGTAATGGAGAAGAATCAGGGCAGTGAGAAGGAGCGCAGGTATGAGAAGAGTCCAACAGTGATGACTATTGTTTCCCAGTGTCCCCTTGTGTTTTGAACACGCTCCCCCCGCCACCCCCGTTTCAAATAAGAGATAACCCTTTTGCATGCCCTTTTCGTGCTTTTCAGTGTTTTCTCATCACATCGGCAGCACAGTGCAATAAACAGAACAAAAAGCAAGTCAGCTGAGAGGAGCGAGAGGAGGGATTGATAGCTTCGGGGGGGTGCGTGTATTAGGGCGAGCCAAGAGACACCAGTTGCCGCATTGCCGCCATTGAGCAACTTGGCTCCCAGACAATGATAGAGAGGAGGAGGGAGAGAAAACGCTGGGTTGGGGCTGAAAACATTACATTTCTAAAGCGCAATATGAATCAGTTACTCTAATGAACGATCCATTGCCGTGCTTTAAATTAAGGGAGCCTTTGGAAAGGGGAGCAGGTAAATTAAGATGTTAATGTGTCTATATTTTAGTGAATAATTTCTCTTTTCTCAACAAATAGAGGTGTAGAACATTCAAAATGTATAACATATAACGGCTAACTGGGCAGCGACGTAGAGCAGGAACTATGAGACAGCTGTCAAAGTCACAGGAGACCGATGGTGGGAATCCTTTTCCTATTTTTTTTTTCTCCCTAACTGGCTGAACAATGAAGTCGGCATCAAGATACATTTCATCCCAAAATGCTTGTGTTTGGAGAAAAAAAAAAAAAGATTCTTGTACTTTTTTTTTTTGTTAGCTTCGTAGATATACATATGTGGCATTTTGTGATAAGGGACTTTCAGTTAGAGGAAAACAGGATGAACGCTTTGCTGTTCGGCTGTCTTTGAGGTGGGAGAGTGAAAACTGTATATATTTTCATGCAATGGTGGGGGTGGGGTTTAAACTAATAAACGGCTTCTGAGATTATAGGTTAAGCATGTCCATGCATATTTTTTTTTTATCTTCATGCACAGTTTAAAGGTTATGTTAAATGGATACCAGGCAGATACCACAAGTCAGTTTCTGGATGTCTATGGGAAAGTTACCACTTGTCATGAGATGAGGATTTTTTTTTTTTTAATCAAATGCTTTCCAATATGTACATACTGCCAGTGTAGTTCAATTAGACCATGTAGCAACTCAACTTTGGCAAGATTAAAATTTTGGGGGAAAAGGGAAAAGGAGGATCTATCTCTTTAGTGGCCACAGATGGCAACACTCGACCATAAAACCCACCTTCCTTTCTCCGAGTGAGGATTGTGCTGGTTATTATTCACACTGAGCCGACCCAGCATGTCATCCATCGGGCCACTCTTCGTCTCAGCCAAAGGGGCACCCCCGCTATACCTTCACATCCATTCTTTACAGTCTGTTTCCCTCCTTGTTCTTTCTGTTTGTACCTGTTTTCCATCTCTCTCTCTCTCTCTCTCTCTCTCTCGGAGGATTTAACATTCTTTCCGCTTGGCAGTCATTCTGTATTAACCGGGGCTTTTGTCACACACCACCCCTTGTCTGTGACAGAACGCAGCATACTCCCGCTGTCCCTCTTTCTCTCTTTTTCACACTCACTCCATACCCCTCTTTTTCCCCCTGTAAATCCCTTCACCTCGTTGTTGAACTTTGTTTCATCTATTTTTTTTGCTTTTGCTGTTTCTCGTCTCTTTTCTTTCCCTCTTCTTTCTTTTTCTGGCTCCCCCTCCTTCTCCTTCTCCTTCTCTCTCTCTCTCTCTCTCTCTGTCCTTGCCTCTGTTTGGCTAAGCAGCTTGAGCCGTGAGATTTGTTTTCTGTGACAGCTCTTTGAACTTTCACTGCGAGCCTGTTGCTCCGCAAAAGTGGAACATTAAATATAACAAACTGCAGAGCACACTGTTCCTCTGCCTCTGTCCGTGCATCAGTGAGGAAACAAGACATTTTCCATGCCAAAAGAAAGCCATGTCATAATCCAGGTCTCAAGTACTGCAGTCTGAATCCCTGGGTGGATTGTTCATGTGATTATGACATGAAAACCCAGGAAGTTTGAATGTTAAAGATAAATAATGTGGGATACATTCAGCTCGCCCCCCTCTTGAGGAAATGATGCAACTTGTAGCTATGGTTTCTTGGCCAGTTAATGTCACGGAGGTGTGGCTAAGCTCTGAAAGTGGAAAAAGAGCCATTGAGTTACTAGTTCATTCATTCTAGTCCAGATCGCCTGCGGGGTTGCCTGTTCAGCTCTTACATTACTTTTTTTCACCACCCCACATATAGAACAATATATCGTGAAGAGTCACTGTTGAAAAATGAAATGTATATCTGTGGGGGGAAATATCCTTTCTTGTATAATGACATAATATCTTTGCTTATAGGCTTAATTTTGCCAACTTGATATATGAGTATTTAACATATTTATAAATGGATAATCTGTAAGAAAATTCAGTGAATACAAAGCTTAAGAAAGAAAAGCTCAAAAAGAAATCATTGTGTGTTCTCTGCCGAGGAGTTTGACTGACTGAAATTTGATATTTCCTTTTTTGTTCATGAAATGTACAATTTTAGAAACGCTGCTTTCCCATTTAAGGTTAGCAGAGGTTAAAGTGCCAAGAAATGTAAACTCTTTGTACATTTCCGACTGGTTTTCTGCAGAATCCAGTAGGTAGTTAGTTTACCACTGTATTGTCACAAGTGGGTCTGAGTCAATAATATTCACATGGCAAACGAAAAGCACTGTAAGTTGATGGTGGCATTCTTTCGTGTCAGTGTCAGTGGTCCCCTTGGCCGTCGAAAAGTGCCCATAAAGTTTGTCACAAGGAAAGGCATTGATTCATTCATTCATTCACTTTTGTTCTGCTGGAAGAAAACTGAAAGTTGCACAGGACGTGAAGGGAGTGTTAAACACGGGCCGTGTGTAAATCAACACACTTTCTTTTCACTGTTTTGAAGAGAAAAAGGGGCAGTTTGGAGGAAATGAAAGGGTAAATGGGGAGGCGAGAGGGGACGTTGGAGAAGGAGGGAGAAAGAGACGGGGGGGAGGTGCTACAAGACTTGACTGTCCATTCACATATCTGAAGAGGTGGAGAGAGAGAGAGAGAGAGAGTGTGTGTTTTGTATCTGGCAAAAGACCCTGGCACTAGGAAGGACTAGGAATTCAAGTCTGGAAGAAAAAAAAAGTGTGTGCTTTTAAAATATGCGACCGCTTGACCGAACTCTCGCTTCAGAAGTTTGTTAGAGCCAGTAGGTTGCTGTTCTCTCAGGCGAGAAAAAAACAGGGAGGGTTTCATTGCTATTTGAAGAGTTCTCGATGTCCTTCTCACACAAAGCCTAGCTTTTCTCTAACCGTTTTTCACTTTGACGTTTCTCATTCACATTCCAGATAACTTTCATTTAGTTTCAGTTTTTAAGTTCAATTTGCAACTGTTGAAGGTTGCTTCACACTGCTCAGCTGAATCAGGATCAATATGGGGTCTTCATTCACTAATGTAAGCAACACTTAAATTGGTTGTAAACTACACTTTGACTTCACTGCATGAGGCATTTCAGTCTGTATTCTGCACTAAGACATTTTGAAATTCCCACAAATCTCCATAAAGGCTGAAGAAAATGCAGTGTTTGTCGGCTAAAGTGTACCACATGCTCGTGGTCAACGCTCGCATGAAAAGATTTCTGAGCCTTGTCTGAGTCTGAGTTTGTGTTTTTGAAGCAGATTTGATGGAAGTTGTTCAAAGGGCCATTGTTGTGTGTCCAGTAGGCTTGTGTGTGCGTGTGTGTGTTGTTTTCATTGGATCAAATGTTTCTCCACCACGCCATCTTTTTGCTGTAGAGCATCCTTCCATTTGGGCTTTCCATGCCCTCGTCTCACCCTATTTCCCTCTGATGCATCGCACAAATCACAAACCCATAAGGTGCATACCAAAAAGGATTTTCTAAAAAAAGAAATTAGGTACCAAACTACACTACAAATGCGATGCTCCAAATGTGGAAAATGGCATGGTAGAGGTGACACTATTGGTGGCAGAATCTCTATTGCAGGAGCTTCCTGTAACATATCATATCTGGGAATTGTAGTTGCATTAAAACAACATTGGGCATAGAAAGCAAACATCATTGTAGCATCTAATATTGGCTCAAGTGGCTGGGCTTTGATCAGTGTGCTAATTTTGCCAAATCATCATCAGAAGTAGGCCTGTATATGGACTATGATGTCATGTGCAAGACAAAATATGATTGTGTCCATCTTATTAATACCATTAATGGCAGTATATGTCACAGAAGTACACCAGGAAGTGGTTTGGGGTAGGTGAATTAATCTCTGTACTGTGAGTAAGATGAGTCAATCCTGACAAGTGTCTCTAAAGTTTATTTGAAAGTGTGGCTCAGAGAGAAACTGTCTGATCAAATGGGACTCTCCCTTAAAGGCCCTGCACACGTGTGTTTTGAGATTAGGCCGGGATTAACTGTATACACACTCACCAAAGAACTTAGAGAAAATTTAATATTATTATGTAATATTTTTGACCAAATACATCAATGTCGATATTACGGCAATATTGTAGGGTTGACTATTGGTGCTGTCAATATATTTACACAATGAGAGTTTTGATAATTAATCACCAATAATGTGGATACAATGACTAAGTGTATAAAGGCAAATAATAGAACAGCTACAACAGCCTGGTAAGTTCAGAAAATTACATCACTTTACTATAATGCAGCCTTTAAAATATCATGATATTACGATATCCAAAATTGAAGACGATATCTAGCCTCATATATCGATATAATGTCGATATATTGCCCAGCCCTAGCCAAACCACATATATTAATAAGAATAAAGACAACAGAATGAAGAAAAATGTCAGTCAAGTGTTGTGGTCCGGGTCTTTAATCGCATAAAATTTTTTTTTAGCAAAATGCGTGAGCATAGATAAGGGTGTAGATGTGTCAACAACAGCTTGGTTGTCTGATTACAACTATCTTGACTTCTCAGTTCTCACAGTCTTTTAAAGGAAATGTCAAAGGGCAGATGCAGGAAGACTGTGCAGCAGCTCTGACTTTCTTGTCAAATGTAAACAGCTGCCGGTCTAACATGGTAGCAGCTTTCCCAGAACAGAATGCCACAGTTTAAAACGTTTGAATATCAGCTCACTCTTTGAGTCTGTTACCAGGGACGACGTGCCCTGAAATGGGTTAACATTACTACTCTGGCATTTCTCCGTCTCCATTTATTGAGTTGAAGTGGTGCACTTGAAATACCTGAGCTGTGTTCAAAACCGTTGCCTCTCACGGAATAGTGCACTATATTGTGTGTTTGCCACTATATAGTCCACTATAAAATACCCACAATGCACAGCTAATTTGAGTGTACTTAGGATGTACCCCTACATTTTACTCCCGTATACCACAATGCAACACAGCCGTGTTTTCGAGGAGGAGGAGGAGGAGGAGGAGGAGGAGGAGGAAAAGCAACCGCGAAAACTGAAAAGGAAAAATGGAGCTGGCTTTAGCTACCCTAGAAATCTAGACGCACCCTAGCGGCAGCAAATGTAATTTACAGCCAGGGGGGTCTAGGAACTCTCCGTTGGCTTGCGAGCTGGAAAAAACAAATTCTGGTCAGACCAATCACATCGTGTATAGAGTCGGTGGGCGGGCTTAACATAAGGCACGGCAGAGTTGCGATGGTTCCGCGTGAATTCCCTGCTACTAGAAAACAAAGAAGATGGCTGCTGGCGAACAGCGGTCTTTCGAATTGGCTTTGGCCGCGACTCTGGAAGACTTTGGAGTTAAGCACTGAGGTCAATCTTAAAAAAGGAAGATGTGTTTGGAGTTTTGCCGACCGGATACAGCAAAAGTTTAATCTATCAACTAGCGTTGCTCTGGTTGGTTGTAGCGCTATCCTATCGCATGCAGAGGGAATTTGAAAGACAACCGTTTATCCCGCCCCTCGGATTGAGCCCTGCCAATGGAGAGTTCCCAGACCCAACATCTTGATGTGGGTCTGGCTTGTCAAGCTGGGCTTTAGCTTCTAAACAGTGGAAATGTAACATGGAACATATATACAACCTCTTACTATCCTCACAAGGGGACGTAGTAGAAGTATTTTTGTTTCGGTGCGTTTACATCGGGTTTTATAAAGTGAAATCTTGATTTGACATTTATTATATTGAGATACTTTAATTTTATGCAGGAACAGGAAACGATACATCTAACATCTTAGTGTTTGTATGAGGCTCAAACAGACCACAAACACTTCTGTCATGTCTGTTGGAAATAAAAGTCTGCGTTCCAACTTTGGGCTCTGGACCATGGTTTGTGAATGATTTGCCATAAGCCAGATGGCCTCTGGGGGCCCTCGGGGGTCCAGAGGCTAAGATCTGGCCGCAGTGTTCCAGAACCAGGCTTCGTGTTTTCCCAGCTTAGCCGGCCAGGGGGCTCGAGCTACAATAACAACATGTGCTAGGATCACACACTCTGCTCTACTGACTCCCTGGGAAATTTTAAAAGGCTAATGCAGTAGGTAAACAATATTAGTTGGCGTATTTCCATGACTGATGTCCATATGTGGTCATACCGCTGTGGGGGAGCTACACTTGGGTCATTTTGTGTCAAAATATAGCGTTCTCGAAAGAGTTTCAAAATGGCTGCTTCACACTGTGGTGCTGCATGCAGACAAATAGCTCATTTGTAGTCTTTCTGAACCCTCCCTCCCTGCTAACACGCTAACACCTGTGATACTTGTACAGAGCTGAATTATAGATGAGCCTTAACCCGCTAATCGATGTTCGCTTCGCTCTCGTGTTACCTACCTGAAACACATACAGGCTTAACTTTCTCTCCCTCGCTGTGATTAAAACACACACACACACACACACACAAAGAAGCCTACACATTTTTTACCTGTTAAGTCAAGCCACTAGTGTTCCTTGTACAACATGTCCTTCCGAGGCGATACATCTCTCTATAAATAAGTCTAATAAATCGAGGGTAGGCTCATACTATCTGTTGGCAACTCACCTGATTAAACTTGCAGCAAGACAGCGGGCAGGATGGAGATGTTTACTGACACTGACTTGGCGAGTTATTTTGGGTTGGCTAAGAGATGATAGAAATCGTTTTGTTGTTTACTGCCCAGTGATTTTACTTTCATATTCAGCACTCCCTTTTGCTAAATTGTTGAATCTTTTGGGCTTTTTTAAATTCCACTTCAGCACCCCCTCTGTCCCTGGTCCTCGTTCTTCCTCCCTATCTCACCTTCTCTCTGTCACGCCGTCTCACACAACGTCTGGTTTACAGCCGTCCAAGACACAATCTTTGCTTGGGCCCTTGTTGCTCTGTCAGCTACAGCTGATAATAAGACGGAAGAGACGGCGGAGAGAAAGGGACAGAGGAGAGGCTGACTGTCGCTCTGTGCCAGAGCTGATGGCGTGATAGGGAATGTCAAGTAAAAGAAGAGTCACACAAATTAAGGATACCGTATTTCTGTACTTGAAATGTTTGCGTTTCGTCTACACCTATTTTCACAACTTAAATTGTGTTTCTGTGAGATCCAGTTTTAAACTTAAAAATGTTTCTAAGTGAATTTAGTTTTTGGCCTAATCTGTCTCACCATGCAAAAAATAAAAAAAACACTTATCTTCCAACTGACCTAAAACTACATGGTGCTCCTCCCTTTGGTTACATTGTTGATGTACACACACTCAATGTGTCACTCTTGAGCTTAACTGATCCTTTAAACTGCAGTAAGTGATCATCACAGGTTTGGAATATACATGGATTACTCAGGATTAAATCAATACTCAATATACACACATGTTAAAGATATGTGTATAGCAAGCTGAGCTTTGAGGCTAATTAATAATCAGCTGATGAAGTTGTCTTTCAAAAGTTTTCAAATCCTGAAAAAGTGGATCCCCATAGAGTTGTTTTTGCAGTGACAGATGGCACTGGTGTACAGAAAGCCAGGATCCGAGACTTTGTTTTCACTCTCCGCTCCTCCATCGGGGCTCTTTATCTCACAACATAACTCCATGTGACAAGTAAAGAGGACCGTTGGACTGTTTGTTAAAGTTTGTGGCAGTTTGTCTCCCAGTTTAGGCTTTTTTTAAATATCTAGTTCTGTGTGCGCGTTGACCCACATGCAGTCTTGAAAAGATGCACTATGACAAAATGTCTTCTGTTGTGAACTTTTGCAGTGCAAATGATATGACATCAGACTAGCTGTAGTTTGTCCCGTGCTATCAGTTGATCTAAACCCAAAGGGTCCTGACTCGTAGGATAAATGTGAGGGGTCGGGAGGTGCTAAACAGGATAGGAAAGCAGAGAAAAAAAACGCATTCCTGCTACAAAAAATTATGTTAGTATATCTATGTTAGTCATCTTTGCTTTCCAACAACTAGGTAATTTTACATTTTCAGGTCCCTAAAACTACTCAGTTTAAGGCTGTAATACAGCCATGGTCGATATGAAGACACTACATTGTAAACTACATAGAAAGCTGTCATTTTACAAGAGATTATATCAGTTATTTTATCATTATAATACAGTATTTTGAAAGGGCAGCTCGCACCAAAGTATCCATAATCATACTGTAGAATATCCAGTGTGTATTATAGCTGGTATGAAACATTTACCGAAGCTTGTGCGTTGCCTTAAAAGTGCTCTACTAAGCACCATCGGAGTCAGAAATAAAAGAAAATGACAAACGATGCTAACCAGCTCAAGAACAAATACATTTCTGACCCTGGACCTGTTGTGTTTACGCTATGTTGTGTCCCAGTCTACGTCTCTGTTGAGTATTGCTCATCATCACTTAATATTATATGTTACTAAACGATGTTTCTCTTTTTTTTTTTGTTCCCCCTTCTTCTTTCCCCATTGTTGTGTTTCCAGGAAGGACGCGAGCAGTATGAGCTCGCTGCGACCTCGGAGCAGGGCAGCAAGAAGAAGGCGAAGGGGAAGAAGAAAGAGAAAGATATGGACGAACTGAAGAAGGAAGTGGATATGGTGCGTGTCTCAGCTTCGCTTTTTGTTTTTCACTCTTTCTCATTGGCCTCAGGAGCTCTTCCCCCTCATTGTCCGCCGTCTTCTGCTTCCAATATGATCACATCCCATTCTCTGTTTTATTTCTCCTACCTCTCCTCCCTTCACATACCTCTTCGTGCTATCTCTCTCTCTCTCTCATGTGAAATCACATACAAGAACTGAAAATATACTCCTTCACTTTCTCCTTCCCCCCTCACTTCATTTCATGCTCCTCTTGTCTCTCATTTGTTGCTCACCTACCATCTTCCTTCTGCTCTTCCACCTACTTATTTCCCTTTTATCTTTCCCTTCCTTTTCTTCCTCTCCTCCTCCTCCTCCTCCTCCTCCTCCTCGCTTTCTTGTAACCTCCCCTGTGTGTTTTTGTTGGCTCCTCATCCATTCATTCTTTTCCCTTAACTGGGAATGTTTATCTGTCATTGTCATAGCTCTACCTTGTGGGAGGTAGTTATTTTAAAATGAAAGGTCAGCACACACTGAGCTGTAAATGTCACTGGGTTTGGGCATGTTGAACACACACACACACACACACATACATATAATAGATACACACACGCACACAGACATAAACACTGGACTGACGCCACCTTCTTTCCTCTCTGTGTGTCCTCGCAGGATGATCACAAGCTGACCCTTGATGAACTTAATCGCAAATATGGAACGGACCTCAACAATGTGAGTGAGATAACTAGGAAAATGTGCTGTATTATGTGTCTGTCTGTCTGCTTTTCAATGTGTTGTACCTGAAATGTTTGTCGCAGGCAGCTTTAAAAGTCACACTGAGATCCAGCATTCTTGTCTCCAAAGTCTGGCGTCGTAATTTTGAGTATTTCCGTCAAGTGTCCACATTAATCATGGAGATCATATAAATATCAAATATCGGCAGCAGACTGGCTGCCATTAACTTTCATTTTTCTCTTCAGTCTGTCAGTTGATTGTCAGTGACTGAATGATTAATGCGGCTCAGATGAATTAAGCAGAGGACTGAAGGGAATGTCATTGAGGATGTGATGAGCAACTACAGGCTCAGCTCTCCCAGCGACGTTTATTAAACAAAGAACGTTGATCGAGGGAAAGTGGGAGAGAAGGGGGGGGGGGGGGGGGATAAGTTTGTTTTCTGATTTTAATATTTTATGGTGGTGGTAGGTGGACGGAGTCAGGCTAGCTGTTTCCCCCCCTGCTTCCAGTCTTTGCGCTAAGCTTACAGGCTTGAAGCTGGCTGTAGCTTCAAATTTACCGTTAAAAAAACCATGAAAGCGGTATTGAGCTTCTCATCTAAATCTCAGCAAGAAAGCAAATGAAGATATTTTCTAAAATGTCATAGTGTACCTTTTTAATTCACAGTGAACAATGGCCATGCGTTATACGTACTGCATATATTCATAAAATATTGACAGCGAGTTTCAAAAACCTCATCAGAAAACGCTATGAATGTCCAGTGTGTTCTTGGAGTGTGTTTAAAGCTTGCAGGATCCATGACTGTCTTTATGACATGCCTTCAACCCCCCACCGCATTCAATCACACACTCCAACTGGCCCTCTTTCCTCATGCAAATGTGCTCCTGATCAGATCAAGGCGAATAGTTAATCAGTGCCTCTTAACTGGGCTCTCCAAGCTCTCTCTCGGTGTGTGTGTGTGTGTGTGTGTGTGTGTGTGTGTGTGTGTGTGTGTGTGTGTGTGTGTGTGTGTGTGTGTGTGAATAATTTATTAGCTGCAGAAGTCCCTGTGCCCTGATTTCATGTGATCCTATTTTCCTCACTTTTCGTCTCTCCCATACTATCCTCTTCTTCCTCCTGTTTTCTTCCTCCTACCTGCTGAATGACATGGCCTCGTTTATTCTGTTGATGTTGTGTTGCTAGGCGACTAGTAGCACCTACAGCCCCCCCCTTGACTTAGATATGTGTCAGTGAGTTTGTGTGTACATGTGTGGTTTGCTGGCAAACACTAAGGTTGTGCCTATTAAAGTACACGATTGTTAATCTGACGTTTAACATGTTAACACTTGACACATTATTAGAACATCAGCTGTTGTAATTGAATCAGTATCTTCTTCTCGCATCAGGGTTTGACTAGTGCCAAGGCTGCTGAGATTCTGGCTCGTGATGGGCCCAATGCCCTCACTCCTCCCCCCACCACCCCAGAGTGGGTCAAATTCTGCAAACAGGTATTACATCACCTCTGTTGTAAACTGTACACCATCTGTCTTGGTGGTAGAGGACTGTCACTGTCTCGTACACTTTGTTTTCCAGCTCCCATGTCCTCCTAATCTCCTAATTTACTAAATTTCACAAATGGAGCATCTTACTCAAAGGTCACTTGTGTTCTGTTTTCCTTCAGATGTTTGGCGGTTTCTCGATGCTTCTGTGGACTGGTGCCCTCCTCTGTTTCCTGGCTTATGGTATCCAGGCTGCAATGGAGGATGAGCCTGCTAATGATAATGTAAGAAAATGTCCTTGTAAGTCTATGTAGTGTCTTGATGTGCCAGTATAGTGCATGCTGTAACCATAGCTTGATGTAAAACCCAAGATATGACGAGCCATCCGAGGTCAATTTCATACAATGTTGAGATTTTTATGAGGGAATGTTTCATGTTTTCTTTTGTATGAAGTCTGTTGGTGCTATGAAATTGACAATATGGTCATTAATGTATCAATATATAGGTATTATAAGGAAATAACTTTATAGTTTTGCAGCACGAATGTAATAAAAACTATTATTTCTTCATTGTGTGGTGATTATGGTTCAGGATTAGCCAGTTTTACAGCACGAAATAGTAGATAATGTTAGAAGCTGGTAGGAATCGACCGATACTGGTTTTTCAAGACAGATACCGATTATTAGTAATTATTGAAACTGATAACCAATATTTGGAAGCGATATGCAAAATTAAGAACAAACTCCAACACAAAACCTTGTTTAAATGCTTTAAAGCTTTAGTGCGTAATCTTTTGATATCAACGAATGTCCGTTACATTTGAGCCATCGCCAAATGAGTTGCTACAAAGCTAATTAAGACTAACGGCTCGGCACAACACTCTCTGTATTTCTCCGTATGGCTATGTTCAATCACTAGTGTCGTCCGGCAACTTTTGCACACAGAAACCCAAGTTAAGATAATTACTTCTTCTGAAGAGTCCATCATGTTTTTTTAATCCTCCGTGTCCTCCTTGGCTACTAGCAACTGTGTGGAGGGGAAGTTCATGGAAGGCTTGTGTCATGTGGACGTGCCAATAGTTTTGTTGTCATTACTGACAATTCCTCATGGGGGAGACAGAAACTACGCACTATAGCTTTAAGACAATTATTTAATGGAACTTTTAACATAATACCCAGTGAAAGATGGTCAGATAGTGTTGCGGGCGGGACATTAAGTCAGCCTCAGTGGTGAGTAAAACCGAAGCAGAGGGACAGACACAGAGCTGTAGCGGAGCCAAAGTAGCGACCATGTTTAATTAACTTAACAGCTTACAATTTACAGATAATCTGCAAACTAGCAAAAAAAACGGCCTGATAATCAGCCAGGGCCAATAATCGGTCTATCCCTAGTAGCTGGCTCCTAATTGGAATTTAAAAATGTTGTAAAACACTAATTGTCTATATTGTTCTCATGAATTAGATGTAACCCCCTAATGCCCTGTGAATATTTTTGACGTTCACAGTTGTACCTGGGTGTGGTGCTTTCTGCTGTCGTCATCATCACTGGTTGCTTCTCCTACTACCAAGAGGCCAAGAGCTCCAAGATCATGGACTCCTTCAAGAACCTGGTCCCACAGGTGCCCCTTACATTTTGACACTGTTTTGTACATAATCATGAACATACTAAGCTCACAACAAATGAACAGTGTGTAACACTATACTGAAACCTCTTCATAAAACACCCTGTGGTTATTGTCAACTCTTAATTTACTATGTTAATTCAAGGTCTTTTCCACTTTGCGGTAGAAAAACGATCCTCTTGACATCTGAATCTCATTAGCCCTGTTAAATAATTTGGAGGTTAATTATAAAAAATAATTTTCATTATTTATTTATTTAAAAAAAAACATGCAAGATATGAAAGTAGACTCTGTTAAAACAGACAGAAAATAAAACGGGCAAGTCTCGCTTTCTCCTTTTATCTTACATTGTCTCGTCTCGTAGCAAGCCCTGGTTGTCCGTGACGGCGAGAAGAAGAACATCAACGCTGAGGAGGTGGTGGTCGGCGATTTGGTGGAGGTGAAAGGTGGTGACAGGATCCCCGCTGATCTGCGAATCATCTCCGCCCACGGCTGCAAGGTGGGTGACCTGTTGACACAAGTTATTTTCTTCTGTCTGGGAGCCATATTCTAAGGAATTAATCCTGAAAACCATTTTCTCCATCAAAACATTAACCTTTTCAACTTCAGTCTGCTGCTGGGCTTTAGTTTGCACTTGGAAAACATGTATATGTGTAAGTGCCTTGAACCCCCCCCACACACACACACACACACACACACACACTCTCATACAACTTCAGCATACTGCTAGATGTGAGCAATCATTTACTCTCTGTTTTTAATATGAATTCCAAACAATGTCAAGGGCCTTGTTCATATTGCAGACATTTCATTATCATTGGACTGTAAAGTAGAGCTTGAGGCACCAAACTGCACTCTACGGCTTTTACTTTGCAGTCACTGTTTTAATAAATGGACTCATACCTTTCGTGTGACTAGTGGTAGTCCTATTATGGGTTCAAAAAATAAGTATGTGACCCATTTTGGGCCCTTAACTAAAAACACCCAAGAGCAAAAATGTACCCAAATGTTCCCCTTGCTTTTCCATTAGCCCCTGCTTCATTCATTGTTGTATCTTGTCACTTGCCTCTGCATCATCTAGCTCTTGCTGCAATCCTGAATCTGCCATCTTGCCCCCCTCAGTAGCTGTTGTATCCACAGAGAAAAAAGGGGTTAATATTCGGAGGAGAGTGTTTGTTTGTTTTTGTTTGTTTGTTTTCCTTCCTGAGAAAGAAACTTTGTGGCAGCCATCTTCTCCATTTTTTAAAATGTATTTTCTTTCCTAAGCCGGATGTAACTACATTGTTTTTCTCTCTTCCACCAATCACAGTCTATGTTTCATTGCTCAGGTGGACAACTCCTCTCTGACCGGCGAGTCCGAGCCCCAGACACGTACTCCTGACTTCTCCAACGAGAACCCACTGGAAACCAGGAACATTGCTTTCTTCTCCACCAACTGCGTTGAAGGTATGACGACAGGATACATCAAAGCCATTCCGAGGCCGTGCTACATTTTATCGGGCAGTTCAGAGGCTCTGTAGTAAACTGGAGATTGAGTTTGCTGTTTTTGTAAAAAAATTAAAAAAATAATAATAATGTATATGCGATCACCCTTTCTACAGGAACTGCCCGTGGTATCGTGATCAGCACCGGAGACCGTACCGTCATGGGTCGAATCGCCACCCTAGCCTCTGGACTCGAAGTTGGACGCACCCCCATCTCAATCGAGATCGAGCACTTCATCCACATCATCACCGGCGTGGCCGTCTTCCTTGGCGTGTCCTTCTTTGTCCTCTCCCTCATCCTCGGATACAGCTGGCTGGAGGCCGTCATCTTCCTCATCGGTATCATT
Source organism: Gymnocephalus cernua (assembly GCA_023631565.1). NCBI lineage: Eukaryota > Metazoa > Chordata > Actinopteri > Perciformes > Percidae > Gymnocephalus > Gymnocephalus cernua. The sequence continues at coordinate 12,269,633 of CM042448.1, read as the reverse complement.
GTCGCCAACGTGCCAGAAGGTCTCCTGGCCACTGTCACTGTGAGTCCTGGTGTTTCTGTGTATTAAAGGTCTAACTACGAATCAAAAAAAAAAAAAAAAACGGACTCAGCCATTAACTGACCCAAGCAATCCCATCTCTAGGTGTGTCTGACCCTGACTGCTAAGCGTATGGCGAAGAAGAACTGCCTGGTGAAGAACTTGGAAGCTGTCGAGACCCTGGGCTCCACCTCCACCATCTGCTCCGACAAGACCGGCACCCTGACCCAGAACAGGATGACCGTGGCCCACATGTGGTTCGACAACCAGATCCACGAGGCCGACACCACAGAGAACCAGAGCGGGACTTCCTTCGACAGGAGCTCTGCCACCTGGGCTGCCCTGGCCAGAATCGCCGGACTCTGCAACCGTGCCGTCTTCCTGGCAGAGCAGTCCAACCTTCCCATTCTGAAGGTAGTTTTTTATTTATTATTATTATTTTAACCCGGTCTCCCCTGCAATTTCATTTCTCTTTCTCTGTTTATTTGAATAAATGATTCCCAAAAAAGGAAGGCTTCTCTGAGACAACAACCAAATTACATGAATTGCCTAACATTATTAATGAAATAATTAACTCTTTGGACTAGAAACAGAAGTCTGTATTATCTTTCATCATCCCTCCTACAACAAGAAAGCTTTTTTTGTTTTGTTTTTCAAGGTCTTTAGTTTGTGTGCTCATTATGTGGGCAGGATTTAGAAGTCCTGTACTGCTGACTAATTTTCCAATTTGAATGTGCCCCTTTTTTGAAGACTCTTCCCTAGTGTTCTTTTTTTCCTAATATTAGCTTCACGTTATTTGTAGTAATGCCGACACATGCTGACGTGCACTAAATGAATGAAAGATGAGTGTGTGTGTACGAATCTGAAGAGGGACAGGAGACTGAAAAGAATCATACAAATAGATACTTAACATGTCTTTTGTGTAATTGCAATTTTGAATACTAAAAGTATACAGGTCTAAACAAACGGCAATGATGACATGTGAATTATAGTTTCAGTTCTTTTAGTATTTTTTTTTTAGAATTGATCTTTTTTTTTTGTCAATATGGCCTTAAAAGTGTGTTTCCCTGTAATCATATACGCACTTCATAGAGATGTTTTTCACTACAGCCTACAAGCGACAGGCTTGTTTATACCACTCTCCCTGGAGTGAACACATTTCGTAACCACATAATTATTCTGAACCCCCCCCCCCCCCCCCCCTCCCCCCAAAAAAAACCAGACACACCAAGATGTGTGTACGTCTCTTGGCTCCACCCTTTTGTGTAAATGTATCTGTGTGTGTTAATCACCTGTAAACGTCTAGCTGGCATCACGGCTGTAATTTACCAGTCATTCTCTCTCGCTGCTCATTATTTCTGGCTGGACCACAGAAAAGTGGCGCCAGGCCTATAAACGTGAAAGTCTGTCCCTGATTAACTGAAAGTGAGTTAGTGATGAAGTTGCACCATTGGTCGGTCAAGTGTTGGAGTTTCCCCATTGGCTGTTGCTACCAGTGTTTCCACTGCTAACACTTTTATTTACCTCAACTGCAGAGGGTACCAGGCCTTGTACATGCTTCCAAATATTAACAGTGACTAAAAAGGACCCCCTCGAAAATTAGATGGTGCATCTCAAGGGGTTATCCTTGTAAATAAAGAAATAAACAGGTCAATAACAGTTTAGAATTGTGCATGCACATTATGACGGACACCAGGAGTTTATATAACCTTGTTTTTCCCTGGCCTGTATATGGGGCCAGATTGTATTTGTTCATGGTGACCATGCCTCCAGCCATTCATTGAGATCTTGCTTTTATTAACATACCAGCCTTTTATTTAAAAAAAGAAGATAATTCATACAAGGGTTTATATACCCTGATAGACATATAGTGGACGTGGATCAAACATAGGATGAAAAAGGACAGGATACCTCAGGGAGAGACAGGTGAGGGGAAAGAAGAGACAATGTCTGCCTGTTTTTTGTCTGCACTATATTCCCTTAAAATGTCATGGAAAAATGACTTTAAATTTTCTTATGCCCCCCATCACATTGCCTGTCCTCAATTACGTCCTCAGGAGGGTTTTACAGCGATGCGTTGAGTAACAGGATGTTTGTTAATCTAAGCTCAAAGACTATGCATAAAGGCTCCTGTGACTTACGCCCGATTAACTTTGTGCCTACGATTAATGTTCTTCCCTCTCCATCTTCCTCCACCAGAGAGACGTGGCTGGTGACGCCTCTGAGTCGGCTCTGCTGAAATGCATTGAGCTGTGCTGCGGATCAGTCCAGGAAATGAGAAATAAAACCCCCAAAATTTCTGAGATCCCGTTCAACTCTACGAACAAGTACCAGGTATGGAACGAGGAGCTAGCTCGCAGCTTCATTCTTTGAAATCATGTCATCAAGTATGTGGAGACCAATGGTTTGTCACGTTGTTTTCAGGTGCTGTTACAGGAATATTCATTTCCACTACATTTTTTTTATTATTATTATTGTTTTGAAATGTCATGTTCTTTGAAATATATATTTATCATCCTTTACAAAGAGCGTAGCTCAAATCAAGCATTTTAGATTGAAAAAACTGAGCTCACACATTAACACCTGAATGCTTAAAGTGACCTGTTTTTATTGTTTCTCATGTGCTCCTAGCTTTCCATTCACAAAAATGCAACACCTGAGGAGTCCAAGCACCTGCTGGTGATGAAAGGTGCCCCAGAGAGGATTTTGGACCGCTGCTCCACCATCATGATTCAGGGCAAAGAGCAGCCTCTGGACGAAGAGCTGAAGGACGCTTTCCAGAACGCCTACCTGGAACTGGGAGGACTGGGAGAGAGAGTACTGGGTAAGGATGGACGATGACCCCTCTGAAAATCACTTCATTGGGCAATATTTCCCATCCTAAACTGCTTTTTTTGTCTTGTGTCCCCTCCAGGTTTCTGCCATTTCAACCTGCCTGACGACCAGTTCCCAGAAGACTTTGCTTTTGACACTGAGGAGGTGAACTTCCCCACTGAAAACCTGTGCTTCATCGGCCTCATGTCCATGATCGACCCTCCTCGTGCTGCTGTGCCCGACGCTGTGGGCAAATGCAGGAGCGCTGGAATCAAGGTAAAGCCCGTATTAAATAGAAAAATTTGTTATGGAATGGTTATGTTAAAAATATGAATACAGAATTTATATGTCCTCCAAGTGGCTTTAATAGTAATAAATATCTACTTCTTAGTGGTTGTGTAAATTACAATATTATGGAAGAATTTGACTGAAATCCCCAGGCTTGATAAAATGTTCCCCTTGTCCTAGGTCATCATGGTCACAGGTGATCATCCAATCACAGCTAAGGCCATCGCCAAGGGTGTGGGCATCATCTCCGAAGGCAACGAGACTGTTGAGGACATTGCTGCGCGTCTTAACATCCCAGTCAACGAAGTCAACCCAAGGTACTGACTATACAGAGGAGAACCCTAAGTACTTTTGCTCCAGTTGTCATGGAAACACAGATCACAACTGCACCTGAAGTACTGTACCCTAAGGTTCCATTTGCTTCTGAATGTGTTTAATTCATACCCACCTAACGCGTGTTTTCTAACCCAAGGCTTTAAACTACAAGTCCACCTAATGGCTGTATTGTATTCCTTCCAGAGATGCCAAGGCCTGTGTCATCCACGGTGGAGACCTGAAAGATCTGGCCCCAGAGCAGCTTGACGACATCCTGAAGTACCACACTGAGATTGTTTTCGCCAGAACCTCCCCGCAGCAGAAGCTGATCATTGTGGAGGGCTGCCAGAGACAGGTAGGGTACCAAACAAATCAGCAGGTGTTTGTGTGTCAGGGAGAAAGTCTCTGCAGTGTTTGCCAAACTGTAAAACAGGAGTACACAGAATGTGCCTATGACTTATTATGGAAATTTATGAGTGAATATTTGATAACCCTATCCCCTAACGCTTATTAATGATTATTGCTTTGGTGTGATGACTAAGTTGGCAGAATAATCAAGCATAACGTGTTTGTCAAGCTGTGACCTCACATAAATATTCATGAGTGCATCAGTAGACAGAGCGAACACTGTTTAGAGTTGTGTGGACTTGGGCTATGGTTTTATTTATAAAAATGTTTTCGTTAAATCGCCGGATCAAGGGCAACCACAGACATTACTGTTGGCCTTCATTTTGTAATTAAGAAAACCCTGACTACATAATATATGGTTGAAAATAACCAAATGTAATACTATTGAGTCGCGTTCCGTGTGGTAGTCTTCCCACAACTTATTACCATAATGTACTGCAGTGCATCCCACATGTTTCCTGGAGGAGGAGTAGGAGGGTGGGGGGGAGGTCAGTGACGACTTGTTATTGAGGAATCATATTATGAGCCCAATAACTTTAATTCAATTCAGTTCCTCAATAACTTCAGCCACATAGCCTCTCCATGCTATTTGCAGTGCAGCATTCACCGTGATTAAATAAAGTATTTACCTGGTGGGAAGATGGCCTTCTCATGAAACTGGGCTGTCTATGCAGTAGAAAGACGCAAAATGGCTGTGGCATTCGCTTTTGCGACATCTACCAGAATGCAGTGCGCCGCACCAGACAAATAAACACTCCTGCTGGTGGGTGACGTAACGCGAGCATGTCCGCAACGAACGGCTCTGGTTCCGGAAGTGATTTTCCCTATTCAGTTCCTCTATTGAGGTTTTTCTGAAAATGCTTACATACGGCGTTTTAAGCCACCAACCAAGCCAGCCAGCTAATGGTTTATTGGAGATGAATTGTGACCATAAACATTTGATTCGGCAAAAAAAAGGCTAAAATACAAGTCTGTGTACGTGAACGATCGTATGCATCTCAATCGAGGTTTTCACCGCAGGCTTATGGTCAGCTCTGTGCGTTGCTATGGTTTCTGTACACAAACCAGCCAGCCAACAGTTTGCAAGGCTCGAGACCCGATAAGGAGAAACACAGCTACTTTTAAACATTATCAAAAGACTTGGATATCAACAGGTTTTTGATTCTTCTAATCCCCGTCGTTCTCTCCCTCGCTCTACACACACTCCCCACGCTCACACATATGCCGGCCCTGCTAACGGACACACCAACGCACAAGTATAAACTCCAGTCCACTTACGCAAGTTATGGCGAAAGCTCTGCGTAGAGCCTCCGCAGAGGCATAAATCCCGCTTTAGTTGTTAAGAATAATGAAAATGCCACTCAGCAGCACACAAATCAATTGACTTCTGTCAGCTGAAGTCAAACTTATTTTTGCTTCTTTTATATTTCTTTCTTCATTTTCACTTCACTTTTCCTTCTCTTTGTGACTGTAATTTCCACACACAACCATTAATTCTTCCCTCTCTCTCTGCAGGGAGCCATTGTGGCTGTGACAGGTGATGGTGTGAACGACTCGCCAGCCCTGAAGAAGGCCGACATTGGTGTCGCCATGGGGATCTCTGGATCTGACGTCTCCAAGCAGGCCGCTGACATGATCCTGCTCGACGACAACTTTGCCTCCATCGTTACCGGAGTGGAAGAAGGTAACGGATTGTACTTAACGGAATACTTTTAAAGCTTTTTGAGCTGAATGACTTTAAATTTAGCAAAGAAATGACAATAATTTCACTGGATTTTTAATGTTCGTATTTAGCTGAAGGGTTAAAATGATTAAAATAATGACTGTATGCGCTTGTCTCATGTTCTCGTCAGGCCGTCTGATCTTTGACAACTTGAAGAAGTCCATCGCCTACACTCTGACCAGTAACATCCCTGAAATCACACCTTTCCTCCTCTTCATCATCGCCAACATCCCTCTGCCCCTGGGAACCGTCACCATCCTCTGCATTGACCTGGGAACTGACATGGTAAAGATGGACAAATGTGCTGCTAAAATTTCTGAAATGTGGTGCCAGGTAGCGATGTCCATGACAGGGTTTTGTGCGACCACATCTTTGCTCTTTGATTAGTGAAAACTACGCTGGGGGAAAATAGCACGTATTTCTGATTCTAGGTTCTCTAAGTTAATGTGCTCATTGATTGTGTCCTGTCTCCCAGGTCCCTGCCATCTCCCTGGCTTATGAAGCAGCTGAGAGCGACATCATGAAGAGACAGCCCAGAAACCCCAAAACCGACAAACTGGTGAACGAGAGGCTCATCAGCATAGCCTACGGACAGATCGGTAAACAGACACTTTGTGTTACTTGTGATTAGAAGTCCAAATATACCAAGTAACACTGCTAAAATCAAAGCACAACCAGTCCATGGCTCCTTGTTAGATTATTTTTCCTGGAAAGACATCTCACTATCTGGGTTGTCCAAGATAACTAGAACAATGGCATGCACCAGAAATAGGCTCATACTGATAGAGAACTTGTGCGTGAGAGTGATGACAGAGCAGTGCCTCTGGCTTTTGATTTTCCCCTCTGAGGTTATGAAGCCAAGAATAGGTTTGACCCTCCTGAACCTGTGCTACCTTATAAGACCAATCTGTTTGTTTCTGGTAATGATTTTTCTCAAAGTTGCTATGGGAATATTTTTGTCGGAGACATGCTATTGCCCTTTTCAAACCAGCATTGCACAAAGGAGCAGACCACCTATTATTTTCTTAATCGGGTCATGTCCAGAGAAATAAAATGGATATATAAAGGCCATTCCTATTCAAATCAGCGTAGCAGAATGGTCAGAGCAGCAGCCATTTTTAACGGACGGACTTCTGTGTAAACTTCCGTGTAAATCGACTTGCGGAAAGTCGCGGAGGTGAGGTTCTGCAGTAACGGACAAACAAGCAGTGGAGTAGTAACGTTATGAGACCAGAGCGCCAGCCGCTAAATTTAACAACTTGCTATCACAAGATGAGTTTTGTTTGCCACACTGTTTGCCACCAGTGTGGCGTTGGGGAACGCTAAAACGGAGCGTTTCAGACAGAGTGTGAATACAGGTATGTTCAGACAGACGGTATGACAAAAATAAAGTGTTTTTGGAAAATTAAGGCATGTAAACATGTTCTAGTAGAACCCCAAAATTAAAAGTATGAACCTTAAAATGAAACTATTAGGATCCCTTTAAGCCTCTATTTTCGCAGAAGACAACCTAATCTCATTGATTTATTTACTCAGTTATTCATCAAATGGTTTAGTCCTTTAAATCCCCCCGAAAGACTAATCAAATTTACTGACTCAGTCATCCAACTTATTTCTCCCAAAGTACCACGAGGCCAATTTGTTTGCTTAATCATTTGATTCCTGGCTTAGTTTCAAATTCTAAATGGACTAATTAACTGCATTAATTCATGGCTAAAAACTGCTCAAAAGACGGAACAAATTTCAGCCATTAATCAAAAGATTATACAATATCAGATTGATTCGGTGACTTCGCTCAAATATATTTTGACTTCTTAACGTAATGCCTTCATCCAATCACATCTTTCCCTTGCAGGTATGATCCAGGCACTGGCAGGTTTCTTCACCTACTTTGTGATCTTGGCTGAAAATGGCTTCCTGCCCTCCACCCTGCTGGGCATCAGAGTGAGCTGGGATAACAAATACATTAATGATCTGGAGGACAGCTATGGACAGCAGTGGGTCAGTAACATTTATTGCACAGACCACAAGTAGAAGGTTATAATTTGGTCATCACCACCTGTTATACCTGTTTTCTGATTGTGTGTGTGTGTGTGTGTGTGTGTGTGTGTGTGTGTGTGTGTGTGTGTTCCCTGTCAGACTTACGAGCAAAGGAAGATCGTGGAGTTCACGTGTCACACAGCTTTCTTCGCCAGTATTGTTGTCGTCCAGTGGGCCGATCTGATCATCTGTAAGACCAGGAGGAACTCTGTCTTCCAGCAGGGCATGAAGTGAGTACAACAAACAACCAGTATATATTTAAAGCACCTCCGTATCCTCTTCCAACTCGGAACTGTTTATGTTTTGAGTTGTTGGTCTTCAATGCCATGCCTCCTTTTCCATATTGTACTAGCTGTTGTGCTTTTCTAGGATGACCTCTACATACCTTCAGTGTTTATTTTGGGCTCTAAACCATATGAAGTGTATTTAAAAGGCATTTCAGACGTCAGTGCCTTTGGCTCAGTGTAGTAGTTAAAAATCCTGGCACCAAGATGATGAAGTGTTTTTTTTTTTTTTTTTTTTTTTACAATCCTAGCTATTTTCAGTCACTCAAATTGCTGTTTGGCTCTCAGGTTTCATTTTCCCCAAACGGTCAGTCTTAATGGTTCCCCTGTGTGCTTTCAGGAACAAGATCCTGATCTTTGGGCTGTTTGAGGAGACCGCCCTGGCCGCCTTCCTCTCTTACTGCCCGGGCATGGGCGTGGCCCTCAGGATGTACCCTCTCAAGTGAGTAAAGCACAAAAGCTTACCTCACAATACACCAGTTAAGGCCATGCACAAATCTAGTTGACTCGGTGCTCACTCCACCTACCACATGTTGCTCATCCAGGCTCAGGGCACTGGATCAGTTTCTCATCTCTTTTTGTTTGTGCTTTCCAGGCCCAACTGGTGGTTCTGCGCCTTCCCCTACTCCCTGCTCATCTTTATCTATGATGAAATCCGTAAGCTGATCCTCAGACGCAGCCCAGGAGGTGAGTCCAGAATCCATGCTTTTTATTGTCTTCTCTTGTTTTATCCTTCTTCTCTCTCCCTCTGCTGTTGTTTTTCCTGCACATTTTGTTTTGCCTTTTTTTCTCCATCTCTTCTGCCCCATTTGTCTCTTGTTTTTCTTCTCCATCTCCCTCTGCCTTGTGGATAATTGTTATGCTTAGTGAGGGTGGAGAAAAGTCTTATTCCTCTCTCGTTTAACTCTTTTGTCATCAACCAGTCTCTTTGCATGCTTTTAAATCAAGTATAAAGGTCACATATATCCATTTTACCCAAGATGTTGCCTCTAAAATCTTGTATTTTTTTTTTCTTTTTTCTTCACTCCATGTGTGTCCAGGTTGGGTGGAACGGGAGACCTACTATTAAAGACCTGTCAGTCCAGTCAGCTCGCATCTTCTCCACCACCACCACGTTTTTGCATGAATATTGTCTTGCTGCTCGGAATAAAAAAAAAATGTAACCTCTGTGAACAAAAATTGGAACGTGTTTTTATATTAGGGAATGCTTGATACTACTATTAGACAAATACTGAGATGGAATGTGCTGATGATGCTGATGATGTTGACAAATGATAATGCTAATAATGACATGAACACTGAACATTGACATGACTATGCGTGCCTTGTTTCTGAAACAGGACCAATTTTATACATGTTTTTAACAGTTATAAACGTTCAATAAAAATGCGCTCGAGTCAGGTCCCACAAACGTTGCCTGTGCTCATTTATTGTGTCTTTGTGTCCTGTAAGTGAATATTTATTTGTATACAAAATCTCCGTGGTGGGTGGGTTGAGTTTTTCCCACCTTTCTTCTCGGCATACGGGATGACCCCAATTTTAGAGTTAAATATAGGAAAAATCAATGCTTAATCCTCATTAAACAATCTTACACAAATGCAGAGGATTATGGACCCACCCATTTTCATTTGATGTTTTCTCTAGGAATACAAAGTTGTTAAATACTTGAATACTTAACTCTACTACATTAACCCATGTGTTGTCTTTCCGTCAACCAAGCAACTTTCAGTTTTTCTGGGTCAAGATTTGAAATCAAAACGTTTGTTTCTGCGCTTTTTTAAAAATGTTTTTTCGTATTTTTTTGTGCCATGTTTTTGAATCTTTTTCCCCAAAAAAATTAGCATTGTTTTTTCAATGTTCATCAATTCTTTTCTTCAAATGCTATAAAATTAAATATAACAATGAGAGTAGTGAACTGATCATTTATTTTACTTGTGAAGAACATTGTAAGGAACCATCCACATTATCTTTTTGGACAATTTGGTTGAAAGAAACCCAAATTTCTGATATAGAAACTTTTTGAAAATGGGTCAAATTTGACCCGAGGACAACAGGAGGGTTAAGGATATATAGACCAAAAACCTTAATGCAGAAATGTGGTCAGTGAAACCATTTTTAAACTTGTACCAATAGTATTTTACCTTCTGGGAATACATTTTGTATCTTATTAATGTACTGTATTTTAAGCTTTTGGTATTTTTACTGTTAAATATTCTTTTCAAATAAACTGACCTCAGAGAAACACCTTCATCTGACAAGATTAACATGTTTGTCTGTTGCTTGATACGTAGTCTATATCCACGACCTTCCAATTCTGGGATTGCCCCGTTGGCGCCGGAAATTCTGCCGGATGTCCGTTACCTAACGCTTCCTTTTGGTTTTTATGAGGACTGTGGTTAACTGCTCCTCAGATCTCTGCAGGGTAAATCCAGACAGCTAGCTAGACTATCTGTCCAATCTGACCTTTCTGTTGCACGACTAAAACAACTTTTGAACGTACACATGTTCCACCAAAACGAGTTCCTTCCCGACGCTATTTTGCAGCGGCACCGTGGCTCCATCCGGCGCTTAGCGCCGCCCATGACGATTTTGATTGGTTTAAAGAAGTGCCAGTAAACCAGAGCACCTTTTTCTCCCATCCCGGAATGCTGTGTGGACTAGCCAGACCCTCTTCCACGGCGCTGTGGAGGAAGGTCTGGCAAAGCGAGACTACTTCATACCTAATTTCTTCAAAATATGTCAACATACTGTATACATCGGTTTAGAAGTAACAATTTATTAAAGCGAGAGGGATGATCAGATTAGTACTCATACATTTTTAGCCTTGATCTACTTCTAACCTGTCACAGCCCACGTAAAAATCATTCCGCCATTTTGGCAAGGTCGACCCACGGGGCAAATTGTGAGCACACTTTTTATCAGCAGAACAAGGGAAAGTCTTATCAGCTACCAGTTGATATGATTCCTGCAGGAGAGTACAGTGTACAGTGTTGTGCATACTGCACCACTATAAACAGTTTTTAAACTTTGGAGCACAAATGTGATCGAGACCTGTTTGGACTAGAGCACTGTGGTGTTTCATAACTCACTTTCTCCTCTTTGTGTAATTTTTGTGAAAACCAATATTTTCCTTATTTTTTATAATGGTGGGAAATAGAGTTGACAGGGGACTGAGTGACTTTTGGTTTGTGCTGTGTTCATATAATATTGTTTTGATGGCATTTATATATTTTGTTTAACTCTGTCTGGCCAATAGGAACAAGCAAACCAGGGGTTTGAAAACAAAACAGACTCATATGCAGCTTGAATATGAAGTCATGCTGCCAAGCTAGACATTATAAAGTTAAGCTAGACATTATGAAGTTAAGTTAGACATTATAAAGTTAAGCTAGACATTATGAAGTTAAGTTAGACATTATAAAGTTAAGATAGACATTATGAAGTTAAGTTAGACATTATAAAGTTAAGCTAGACATTATGAAGTTAAGTTAGACATTATAAAGTTAAGATAGACATTATGAAGTTAAGTTAGACATTATAAAGTTAAGATAGACATTATGAAGTTAAGCTAGACATTATGAAGTTAAGTTGGACATTATAAAGTTAAGCTAGACATTATGAAGTTAAGTTGGACATTATAAAGTTAAGTTGGACATTATAAAGTTAAGTTAGACATTATAAAGTTAAGATAGACATTATAAAGTTAAGTCGTAATCGATCCTGCAACTTTAGATTGATGGATAGCTGGATATATAGATTCTAGCCTCATGTGATCTTTGCAAAAAATTTTGATTACCAAAAGGCACTGTGATGATGTCTAATCCAATATCCATCATGCTTTAAGCTGGGAGTTTCAAGCAGCTACTGCATGTGGTCTCTGTCCTCCCACGCACTGCTTGCTGAGAAATAGAAAGATACACACAGACACACACACGCGTGCACACACACACACACACACACACACACACACACACACACACACCCACACTCAGAAGAAGAGACTTTAAAGACTTTAAGAAGAGGAGAGCAATAACTCAGCAGCTCAGCATCCTCCTACTTTAAAAATGCAGTATTAAAAGAGAGATCTAACACGTTCTTCCTCTTCTTCTATAGGCATTCAACTGCCATGGATGTATTATCAGTGCTTGCCGCTACTTCAATCCATTACACTTCATCGAAATAAATGTGAATTACTGCTCATTCCCAAATGCAATCTCATAAGTGTTCACGATATTTTGATCAAAAACCTCGGCGAAGTATCTCGGAATTCAAATAACCAAGGATGCAAAATCCAGCGAATCTTTAAATATACAAAACAAAATTCATGAATGCAAATCTAAGCTGGATACGTGTTTATAAAGGGACCTGATAGTCTATGGAAGAACAATAAGATGGAATCCCTAGCAAGATGCACTGCATATTCAATGGCCATACCTGATGAATTCATCAATTGAACTTTAATTTTATTTGGAAAAATCGGGTACATTACAGAAACAGAAACAGTCAACGTTACGAAGATGGTGCTATATTAAAATTCAATTGGTTAATATCTTTCACGCTAAACAAAACTTGTATATGTTTTGATCTCCATCAGAGGTTTTTTCAAAAAAAAAAAAAATGGGTGGCGTAGAGTATGTCCTTTTATGTGATTTTCAGGTTGAAAAACTGCCAATCAAACTATCCTCATTTCACAAACAAGTACTATTATGCTGGAAATTCATGTACATGCACAATTCTACCCCACATCAAACTCCCATCTGGAACAATAGTTATGTGCTATGTGATGACAGGCATACAGGCATAGATATATATCTATGATCACAGGTATCTTTTTACAGCATTGGATGGATACAAATAATTTAATTCAGGAAAGGTGATTGGGCAGGCAAAAAAAAAAAACTTCAATCAATTACCGGTAATTACAACGGGCAGTGAAAAAAGGAACTGTTCTTCATGCTTTCTACTACTGTTCAGAAATCATTCTTATTAAAACAACAAACAGTACAGTTATATATTGCCAATATCAGCAAATTAAAAAAAGTTAATACAATTTATTTTCAAAAATGTATTAACGCACCCCTCTCAATAAGGATCAAATGGTTCAGTCCGCACCTACACAGGTTCGCTAACTGCTGTAATGCTAGGAGATGCTGTAGTTAGCCCAAAATTTCGGTAAAAAGTGGTACCAAAATTAAAAGAAAAGGAGGAAAGAGAAAACAACTCGCAACTAAGTTTTATCAGAAGAAAATGTGAGTTTGTCAATGTTTTAAAAGTGCTGTAAGCTTAACTATATGGAAGCTGTTGACAAGTGAAATTGGCGTAACGTTAACGTTACAGTAACGTTAGCCTATTTTGAAGAACCCTTTCTAATGGCGGATTGTTTTCAATATATTTTGACAGGGATGGAGGTATTCCCCTAGTATTAATTAGTAAGATATTTTAGGTAAGTAAAAGTAGTAATTAATACCACACAATATACTAAATACTAGACTAGTATGCAGACAAAAAAATAAATAATAATAATAATTTATTTTATTATTAGATTAATATTGCTGATGCAAGCAGGTGTAAGAAATTCAATGTTGTAGCCAGTCAAAGTAACGTTAGAGTAATTTGAACTGTTATATGTATTGGTGGGTAGTCTGAAAATGTACATAGTATGTTATGTAGTGTACTGGGAGTATTAAGTAGCAGGAAATGAGAATTCTTAAGTAAAGTAGCTAGGTACTTGTAGTTCTTGTACCTAAAGCTAGTGGCATTCCACAACTGGTACTAGCAGGAAAACCACAGGTGTAACTAATTAGCTGTGGTCAAAGTAGGTGCAGTATGTTTAACTAATTTCATTGGTAACGCCTGTGTTTGATGTCCACCTTCAGAGAGGCCTGTGAAGTAAAATCACAAATACTAAATTCCAACTACTGTCCAAGCAGTTGAAGTGGAGAGGGGAAGAGGTGAATACAGTATATATGTATTAATATTCAACTTTGCACTAAGTAATGTGAGTTTTTTGTATTACTTTTAAACTGTTATGTACAATCATCCTCATATTACAGAAACTGCTCCAGAGTGAAGCAGCAATTTCCCACCACCTGGTGATGTTCCTGAAGACATGACACAAGGTGAGCTCATATACAGTACATACAGGTGACTGTGGCTGCAATTAGGGTATCACAGGGCTCCAGACTAACTTTTTTTTACTAGGAGCACTGTAGCCCTTAACTGCACAGGCAGAACATTTTAGGGGCGTACATCTTAAATCGACCTGCAATGCAATGCTTTCCTTTTTCTTTTCCCATTTTAACTGTATTACTGATAAATGCTTTGGTGATAAATACAGAAACTACAATGTGCTGTTTTATTTTAGTTCACAGTCACATTTTAATTGAATGGTGCTTAACAAATGGACATTCAGAAATGTAAACAAAGTATTACTACTATCATTACAGTGCAAAAACCAAACTAAAACAAATACATTAAATGTAAACATGAGGTGAAATTTAAAATTTAGTGGATTTATGAGGACTATTGTTGACTGTTCCTCAGATCTCTGCAGGGTAAATTGAGACGGATAGCTAGACTATCTGTCCAATCTGAGTTTTCTCTCGCACGACTATTTTGCAGCGGCTCCGTGCGGAGCTTAGCGCCGCCCATGACGATTCTGATTGGTTTAAAGCCATTTCACCAGAGCACGTTTTCCTCACATCCCCGAATGCTATGTGGAGTAGCCAGACCCTCCTTCAGCGCTCTTTGGAAGAGGGTCTGGCAAAGCGAGACTATGGGGCTACCAACCTATCCCCACCGACCGGAATTGCTCGCAAACGGGGTTGAGATAGCGTTAGGCTAAGTCCTCGGCTATCACAACGCAGCATTTTCCTGCAAAATGGATAAACTTCTGCTGCGGATCACCACTCATAACTGGATTTTGGACTGCAACATCATGATTTTGACGGAAACATGGTAACAACATTGCAACATTGTGCATGTATCGGCATGGTAAACCATAGTATGACGATGAGAAAGCCACGAAAGTGAGACACGTGAGTGTAGATGAGAGGTGATGGAGTTATAGAGTGATAGTGATAGAGGCTGTGTGTCCTGAGAGCTCATCAAGCGGAAATCTTTGCCCCTAACTGTGTCGCAGTACTCAGTAAATGAGAGTGAATGCTGGAAAAATACAAAATAAATAAAAAGAGATTTCCTTTATTGTCACTCTTTCATGTATTCCCATACATAAAAAACGAAATGTTGTTCCCCAAAGTGCCAGTGATTTAAAAACAATATCAATCATGAAAACAATATAAAAACAGTAGCAATAAATAATTCAAACATAATTAAAACAACTTAAGATTAGAAAGGATAAATGGATTTTATTTAATTCTCCTGCATGGAGCAGAGTCTTAGTCCTTCCAAATGTTCTAACAGAGGCAGACCTAACTTCCAGAAGACAAATACACGCATCCTTTAAATATACACACATACACACTCTTGGTTGCACAAAGGGACAGGAACAGACTGTGAGGCTCCGCAGTGTGTTGTGTGTGTTTCTGTCACACTTGAGTTCTGTCAAGATGTGTGTTGTGTGTGTTTCTGTCACACTTGAGTTCTGTCAAGATGTCGTCTCCCGACTAACCCCAGTGACATCTCTGACCCTCTGATCGTGTGTGTGTGTGCAATGCAACGTTAACTCAGCTCACGTCTCTCCTCTCTGAGGATACGTTTTTTTGCAGATAGGGTTAGTTTGCGGTGACAGATGTCATATAAGCTGGCAAGAGAGAGAGTGTATGACAGACGTAGAAAAAGAGAAGGGTGTAGCCTTCAAGCATTTAATTTCTGCCAAAGTTAAATTGCATGTTTCCATTATGAGGAAGTCAAATTTGCGGTTTCTCTCACAGTGGTTTTTGCCGAGATGGTAAATAGCCATGGCCGCCTGCCCACTCACTCCTCCTCCGGTAATGTTAGCAGTTACTAACTTGATTACTCTATTATAATTTAACTTTGAATACCCGAATGTTGAAATGGCTGAAATAGCCCATCCCTACTAGTGTCCGTTAGGGATGGGCGATAGAGACGATATGCAATATAAACGATAAAAAATTGGCCTGCGATTAAAATCTCTATCGCGATAATTCATGTTGATGACGCAATCTACCCGTGAAGTTTAGAGCCACGAGCTGCAACCGGCTGCAACGCATCATCGTCATCTTGAGCAAACATGGCTGAAAGCGAAACGGAGGAGCTGGTGAAAAAGATTGGTGCAACATCCATTATTTGGACTTGGTTTGGATTTAAGCCGCTACAACGGACTTGTGGTAGAGCCGTACCACGGAGCCTTTCATCAGCCTGACTATTCACTATATAACGGACGATTGGAATCTTGGCAGCCGATGTTTGCAGACGTCATACTTCCCCGATGAACATAGTGTGTGTGTGTGTGTGTGTGGTATGGTTTTATTATAATTTATATATCGTAATATATATCGTTATCGCAAGAGGCTGCAATGTATATCGCAATATGGATTTTAGGCCATATCGCCCATCCCTAGTGTCCGTGATGAATTAGTGAAGCTCAGTGCTCACCTGTTCAGGTATCTGTCTTAAAGTCCTTTTTGGGCTCTAAGCTGTCTTCATCTTTGAAATGCATCTCCAATATTAATTGTTGTACGACCAGTCTGGATTGTCGTCTTCCTGTTTTGCATGTCAGGCCTCTCATTCTGTCTGTCTCTCTCTGCAGTGTGTAATATCTTTAGTAATATTATAAACATAATCATATAAAGAGGATACGTATTCTGGCTGAGCTCTGGAATTTGATATCATTGAACCATGTTTATGATCACATCCATTACCCCCCATGACTGGTCAGCAGACTGCGTCATAGACATAAATAACAGACGAGCAGGTGTACTTTTTCAGATCTTTAGTTTAGTTTTTTCAAAAGAAAAAGAACTTGTTCCTCTTAAAAATAACTCTAGATATCTACTCAATGTAACGACCCTGTGCTGTAACGTTTTTCTGAAACTTTTGTGACAATGACATTTTAGCCTAGCAGCCTAATGATTCAATTCTATTTTATTCAATTCAATTTTACTCATAGTATCAAATCATAACAAGAATTATCTCAAGACAGTTTACAGATAGAGGTAGGTCTAGACCACACTATAATTTACAAAGACCCAATAATTTCCCACGAGCAAGTATTTGGTGCAACAGTGGCGAGGAAAAACTTCCTTTTTAGGCAGAAACCTCGGACAGACCCAGGCTCTTTGTGGGCGGCATCTGTAGCTGCCGGTTTGGACACAGACACTGATACAGATATACAGATATAGAGAAATATGATTCATAATAATTATAGCAGTTGGAATGATGAACAGGGGCAGTTAACAATAAAGATAGGAAGAGAGAGAACTATGACTAGAAATAATAGGTGTAGCAGTTCAGGGCGATGCGGGGCATAGTAGGGCATAGCAGGGCGTAGCGGGGCGTTGTGGAGCTGTCCTGTAAATGAATGTTGTTGCAGAAATTATGCTCAACATTGATAATAAAATATCTGTATTTTTGTATCTTCGATAATAACATAAAAAAGTGACTGATTGTAGCACCCTAGTCTGATTCATGGTCTAAAGGAATAGTTGACAACACATTATTTATAGAGGTGTGCATAAGACTGACATGACACTGTCATAACCATGCCATGACACTGGTCATGAACATGAAGGAGTCTTTATGAATGTGTATGACTGTTGTCACTAAGTGCCATTTGGTAAATTATGACTTATGCAAAGTTAGCATTATTTAAGATGACAGCTGTCATGTCAAGGTTATGATGGTGTAATGTCAGTCTTATGCAAACCCCTTCAAATAAAGTGTTACGAAATTGTTTGATATTTTGGGGAATACACTTTTTCGATACCACTCTCATATCTGCCTGTTTAATTTGATGCTACAGCCAGCAGCCGCATAGCTTTGCATAAAGACTAGGGCTGTGTCTCAAATCGCCTACTTGCACACTTCACACACTTAGTTTTAAGTATATAGTGTAGATAACAAAAAAGTCAGTGCACTGAAAGTACCCGGATGACCCCCTAAAAAAAGTAAAAACGTTCAGTGTAGAACGATGGACACTACGCACACTAAACCTGCGCCATCTTGACTACAAAGCGGAAAGGGGAGGGACCAGGGACGTCGACCGGCAGCTGATTGGACGAACGCGTCACGTGCATATTAGCTCTCGCAGATTTTACATCCGAGCTTAATGGCGGCCAGATGGCGGCTCGTTTGGAATACAATCTCGAATTTTACGAAAATAGTTCACCGAAACGTGTTTCTGAAGACATTTTAAGCGAGAAATAGGCCATGCAGTTGCTTAATCTGTCTTCATTTCAGATCAACTAAGGTCAGTTTAGAAGATTTTCATCAGATTTTGAGAGGCGGCGAGCCGAGCCGACCGCTCGTCATTTCCGGTAAGTGCTTTATCATAAGTGTTCCATTTGGGACAATACTAACCATCGACAGTGGGCACTACAGCAGTAAGTGGTCAGTGTACATTAGCAGTGTACTGACCGAAGTAGGCGGTTTGAGACACAGCCTAGAAACTAGCTAGCTAGCCTGGCTCTGTCCAGATTTAACAGTCTGACTACGATCACCTCTCAAGCTCACTATTTAAAACATTCTATCTCTTTTGTTTAATCAGTGCAAAACACTCTCACGGTGACAAGACTCTAGGACGTTCAATGTTAGTCTGTGTTTGTCTTTCCAGACAGTCCACCTTAATGTCAATCTCTGTACCCTGTGTCTGTACTTGCTACTGCCTGAGATACTGCCTCTCCTTATAAAGCCATGATGCCGCATAGTGAGACACACACCAATACACACACTAGCACATCTATGTGTTGCCTGTATGTTGTTCATTGTAAGCAAACCTCATTCTGATAATTTATTATTTATTTATTTAATTTATAACATATTTCTGCAAATCATTTATATCCACTAATACATCAAATATCTTTTTGGCTCCATTTTATTTTAACAAATTTGTATGGACTTCTGTTATTTTATCCTGAACTGGTTGTCCCCAAACATAACTAATGTGTGTTCTCTGGAAGGTAAACGTTGGCCTAGAGGTTCACAATGATGATTGTTAGAATAATCATATTTCCAGTGAGCCTGTTTATTATCATCTTCAGCCGGCTAGGAGTTCAGGGAAGTCCTGCAGTCTGCAACTGCCTACAAACATACTGAATTTGCAGGCTTATAGGAAAGCTTGACAAAGCCACCAAGCAGTAAACTGCTCAGTACAGTTGGCTGTCAAGTAACTGGCTATCCCACTTCAAGCATCAATGAAACAGATGACAGTCACAAATTAACCCACGCAAATGCCTTTTAGCTTCTTTATCCCGAAGAAACCTCCAATTTACATATTTCCTTCTTTTTCAACCTGTTACTGACATTTGTCTTTGTGTCTCGTGTGGAACGTGTTAAATGACTCCTGGTGAAACTGAGCTAATGCAAAACAAAATCCAAACTCATAGGGAGGTAATGGGGAAAATCACAGTTTGGGTAGCTCCTGGAAAGTAAACCTGCTTGACATACAGGAATGAAACATGAATGGGCATGAACCAAAACAAATAGGACAATGAGTTCATAGGTCTCATTGTCGTTCTAGCTACAGGCAGACCCTTGTAACGGCTGCTGCTCACCAGCTCTAAAAGGACCCAATGAGCCTGAAAATGTGTCCAAGAGCAAAGAAGGAGCCACTTGTCCGTGTGTGTGTGTGTGTGTGTGTGTGTGTGTGTGTGTGTGTGTGTATTTTTCGGTGTGGATGGGTGTCTGTGTAGTTCAGTCTCCTGGGGGTTAAATTGAGTCCTAGAAATGTTTTCCCTGTTTCCATCCTCTTGCACTCTTTTATCCCTTCATCCACAGTGCTCTCAATCTGTCTCTCTCTCTCTCAGTAATAGGCAAGAGGCTGCCTTTAGGCAGACGTTATTTCTTAAGCAACTGCAGCTGTCTACTCTTAGTGCAACACACAAACTCACACGCTGAAACTTTACAGATGAATTAACCATGACGTCACTGCTGTAGAAATAAGAAACAGGAACAGCAATGGCATGAAAAATCTTTCTAATGACAAAATTGTGACTGCATGATTGTAATAAATTGAGTCTATGATTGAATTAGAGCACACACACAGATCTGCTTGGACAGTCAAGGAACTAACAAAATGAGACTTGCTGGCTTGCATCGTCTTCACATTTGTAATTTTTATCATTTTACACTTAGTTTACATACAGATCTTAGTATTCAGTTCAAGCTGTGTGCTGCTGCTGTAATGTCTAACTTACAATATAAATTGTCCTGATGTGACAATAACATAATTGATAATTGTTTGCATTACTGGTAGTAATATGATAGAAACCTACTAATATGTAGATTATTTGGACAGGCCCACATTCCTTTAATTTCTCCTCTGTAGTCATTGCTTAAAGGAGAATTCCGCCCAATTTTTACGTTAATCTTGCTAAATATAACTTTGCGAGACCTGTATATAGCAAAAACAGTTAGCGCAACAGCAGCTACCTAGACGGAGCTGCTGCAGCTAATGCCCACCGCTCCCACTTAGCTAAACGGCAGTTATGGGGGCATAAATGAAATAGGGCCTTTGTGTATCTTAACAGACACAAAATGCAATTAAAATGTCTGTGTAATATGAACAGGGCCCTTACATGACAACAAGATGCATTTTCAACATTCACCTACCCTGTTAGCTGCTA
This sequence comes from Gymnocephalus cernua, assembly GCA_023631565.1. Classification (NCBI taxonomy): domain Eukaryota; kingdom Metazoa; phylum Chordata; class Actinopteri; order Perciformes; family Percidae; genus Gymnocephalus; species Gymnocephalus cernua. The sequence goes on along the minus strand of CM042448.1, from coordinate 12,248,961 downwards.
GCTAGCTAGCTGTCGTCTGGGATGAGAGTGTTCAGTCAGGCTTCAGCAATAATCATCACGCAACAGTCCCGTGTGTATTTGTAGCATATATATGATATATATCCATTTTGTGTGCGATCCATCTGGCGTTGGAGAGTACTATTCTCTGCCGACAACAATCAGGAGAACGCCCGCTGGTCTGGAGGATGTCCTCTGGAGGACCGGTGATGCCTTCGCGGCACAACACCCACACGAACACCACCAGTTGCCCGAAATGCGTGATCTTGGAGCAGCTGCTTCATCTGCCTGTTGCCCCTCTGTCTGTCTGGTTCTTTCCAACTCTTTTGAGGCTAGTTCTTCGTCTGTATACTCAGGTTCGACTAAATAAGGACGACCATCAAACTCAAAAGCCTCTTCCATATGTTCAATATCTTCTTCGATATTCTCCATAGTTACATTACTCCAAGCTTCTTCCCTTGTGAACACCTCCGCTCTTCACGCTACACTGTACGCTCCTCCGACCTACACACTGTTATTTATCTTGCTACAACTGAATTCACACGGGACTTCAGCACGAGACTGCCGCTAGCCATCTGTTAGTGAACAAGGCACAGGCATAATTCTGCCCGTTTACATGTAGTTACATAGTCAATAATATGCTCATAACCACTACAGTGCTCAATTACCTATTTTTGAGGGGAAATAAACCAAAAACAAATTGCCGCGAATGCATCACCGGTCCTCCGGAGGACAGCCACGACCAGCGGGCGCTCTCGCGATTGTTGTCGGCGCGGCAAGTGAGGACTGAGGGCAGGAAGCAGAAGCACAGCCGCCGGTCGGACACTACCACAACGATCCCCATGGCAGAGAATACTACTCTCCAACGCCAGATGGATCGCACACAAAATGGATATATATCATATATATCCATATATATGCTACAAATACACACGGGACTGCTGCATTTTTTTTGCTATAGACAGGTCTCGCATAGTTATATTTAGCAAGATTAGAGTTCTCCTTTAAGTATCTTCTGACATGATATACACAAATATAAATCTTCCTGACTAAAAACAGCTGACTTGACTTTGAGGTTACCCTGGTGACACTAGATGAGACTGGTCGAGGTGTGATAAAATAGACTAGTTTTGCTTCAGAATTCCTTTTTATCGTTTTGTGCACTGTTTAATTGAACTGTTCAATTTTGTGGTGTCATGACTAAGTGAGGTTACAGCGCACTAAGCATTCATTTTGACTTCTCTGCTTGTAGAAAAAGACTGCATTAAGAGGGGACAAAATGCAACTCTTTGAAAACTTGCTGTTTCATACTTGTCGTGTCTGTTAAAAAGAAGGAAATGTTGGCAGGTATGCTTGTGAAGTTTGTCAGGCAAAGTAAACTTCAAATTTATACCATATAGGTTTTCTGTTAAATACAGGCAAATACTGTGTCTGCGCTGGGTCTTTTAGGGTTATAACACAGAATCAGCACCCTATATGTTGGAGTACTGAGCAGTGATCTACAAGCAATTCTCTAATGATGGTGGCTGCATACCTGGCAATTTGAATGCATGGTAGTTACTTGTGAGAAGTAAGTCACAAACAAATTAATGCTGGCCTGTAGGAGCTCTAAACATGTATGGTTAGAGGCACTACTGTTTCTTTAATTTTCTCTGTTTTATGTATCAACTGTTACCAATCAAGTAAGAAGCACCTTTTCTCATGTTGAAGTAGAAGTCGTTGAAGGGCTCTTTTATCCTCATCTTTCTTAGGGCATAACATTTTAAAACATTAATGGATGATGTTAGATGAAAGATTCTGTTCAATTAAATTTTATTTATAGTATCAAATCATAACAAGAGTTATCTCAAGACACTTTACAAATAGAGTAGGTCTAGACCACACTCTATAATTTACAAAGACCCAACAATTCTAGTAATTCCCTCAAGAGCAAGCATTTAGTGTGACAGTGGCGAGGAAAAACTCCCTTTTAGGAAGAAACCTCAACAGACCCAGGCTCTTGGTAGGCGGTGTCTGACGGAGCCGTTTGGGGGTGTGATGAACAGTGGCAACAACCAGTCCCCCCAGAAGAACGCGATTATGCGATCGCAGAATTCAATGCATAATCAGCCAAAGTCTGCATATTTATGCGGGGACGCATTTTTTAAAATACGCCGCACTTTCGCCGCATAATTTGCCGATTTCCGCGCAAAATATGCTGGGCTTGCATGATTTCATAATCCCCGCATTTTCGTTGCAAAAAAGTCACATATATCTCAGCAGAAAGTTGAAAAATGTTGTGTTTACTTCACACAAGAGCAGCCATTTTCCCCTGCCAAGGATTTTTGCCCGCAACAATCACAAAAAAAAAACTTTTTCTGGAGGGACTGAATAACAGTCACAATAAAGATAATGGATCAGTGACTAGAAAAGTAGTCGTAATTCATGTCATATCAGGGCACTGCAGGGCGTTACAGGATGTAGCATGGCACAGCAGGGCATAGCTTGACGTAGCAGGGTGCAGCAGGACGCAGCAGGACACTGCAGGGCACCGTAAAGAGTAGCAGGGTGTAGCACGGTATAGCAGGGTGTGGACTCGGAGCAGGACCACGGCGACAGCTGCATCCAGGGGCGCCGTATAAGGGGGAAAAGTTAGGACAATTCCAAGGGCCCATGACTGACAGGGGCCCCAAAAAATAGGTAAAAACTAATATAAATTATTAAACCATCATTCAGCATATATATATATTTTGAATATAATAATAATTAATGATCTCTTTGTTTTTACTTGTTTTTGGCAGTAAATGTTAAATATCCCCATTAACCAAAAAGCAAACATCCATGTTGACCGACCACCCCCCTGTATCTGCATGAAATGGTTTGGTCCTGCCTTAGCGCACTAGTGACGGTGTTTAGTTGCAGTCAGTAGATGTGCCAGAACTACAGTGACCACAATGTTGCCACGTAACGTTAAATCAAAATCTGGTTTTCAAAAAAGGAAAGAGAGAAAAGAGAGGAAAGACAAAGGAATGGGTGTCAAACTGTAACCCAGTTTTTCACCAAGAAAGGTGGGTAGCCTATAGTCTGTGACTGGTATTAACCTGTTGGCTTCATGTCCATAGTGAAATAAGCTAGCTAGCTACAGACTAGTGTTAGCCTACATTTAATCACCATTTAATCAGTGCAGGGAAACGTTTAGCAAGATATTCATATTAAATCATTGTCCCTGCCCCTTTTAGCAGACTTAACAACAGATGAGTCAGCAGCACCCCAGTCTCCCCCTAACTGTGCCCCTCCCTGTCCCAGTGAAGAAGGTGAGCAACATTGGGTTCAGTGACATGCCAGTTAGCATCATTGCAGGGAGTCTGTGGGTCTCTTGCTCTTTTTACCATTACAAAAAAGAAAATGAAATATTTATTAATGACAGAAATTCAAACACAATAACAATTATTTTCTCAAATAATGATCATTATGAAATAAAATAAAAAAACAACAACCTACTGTACTGATGCTGGATAGTTGGAAACAGTGAGTAGCTTACCTGAGCCTGCATGTAAGATAGACAATTTTAAAATAATCCAGTTTGATACGTTCATTTAGATTGAATTATGGAATGACATCTATAGATAGAGACTTTATTATTCCCATCATGAAGGGCAGTTAATATATATTTATATATTTGTTTGTTTTTCTTTTTTTAATCTTTCATTAATCATTATAATGATACTACTACTACTACTACTACTACTACTACTACTACTACTACTACTAATAATAAAAATAATAATAATAATAATAATAATTTTGTTAAGAGAATTTTCCATTTTGTCAAATTTTACAATAAAAATACATTGAGACTGTAAAAGATGGCCTTCAGCACATTTTTTTATGGTTGCTTTTAATCTTGCATCAAATAGTGATCTGCATACTAGACTTGAATGCATGTAGAAATCACCAGCAGAAAATATTGTGCTAGTACTAGTATTGAACTACAAGAAGCAAGACAGTTGCAAGCCTTTAATTAGAGTTATGTAAAGCTTTTGATGGGACAGTTAGGTCCTAGAGATGTGGTGACAACAGCTGCACAGAGGGGGCCCAATTAGATTTTTTGTCATGGGGCCCAAAATTCCTGGCGGCGCCCCTGACTGCATCCATGATCTTGGTGCCACTCTGATCCAAGGAAACATGCTGGGCGAGATAAAATGTACTTGAAGATACGAGAGACAAAGAATAACACACTTTATTTTTATAGCACCATTTTATACAGTTCAAAGTGCTTTACAGATGACTGACAAGCCAATAAGACATTACAAATATAAAGAGAGAAACAATTTGTCCCATAGAAATGACAAAAATGAAAATAGACCAATAAAATGGATTGGAGGCAATAAAAACATTCTAAAACATCAATACGATAACATTAATTTAATTAACAGGTTTTGAATAATGGGCATTATACTTTAGGCCAGCCTAAATGGGTAGTTATATGTTAATGTAATAAAAATTAGGTTTACCCAAGAGAAAACGAGATTTGAACCATTTAATGCTGTTTCTTTTCTGCAATCCTCTACCAGCAAAACTAAAATTGTGTTTCTTCCAAATGGTTATACTTTAGACTGCCATATGAACCAGAAGTTGAAAACCGAAAGTCTGAAGCCAATGAAACAGGGAGAGAGTGCAAGAAGGTCAGTTGGAGAGAGTGTTTAGTCAAAGTGTTGAATAGATTTTTAGGAAGTACTTTGTTCTTCTCCACTCTGCCAACGTCATCGTCTCTGGCTTGCACATTTTCCACTGCCATGGCCAACTCTTTCTCTAAAACACACACACACACACACACACACACACACACACACACACACACACACACACACACACACACACACACACACACACACACACACACACACACGTTCAACTGGGCACAGATAATGGACATGTAGGCTTTTGAAACGAGAATACTGGGTCTGGCAAACTACCTCATTCTCACACACACAACAGTCTGCTCTTAGCTACGATTGGAAGCTCTGCAGGCCTGCGTGTTTGTATGTGTGAGGGAGCTGAGCCTTTAGCCACCAGTGATGCTAGTGGCACCAAAACAATGTGGTCATTATTGGACTCGACACAAAGCCATGAGAAGAGGAAGAGCAGGCAAAACATAGAAACAGAACTCACAGAATATACACAGTAGCTTTTACCTGCTTTGTTCAAACATTTCTCAAATAAATAGGATTTGACTTATAGGGGACACAGCCGGTCTAAATATAATGAAGTAATTTTATATTATACATTATACATGGAAAAATAAAAATACTGGGATTCCATTCTGTATTTCCATAGTGAAATACATTAATGTAAGAAAATAAAGTAGCTGCACCTTATATACCTTTTACTAAATTAGGGTTATGATCTATTCTGAACAGTGTATTTCTATATAGGCGATTGGGTTCAACAGCAACAGGAAAAAGTTTCTCATCCTGACTACCCTCTTCTGCGCTTTCTCTCTCTCCTATTCTCTGTGGTCTTTGTTCTTTGGGGTTCCCCTCAGTAATTACTATGCTGAGTGGCCCCATCAGTCCACTGTGGCTGTATGTCAAGGCAGGATACTAATTTTTCTGCTCAGTGCCCTCAGAGACAAAGCCAGCCCTGTCTATTCAACCGTTTACTTCCCTGTGAGTATTTTTTGTCAGGACATTTAACCTCAAGTGAAGAAATGTTACACCTGCTGTGCAGAATGAGAGATGTTTAATTTAAAACTAAATTCAGACCAAGTCTTGTGTGAATTATATTGAATTATATCTTAAATAAAACACAAAGTTAATACATCTGTATGTGTCTTTCTAGGAACTCTCCAAGTGTTCCCTGGAAGAAACAAACCCAGTTATCATTAAAGGTGCCCTGCCACATGTATTTCATTACTTTGTGGTAATGTCTGAAGTTCTCCCATGGATTCTGTAACATTGTTTGTGGAAAAAATGCCTTGGTTACCTTGTTTCAAGCCATTCTAGCGTAGGATAGAAAGCCTGCAGGAAGACTCAGCTCGATTTCTGCCAGTTCTCATTAATATTCAACGAGCTAAGCTACTTGGCTCTCATTGGCTATCAGCATCCTTTACCCAGCGCAACTGGGCGAGCTCATGAATAGTAATGAGCTCAGGCAACATGATGTCAGACTGACCAGCTTTTGTAATTGGCCCGATTTCTCCGCTTATTTCTTTTCAGTGGCTAGAGCTGACAGAGGAGGTAGCAGTTCATTTTCACATTCACGACATAACACAAACACATATGGACCTAACATATTTCAAAAAATGCAAGTAAAAACGGTTTTATGTGGTAGGGCACCTTTTAACCAACATGGGTGAAACCAGATTTAAGGAGCATTTCTAAATGTGGCTGAGGGAGCAAGATCTACTTTGATCACCCGAGGTCCTTAGGAACTAAGCATCTCCAATTACTGGAGATATTGAATAATTTCAATTCAGCAAAATGACAAATATCAGCCTTTGTTTTAAACTTGGATATTGTTTGATTTTTTTTATTTATGAAGGAAAAGTATTATTATTTAAAAGTATTAAAGACACACTCTCTACAAGCACACTTTTTGAGCAAGTTTAGGATAAGCTGGTTGATTTACCCTTTGTGTTGCTACATTTTTAGGATTTTACAGTGCCATGTTGATGATTTGGATTTATTTCAGCAATAATATAGTAAAATAGTAACATAAGAACAATGCTAAATATTAAAAGACAATCCAATAAAGCCAACGTTTTAGTTCAGGTCACCAATGATGCACATATTCAGTAGTACCTTTCACTTTGTTTTCAGTTTTCTGTTTGCAGCTGTTGTGGCTTTAAGGGTAAAGGTTTTGGAAAACCCTTCTCGTTCCTGGTAGTAGGCTGGTAAACTCGGTTAGAGGCCACTGGGGGAAGAGAAAATAAGATTTAATGGCCATTTTAGCCTGGGTGAGCCCAGATGAAATAAGATTTGAGTGCCATTTCTTTATATCAATCCCAGGGCCAAAGCAGATAACCGATCAAAGATCACAAGTTACAGGAAACATAAATTCAGTGAGAAGATGATGGAGAGGAGAGAGCAGAGGGGGAGAAGACTGAATGCTATTTGATGGTGCTGTGAGTAGAAGGATTGATATAAGGCACAGATTAATCTGCTTCAGCATTAAACTTAAAGTTAAAGTTTAGTAAAATCCACAAGCTTTTGCTCGTTAAATTAATGTCATGTTACATTTTTTTTAAACTTTTTGATATTAATGAACGTCCATTAGGTTCAAGCCATCGCCAAATGAGTTGCGTCCAGCGATTTTTCGCAGGCAGAAACTGAAGGGAAGATAATTACCTCTTCTGAAGAGTCCATCATGTTTTTTAATCCTCTGTGTCCTCCTTGGCTACTAGCAACTGTGTGGAGGAGGGGTGTGCGCGATCACGGAAGGCTTGTATCATGTGGACGTGCCGAGAATTCCTCATGGTGGCGACAGAAACTACGCACTATAGCTTTAAGTCATCTCCATTAAGTTTGGGTTCTGACCGCTGCTAAAGATCGGTGTCTGTATGCGGTGTGTCGCTAATCTCTTGCTAGTGGGGCTGGGTACTGTATTTAGGCTATAACTGTAAAAGATTATTTTCATTGTTTTATCTGCCATAGTTTTTGCAATTAATCGGTTAATTGTTTGGTCCATAAAAAGATCGAATATATCAATCAAAATATTGCAAAAAAATGCCAAATTTCCAGTCCAAAATAGGACTGCAACTAACAATTAATTTCATTATTGATTAATCGATTGTTTTGTCTATAAAATGTCAAAGAATTGTATTTTTAATGTTAGAAGATGTGAAAAATACCCATCACAGTTCCATAAAGCCAAGTCTTGAAACTGCGTCGTTTGTCTGTCAAACAGACAAAAGCCCAAATATATTCAGTTTCCTATGACATGAGGTAAAGAGAAGCAGCAAAAATGAACAATTGAGAAGCTGGAAGCTGTGAGCTTTTGGCATGTTTGTACCAAAACCCAAAGGTATTCAATTCCTTACCACATAAAAGAGAGAAAAGTAGCAAATATGTGCAGTTAATTGTAAGATTTGTGCTTGAAAAACTAATGGTTTCATTGCTTCATTGATCAATTGTTTCAGCTCTAAAATATATTTGTAGTAGGACTGGGCGATAAAACGATAACGATATGTCTCGCGATAGACACCTAATCAATATCGATAAAAATGCGTTCGATAAAACGTTCGATACATTTTTTTTCTTCGTCGGAAGAAACCAGAGGTTACAAAGCAAGTTTGGTTGCATGAACAAAGGCACTCACTCTCTGGTAACCTAGCAACGTAGGGAGTGACACGCTAACAGCATATACGATTTTTGTTTGGTAATTGATTCTTCTTTTGTGTGGGTTTAAATAGTTACACATAAGCATGCACACACACAAAGATGAGTAATAGATATTTTCCTTGTTTGTGTGGTTGTGTGCTCAGCTGGCTCTCTGTCATAAATGCTCACATAGTCCCATTCATCAGGTACTGCAGTGTGCACATTAGATACTGTACGTGTATGTTAAGAAGGATGTGTGTTTACGAATAGAAATAATTATAGCAATGGATGTACAGGCCAACTGCCCTTTGGCAAAACAACTTGGCACCCAGGGACCACACACACCACGGGCATTTCTCTTGTGTACTGTGTGTCATGGTTACAGGGGGGTGGGGAGACGTGATCACGCCTTGGGACTGACTCAAAACAAGAGTAATTATTCTTGCTGTAATTATGAAATATAGCTATACAGCCTGAGGAGAGGAATGTGGGGAATGGAAGATGTTGCAGTAAGAGATGGAGAGAAGAGGATTAGAACACAATGTTAAAGGAATTAAGGGATGAAAAAAGGATGCAAGGATGCTTGGAGGCAAATGTCTGGAAAGAAAAAGGAGGAGGTGAGGATAAAAAGACAGCCTCCCCTGGGGGCAAACAGATATGAGCATGGTCTTTGCTGCACTTGTGACATGAAGCCCCAGCTCTAGGGAGAGGCAAGGGAGCATTAGTGACAAGCCTGTTCAACCACAACCAAAGGTGTAACTTCAAATATGTTCACATAGAAGCAATAAAAAAAAACAGACAGTGTGTTTCACTCCATGAGAGCTTCGTTTTTGCCTTAATTATGAAATATGGCCTCATTAATTGTAATAAAATTAAGGAGTTAGAAAGCATTAAAGCAAGGAGGCAGTGGAGGAGGAGATAGAGAGACTCAGAGGATGAAAGGAAAAAAGCAAAAAGAGGAGCAGGTGTGAATAATGGGTTTGCAAGCAGATTCACACCTCGGGGCGAACAGGGGTTATTATTTATGTTGCAATGATTATATAGAGCATCTCTCATCTTCATATCTCATCTTCTAAACATAGATCCAGTGAACTGTCTAAACTAAATCATTGCACTAGTTATAGTGCAATGATTCGTGTACCCGTTCGTGTCCCCGTTCTTGTCCCACGTGTCACTGGAACGTACATTTTGTAACCCCAACCATGATCTTTACCTAAACCTAACTGTCCCATTCTTGTGCTGCATGTCAGTTAAACGTTCATCCCGACCCAGGGCGTCAACAAGTGATGCCAAGAGTCTCGACCAAGCGCATCTAAATATGACGCCAAAGGGCTAGACGCGAGTCCAGAGAGCGTCAAATAGTGACGCCAAGAGTCCTGACCCAGAGCGTCCAAAAGTGACGCTAAAGGAGACTTTTTGCATCAATAATAAATGCCAAAGGCACCTGACGAAGCATTGCTTTTTGATGCGATGGGAGTGAGAATGTGTTGACAAAACCGGTTTGGAAATTTATACCTCTGCTGAAGTGTTAAATTTGTTAATGATAATACAATGAGACAGCACCGCCACCATTGAACGCTGACTGCGTGTTGACGAAAAAGACGACACTAAAATCTAGAAAAAATAAAAAATTTATTTTCATGTCCTTCCACCTTTTCTTCCCCATTACCCTCTCTCTCTCTCTCTCTCTCTCTCTCTCACCCAGTTCGGGTGGTTGATTAACGTACATTTTTGCTGATTGGCTCTCATAACGGGCCAGATGGGTAGTGCATGGCCAACAGCCATGAGTTCATCAGGGAAAGTCTATAACAGCAGGACAGTCATCTAAACTCTTAAGACATTGTAAAGTGAGGATGACGTCAGTAGGCACCTGTGTTTTTCATCAGATAATGATAAGATATATCAGATCAAATCTAATGTGAAATCAGTTGGACTAAAATGACAGAATTATTGATTTTGGCAAGGTTAGATTAACTGAAATGTTTAATTTAATAATTAAAAAAAGGATTTGGGGGGCCCCCTGGCAAACAGCTTCTCACTTTATTTTTTACCCTTTCTCTGACTGAGGATGTTTGTATTGGCTGTGGTAGAAGAAGTCAATCCAAAATGTTTTTTTCTAAAACTATTAACTATTAATAGTAAAACTCTTAATACCGCACAGTACAAATCCTGCATTCAAATGTTTACTTCAAGTGAAAAGATAGGCATTATATTAGCACAATGTTAACGTCTGTTTAAGGTGGAGCTTTCAAGTCTAATTTAATGCTGGATAGTTTAATGAATAATAATCCATCATATTTTAATTGTGATATTTTGTGTGTAAAATCTGAATCTGCAATGTAACCAGTAACGTTTCTCTGTCACATTAAAGTAGTACAATGTTTTCCTCTAAAGTAGAAGTACACAGTAAGTCAGTAGAATACAATGGGTTTGCATATTAAGTGCTTTGGGGTCCTTCTGTAAGTAATTTTGGGGTACAGTGGTTCTGGAGAAAGCTAAAAGCAGCAATACCACAGGCCAAGCAATCTGCCTGTTCCAAACAGTCACGGTTTGAACGTGTATCTGAATGACACAGGTTTGGAATGATTACCCCAAACGACTGGAGCTGCATGTGGATACCTTTGGCTGCAGTTTACACCTATTACATCAACATAGGGACAGAAATAGGGCATTTCTAACAATAGGGGAAATAGAGGAGAAGTGGATGAGCATATAAGGAGAGATGGGGAAAAGGAGGGAATGAAGGAACAAGGGGAAGGAGAGAATGTATTATTCTGGTTTCTAATGATTTGGTTTGGGCGCTCTGGGCAAAGAATTGCTGCGGCTCTGTGATTACGGAAGGGATAAAACATATCTCTAATCTTTTATCTTATGAAAGTGCGTAGTACTCTTCCTGAGAAATCTGTCTGAGATTTTCTTTTCTCTCATGGAAAGAGCTGTCAGACTGTCAGAGGTGGCAAAACCATATGTGTGAGAGAGACAGTTAGGAGCTCACTGAGGTTTTTTCATTTGCTGTTAAGTCTGTTTGGTAATCATCATATCCACCATCTGCTACATAGCATATAATAAGTAGGAGACAGAGCAGCACTGCCAAGAGGAGATGGAGGGAGAGAGAAAACACAATGGAGAGACATCCAGAGGGGGATGGGAGGAACAGATGAAGGGGAAAGAGGGGAAAGCATGTCAGTGTGGTAGCGCGTTTGTCTACCTGTGCTTGTTTATGTATGAGTGTGGCTGCTTGCATGCATGTGTGTGTGTGTGTGTGTGTGTGTGTGTGTGTGTGTGTGTGTGTGTGTGTGTGCGCGCAGCATGGTAGGTGGGTGCGGTGGGTACAACAAAAGCTATTTATAGCAGCTGCCTCACCTAGCTGTTAGCAGTGTGTTTACTAGGAACCGAGAGGCATCATGGGAGTCACAGTAAAACCGAGCCCTGTCTCACAACATTATGTCACAACTCACCCCACCTCTCTCCCAATGTCTCCTCAGTCTGTGCTAAATTGATGAAGCTGAATAGTGAATAGTCTTTCAAACATGCCTTCAAATAGTTAGTCTCTCTGCAGTGCCACAACAACTTGTGCTTCCTGCCGAATTAAAAATCATGCCACCATTTGAAAAAATCAGACTGTCAGACAGTCAGAAGACTTGCTTCAGAAAATTATTGGTCCCCTTGTTAGCATGGTGTAAAGACAGTGAATCATTATTTTGGGTAGGATTAGTGTTTGAATTACTTTCACTGACTTAGAGGCCTGCATATATTTATTAGCAGTTCTAACTCTTTTAAGAATGTGACAGAACGTGTGGGAAATACCGTATTTTCCTTTTCTCACACTGAAAACCAGACATATTTTGGGCTCTGCAAACCACAAAAAGGATACTTGTGTGTCAATTTTACAATTTTAAATTTTAGATTCTTTATAAAGTTTTGCGCTGATTTGGCTTCCCTGAGACTTTGTGGGAGGACTTTGTGGGAGGCCTTTCCAGAGTCGATGAGCAACCATAGCAAAAGCACAATCACTTACACTGGAAGCCCCTATTTTACCTGCAACAAGGTGAGTGCTACTGCAACACCATGGGCTCAAGCTCCCATAACATGTGAGCAATGTGTGTGCAAGCAAGAATAATAATAAAAAAAAATTCAGGATCAAGACTTAAGGATGTGAGGGTTGTGACCAAGATAAAAAAGGGACTTGCAGTTGGGGAGGACCCAGAAAAGGATTGGCCATCTTTCTTTTCCACCTACAGTCCCACATGGGAAAGCCATTGAGAAAATGGCAAAATTTAAAAGATGATGATGAAGAAATGGCCAGGTCTGCCTTCCCCAGTGCTGCCATCTGTTTTCACTCTGTTTCATTGGAGTTATCACAGGAACAGAAGGCAAAGTTGGCATTTAACAACAACTTTGTGATTACCAACTAACAGTTCCTACCTGAAATTTAGGACAGAGTCTAGTTTTCATTGGTCACATGCAACGGCACAGCACTTTAAGTAACTTTCAGAGCCTTCAGACCCCACTGGGAGCATTTAAAGACGTTCAGTTGCATGTCCAAATCCCATTGTAAAGCAAGCTATCCTTTGTCTGGCTGTTTCAGAGAAGCAGGTCAACATTTATACAGCATAGGGATGGGCTCAGTGGGACCAGACTTTGTCAAAAGTTCCCAAAAGCATCCTGTATCCTGTATCTCAAAATAACCGGCCTAGACATCACATGGCCCAGTGGACGGAGAAGATCTGGATTACAAATGTAGGCGCAGATGCTGCTAGAGGCCTGAATGTGCCCTAATGTGTGGAAAATAAATGATTGCAAAAATATTCAAAAGCATCCTGGTTATTTCTTGTGTGCAACTCTCTCCCATAGTTTACACTATATGTAAGAGTGAGGCACATAATCTTGCATTATCTTTTGATTGCAATGTTTTTATAATGCATTGAGGTTTTGTTCACTCGTGCAAATTAGCAGTTAGAATACATCTTATGTTTTTTAATGTGTTTTGCCTTATTCATTACCTAGCTTAACTAACATAACATAACTAAATTAATATATACTAATCGGTTGAAGTGGACTAGATTTGTCTCACACAACTAAACGTTCTATATTTTCAAAGGTTTGTTTTTGTGATTACTAGCACTCATTGAGAATGACAGCTATTTTTAACCACTGAAGAGTAGTTTTTTGTTGCACTTTGAATGGATTGAGTTCAGAATGATTGAAGCAGCTTCAAAGAGACACCAAATGGCCTCAAGGGTGGACACAATACTTAAAAGGTATGATAAAGAAGCAGGCGCTACTCTTTTGTACTTTAATGAAAATGACAGAATGGATGAACTAATTAGCTAAATGAATGTATTAAAAAAAAAAACTAAAGGAAGAAACTTGAAAAAGAAGGGTTCCTGCCAAGTGTGTCTCACTCGCAATTCTACCTCATCTGCAGATGAGTGGTTCTCAGTCATATTGGTCAAATGGGTCTTTCTTTGCAAATGGTATTGTCAAAGGGTTTGTTGCTAAATGAAAAAGTGAATTTAAGGTAGTTGGACGTGTGTGTGTGTGCGTGTGCGTGGGTGGCTGGGTGTCAGTTTGTGTTCCAAGGGACAAAAACAACCTTGGGCACAGCAGGATGTTAGCATGGGTACAGTGTTTATCTATAGCCATATATAGCTAAAGGTCAATATTGAATATTAAGCATCTCATAAATGATCTTTATAGGCACCTTTTTAGTTTATGATTTCATATAGTGAGCGGTGTGTAACCAAGTTCATTTTATCTAGTACAGTCACATTTAAGCTACTTGTTCTTGAGTATTTTCATTTTATGCTACTTTTTGTTTTACCTCAACTCACTACAATTCAAAGGGAAGTGTCTTTTCACCCACTGCTTATTTGAAAGCTGCTATACAAATTAAGATTTTTTATACAAAACGTGATGCATATATAGATTAAAATACCCAACATTATATGAAATACCCAATTAAAATGAGCTCCTCCTTTACCAATTAGGACAGTAAAATGCTACTTACACATGGGTGTAATAATAATCTATTGACATAATAAAATAACACTCACACTTTCTTACTTTTAAGTACAATTTGCTGATAATACTTCTGTACTTCTACATAAGTAACTTTCGGTGTTGAGAGAGTATATTTACAATATGGTATTGCTACTTTTGCTTAAGTACAAGATCTGCATACTTCACCCCTGCATATAGTTTGCGTGACAACTTGTAAACTGTCATGGCAGCAGAAAGGTGCAGATAAAGCTTTTATGTTATAATCTTCACACTTGTTTCTGGTGCTGATGCAAAAGAAGGTGTCTCAGACTCTTTCTCAGCCACATATGCGACTGGAACATTTGTCTCTGGTCTGGTTGAGTGTCGCACTTGTATAGGATGCAATCATCAATAGTAGGTACTGCCCATCGTTCTATTGTACTTATTATTATTTATCTAGTTTTGTAATTCGTCTTGTATTTTTTCATGTATTTTATTTGTGTACCATGATGTTGTGTTGACCTGCCAAGGGACTACAGATGAAAAATAGCTTCTTAGCTAACTCTGGCGCATTTACATTTTGAGTGTAAACAAAAAATGTTAATTAATGTGCATTGTCCCTTTTAAATAAAAAAAAAGGAAAAAAAACTGGTGTGTTGAAAAGTGTATCTGAAGAATCTCCACAAGACAGTTCTGCAGGCACTGTAGGAGTCTGTAGGAGTTGATCCACATGCCTTCTCCAGACACTATCAGCGGTTTGGACTGTATAGGATACTGGTCCACAGTGTTTCCCCTAGGATTTTTTTTAGCCGTGGTGGCAGGTATGTCAACCCCCGTCAAAATATCTCTTTCTACATGTTTATGCCGGTCTATACAGGTGAGTGCATTGATAAGTTTTGACTTTTTACTCACGAAGGTTTTATCGTAACCTACTTACAGTAACGAGACTAGCGTTCATCTGCCCCCCCCCAGGCCGTTGGTAATCCTCTGTATCGTTCCCAGTCAGGTGCTGCGCGTGTTTTAGATGTGTGTGTGTGCGGTAACGTTAAGGCGCACACACACAACTCGGCTGCGTGTGTGTGGCGCGCAGGCGAGAATCCTGGTATGTGAATAGAGACGGGGGGCTGGGTTTGTGCTCTAACTCTAACTCTCTCCTTGGCCTGATGTTGTCTTGGAGTAATCTGCTTCTCTTGTTGCTTTTGAACAGTGTCCTTTACTGCTGATGGTTTCAAGAAATCAGAAGTGGTGCGCAGATCTCTCTTTAACATCAGACTGGCAGGAGATGTCTTTGTTGTTGCATGTGGGCTGTTTTGGTAATTTAGTCTCTGATGCAGTGTTCCTTGAACTTTTGACATTTCATTGTCTGGACCAACCTTTCTGCAAGGCCGTTTGTTGCAGGATGGTATGGAGCTGACTTAATGTGTTGCACTCCATTAGCTTGCAGAAATGCATTAATATCCTGTGAGGCAAGTTGAGGTCTATTGTCAGAGACTAGCTGTGTAGAAAATAATCTGAATAAGCAAGAAGTGCTAGAGTGTAAAGGATAGAGAGGAATTAAAGGAAAGCAGGCTGTCTGGCAACAGTAGTCAACACATCCATGATAAACACTGGCGTATCGCCAAACATTACTTTTATCTACTCTAATTATTACTGACTGTTATTCATCTCCAAATCGAAATTACTCTGCCTCTAACTCTGTTAAGTACACTCTTTCCATGAGGCCGTTTTTTAAAAACTGTAAAAAAATGCTTTTTCTTTAGCCAGTGGGGTGGCTCTCTCTAACCACATATTTAAGGTCATTTGACTCCCTGTGTTCTGTGCACGAAGAATTAGACAGAGGCCTGTACTACAAAGCAAGATTTGGCGTTAACAAGGTAACTTCAAGTTCAACCCAGAGTTTTCTCGACGGTGGATCACTTGTTACCGGGTTAAATCGCCGTGGTAACTAGCACCTAACTGAACACCTAACTTGCTCGGGAGCAGGTTATGTTGGAGATTAGAGATCAACCAGTGTAAAAGCACCGCCTACTTACCAATCAATACTCGATTTATAACGGCGTCACCGTTCTTAAAAGCTCCGCTGGAGCTCGGTGCGTTGAGAGAGAGAGAGAGGTGCGCTCATAAAAGTTCAAACATTTAGAGACAGACAACCCCGTTAACATTCCCTGATGGGTACTGTTATGAAAGATAAAGATTTTCAGCGAAGGGAATTACGTATAGGCTATTTGTCGGCTTCTTGAGCCGTGTGTTGCCAATGCGCACACTGCTTTGATTTATGTTTTTATATTTTTAATTTGCTCTCACGATTGCTTCCACTGCCAGGGTTACAACTGAAATAATAGGCTAATGCAACGACAGTTTATGGAAAGCACAAGTGTAATTATGGTCAGATCTTGTGCCTGACTGATGGGGAAGTGATATTGATAAGCCTTGTGATTTACCGCATTTACAGCGTTGGCTATTTTTGCCAGCTTTCCTTCCTGTTTTAGGAAGCAGTGACTGTATTGCGTTTTGCCTGTAAAATCATGTCTGTGTCCTTAATATTTATGTAGAATTATAGATTGCTCTTCTTATGGAAAATATGTGGCTCTGGTAGATGTTTGCGATTGATCATGCTGTGCAAACACCGCCTTTTTATGTGAACGTGCGCGTCGCTGGATTGGGAAACCCTGGGTTGATTGAACTAGTTGTTAACCACCGTCGTGACACAGTTTATGCGGGACCGCGGTTGTTAGGTTAGGTGAAGCCGGGTAACTGAAATAAATCCAGGGCATGTTGATCTTGATTCGTAGTACAGGCCCCAAGATTTAACTGAAAGCGCAGCACGCGGCGAGTTACAAAAATTAAGAGGTGCACAACCACGCGCTGCAACAACTTGCAGAGCCTTCGCGCAGGAAACAGACGTGGTGACATCATTTTATGGCTCGTACACCACGGTGAACATAAACCTAGCTTAAGAGGCAAACGGACAGAAATAAAGAGAAATGGACAAAAAAATGATCCCTGGTATTTATTGTTTTTATGTCCTTACATTTCGTTTTGTGCCTCCATTGTATTTGCCTCAGTATAAAACATTCAGCATACTGTTTACTGATTATTTTATACTCGATGCGAGTAATATATTTTCTGGCTGTGTAAAATGTTAAAAAATCTGCCTAAAGCTGCTATGCAGCAGAAGCCAGACACACACACACACACACACACACACACGCACACACACACACACACTTGCTGGCAAAGGGGACCTCTTGAAGCTACAGATGCTCTCTAAACCACATTCATGAATAATAAATAAAAGAGATGGAGAGATAAAGTGAATGAGAGAGATAGGATGAAAGAGTGATCAGAGGGATAGAAAAAGAGTACCATTAAGACAGTCAGTGACACTATGGAAAACTGGACTGCTGGGGAAAGGAGAGACGATTGAGGCGACTGAGGTGAAGAGATGGAGGTAGAGGAAGAGGTAGCGAGGTTTAAAAAAAATGAGCAAGACAAGCAAAAAATAGAGTATGGCAGAGTAAGAGAGAAATCTAGGTGCTTGAGAGAGCTGGATGGGGGCGGACAGGAAGATGGAGAGGTGTTGGGGGAGAAATGGGGAGGAAGACAAATCAATGGAAGATGAGCTCCACTTCTGAGCAAGAGAGCAGTCAGAAATGAGCGAAATCGTTTCTCCTTCTGCTTTTTCACTCTAAGTCTGATGTAATCAAACAGATTTTGGATCATAATTGCTCTGGAAACAAGAAAGAATAGCAGCTTTAATATTGTGATGACGATCTTTCTCTCTAATGTAAAACAGAGTTGAAAGCAGAAACATAAAGTGCCATAGCACCTGCTTTAGCACTCACTGTAATGGTCGTTAAGAGGATCCATCTCTTTCTCTCTCACACACAAACCGTGTTCTTCATTATGGAAAGTGAGATTGGATGGGCGAAAGAGAGGGGAAACTATCCTCATTATCAGTGTATGGAAGTACAGTTGGAAAGACATTCCTGCACTGTGGCCATTAGTCTCACCTTAAAAGCAACAACTCAGAGCACATTATTATAGTCAAGAAGTTAGAAACCATTAAAGGTGCTCTAATCAATATACGGTGTCACTCGTAGTGAAAAGCCCACATAGAATTATCCCCCGACTACCCTGACTACTTCCCTTCACCCCTCTTTTTAGTATCTTTCAGCTCAATGTCTCATCTGTGTGGTTTTCAACTGCAGTCAGTCTGAAAAAAAGCTCTCAAAACTCACTGTATGCTACCTGCCCAGCAGCAATCTGCATACAGAAAAAGTTAGCAACTAGCTGGTACACATAGTGGAGCATTCAGCAGCTAAAAAGCCAGATATTTTCCTCCGGAGTTGGTTGGAGTCCAAGCTAAAGGGAGAATAATTGCATTCAAAAGGTGGAAACAAACTGAACTTCAATGTGTAGATAAGCCAGTGTTTGCCAACAAGTTTGCATGTACACTTTTATACATTTTAATGATTAACCTCTCAATCGTTTTTTTAAAGTGTCATGAAAATCATGAAAAATGCATTCCGTATGTTCCCAGAGCCCAAGGTAACTTTCTCATTTTCTTATTAACTTAAATCTTAAATCCCAAAGCATTCAATTTACTCAGGCTACATAAAACTTAGGAAAGCAGCAAATCCTCACATTTGAGGAGAACCCTCAGGAAAATTCCCTGGTGGTCTAGTGGTTAGGATTCGGCGCTCTCATCGCCATGGCCCAGGTTCGATTCCCGTTGTGGTTGAAGTAGCTCAGTCCCTAGGGAGTTGGGTTGGAAACCGGAGGGTTGCTGAATCAAGTCCCTGTACGGACCGAAGTACGGAGTTTGGACTGGGAGCTGGAGAGGTGCCAGTGCACCTCCTGGGCACCTAGGCTCTTGAGCAAGGCACCGAACCCCACCGACGGCTCGGTGCGCCTGTCCAGCAGTTGCAGCCTCCTCACTCTGACATCTATCCATTTTTGCAATTTAGCTTCATAAATGTGATTGAAATAATTCATTGGATATTAATTATGCAGCCTATCAGGCTAGTGAATGTGTTCAGAAAACCAGTTGGCTCCCATCTTGCAAATCATAATATTTACACTAGGAATACAAGGCTTTTCTCAATTAAGGAATCATATCAGATTGTCACAAAATAGATGATTATGCATTTGATTTATAAACTGACTATATAATGAGATCCCTTTAACACCACTATGACTGCACCCTATTGTTTATTTTTACCTGCGTCTCAGTATATCACTCGGCTTCAAAAACACTCATACGCCACACACAGGTTTTGTCTGATTTTGTTAATTAATTCCCTTGTGGTGTGTCGCTGAGGAAGACAGGAACTTGTAACAAACCCAGACAACAGAAGCACTCCCCAACTCACAGTCATCCTAGTCCTGCTCTTGTTTAGATTTCCTTTGTCCCAAGAAGTGAATTCAACAACCTTTTTAATCCTTCTATAAATGACCATAAATACACCCAACGCCCATAGAGCCATGCCAGATTCATAATTTGCCACTGCTGGTTTGGCTGTATGCAATGCTGACGCGCAGTAAAGATGGAAAACAGAATGCATATTATTATTGCAGAGAGAGAGAGAGCTGAGTCCAAGATGAAGTTGGAAATAATTTGCAGTCTGAATGTTGCATTGTGCAACATTTTAGAACATGTAAATTAATGCAAACAGCAATACAATCAGGGTCCAAATTTAGCACCATCCACCAGTCAAATGCTGGTAAAAAATGTAAGCGGCTGGTAGATTTGCTCACCAGTGTTGTTGTTTTTTTTAATTACTTTTTTAGCACTTTTCTTTATTCATCCTTTTATTTTCTCTCCTCATTTAATTGTTCCTTTTTTCCCTACCTCTTGTTTTTATCTTCTATATGCTACCTTTTCGTTGAATTATTTTAGGAAACCCAACATGTCAAGCCCCTTGAGGGTTTCTGGGTTTCCTTTCCATGTCTTATTTACTTATTTTTTCGTATATATGTACAGTATATCTTTTTTTGTACATGTGCTAAATAAATCAAATAAAAAAAATGGTAATCTATTGATTGACTGGTCATTCACTAGCCATTTTCTGGTGGGCGGAAAAGTTAATATTGAACCCGGAATACAGTTATGAGTTAGATTCAGACTTAAGTATGAACTAGGCACGGCCTGAAAGTGACCCGCATGTGCAAAAAAGTAATACAAGATCACACACAGCTGTTTAAATGCTTATCAAAATAAACCCATGGATGTGTTACGAGAACAAAGGAGATGTAATTATTATGTCGTGCTACTAGCTACCGCTTTCTACTAGCAGATAGCCGACAGTTGGGGAACAGAGACGTTAATAAGGTTATATCCACGCTACAGGCTTTACAGCATACATCCCTCGAAACTATTATAAGATAATACAAATGATGAATTACGACCACATATCCATTAATACAGCTACAGGAACTCGGGAGAAGTGTCATATGAGCCTGCAGTGCGGCCAAGCCAGGCTCATTCCCGTGGGTCTGCTATGTGTTCATTAATATGCCTAGTTATATATCTCTGGATGTGGCTATTAGTGCATGTTACAACTTTAAAAACATAATGATTTAATTAAGGACTATTTAAGTGTTCGGACTGGTAAGTTGATGTACAACCCCAAATCAGAAAAAGTTGGGACAGTATGGAAAACACAAATAAAAAAAGACGGTAGTGATTTCTAAATGTACTTTGACTTGTATTTCATTGCAGACAATACAACAGCACATAATTTAATGTGTTCCTCATGATTTTTCTTTTTTTTTCAAAAAAACAAAATTCCTATTTTGGTTCTTGCAACACATTTAAAAAAAAAGTTGGAACAGTAAAGCATTTACCACTTTGTAATGTTGCCATTCCTTTTCACAACACTTAAAAGATGTTTAGGGACTGAAGACACCAAGTGATGAAGTGTTTCAGGTGTAATTGTGTCCCATTCTTGCTGCAAACAAGTCTTAAGGTGGGCAAAAGTACAGGGTCTTCGTTGTCGCATTTTGCGCTTCAAAATGCGCCAAAATGCGCCACAAATTCAATATTGGAGACAGGTCGGGACTGCAGGCAGGCCAGTCAAGTACCCGTATCCTCTTCCTCCGCAGCCAGGACTTTGTAATGTGTGCAGAATGTGGTTTTTGCATTATCTTGTTGAAATATGCATGAACGTCCCTGGAAAAGATGTCTTCTTGAAGGCAGCATATTGTGCACCAAAATCTCTATGTACTTTTCAGCATTAATGGTGCCATCACAGAAGTGCAAGTTACCTTTGCCAAGGGCACTGACACAACCCCATACCGTGACAGACCCTGGCTTTTGGACTTGTTGCTGGACTTGTTGCAGTCTGGATGATCCTTTTCTTCTTTGGTTCGGAGCACACGACGTCCACTTCTCCCAAAAAATACCTGAAATACTGATTCATCTGACCACAGTACACGTTTCCACTGTGTGATGGTCCATCCCAGATGCCTCCGAGCCCAGAGAAGTCGACGGCGCTTCTGGACACTGTTAACATAGGGCTTCCTTTTGGCACAGTACAGTTTTAACTGGCATTTGTGGCTGTAATTACGCATTGTGGTACTTGACAAAGGTTTGCCAAAGTAGTCCTGAGCCCATGTTGTGATATCGCTTATAGATGAATGACGATTCTTGATGCAGTGCCGCCTGAGGGATCGGAGATCACGGTTGTTCAGCTTAGGCTTGCGCCCTTGTCCTTTACGCACTGAAATTCCTCCTCATTCCTTGGATCTTTTAATTATGTTATGCACTGTTGAAGGTGAAATAAGCAAATGTCTTCCTATCTTTCTTTGAGGAACATTGTTTTTAAACATTTCAATAATTTTCTCACGTATTTGTTGCCAAACTGGCGATCCTCGGCCCATCTTTGCTCCTAAAGGACTAGACCTTTCTTGCATGCTGCTTTTGTATCAAATCATAATTACAATCACCTGTTGACATAGGCGTCGATTTCGGGGGGGACGGTGGGGACGTGTCCCCACCAGATTTTGTCAGGAGTCATTTTGTAACCACCATTTTTTTTGTTAAACCTCGAGCTAGTTAAAAAAAATAAAGTTCATAATACATATGAGATACCGGCACTTATTGTACATGAGGAGCAATATGAGAGAGAAATGTGATCATCGTTGTTTAGGTACATTAAGCTTTTTCACATTATATTAAGCCCATGAGAACCGTGGGGAGTCAACCCACAGCCGCTTCGCTGCTGCTGAAAATGTGAAGCAGAAACAACGCTTAATGTCACATAACGTCCATAATAATTGGACTTTTGGTTCGATAGTTTTCAGTGGTTATGAGGAGCAATATGAGAAAGAAATGATCATTGTTTAGGTACATGCACGTCATGTCATTGTCAACATGGTATGAAGCAGAACATCAGGTCATGTCTAATGCTTTTTGAAAACTTAAGGCTTTCTTCTTCATAAAACGAGTCGGACATCATCACATTTTTGAATACATTTTTATTTATTTACATTAGTCTACAGGGGCCTGTACTGAAGCAAGATTTAACATTAACGAGGTAAACTTCTTGAGCCGTGTGTTGCCAATGCTTGCATCGGTTTGAATTACATTTTTATTTGCTCCCATGATCGCCCACCACCAGGGTTGCAACTGAAATGATAGACTAAAGCAGCGACAGTTTATGGAAAGAACAAGTGTAATTATGATCAGATCTTGTGCCTGACTGATTGGGAAGTTATATTGATAAGCCAGTCCCTCCAGAAAAACGCGATAATGCGACCGCAGAATTCAATGCATAATCAGCCAAAGTCCGCATATTTATGCGGCCGCATTTTTTCAAATAGGCCTACGCCGCACTTTCGTCGCATACATTGCCGATTTCCTCGCAAAATATGTGGGGCTTGCATGATTTCATAATCCCCGCATTTTCGTAGCAAAAAAGTCACATATATCTCAGCAGAAAGTTGAAAAATGTTGCGTTTACTTCACACAAGAGCAGCCATTTTCCCCTGTTGCCATGGGAACGTTATGAAGTGACGTTTTGCAAGTTCCCGCAATTTCATCGCATAAAATTGCATAAATATCCCACATATTCCATCGCATTTTTCAGGAAAACGTGCCGCATAAACAAGGATTTTTGCCCGCAACAATCACAAAAAACTGCATTTGTCTGGAGGGACTGATAAGCGTTTTACAGCGTCGGCTTTTTTGCCAGCTTTTCTTCCTGTTTTAGGAAGCAGCGACTGGATTGCTTTTTGCTTAAACCATGTCTGTGTTCTTCATATTTATATAGAATTATAATTTGCTCTTCTTATGTAAAATATGTGGCTCTGGTTTTGATTGCAAACTTTTATGTGAACGCGCGCGTCTCTAGATTGGGAAACCCTGGGTTGATTCAACTAGTTGATAACCACCATCGTGACACAGTTTAACCGTGGTTGTTAGGGTTAGTGCAGCCGGGGAACTGAAAGGAATCCAGGGCATGTTAACTTGATTCGTAGTGCAGGCCCCTGGACAACGTCTTTCAAAACATGACCTGCGCGAAAGAGAAAAAAATATGAATACGTCATTGTACCCAGCACTTCTTGAAATACACTTCCGAATGCGTCTCTGTCCCCACCACGTTTCAAACCAAACTGACGCCCATGCCTGTTGACATCACCTGTTTCAAATCACATCATTATTTAATCAATTTACCTGATTACTAGCCCTAAATTGCTCCTGTCCCAACCTTTTTTGGAATGTGTTGCAGGTCTGAATGACAGGAAAGGATGTATATTTACAAATGAAATTAAGTTGACCGGACAAAACATGAAATATTTTGTGTTCACATTGTCTGCAATGAAATACAAGTCAAAGTACATTTAGAAATCACTACTTTATTTTTTTATTTGTGTTTTTCATACTGTCCCGACTTTTTCTGATTTGTGGTTGTACCTCAAAAAAAAAAAAAGAATCTGATTTAGATGCATTGTTCTTGCATGAGTAAATCATTTTGTGGGCCTCATTTCTCAAAAGCATATTAAGGATTTGGCAAAGATGATGGGGGTCGTCTTTCTCCTCCCATTGGTACTGTTAGTACTGGTGATGCTTAAAGCTATAGTGCGCGACTACTATATATTTATGATTACAGAAATGTCAAAGTGCAAAGATGTGTTTTTTGTTTTGTTATTTGGCTGTTTGCATTGGCAGATTTTCATCAGATTGTGCAAACATACCTGAATGTGTTAATGATATATTGATGTTTGACTGGAGGCCATGTTGACTTGAAGAGGAGTGTTTTTTGGCGCACATAAGCAATGCTGACAGTGTCTCCCTTCAACCTGATGATATAAAAGATGAATGTTTTTTCACATTATCTCCCTGTTTCTTTAATGCATATATGCACTTTTTAAATATTGTATGCACTTCTGCATTCATCTGTAATGCTGAATGAACAGAGGAGAAATTGATTTCTCTCCCACAGCGAGGACTTATCTGGATGCATGTGGGCTGAATTATAGATGCATGAAATATCTAATGGAAAATGAAGGATGCAGCTGAGTCACACACGCACGCACGCACACACACACACACACACACACACACACACACACACACACACACACACACACACACACACACACACACGGTTGCATACGTACTGGCATATTTTTTGCAAATGCATGTGCTAAAGCATTATTGCATAAGTGCCACCCGCACATACAGTAGATACAGTACAGGCTCAGATGGCTCCCAGAGAGAGAGGTGTGTGTGTGTGTGTGTGTGTGTGTGTGTGTGTGTGTGTGTGTGTGTGTGTGTGTGTGTGTGTGTGTGTGTGTGTGTGTGTGTGTGTGTGTGTGTGTGTGTGTGTGTGTGTGTGTGTGTGTGCTTGCCCCCATATGTATAGGGGATTTTATAGAGCTGATTAATTCTCTGACAGATAAATCACTCTGATTACCTGAGGCTGTAGCTCCAAGCACTTATTGATCACACAACGCGCACGCACGCGCGCACACACACACACACACACACACACACACACACACACACACACACACACACACACACACACACACACACACACACACACACACACACACAACACTGCTGCTGTCGCCAACATGCCTAGACATTTTCAAGTGCTATATCCTGAGGAACTTCCCTAACCAATCATTGGCACATGGGCCAGATGTTCACTGGTGCTTCAATGCAATGTTCCCCTGGCAAACTACACTCACATAAGCATGCAAAGATGCAAATATTTTACAGTACATACACAAACAGAAACACACAAAAACACATACCTGTGCATAAGCGTATTGCATCTCATGACAGGCCTTTGCACTTATAAATGCTACAATTCTCGTTAAGTCAGTTCTGCTTGTGATTGGATCTCAGGATGTATATGAGGTAGGCGGCGCTGACAGACTTGTCAACAGAAAGGGGTCAGGTGTAGCTTTATGCCAGGTTTGCTTAAGATAGCAGAAAGAGGCTGCCTGCAGATGTGCTACAGCTTAATGTTATTATTAGAGGGGTCCGGTAATGATTGGCACTACACGGTCTCTGAAATAATGTCATCTGTGGTTTTGGAGGGAGGTTTCCAAAGGCTAAGAAAATAATCCTGATGATATCATCAAATATATTTAGGCTTGGCTTTGAGAATTAAAACTTGTAGGAGAAATCAAGCATTGTAAACTGAACGTGAAGTAGAAGTACAGGATCCAGTGTTTCTGGAGCTTTACTCAAACTAGATAGTAAACCATTCTTCTTGGCCTCTGCTACATATATTTCTTTTTTCTAAACTGCCTCTTCTAAATCCTTCAACTTTAGTGAGATGCTATACTAAATTTCTGGAGTACCCCTTTAATGTTATACCTGTGCTTAATGAGTCAAAATGTCAACTTTGAGAAGGGTCTTTTGCTTTTAAATGGGTTATGTGATGCATAAAATTGGTCCTCAATGGGTCACTAATACTGCTCTAACTTCTTCTACTACTGCTACTCCTACTGTGACAGTAACTGCTACTACTACAATTACTACTACTACTACTACTACTACTAATAACAAATAAAAATGTCTTAATCCCTCGTAAAATAGCTGCAATCCTCCTGCATTTTAAGTGGCATTTAAGTTCCCATTTACACACGTCAGTTCTGCTGTGTTATCCTTTACAGAATGTCAATATTTTATGTCCAAGTTAGGGTAAACGAAGCTACAGATTGGCAACTCTGACAATAGAAATTGCATGAACCTCTTGTTTGTTTTAGTAGTTCCAGAAATTAGACCACCTGCACTGTTTTATTAAGGTGTACTTTGGGAGGTGCACTGTAAAAGTACCACAGCTCTTAACACCAAGCTGATGCCAAAACGGAAATTACATTGATTATCACTTAAAGTGATACCTTAAACTCAATCTGAGTGAACTTTCTGCCGAGTTCTTTAGGGAGCTGAGCAAGCAGTAGCATAATGTACCGAAGGACTAGAGGTATTAATCACAAGAGAGGCAAAAAATACAACATCCATCAAAACATGGTCTGCAGTATTCAGCGGTTTGAATTGGAGCAAATTTGGTTGGAGACACATTCATACAAACATGCACAAGCACATTCAGAGACAGAAACCCACTGCAGCAACAGTGTGCAGTTTGATAGTTGAAAACGCACCACTTTGGATTTTATAATCAACCTCTCCCATCCATCTCTCTCTGCAGCAACTCATAATTCTTTTATATTCCTGTGTATATTCACTGCGTCACTATCACTTTCATTTGCTCAAACCCACACGTTCATATTTCACTTGTTCGCTCATTCTCATGCCTCCCTGCCTCAGTCCCTCTTCTTCTTTACTGCAGGGTATTATGTCGTATGGGTGTGTATTTCCCCACGTCTGTCTGCATTCGAGGACATTTCTCATAAGGCTTACAGATGCAGACAAAACTTGGGAGCAGTGTACTGTTATGCGATGATCCATTCTGCATGTTTGTTTGGCATGTAAATGAGAGATGCTCTCAGCAACAGACAATGTATTGAGACTCTGCTCATGTCATAATAGCGAGGCAGCAGGACATTTGTACCCCATTGAAGTTTGGCAAAGATTTTCTTCATATTTTTGGGATTTTGTCTCCAAGTTGGGAGTTAAATGCTCTGTGCTGTTGTCCAATTTTATAATTTACAGTATTTTATTTAGAGATTGTCTTATATAACTGCAGTTACAAGTTAGTAAAATGATGATGTGAAAAATGAACAGGCCATATGTGATAATTAAAATGTAGAGTATGCTAACATCAGATGAAATGATTACATTTCACCAAGTGTCTCAGGTTTATTAAGTTTCAGGAAAACAAGCAGCGGTGCTACGTCTCACAGCAAAAGCCAAGTCTTTATTGAGCAAGGTGATTGTTTAACCAGTCATCACGTAGTCTGATCTGTCACATTCAGTTTAGCAGGTGATTGATGGATAACATTGTACGTGCCTGAATTAATGAGAGCAGCAGGTTGCTAAGTTGGGAAAAAGAAAACTTTCTGTGTTTCAGGCTGGGAGAAGTGGAGACAAATCAGTCAGAATCAGTAGGAAAATGAATTACTTCTGCACTGCAAGTCCGATGCCAGGCTGAAGTTGGCTTGACAGTCAACAGTTGGTTTTACCCAATAGTCTGCATTGAGTTAAAGTTGGTTTAAAGTGTGTATTGACCAGCTGGAAGGTAGTGCTTACCATATCTGCTGACCAAGATCCTGGGGAAAACCCTGAATATCTATTAGATTATAATTATCTCTAATAATATTCAAAATACCTAGGAACTAGTACTAACTGTGCTTTTAGGTTATTTTTCAGGGAGAGCTAGTATGAGGCAGTAAAAGAGAGAGGGTGCAGTACTGTCTTTGTATGTATGCGGTGTATATGTGTGGGTGGGTGTGTATGTGTGGGTGTGTGGCTGAGTTTGAACCATTACTGACAGCAGAGGGGAGGGGGAGGAGGAACAACAGAGCGATGAAGGAGTGGACTGGTTGATTGGAAAAAGAAAAAGTCTATCATCAGCAGGAAAACTCCCAGACTGTCGAATAATTACTCTGTTGCTGCACTGTGTGTGTGTGTGTGTGTGTGTGTGTGTGCGTGTGCGTGTGTGCGCGCGCGTGTGTGTGTGTGTGTGTGTGTGTGTGTGTGTGTGTGTGTGTGTGTGTGTGTGTGTGTGTGTGTGTGTGTGTGTGTGTGTGTGTGTGTGTGTGTGTGTTGCATTGGGAAGCCCTGCATAACAGAGCTGTCTGGTCGCCTTCCAAATGTAATCCGTTTACCGTTGCTAATGTCCTGATGTAAAAGAGAGAGTTTCCTTCCAAAACAAGATCATTAGAAAAACAACAAACACTCGCTCTTACTAAACATTTGCTGCCATGAATGTAAAGAACATAACTGGCTACCATTAATTAAAGTTCTGTTTTCAAGGATAGGCTCACATTCATTGCAGGTGCTGGTGTATATTTCTTCATCCAGATGTAACTTGTAACTCTGCTGTAGCTTTTTAGGCTTTTGACACAAAATGTCTATGTAAAATTGATCCAATGCAACTAATTTTTGTCTTTAGAGAGCTTAAAAGGTCCAATATGTAATATATTTACTGTAATAAATCCAAGAAAGACCCCAATGTGTCATCAGATATTA
The DNA here is from genome assembly GCA_023631565.1 of Gymnocephalus cernua. NCBI lineage: Eukaryota > Metazoa > Chordata > Actinopteri > Perciformes > Percidae > Gymnocephalus > Gymnocephalus cernua. The sequence continues at coordinate 12,220,065 of CM042448.1, read as the reverse complement.
AGGAAACATGCTAAGTTGAAATACTGTTTTTGTGACCAGAGACATAACAAACCCCGGGTAAATATTGGAGATGAATTTGAAAGATGGAGACAGCTTAGAGCCCAAAAGGATGCCGAGTTGGCTAATTTCCTTCTGAACAGGTGAGCATTAGCTTCAGGCTAATTTATCACGGCTACAAGGGATGGGCATTTTATGTCATTTCAACATTTGTTTGCTTGCATTGAATTATATAACTAGAATACCCAAGTTGGTTACTTGCGAAAACAAATTGAGACACCCAGTAAAGTGATCCCGACTGGTCCTGGCTAACGCCGCCACGCTGAACGTTACCGGAGGACCAGGTAAGCGAGCCACTGCTGTTTACAATGTGTAGCCTGTTCAGCGGCCGTAGCCAACAACGGTGAGTTATTTTAAGCCAAGAGAGGGGGGCTGTAAATTGTGAAGAGAGGACCGTGAGTTTGCAGTTTGTATAGCGATTGTTGCTGTAATTCTAAGCCAATAAAGTGTGCCCAGTCGGGTGGAGAGGACGGCAAGGTAGTGTTATTTTTAGCGGAACCTACCGTAATTCTAAGCCTAGGAAGTGTGTCTGTCCGTTGGGTGGAGAGGACGGCGAGCTTGTTGTGTTTTTAGCGGTTCCTACCGTAAAAAGTGTGTCTGTCAGTTGGGTACAGAGCTCCGCGTGAGCACGGGCTTCTATGACTGTCAATATAGCCAGCATTTAAAGTTAGCTACTCCGCTGTGCTGTGAAGTAACGTCTGGCTATGTGAGACAAGCATCTAGCAACATTATTGTGGATGGTCCTTTAGCGCGCTTTGGAGGAGGATCTGGCAAAGCAAGACTATAGATGCTGCGGTCTCAGCCTGGCAACCTCCGTGAACCTCGAGTCTGGGAAGTAGGGGGCGGGGGAGACGACTCTCTCCAGCCTTTTGAGTGTGTACTACAGTAATTATTTTAAACACTAGCTGTCAGTATTACATATTGGACCTTTAAGTCTGAATGCAACACCTCAAGACCTGCAGTTTGTGCTTTTTTGCTGAAACATACACACCTTGCTTATCTTGAAAATTGGGGAAAAAAAATGTAAAGTCACACTGTGCACTTCAAACTTGTACCTAGGGGCCATTACGGGGGTAACATGGCTGCTGTCCCCTCAGCTTCATCGACTACTTTTCTCCTTTTTTTCTTCTTTTTAGCTTCTGTAAGGGGGAGATTTGTGAGGCTGACTGAAAGGAAAGATATTTTGAAGATATTGCTGCTTTGCTGCAAGCGAAGTCTTTGTCTTACAGGCTGTTCTAGCTGGAGCAAATTGATGAAATTAGAGCCCTGCCTCGCCCTGTCTGGCTGCACAGCTGCAGTAAAACACAGAGCAGCTACTGCTGAGACGCAGAGAAGATGCTGTGAATCTTGACCAACATTGAGTTTCATGAAACAAAACCTGAGTTAGTAGATTTAAAGACCACATATGATTTTTCTTTCTGTCTTTTCTGACCTATAAATGTTGTTATAATGATGTATAGTCATGTTAAATGATACCAAAGTCTCAAATAATGAGGTAAATGCATTTAGACATGAGCCCTGCAGGCAGCTTGGGTAAGCTCTGCCCAGCTCTGAACGCTCGGATCTCATTGGGTCTCAGTGGTGTCTTGAATTTCCTGTATTTGTCTAAGTCAATGAAACGGACTTCCCTACATGGTCATGTTGCTCCATGGTCCGAGCCGTCACCATTTGGAGGTCTTCTGGAAGAATTGTGTTATGTAGTATTTGGTTTAGAAGCCTTTATCTGCCATTTTTGATAGTAAAAAGTCCTGCTTTATTCTATTAGTGTCCACTGCTAACAACAGTAGCTGCGTGCTAACGCCAGATAGCTAAAATCTTGGTGGCCAATGTTGGTCATTTCTTCCCAATTTCAGGTCACATTACTGCAGAAACATGTCCGGTTGTATAGTATATTATTTGTTTAGAAGCCTTTATTGGCGATTTTTCACGGTAGAAAAACAAGCGGAGAATCAGAATGCGCTGGCCATTCAGAGCAGACTGGGCTTTTTTGGGGGGGGGGGGGCTTAAAGAGACAGGCGCTCCAACAGAGCGTCTCATACAGAGGGTGAATACAGGTGCAGCAGCCATGGGCAGTATGAGAAAAATAAAGTGTTTTTTGAACATTAAAGCATGTAAACATGTTCTAGTAGAATCACAAAATACAAGTATGAACCCAAAAATGCTATATATTAGGTCCACTTTATGTATTAGGTCACATTTGTAGGGACTAGGGATGGGCATTCGATTAAATTTTCTTCATCGATCGTCGGGAGAATTAATGATCAATTATCGATTAATCATTAATATTTTTATATTAAAATTCATTATTTATTTAAGTTGTTATAATTTAAAAACGCTGGAGGTTCAGCTAAACTTAAAGATATACGCGCTGCGGTGCTCTCAAGCAGCAGAACTGTTGCTGCAAGCCGGCCTTCTTACACAGAGACCCTTGTTTGTTCCAAAATAATAAATAAAAATTATCATGTTCAATAATAACTTAACCATAACTTAACCAAAAACATAATACTACTTAGATCTGACAGGTTTTGTCAAAATGTAACTCAAAACTATCCAAGGCACGGACAAAGCCTAATATAAAATAACCAGTTACTCACATAGAACTTCTGCACCAGTCTAGGGGTTTTGTTGAGAAAAATAAGCAGGTTGACATGATCTGGGGTCTGAGGATCCCTTAATACATCCATGGGTCAGACGCGACCGCTACCTGGTGATCGTCAGTCCAGCCGCCGAACACACCCGCCGGCACGGGATGCAGGTAGCTACCTCCGCGCTAACTTGGCCAGCCCGGCCCGGGGAACCTCGTTCCGTTCTTCGTTTCGTAGTGAGTTTCTACCAGTCTGGTGATGGTACGTCGTGACGGAATGTGAAATGCTGATTCCAATATCCATCTCAATGAACGTGCAGCTCCCTCGGGTAATTTCCCTCTGCTCATTGTGCATCGCAGCTCCTCCGTGCTAACGCCAAGTTGATGCTAGGTTGATACTGAGAGCAGGACGCACCGCCACCGACGTTAACCAGGGTCGGATGCACTTTGTTTAAGTGGTACATCATTTGAGTCGTGGCCGTGTTGTACTTATACACGGCGTCGCAGTGTTTGCAGTGAACTAAGTCGTTTTTTAAATCAAAATGGTCCCACGCCACACTTTGCCGTGACCTCTTCATGCTTACTTTGAATCAAAACGTAACTCGCAGCTAACTGAGCAGCCTATGGCGCCCCCGGGTGGTAAAATGTTTAATTGCTGCTGACACACTGGAAATCACATCATTGCTGCAATCACACTACACAACGCAACCAGCATTAGTTTAATCGATGACAAATTAACATGATCAACGAAATTCTTAATGATCAATCGTCGATTAATCATGCCCATCCCTAGGAGGGACACATACTGTCAAAGATTCTTTTTCATTGCGTGAATTTTTTAGATGTCACGCCATTTTACCCTTTAGTTTTTTTTACACACAATCATTTTATTTGTAATACATTTATTTGTAATATTTGTATTTACAATTTTATTTGTGACCAACATTATCAGTAACATTCTTCATCAGCGTTGTATGTTGTCCCTGTCATCCAGCCCGACAACTGCATTAGTGCAGTTTATTGTTAAAGAAAGAATTATGTCATTTTCTTTTATATTATAATTATTGGCTTTTACTGTGAGAAATAAGTTGAGCTTGAAGTGTCAGTTTTTTTTATTTAACCAACAATTATGTGTATGAGTATATGCCACCAGCAATTAACAATTTGAAGGAAGTTGTAAGTGTATATGAAAATGCTTCTGGCCTAGATGTTAAGAGTTTTTGTCATTGATACTCTTTATAATTATTTATACTATCTTCACTGCACTTGTCACATCCTTCTCATTGTCCCTTTCCCTTTCTCTGGCCCTCTTTTACCTTTCTAGCTGTGCAGTGTAAAGCCACTAGTGTAGCCCGCACAGCTCTCGACCTCTCAGGCTATAGTGACCATTAAAGTTTAATTATTAATAGATAGAGTCCTTAGAAGAAACCATTATACCCCACCCCACTGGGAAATTAGCGATAGCACAGCTATCTTATTATTTAGTTTAATCTTTCTTCATCTTTTTCACTTCTTTTATATTTTTTGTAGTTTTGTTTCTTAACTTCTTTGAGCCTAATGTCAAGGTTTTAATTGGGTTAACTTTAAGAGCAGGGTGCCCTTTAGAATTATGAGTGAACACATTTTTTTTCCAAGTAGATATATTGATAATTAGAAGTGATAAAAATTGTGTTTGACTCCAATCACAACCTTGCTGAAAATGACGTTTCTGAGCTTCTCCTGCTTGCAAGGAATGTTTAGTCAATATTCTCTCAGAAGGAAGGAGGAAACAGGGAATTGATGTCCTACTGTCTGTCTTTGTATCTTCATCCATTCCCCTCCCACTTGTTGTCATTTCTGTGTTTGATCTCTGACCTTGTGTCATATGGTCCTAAACCAGTCTTTGTCTCTCTCTCTCTCTCTCTCTCTCTCTCTCTCTCTCTCTCTCTCTCTCTCTCTCTCTCTCTCTCTCTCTCTCTCTCTCTCTCTCTCTCTCTCTCTCTCTCACATGGTTGTGAACAATAGGACCTCTTTCTCAGATTTCTGCAGTCTAATCATGTTATGCAATCTCCCACAGACCACAGTTAGTTAGAACCCTAACATCACCCCCCCAACACACACACACACACACACACTCTCTCTCTCTCTCTCTCACACACACACACACACACACACACACACACACACACACACACACACACACACACACACACACACACTCTTTTCTTTCTCTTTCTCACACTCTTTAAAACCAACTACTGTTTAGGGAAACGTGAAGGAAATACAAAGTGTGTGTGTGTGTGTGTGTGTGTGTGTGTGTGTGTGTGTGTGTGTGTGTGTGTGTGTGTGTGTGTGTGTGTGTGTGTGTGTGTGAGAGAGAGAGAGTGTGTTTGTCTGTGAGAGCTCAGTAGTGCCAATGGAAGAAAAGCTCTTCTGTTTTAAATGCCAAGTTTCAGCTGTTTAAAGGGGTAGTGCAAGCAGTACACATGCATTTTGCTATGAGATAATCCTGGATTATAGTTGGTTAATTTTTAATATTAATAGTTTGAAAACTAGCAAGTTTGCAGCATTCAAATCATCTCACTATTTTGTGTGTAAATGCGTTTGCATTGCTTGTCAGGTTTTCTCTCTCATCTTTCTTACCTTTATTCCTTTTTGTGTCTGCAAACGAGTGTTCAGTTGCACATGAGTGCTCATCTTCCCTCATCTGCTCATTTTCTGCCAATTATTGCTATACCGTATAGAAAGCTACAGACTTGAACGTTGTCTGTGCCAGTTCAAAGACACAATTTGTCTCAATTATTTATCATTTAATCTACCTAATCAATTCCATAATTTGTTTTTCAGTCCAAAAACATGTTTAAAAAATGTGGGATAATGCCATTCATAATTTCTCCAAGCCCACAGTGATATTTTCAACTTGCCTGTTTTGTCCGATCAACAGTCCAAAACCTGAAGCTATTCAATTTACTGTCATATAAAACAAAGAAAAGCAGCACATTCTCACATTTGAGAAACCAGAGAAACAGTTAATGAATTAATTCTCTTTTAACTGACAATTGATTAATTGACTAGCAGCTAATTTCCACTACTGTAGACTGGCAGCAAGCTTTCAGCTTAGCAGCGTAATGTGACACCATGAATGACTGTTCACAGCATCTGAACTCAGAATACCTTCTAGATTTATGATCTGGCACCTATGATGTGTCCATTTTGATGCCAGTGTGCAAGAACAAACTCACCCTCTGCATCTCCATTCATCATCCAAAACACATTCACTCACTGTATCACTGTATCTCACAAGCTGATTATTACATCCACAGAGACTAAATACACAAACGTAATATATCATACTGCCTCATGTGACAATTTTCTACCACAAACTTTGTAAATCAAAATGATTTTTCAATATGTCACGGTTATTTGCCATAGTTCAGAAGAATCTGTTAAAATGTTACCTAAGATTATGTAGTGTGACACCATCACACTTTAATGTCATATGTTCATTGGATCATAATCAAACTTGAAAGATATCTGTGAATTTGGGTCATGCCAACAGCAAATTGAGTAAAGCCGAGAAAACGGAACAGTAAACGAGAACGAGGCCAGTTGGTTGCATAAACATGGAAAGTTGATGATTTCAGCACTACATGTAGACATGCCCTGCCAATGGAGAGTTCCCAGACCCAACATCTTAATGTGGGTCTGGCTTTTCAGGTTACTATCAATTGGATAATCAAGAAAATAATCAGCAGAGTAATCAACAATGCAGGATGAAAAAGCATTGCTACTATAATATGTAGATAAAAGATTCATCTACATCTCATCAAAACTGTGTTGGTATCATGTATACATGTAATACAGTACATTATGTATTTGTAAGTAAATTATGGCTGTAATTTATTTTTTTACAAATGTCTTTTTCTCTGAGTCTCCCTTTGTCTGTCCCCCATACACACATGCATGGTAGTGATGGGTCGTTCGCGAATGAGTTGGCTCTAAGAGGTAGGTGAACGACGGGAGCTGGCTCGCATATCCGAAGAGCCGACTCTAGTTTTAAAAAAAATATAACTGACTAATTCAAAGAACAAAAAAATAATTATATAGGCACACAGTTTCGACTGTCTGATCAGCCTCACATTATGTTCCTGTCAATCATACACAAGGTGTCAACCAATTATACGGCATGAGGGAGGGGCCGAGCCATCACACACACACACACACAGACACACACACACACACACACACACACACACACACACACACACACACACACACACACACACACACACACACACACACACACACACACACACACACACACACACACACACACCTCCATTTTTTTTTTACTAAAGTCATGACAGAGAGACTCTGCATAGTGGCCACATCCGAGGGACAAATTATTACTGAGAGAAGAAACCGCATCAGCCCCTCGAAAGTGAGGCAGCTTGCATTTCTGAATGCAAATCTGTGTGTGTTCATGCTAGTTATACAAAACATAACTAGTGAGATAGTTCATGCTGGTTATAACATCCCAATGAAGAAGAGAGAAAAAGAGGGACCAGTTTAATCCTTTCAGTTATTTATTTTTCTTTAATATGGGTTCTATTATGTTGTTCAGATTCAGATTGTATTTGTTTTGAATGTTGTTTCTATACATAGTTGTAATTTAAATGCAAATGTTTAATAGTATTCTTTTTTCATAACAAATCAATGCATGTTTAAAGAAATTGTGAGACATTGTGAGTATGATTTCATTTAATAATTTAATTAGAATTGTTTTTCACACCTATCATAGTGATAGTTGTAGTTGTTTGTGAGCGAAAAGAGCCGGCTCTTTTCAGTGAGCCGAGTCAAACGAGCCGGCTCACGAAAAAGAGCCGGAATGCCCATCACTAATGCATGGAGGTGGGGAACACTCAAAGCACAATTTATTTAACAGGATAAAAAATGGTACATTTCTAATGACCCATTAATCCGGGTTTACATTTCCACGCCCTGCAGGGAGGAATCGTTTAAAATGCTCATCACAAGGCACACTGTAATAAATCAGGCAGGGCAGCAGCAGGAAATCTCTGAGAGTAGACCGTGTCGCAGCATCAGTGACTGGGAGGTTGCCGGTTCAAATCCATGCAAAAGCACAACTAAGACATTTAACTCCCAACCCCCTCTCTTTGTTCATCCCAAACCAATCCACCTTGTGTGTGCTTGTGTGGCCTCTGGAGGCCTCATACAGTCGGTTACATGAGCTTTTTTGCAGCAGAATCCCTGCGTGCAGGTGTCAGTATCGCTGGGGCAGAAACCAATACACTGGTGATATTGACAACATTAGTCCGACCAGCAGGGCTACACGGCAGCCGTCTGCCAATCTGTCTTTTCGAACCAGGATTAAGCTATTCCAATCCGTCACTCTCCCAACCTCCTGCTGCTTTAATGTTGTTTCTCTTTTTTCTCTTTCCAGATTTAATGTTGTTTTGGACCCCAGGAAGACTAGCTGGTCGTCTAGGCGTCAGCTAATGGGGATCCTTATAATAAATACAAATGTCAGTTTGAATATTAAGTCCAAACATGGTAACATTGTTAGTGTTTTGTATAAATGAATACAAAAATGAATGAAAAGCCAGTGGAAATTGATGGAAATAGCCAGACAGCTCTCACTAATACACTAATACACTGTGTTGTTGGAGCTTTCATGCTTGATTGAATGCTGTATTACGTCATTTTTTTTTCTTCTTTCATTTCCCCGTCACTCAACAATAATCAGGAGTCAAAAGGCATCAATCAGCTGCGTGGCGGTTTTAACACACACTGCCTCCTGGAAATGGCAGCGGCGGCTTTCCAAACAGCCACTGAACATAGCTGCTGGGATTGCGTGACAAAATACAGAAATAGCTTTCGCATCCTCTCACAGCTGATTGTGAATAACAGGACTGAGCTGTTTGCTGGCAGCTACAGAGATAGATCACTGCAGATCACTGAGGGCCCCTGGTGGTTCATGGATTTAATCCTCTCTCGCTCCTTTTTCATCATCCAACATAGCAGATGTAACAGCAGCACGGTAATGTGATTACAAAGTTTCTGCAAAATAAACAAATCACAGATGATGAAAACAAATGATAGATTGTGAGATCTGTCAGTTGAGAGAATGACTGACTGATAATGCTGTGAAGTGATCTAATCATTCCACACAGTCACAGATTACCTGGAATAAATAGTTAATTCTCCACAGACCTAAAGGGGGCATTGTGTCAAAGGGTGACACAGTAGTCGTGTTATTAATGACAAATTAAAGTAATACAGTTAGGGGCATTGTAACCAACACTGCAACTGAGCTGCCCTTGTAAGATTAGGAATAACTAGTCTGTGAGGACACCTGGTGGAAGTAACCAGAACCTGCAAACAGAAAGCAAAACCTGTACCCACACAGCCTTATTTTACTTCTAAACAGGGGCGGTTCTAGGATCAGACCTTTAGGGGCCCCGAATGAGAATGTGACATGGATACAGTGGCTTGCAAAAGTGTTAACCCCCCCCCCCCCCCCGCTAAATCAGTAATTTAAATTAGGCGATAATCTCTGAGCTAGCTACTGAACAACAAGGTCACCTAACGTTTTTTGACACTATTAACACAATGATGGAACTAAACCTGACACTTTAAAAGTCACAGTAATAACGACCAGTTTGACTCAATGTTCTAACATTCAGCAATTTTAGTTGCTTACGTTTCAATTTGGGTTCTAATCTTCGCCATGAAATGACCAACTTCTTCTCTGGGGACTACCGACGTTAAACTTCACAACCACACTCCTGCTCTCCCTCTGACAGATCAGATAGAGACGCAGCCAAAGGCAGGAGTCTGGCACAGCCACCTCCGATTGGCCAACACTACGTTTCTGTTAACCCTTTTCTTGACTGGGTTACAGGTGCATAGTATCGGCGACAGCGTCACAGGATATTAAACCTGTTTCAAGCCCTTTCAACCTGTAATTGTTTGACCTCTGTCACTAACAGATAAGTTCGCAAACTCTAACTTCAAGCACTAAAATAGATTTCTTTTTAATTTAAAAAATAAATAGATATATTATAATTTTTAGGGGGGCTGAGATGAAACCTTGTGTCATGAAGCATTGTAATTTTGTCAGGCAAGTTGTTCCAAGCCTCATATGATGAGAATTTAGATCTTTTGAGTTTAGACCAGCAGAAGCTTTTCTAAAATGATAGTTCTGCAAATAGTTTACAGTGCATGGCATGATTTATAAACTAGTATCACTGAACCACAAATTATATACCATACTGTGCAGTCACGCAACATGTAGGGAAACTGTTGTGAATAATGTTACATTCCATTCTGTACGAAGTTTGAAGCAAGGCGTTCTCATCCATTTTATTTGTATCCTAGAGTGCAACATTGTTTTCCCATCTGTGTGAAGAGACCTTGATACAATCCTTCCTCCCATCCTGATTCTCTTATCTTACTACACCTCAACTAAATTCAGTTCAGTCACTTTATTATCCTAAATGGGACATTTGATATGCAGCCAGGAGTGCAAGATATAAAAAAAACACATTCAAGCATACAAATAAACAAGACAACAATACAAAGACATTAGTACAAAATGTTTCCTGTATGTGATACATACAACACAATCTTACACAACAAGAGCAATGAATGAATGAATGAATGGAGCGATTGTTAGAGAATACATCCTTTTAGAACATGGTGAACTGAGCCCTGCTTCGTGTCACTTTGTTCTCCGAGCGCTCGCCACTGCTTTCAGAATCTACTCCCAGGGGTCAAGCCACTAGATGATAGGATTGGAACCACAAAACTATCCTGATCAGATTGTTTCACAACAGAAACAGATACAAAACAGCATGAAACTTCAATATAAATTAGGATACTGAATATCCTCACTATGTTGATGGAGTTTCTACTGTATAGTTTGTTTAACATATATATTGTGTCATGCACATACAGTCTCCCAGCCTACAAGGACTTAGGAAACACTAAATGGACATTAACATAACTTTTTGACATTGTATTGCAAACAAATTACTGTCTTATAAAATTTTCTTATAATCTTTAATAAACCATCATATAATAAGGAGCCATAAAACATGAAACGCACATTGTCTTGAGTCTCACCTTAAATCACAAAGTCTTTCTCTTCAAGCAGACCAGTAAACCTGCCTGTTTCTAACGTACCTGTTTTGTTTTTTCATCTGACAATATGTTCATAATATAGGGTTGTACCAAACATCAACACACCATCTTTCCTTGTACATCGTGAACATTTTGTGTCATGATGAGTATGACACTGCAATCTGCTTTGAAAAATAAGACATAAGAATTTTATTGTGAGCCGCTGTTCAGGCATCTGTTGCAAAGTCGATTCATCGCACATTTATGTCTTTTTACATTCATATTGTCGTTCATCCTTTTGATTTATTAATGATTAATGAATAATATCTCGGCTTTTTCTCTCAGTGTTGTGACGTTTTCAACATCTAATACTTGTACAAAGTGGGTGATGAGTTAATATTTTCTGGTTTCTTGCGTCGTTTTCAGGGCCTCTTGGAATTTCCCAATGTTAACACACATTGTATGACAGTATATTAAGGTTTTAAGGATGTATAGTGATGTATGTATAGCAAAATAATTTTTTATTCATCATAAAAAAGGGCCATATAGTAACACAGATGTTTAGATTGGGACAGTCTAGATTTTTTAAACAAATGTAGCTTTCACCAATAATTAACTATACATGTCTTGTATGCAACAGTGTTTGATCTATCAGGCTGCTGGTCAGTGTTTGTCCTCCTCATGCATCACTCTGTTATACCTCTAGAGGGTGCTGTTGATCTGGTTTAAAGCAGCGGGACATGTGAGGTCAGGGATTAAGGTCAGTTCCTTCTCATCTTTGTTACTGAATTGAAATTGAATTTGTTAAGACAAACTACTTTGAAAAAGATGTCCTCATGCCACTTTCTTAATGCAAAATATTAAGTGCTGAATCTCTACTTGAAGAGTTTTTTTTCACTTCAAAGTAGAGACTTGGTCAAGGGTGACACTTTGTCCCTTTCTATTCATTAAGTCGGAAATTGTTGAAAACAAGCCTATTAAAGTATAACAATTTCACATATTTGAGGGAATGCCATGATGTTATTTCATACTCCTTGCACTCCTTATGCATTCTTATTTTACACATTAACTCCTTATTCTATTAAACCTCAGTTGCTTCTGGGTTTAAAGCTTCAGTCTATATTTTTTACTGTTGTATACACCAATGCCAAACTACAGTACACAGCTAACATACACTTAATTCCAGTTTTACACTCAGCAGTGTGATAATATATTTATATTTGAACAGAACTTAGAGGCAAAACATTTTTGTAGATTATTTTCATTTGATTAATTATTTAGTCTGTAAAATGTCAATAAAAAAAAGAAAGGTGTCCTTCACCACTTCCCAGAGCACAAGGTGAAGTTTTCAAATGTCTTATTTTGTTTGACTGAAAGTCCAAAACCCCATGACATTCAGTTTAAAATGATACATGACAAAGGAAGCAGCAAATCCTCACATTTGAGAAGCGTGAACCAGAGAATGAAAGCATTTTTTTTTCGCTTGGAACAATTACTGAAATGATTAAACATCAAAATAGTTGCTGATTAATCTCCCGTCAATCGACTAATTGTGTCAACTCCACATTTTTGCTACATCTTCAGTGGATGGATGGATAGCTAGATGGATAGATGGTGCAGCCCGCCGTCGTGCTAACGAGTGTCGAGTGTTGCCACTATCTTCAAAAATCCTAAATCATCTCCTGTAGATAATATGAGGCCATCCTGATGCTGCCTTTCCTCTCTGTGTTGTACAGTGTGTCAGAAGCTTAAAGTGATTGTTGGATTTGGGATTGAAAGAAAAGCAGGCCGAACCACACAGGTGATGACCCCGACTTCTTATCTCTCTCCCTCCCTCCCTTCATCCATTCAACTCCCCCTCCAGATATACCCCATTTCATTTTTCATCATTTTCACCCCCCCCTCCCCCCCATCCTGCTCTGTCTGAGATGAAGATTTGGCTCTCGCTCATCCACTCGTGACCGCCGTAATTCAATTTTTCCAATCTTTCTAATCTAAAGATTTCGTTTTCATTTCTCTAATACTGGAGACTAAAAGAGAAAGGGGGGGGGGGGGGGATGTGGTGAGAGGTACACTGCTTGGGCACCATTTGTGAATATTACAACCTTGTTTTATTTCTTGTCTTGATTAATAAAAATAAAAAACTTCCCTCCTCTTCATCATGTCTCTTAATCTCTGGCTCTCTTCTCTCTTTGCCATTTCTGCTGTTTTCTAACATTTTTATCCATCTCCCTTTTCTTTTCTTTCTTTTTCATCTGCTTTTCTTTGCTATCCCCCTTGAGGCAGGTTCCAAGTCCTAAATCATCATGATTATTTGGCTCTGGGAGGGGCAGCAGAGCATATGGGAAAATCTTAAATCCATGATGGATTACGACGTCCAGATTGTCATTTTGAATTAAAGAAAATGATAAGGAATATACGAAAAAGAAATGTAAAAACAATCATAAGTAGATTTAGTTCTCAAGGAGAAACTGTTATAATGACAAGAGATTGGGGGGGGGGGGGGGGTAAAACGCATCTGGGCTTAACCGAGACCTGCATCCACTCAATTGAGGCTCTCATCAGGAAAGCACTCGACAGCCATCTTGTTTGTCAGTTTGCATTATTACTCTCCTCCTTCAACCATCTGCAGAGCTTTCTAATAGCCAATGCAGCTGTTTGTGTATTGTATATGTTGGTGTGTGACATCAAATGATTGCATACTTTATCTTCAATGTTCTGTTCTGTTTTTTGTCCTAGCTCCAATTTTGTGGTATCGTCTTCCATATATATTTTTGCATTGATTCACTAGCCCAGTTTCCCAAAGTACTTGTCTTGTTGGATCTCATTGGGACATTGGCCCTGTTTCCATACAAATGTAAGTGAACTGTATTTACAGAAAATCTGCACACAAAAAAATGCAAGTAAATGCACGTTTCCACCCACTACTGTTATTCTAAATATTAGGAGTTGGTTCATTGAGATAAACAGCTGGTGGTGCTGATTCTGCAATTAAACCATTGCGGACGAAGATGTTGCAGCAAGATGACATAATTAAAAGAGCGCCAGTCAAACAGTCCTTCTTGTCTCATAACAAGCTACTGGGAGTTTAATAAGTTAAAACGTTGCATGGAAACACATCAGAAGGGAAATTAACATGTGTGATTAACTAATGTGAGAAAATGATACATGCTAGAGACTGTATCTGTATCTCTTAAAGTTAGGGTTAGGGACTGTGTGCCGGATTGCACATATTCATAAACGTATATCCTCAATCACACATAGCCTTGAGCCAGTGTAAACACTTTCAAACCAGTTTGATATCAAGCCAAACACCTAACCCATATATACCGATTTTTACCACTAGGTGTCGCACTTGTTTGAGACGTTCTCGAGTGAGACTGATGTGAGCCTATTATGAGATGGTAGCGACTCCATACCACTTGTTGGCGGTAATGTGCCTCTAAGCCACATGTCAAACTCAAAGCCCGCGGGCTAAATCTGTCCCCTCGTAAATTTTGATCCAGCCCGCATATCAGTTTAGGTTCACAATAGTTTTTGGCCTGCCTAGTTGTGTGCCAAACCAAAAAGACGGGAAACAGTTTTCAAATCGTAATTAATTTGGCAGATTTGCCGACTTTTACATTCAGAAATCCCTACAGAAGCAGAGTAGTTTGCATATTCAGGCTGTGAAACAAAAAATGTAATCATTGGTTTGCTTTACTTGCTAAGGTCTATGATGGCTAGGGGAACTTTTTGCTGACTTTTTTAGGGCTTTTTGTTGACCAAAGTGAGAAGACTGTGAGACATGCAGTAATATAGTGAAAGATATTTGACTTTGGATTAAATCAAAGCATGTCAATAAACTACATGTCTGACTCTTAATGTGATTCTCGTTTTCCAGTGTGGCCCTTAGTGAAGTTGAGTTTGACACTTCTGCTCTAAGCCATTACTTTTTTCCTGCAGTGAGGTTAAAATAGAGAGGCAAAGTCCCTCCCTTTCCGGTGGACCTCATGGGACCTTATTTCGGAAAAAATATGTACTGTAGTGAATGGGAAGGGACAAATTCTTTTTTGATCCCATTTGAATTGAGCCATGAATAACACATATCATTTTCGTCAATTCATAAGATAATGTTGCACTACTTGATTAATAAAAGAGCTAATGTACTGAAAAGCTATTTGATTCAGAAAACTGCGACGCTATTGGGAAGTAGTTAAACTGCCCAACACTTGTAAGTTGGATTTAGTGCTGTGAAGCCGTAGGTACAGGTTGCTGATGTCGGCTACTTTTTAATTTGCAACATAATAACAAATCTATGACTGACATGGAAATAACTCACTAATAACTCCAGTTCAGATTTCTACAGAATCAGAGTGAGAAGGTGAGGTTGTGAAAAAAAAAAACATTGTTTAAAATCTAATTGTACTTTGTGAGGGCAAGAAAGAGAGTGATGTTCTTCAAAAACAAAAAGTATTTTAAAATGTCTAGCAGTTGCGGATACTTCTTCAAGTTCCTTTATGCAAATCAAGTCAGACATTTTGAGACATGTGAGAGTCAACTCTTGTATTTATATCTTTTCATTTGATAGATGGAAACAGTGTGTGTGTGTGTGTGTGTGTGTGTGTGTGTGTGTGTGTTGCGAAGATAGAGGGGGGGGGGGCGAGGATGTGGAAGAGTAGGATTAGTAGACGGAGTGGTCTTTGGGGAGATTATGTCCTCAGGTCATCAAATGCTTAAACTCAGATTATATTTATGAAACAATTTCTTTGTAATTCCTGGCATGTGTTTTTACTTTTAGTGCAGTGCTGGTCCTCACCTTTAACATGTGGTCTTAACCCAGTAAATATGTTCACCACATCATTGTTCCGTTTCTTAGGGTTGCACTGGACTACAGGTTATGTAATAGTTATTAACGTTGTATATTAAACAATGATTTGCAACCAGGCAATTCTGATATGAATTGTTTGTGTCGGCCTTATGATAAGGGTAACATTATTGGAACTTTTCCCAAACTGCATACATACACTACATAATACATGTTCTACATACTGTAGACTAAACCATTATTGATCAGGATTGCAAACAAACTAAAAAGACTGTAACTTGAGAAGTTGTATTCTTGATTTGTTTTACTCAGAAGTAGGGATGGGGCCGATCCGATCCTGTATCGGTATCGGGACCGATACCAGCGAAATTCAGGTATCGGATTTTCCCGATCCAACCTGCGGAGATTTCCGATACCACGAGCCAAGTCTGCACTTTAACGTTGTCTGCTGAAATGGCTCCAAAAGTGATTCCTGCCGGTGCCGGCTGGTCTGCTGGCTGGCTGCAAACTGTGGAATAGATTTCCTGAACGGAGGCGCGGCTCAATGAGACACAGAGTTATGAGACACGTCCCCGTTCAGGAAGTCCATTCCGCAGTTTGCAGCCAGCTAGCAGGATAGCAGCGTTGAGCAGCATTGTGGCTAGCTCAATGCTATCCTGTGTGTCCGCTGTTTGGAAATACTTCACAGTGGAAACACAGCAGAGCAAGACAGCAAAATGCAAAAACAAAGCAGGACTTTCCCAACCGTCTGTCCCGGTGTTGTCGCTGGCGTGTGGCGTTTCATTTCCCCGTTGTTGCGTCCCCCAGAGACCGCGGATCGTCTCCCGGCGGCCGCTGTTTCAGAGCAGCCGCTGCGCAGCCGTGAAAACAGAGGTGTGTGTGTGTGTGTGTGTGTGTGTGTGTAACTAAGTGTGTGTGTAAGATGTTTACAGTTATTGCATTTTTCTTATATTTCAGATATTTGACATTTTAAAACGTTGATTTGTTGATGCTACAAGAGCCAGTGTGCTTGATTTGCGCTGTTCACACACTGTTTTATTGATAGTGTGTGTGTGAGTGTGTGTGTGTGTGTGTGTGTGTGTGTGTGTGTGAGATTTTTACACTTGCACTTTTCTTATATTTCAAGACTCAAGTATTTGACATTTTGGGAATGTAATAAATATTGACATGACAATCAATTTGAAACCCTTACAGTTGCATATCTGTTTTCAGAATGAGATTTTTCCTGTTTTTCTGACTTCCTTTTCTGACCTTATACTTACCTCAAGTTGCCTTTTGGGACATACATGCATACGTACGTCCATATCATACTTGCCCGTTGAGGAGTTTATTTCAGCATCATATAAAATCAACAATAATGATAATAATAATATTAAAGCAAACAAAGCTCTGGTATCGGAATAGTATCGGTATCGGCCGATATCCAAATTCAGGTATCGGGATCGGATCGGAAGTGAAAAAATGTGGATCGGTGCATCCCTACTCAGAAGCCTCATGTTAACTTTAGATCAACTTTGAAATATATTTGACTGATGATTTTGCCCTTATAACTTACAACCCCAAATCAGAAAAAGTTGGGACAGTATGGAAAACACAAATAAAAAAATAAAGTAGTGATTTCTAAATGTACTTTGACTTGTATTTCATTGCAGACAATACAACAGCACATAATTTAATGTGTTCCTCATGATTTTTATTGTTTTTTTTTCAACAAAACAAAATTCCTTTTTTGGTTCTTGCAACACATTTCAAAAAAAGTAAAAACAAAAAAACAGTAAAGCATTTACCACTTTGTAATGTTGCCATTCGTTTTCACACCACTTAAAAGACATTTAGGGACTGAAGACACCAAGTGATGAAGTGTTTCAGGTGTAATTTTGTCCCATTCTTGCTGCAAACAAGTCTTAAGGTGGGCAACAGTACGGGGTCTTCGTTGTCGCATTTTGCGCTTCAAAATGCGCCACACATTCTCTGTTGAAATATGCATGGACGTCCCTGGAAAAGATGTCTTCTTGAAGGCAGCATATTGTGTTCCAAAATTTCTATGTACTTTTCAGCATTAATGGTGCCATCACAGAAGTGCAAGTTACCTTTGCCAAGGGCACTGACACAACCCCATACCATGACAGACCCTGGCTTTTGGACTTGTTGCTGGTAACAGTCTGGATGATCCTTTTCTTCTTTGGTCCAGAGCACACGGCGTCCACTTCTTCCAAAAAATGCCTGAAATACAAATTCATCTGACCACAGTACACGTTTCCACTGTGTGATGGTCCATCCCAGATGCCTCTGAGCCCAGAGAAGTCGACGGCGCTTCTGGACACTGTTAACATAGGGCTTCCTTTTGGCACAGTACAGTTTTAACTGGCATTTGTGGATGTAACTACGTATTGTGGTACTTGACAAAGGTTTGCCACAGTAGTCCTGAGCCCATGTGGTGATAATCGCTTATAGATGAATGACGATTATTGTTGCAGTGCCGCCTGAGGGATCGGAGATCACGGTTCAGCTTAGGCTTGCGCCCTTGTCCTTTACGCACTGAAATTCCTCCTCATTCCTTGAATCTTTTAATTATGTTATGCACTGTTGAAGGTGAAATATACATTTAGAAATCGCTACTTTATTTTTTTATTTGTGTTTTTCATACTGTCCCAACTTTTTCTGATTTGGGGTTGTATATTGAAAGTATGTTTGGATGGGATCTTTTAATGATCAGTATGACCCGGAGGAATGATAACAGCATATTTAAGGATGAACAGAGTCCGTGGCTATGGAATGTAGGGTTACACAGTCTGTAGAGATGTAGCTTATGTTCACTGCGGACACTGCTACACTTCAACTTTCTATAGTAATTGTTAATTAATTCAAGAATTTTACACCAAAATAATGATGCAATATAATAATGATATGTTTCATCTGATAGGTTTGAGTGCTTTATACTCAGTTAAAATTATTAAGATGGACACACATGTATTTACTTCTTTGTTACATAAACCACAGAAACAGTTGTGTTACTAGAGATAAAGTCAACCAATTCATTGTTCTACGTTATGATTGGGATCCTGTAGTAATTAACATTACAATGAAGATTGATAATGTATTCCTTTTTCGAGAACTCCGATTGTCAACAACTTGATTCAGTCTAACATTTAATTTTACTCCCCTTTCCACTAGTCTACTGTAGTAATCTGTAGTAATCCGTGGCGGCTGGTGATTTAAAAAATTGGGGAGGACAAGAGGAAAACCAACCCCCGGCATCATGTTATTTTATGCAAGTTGGCTACTTATCTCTTATCTCTACCTTCTTGTGTTCAACTGAAAATTAAGCAGTAAAACAACTGGTTTATTGCAAAGTAGGTTTTCACATACAAAAGATTTGTTTGGTGTTTTGGTGCATTCACAAGAAATGACTAACAAGATTTCTAATAAACAATCACTGCAGGCTCCGGATGGGAATTAAACTTGTTACAGTGGGAATTTTACACAACACCCACTGATTTAAAGTGTTTTAACAAAAACCATAAAAAAAACTGGACTTATTAAAAACAAAGCAAACAAAGTGTTTTATGAGTTCTTCTGCCTGTGGGAGGTTCCAGTCACTTTACATTTTGGGAGATTATCCTTGAAGCCATAGCAATATAATCTTCTAAATATTTTCATAACATTTCATCATCATTATCATCATCATATGTTTGGCTCTAATATCCTTATTCGGAGGCTTAGATTCTGTCTGCAACAATGATTTTGTTGGTCCTGTCTCACTCCCTGATTTTGCTCTCTTTTCTCTCAATCTCATAAGGACTTGTGCAAGAAAAGGCAGGGGGCAGTAAAAGAGCATTACATGGTAATATGCAGCAACGTGCCCTGCTGTATTATACAGTTCGATGGCCTGACATTGTAAGAGGCTTTGAATATAAAAACCCTTGTCATGGATAGACAGTGTCTAATGGAGTAATGTGTGTCTTCAATAGACAGTGTACATGCTTCTTTTTGTTGTCTGATTTAGTTGCAAACTTGCTGGAAAGTGATAGAAAGGAGATCCAATAGTATGAGCACTGGATGTTAATGCAATTAAATTGTATTAACATTTTAAGAGGAATTTGTCATTATTTTCTGACATTTTATTGACCGAACTCATCAGAAAATCAAGAAAATAATCAGCAGATCCATATTTTTCACTCCCATCTGAATGACTCATTTGCTATGCTGCCTGCATTACTTTTTACTCCTTCTACTGTTGAAGCCTTCAGCGTCTCGTGCACAGCGATAGAGAATTCCTCAGTGTCTCACAACGTTCGCAGTAACTGTAAAAAGAATTGGTGCTAGAGGATGTTTGCGTATTATAAACACACATAAGATTATTGGCATGTCTCATACTGATTTACCATTTTACATGCCAACTTGAGAGCTTAACCTTGTTTTAACCCCAATAAAACTCTTTGCTGTTCTCCTTCAGCTCCATTGTTTCACCTCAGACCTGCTTAGCTGCCAATTGACAGCTGTCCACAAGCATCTTTGTGTGTGTGTGTGTGTGTGTGTGTGTGTGTGTGTGTGTTTTATTTTCCATGTGCGGTATGTCCAGTCCTCCAGCTGACCTGCCAGTGAACCTTGACCGCTGCATGTTCAAACACACCGCACACGCTTATTTGTAGTCTGCTTGTGTGTGGACAGACGAGCATGGGAGGCCTGAGATTCTTCCCCTCTGTCACTTCTTTCATGCCAGTTATGAAACACTTGTTCATATTCCTTTTCATTTCTTTCTCCCTCCTGTTTTACTGTTGTCTCTCTGAATTCCATGGCTTTCCTCCATGCTTACAGACCAACACGTTTTCTTGTTCTATCTCGCTTCTTTTCTGTCTACAAGTAAGCAGTTCCTCTCTGGTGATGCCCAGTGTGTCATTTAGTTATTAATAGTATGTGTTTGTGTTTCTTAAGAGGGCTATTCAAGGAGCCCCATCCATTTCTTGATAAATGAAATTCCTTAGCCCACTCTGGGGTCTTAACAATAGGGCAACACAGACACCGAGCTTAAGAGTCTGAGCACATTTAAACACACACATGCACCTGCTGTAAGTGTCACTGTATGGTCTTCAGTCACTTGCATATTTTATCCACAGGCAGTCTTAATATTTACTCTCCACAAAACTACACTTTCAGTGGAAATGACAACATGCAGTGATTTAAAATAGAAGGGAGTTGACACCTGAATGGCTTTCAGTACCCTGCACTGTTACTTAAACCAAGGACAGAACATACTCAGACAGGAACCACATAATTATCTAAGGACTTTGTAGACTATTTCAAATTATGTTTGTGCTAAAATTTGTCTTTTAGTCGACTGATAAATCCAGTTTTGATAATCACTTGTTTCTCCCGGCAGATATCCATAATGCTGCATCACCACAGCACCAAGGGACTTTCGGGGCTGTACTAAAAATACTGAAAAAACAGCAGGCTGGGATTGCCTCCACGCAGCTCTCATAGACCATTCCCCAATACGTGATATACCTACAGTACGCTTTTTCATGACCACATGCACCAACATGCACGCGTGGTCGGACCAGCTATCGAAACAAAGAACAGAGAAGCTCAGATTGCAACACACACAGAGGTAGTGTGACTTCCTTCGTTCCTTAGGACTCCATTAGTCCTTTACAAAGGAAATGTGTCCTTCACATAGCAAATATGTGTTTGCAAATGCACAACTACTCAATGATAGTTTGAGATTTGTAAGTTGCTCCTGTATAAATCTACGTTTTGAATTTCAATTGTGTTTTAGGTTGTGATTTTTGGTTTATGTTGGGTGGTTAGCTTCTGGATTGGACACTGCCTAGTGGTTACCATTGCTTTCCTACTAGGTGTATGCTTGGCTGTGTAGCTACTTGCTTTACTTGACTTTGGCAATACTTACCTCACTTATTAAGGAGTAGCACTAGTTTTATTTGAAGTTGTTTTGACCTACAATACCTCAACATTTCTGAAATATGAAGATTGCCTACGTTTTTATAAATTGGTGGCATTTTACAACAATGCTTCGCCTTTGATTGGATTTTTTTCCCCCTTTGAAAAATTGTTTTTACCATCCCCATCACTTTAACTTCTTCTGATCTTATGCTTTCTTCATCCATGAAGAGAATTACTCCTTTCCTTTTGTTTCTTTCAGGACCGTCATAGAATAGTAGCCCTGAACTGGATTTGGTGGTTTGGGCAAGGACACTGGATATTCAGTTGTAGTGATTTTATCCAAGGCCATATTTTGCTGTTCTTTTAAGGATCAAAAGTCTTTATACATGACTTACCAAATTGCTTCTCATTTAGGTGGTCGTATCTCCCTTGAAGTACCGTAGAAGTTTACCCAGACTTACTTGCATACTATATGTTTTTTTTGTACATATAGTCTACATTCTTTTTTATTTATCAAAATCCATTACATCCTTTAAAAAAAGACATTCAACAAATACACACATGAAAAATCAGACCCGTCAACAAAACTCATCACTTGAATCTGACACATTTCAAATACATTAAAAGGGCTGATCCATGGTTTGTCTTTAGATTTCAAAACTCGGGACACAACACAGAAAACAGTAACACATGGAAAGGGAAGAGAGAAAAAAACGTAAGAAAGATGAGAGACGAGAGGAGGAAGGATGTCAGGAGAGGTGGGTGATGTGGATTAAAATGGAACGGCCCCGGGCTCCACTCCATTTTTGTCTGGTTAAAGGACAAAGTGAGAGGGGGAAGTTAGTCCTTGTGTATGTGCACAGATGAGAGTGTATGAGTATCTGTGTGTCAGTTAATAGAACCCCTGGTATTCTTAAAAGGCTCTTATTGACAGACTTAATGCCCTTATTGGACATGAGACACGTGGCCGACACACTCGCTCCAGTGTATGTGTGTACACGCATATGCTGAAAGTGTGTATATCTATAAGTACGTGAGCCCCCTGTATCTGCCCTGTGTGAGCCTGTATTGATTTCCACATCAGAAGTCTCCTCTCTCTGCTGGTTGAATTATACCGTCACAGGGTGTCCAGTTGCTGCCCTCAGCATGTCTAGAACACGCAAAAAGAAAATGCTTTTGATGAATAAAAGTTTAAAAGCTTTGATTTTAGTGGCTAATGCATTGGCTACCAAACTTTTATAATGCCAGATAATATCAAACATCTACATAGTGCCTTTGATTTGATCTTTGTAGTGGTCTCTTACTAAAAATTCTTAAACTGGCATGTCATTTGTCAGCTCTTTTCACTGCTGTGGTGTCGTCTTTGACAATATGAGATTGTTTTAATGACTTTCCACACCTATTGATCAAAGCTTACCAGGTAGTATTAATTGAAAAGCATTGACTGCAACAAAAGATGCAGGTGTCCTCGAAACATTTCAATGAATTCATTATTTAAAGCCAAGAGATACGGGAAGCTTTGAATAAATCCACTTCTCATCTCTTTTTTCTTTTTACTATTGTTAAATATTGTGTAAAATGTTAATGTGTGGACAATTTTCATCAGCCAATTGTCCCCAAGTAAGCTGCATTTCTCTTGTAAATCAGTCAACATGCTGGATATGCACATACCATACTATGGATAACCTTTGTGTCTACATTCCTTCAACACCACGTTCCCTATGTGGCTGATTCTGCAAGCCTTCAAACTTCAAGCTGTATGTAAACTTTCCCACTAGGTGGCATGGTGAGACATTATCACTTACCTTGAAGCACCTGCATGCTCCACTCCTGCTGCGTTTACTAATCATGTTATGTTAAGCCATTTGTCTCTATCACATGTCCTGTTTCCTTTCTACTGCCGTTGCCCTCTTGACTCCTGGGTTTCAGTCTTTTGTTTTTGTCTTGTATCACTCTGGCTTTCTCTCCTCTATTATTGTGTTGCCTCCTTTGATTCATCTCCCCTTCTCACCCCTTTTCCTTCCCCTTTGTGTGATGAAAAAGTGCAGTCTTGGCGTTTCAGTCTCATATCAAATGCTCATATGCGTAAAGGGAGAGAGAGAGAGACATAGATGCCAGCCAGCGTTGCACTCGGTGTGCTGTTTGCCAGGGGAACATTGCATTGAAGCACCAGTGAACATCTGGCCCATGTGCCAATGATTGGTTGGGGAAGTTCCTCAGGATATAACACTTGAAAATGTCTTGGCATGTTCGCGACAGCAGCAGTGCCGTGTGTGTGTGTGTGTGTGTGTGTGTGTGAACGTACACTGGTAAGTGATTATATTTGCGATGTGTGTCTGTGAGGGCTGATTGTATTAAATGTGTGAGAAAACTATTATGTGTGAGTGAGTTTAAGATGATTGTATTCTCATGCTTGTGTGTGTGAGTGTACAGTACCTGTATGTATGTGTTGGGAGCTTTTACTTCCCACCATTAGCTCTAAACCCTTTTTTGAGCAGGCGGCTGATTCTTCCCTTGATTACTATTTAGACTTCTACTCGTTTACAGGGCGCCATCTCTCCTTTGTTTTATCTCTCCGTTTATACCTTCTGCTAGCTCGTTATTCCTCATTGTCTGTAATGATTTAATTTTCTTTGCTGGTTCCTAACGCTGCTACTTAGGTTCAACTAGAGGCCAGTAGAAGTTTGTTCTACTTTTACCTGTGTTCTCTTGCTTTCTTCTATAACTTCCTTCTCATTCCTTTTGTTCGTCTCCGCTCTCCTCTTGCATCTTCTTTACAATTTATTCTCCCCTTTGTGACTCTCACCCCTGATCACCTACTACACTCTAATAGGCTACACATGCATGGTTTTGTACGCCGCTGATCGCACATGTGTCTGTTGTGTTGGTGTGTGCCCCTAAAGGAGGCGGTGGCCCTCATCAGCGACGTCCACCCAGTGGTGGCGGCGGGCGGCGGGCCGTGGAAGATGCGGCAGGGTTGTTAAAAGTGTTGTTAAGAGAGCGGCTGGCAGCTGTTCCTGACAGGTTGGGGATGGAAGGACAGATGGTGTTTGATTAGCGAACAGACCGCTGATGGAAGGAGGGATGGAGGGAGGAATGAGGGAGGAGGAAATTGATATGAGTTAGGAGGGAGGGTAAAAAGTAGATGGGAGGATGGATTCTTTGACTTGAGGATATATAAATGGATGATAAATAGATAAAAACTGGAAAGAAAGGGATTCGGAGCATGCTGGGAGGAGAAAGTGAAAACGCTGTCAGGGCAGCTGCTCTAAACAACAATTAGCTTCATCCACCTGGGTGCCATCTTAAAGAACCGATGCAAATAAACCTGCAGCGCTGGCTGATTAAAGTCTGTTCAACAAGATAACAGTGATGTTGTAGCCAGCGATGGTCCGATTCAATCCGTCATTTATTTGAACGATGTGAAAGTTGATGTGTTGAATTGAATCATAATTGGTTTTGCTTTCTAACAGGTCAGCCTAGGGTCAGTCGG
Organism: Gymnocephalus cernua; assembly: GCA_023631565.1. Classification (NCBI taxonomy): domain Eukaryota; kingdom Metazoa; phylum Chordata; class Actinopteri; order Perciformes; family Percidae; genus Gymnocephalus; species Gymnocephalus cernua. Next base: position 12,195,096 of record CM042448.1, on the reverse strand, counting down.
TGTGCTGAGGTTTCTACTTAAGCAGCTTGAATACACAATGATAATAATATCAAACTGATGGCAGAGCTATGAATTCTGCCAGCGTGCATTAGAAAAAAAGTCTAGACACAGAAATAGCCTTGTCTCCTGCACTTTACAACTGCACTATATTCATTTACATCAATATTAAAGGTTCAAAAAGAGGTTAAAGGGTGCAAAGATTGCAACCCTGGAGCTGAAATGTTCTCCATGATTCATTTTCAAAGTTCCCTTTTCTAGACAGCAAGGCTGCAACTTACAATTAGTTTCATTATCGGTTAATCGGCCAAATATTTTTGGAGTTTGTTGTGATGGAGGAGGAGTCCGATGAAGCAGGTTGAGGTAGATTTCACATTTCAAACACAAATTAACAAACACAGTGATTTTCTGTATGTATTTCAAGTAGTGCTGTCGATCGATTTAGGCTACTTTTTGTTTATCACAGTTAATCCCAGTTTGCGTGTATCTGCATTCTTCCATGTTAAAAACATTGCCCGCCTTCGCCCCTCCCTTTTTCTCTCCGCTGCTGAAACACTCATCCACGCATTCATCACCTCACGACTGGACTACTGCAACGGCATTCTGTACGGCACATCCACCAAATTCCTCAAAAAACTGCAATATATCCAAATCTCACTCTCACTCCAGCACCATGATCACATCACTCCAGTCCTCCTAGACCTCCACTGGCTCCTGATCCAACACAGAGTCCATTTCAAAATCCTCCTCATCACCTACAAAGCTCTAAATAACCGCGCCCCCTCCTACCTCACTGACCTCCCGCACCGTCATACTCCCACCCGCAACCTCACATCCAGAAGCCAACCTCCTTTCCCCTCTCACCTGCCCCGAGCACCGAACCTGCAGGTGGGGACAGGGCCTTTTCCGTTGCTGCCCCCTCCCTCTGGAACTCTCTCTCCCCCAACACCTCAGACTTCCCACATCACTTGCTAACTTCAAAACCGCACTCAAAACCCATCTGCTTAAAGCCAATTTAGCTGTTTCTGTCCTGTTTCTATACTGTTTTTCTGCACCTTTTTTAATATTTATCTCTAATTGTTATTGATGTTTTTATACTGATCTTGCTATTGTTTTTACCTTGTAAAGTTCCTTTGAGTACCTTTTAATGTGCTATATAAAATGTATTATTATTATTAGTCATGGGCTGTGGTTAATCATGATTAATTGCACAGGTTATCTTGTAAATATGCCGTGTTGAAATAAATAAATGAATGACAAACTGGTTTAAAGAAACACATTCTTCAATTTTATTATCTCTACCATTAACATGTAATAAACAAGTGTTCAATAACAATATTCATTTGTTGAGACATCCATATGAACTGCTGACATATTTAGCAGTAAAACTGTTACAACAATAAGTCAACAGGAGTGCTGTCTGTTCCTATAGTTGTGACCTTGCCTGTTATGTCCGACTCATTTCCAACTTCAAGAAACTGGCCAGCGCAAGCTTCGACAAAATACCTTTCTTCTGTTTGTAACACGCCCAAAGTGAGTGCAGCTGCCAGTTGTCTTTGATTAGGTGGGCTGTTACACCGAGGTAGTTATGATAACTTACTGATGTCCAGTGGTCTCCAGTAAGTGCAATAGAAGCACCTTCTGCCAACTGCCTCACTTTGGTAGCTTTTTCAGCATCGTACAGTTCATGTCTTGTAACAATAGTTACCTGGTATTCATTACTTACTTATTTATTTTTCTATGGTTGTAGTTTGTTTTATGTATGAAATGTTTAGTTCTAGTCTAGTCTAGTGGACAGTTATGGGTTACATTATTGTGTTGTGTCTGCTCTAATATCCTTAATTTGTGCAAAGTAGAGTATGTTGTGTGTGGACATTGGCTGTGGATGAAATTACTTTTGTACTGGTGTCATGTAATTCTGTATGGGATTGGCTACTTAGTGGCATGACATGTAAATAAAATATATCATATCCCCTCGAAGGTAGCTTGTATGATGAGTCGCCTGAGGCGATCTGAATGATGTCTTGAAGACACCGGTCCTGAACAATGTTGATGGGCCTGCAGTCTGTAGCTACTCATTTAGCGACTGCACTAGTTAGCTTCGCTGTTGTCGTTTTGTTGACCAACCCGCCCCGGCTGCACTCCGCCAGTGTTGTTTGACGAGCACGGCTTGTTGACCCTGTCTCAGCACTAGCATCTTGAAACTTGCCGGTCAGCAGAGTGGACACTGTCATCGTTTACTCGCGTTCGCCACACATATCACACAAAGCGTAGTCTATATCCACGACTTTCCACTTCCGGGATTGCCCCGTTGCCGCCGGAAATTCTGCCGTATGTCCTTCTTTACCTAACGCTTTCTTTGTGTTGGAATATTAATTTCCGGTCAATTTATGAGGACTATAGTTAACTGCTCCTCAGATCTCTGCAGGGTAAATCCAGACAGCTAGCTAGACTATCTGTCCAATCTGAGTTTTCTGTTGCACGACTAAAACAACCTTTGAACGTACACATGTTCCACCAAGACAAGTTCCTTCCCGAGGCTATTTTGCAGCAGCACCGGAGCTCCGTGCGGCGCTTAGCACCGCCCATGACAATTGTGATTGGTTTAAAGGAATGTCAATTAACCAGAGCGTGTTTCTCTCCCATCCCGGAATGCTGTGTGGACTAGCCAGACCCTCCTCCGCAGCGATGTGGAGGAAGGTTTGGCAATGCGAGACTACTCAAAGCGTAACCGTCCGTGCTGCGATAACGTAAGGAGGTTGGGGTCAAACTTGATACAAATTACTACTTTGCGTTAATTTTTATTAATCACATGCGTTAACGTGGTAATGTTGACAGCCCTAATTTTAAGTAAAGTCGTTAATAGTTAAACAATGTAAGATGTAGTCATAGAGGAATGTCATCTTGCAACTGAACAGACAGATAATACATCTTTCGTTTTCACTGATGACAATCAGTGTTTTACAACCATGATGATCAGACAGGATAACATACAGGTAGTTGCTCTCCTGTCTTTGTTTTCTCATGCACGCACATTTCACACTTTTACCCAATCATAATCTATTATTTGTGACATTGCAAATGAGGGTCATAAGATACTGTATGTTTAGGGTAATATTTTGTTTCAACCTGCACACTAAAATCTGAGAAATACCAGGAGGAAAACACAAAAAGACACGTCGGCATGGAAACAAGTGGCTCTGAAAATCCTTTTCACAACCACTATCATATGAGTCGAATACTTACTTTATGCAAAGCAATAAGCTGAACACTAAGTTATATCCAAAAAATGTAGTCTTTGGTTATGGAAAAGCAATTATAATTGTAAACTCGGGCTGTTGTTGTTAGTATTGTTATTGTTGTAGCTCCAGACATACACTTGTGCTTGTGCCTCATCCCAGGCCATTGCATCAATATGACAGTGGATGTGAAAAAAAAACTAACTCTTTCACACACATATACACACCACAGTCCACTTTAGCTGCAGTTAACACGGAGAAGACAGTCAGAGCTATTAGGATTATGTTGAGGAGAGATTGTTTTCTCGATAATAAACTCTCCCTACTCCGTAATAATAGCGGCCATTACCCAAAATGCATCACTGTCATGCCATCTCGGTAGACAATAAGTGTGTCTGTGCAAGTATGTTTGTTTGTGCATATGACGGGGTGATTGACAATAAAACAATCAGCAGGCCAACAAAAACACAGCTGTTTTATTGTTGCGCTGCTCAGATGTGCTTTCACAGGCAGACGGTGTGTGTGTGTGTGTGTGTGTGTGTGTGTGTGTGTGTGTGTGTGTGTGTGTGTGTGTGTGTGTGTGTGCGTGTGCGCGCGCGTGTGCGTGCGTGCGTGCGTGTGTGATCATATAGAGCAAAGAGTGATCCCGCCTCATGTTCAGCCCCTCCTGTTCTAATGAAAAGCTTTGGCAGTATAAGATAGCCACACTAGATGATCACAATGATGATCCTTTTGTTTTCTCCAAAGCACTTAGTGACAAACTTTTGATAATACCTGCAGTATTATCTTGTTTTTTGTACCTCCTCTGGTGTCTAAAAGACTTCCTAAATGACTTAAAGAGGCACTCCAGTGATTAAGCATCACACTTGCAAAAGACAGTCAAAATCTGTGTGGTAGGGACGCACCGATCCAACTTTCCTTCTGATACCTCAAGTCAGGTTCTTGGCTTATACTAGTGCTCTCTGTTTTTCCGAAAGTCTGTGTACCTCACAACATGGAACACATTTGTATCTAAGATAATGTGAGACCATTTCAGTTTGTCCAGTACTTTAGTTTTAATGACCAAAGATATCTGCAAAAGTAATGGCATTCCCATCAGCCTCAGCTGTACTTTATGTTTAGTGCTAATTAGCTAATGTTACCGCACTAAACTAAGACAATAAACATGGTAAATAAACATCAGGACATTACCATTAAGGTCAAAGTATTACTGTGCATATGATCAGTCTCACAGAGCTGCTAGTATGGCTGTGGACTGTTTTTTATGCTGTTATTTTGTGAATAACTTCCTTATCACTCTATTTTTGTCTCATTCTCATTTGAATCTTTCATGGGAACTGGATAATTACAGGAACCGTCATTTTGCAGAAACCTATAAACAGTTTATTGTGCCATCATCTTCATGGGAGGTCTGGCAATATATGCATCATTACATACAAATGATATATCATGAGCACAGAAGTGTGTTTAGAGATGTTTTATACACCTTGTTTATTTTTCCTTTACAATTTCTGTGTATGTGACAGAAAGAGAAGAGAAAAAAGAGAGGCACAGTGAGTGCTGGCACTTTATCCAATGCTGGTGATGGTGGCTGGCATTGTGTGATGCCAGTTAGTGTTTGGCGCCAACACACAGAGGGCATGGTGTGTGTTTGTGAGTGTTAGGGAGGTAAGTGGTGTGAGAGGAGGACAGAAATAAATCCTACGAGAAAGGAGGCAAGGAGGAGAGGAGACAGGAGAGGTAAAAAGGGGAAGAGGAGGATTAATGTCAGCGATAAGGGGTGAGAGAGGATGAACAGAGGACGGATAGAGGAGTGAGAAGGATGGTAGGGCAACAAGGGCAGACAGGCCTTGTGCCTTTGTGTGAGTGTGAGTCTGCACCTATGTCTTTTTGTGTGGGGGTGTGTGTGTGTCTGTCTGTCCCTGCCTCTTTGTACTGGCTAATCTAGGCGTCAGCAGCTTTTTGAGGCTTTTGTGCTGACAATAATCACACAGCGCTCCTCTTTTCAATTCATCAGCAACAACAACAAGGGATCACATGTCCCCTATACAGAATCAGGAGAGACGGAGAGAGGGAGAAGGGAGGGCATGAACAGAGTTAAAGTGGCCATCATGTTGCCTAGTTACTGCTTGCGTTGATGGCGATTTGGTGTGTGTGGGCAGGCACATGCAAACGGTCAACGCCCTCTACACCTCTGCTGAGCGCAAATAGAAAAGATAAGTACAATCACACAGTTCCTCTTTTTTTTTTTTCAAAGAATAATTTATTTCATGTTGCAGTGTAATGGATAAACAATGAGTCAATCACTGGTCAAATCTGTAGCAAGCATTAATAATAATCAGAATAACATTAATAGGAATAATTATTTCAATTATAAATAATAACAATATCAGAGTGATCAGAGTCATTATTACATCTATACAAGCTACAAATATCAGCATTTTGTCCTATGTCTTTTTTTTATTTTATTTACTGCTGTTAAAACCTTAAACACTTCACACATGACCCGGCCGGAGGCAGCTGCCCGTCTGTGCCACCCAGAGCAAAGAGAAAAATTGATTTTTTCCAATTGTGGTTAGGTAACGTCTGGTGACTTCCAGTTTCAAGGTTCTCAGCACGAAACAGGGTTAAACTGAGACATGTTGACACCTCTGAACGTATGAGCTCAATTTTAAGAACGGCTGATTGTACCACAGTTAGTCGCCAGTGTTTGAGTCCAGTCAGTACTCGTGTATTGCCAAAAGGTTAGCCTGTCCCAGAGCACCATGAAGAATGATTCTTGTGTTTGTATCATGTGGGAATGACGCGCTGCTTAGAAAGTGATCTACGAAGCACATGGAACTGGAATGAATGGTTTGGTTCCTGTTAATTGTTACAAAATGATGATTCGACTACTTTTACAACAATGATTTACAATACAGTAAATCCACTTTGCATGAAATCACAAATTGATGTAAATGTGATTTTCAGATTAGGATTTTGAATGTTCTGAGAAACAAATGAAGCATCCAACACAGATTATATATATAAAAAAAAATGAATATCAAAATTGTTACAGCACTAACATGTCCACAATGTGTCCTGAATGTATCCAGCATCAGTGCTATACATTGAAAATATTATAAATAAACCAATAGTAGTTGGACCAGATACAGTATGAGCCTATCACAGATGTATTTCTCTGGCAGATGTTAAATGAGAAACAGTGTCACTGTTACATAGTTTGTCCACCAGAAATCACTGAAATTACTGACCTTCTCAGTACAAAACTTTGTCACATATACATAACATTTTAATTTAAAAAAATGTCTGTTAAGTAAAAACAACTAAAAAAGGGGGGGCATTCTCTGTCAGTATCAGCATGTATCATGTTGGTCAGGCTGTAGTAATTTAGTGAAATAATTGCAGTAACTGAGGTTAACGGATCAATCTGATTCATGACGGCTTAAAATAAAATGTCCATACAGTTTGTCTGATGTCTGAATTACCTATTTTTCTGATATTGTAAAAACGGGACTGGTAGTCTATAGATCTGAGAGATTCATAAAAATAAAAATAAATGCTCTGCTCGATGCTCTGGGTGCCTGAATGCAACGTGAGCCAAGAGGGGCAGCATAGGAAGGGTGGGGCAGGGAGAGCCACAGTCAGAACAAACACCCAGTAAGTCTCGGTACAGTAAAAAGAGCGAGTAGTAAAAAGAGGAGGGAAAAAAAGGGAAATAAACAACAACTAAGTGTATTTATGTCCAGTTTGTCTGGGTTCAGGTGAGGATTTGGGAATGCTACTGTGCTTTCCTATTCAAGAGGTGTGTGTGTAAGTGTGTGTGTGTTTGTGGTTGTGTGTGCATGGGTATCTATGCGATTGACTGAGGGTTTATAGTAAAGAGGCTGTAAGTTTATACAAAGAAGAAAAAAATGCAGAAACATCACTTTTTTTTCCAAAAATGTCCATGTAACTCAAAAAACATCCACAATAAAAAGATTTTCTTTATATATTATCATCTTTATATTTAGTTTGCTCCCCACCCCAAGTCACGGGCTTAAGATTGATCCATCATCTTCCTCATACCTTTGTTCCTCCAGAGAAGGACGAAGAGCGAGCTCGGACGAGGTGGAGGAGAAAGAGAAGACGGGGTTTTCTGCAAGGAGGAGCTTTTTTTTTTTAAGTGCAAGGATTTCCACTGTTTTGCTTTTAATTGGTAAAAGTCTCAACACAATATCTTAATTTTTTCTTCTGTATAAAACATTTTGAGGGCAGGCTTGTGTTTTAAATGTTGGGCTGACCAAAAACAACCACCAAAAAACCTCTCCAGAAGCCTCCGAGTAAAACCAAGTCTCTGCGTCGCGTCATGAACATCAGACGCATTTTTACTGAAGACCTCAACCTAACTTTCTCACAGTCTTCTCACGGCCCTCGGAGGTTTGTCTTGCTCGCTGTGTTTCCTTCCTCGCCCTAGTCAGTCATGGAGGAGTTCTTGTAGACAGTTGGGGGATTTGAAGACGTCGGGAACCTCGCTGTCTAGTTTGCAGATCACCTTGTAGATGGCCTTCTTCCAGGATGGGTCTGCATCCTTTCCAGCCACGATGGCGTTGAAGAACTCGCGCAGAGTCACCTGGGACACCTCCAGAAATCGCTCAGGAACCTGAAGGAGAAAAAGGGGAAAGGAAGTACGCAAAGGAAGAGGAAAGGAGGTAGAAAGAAAAAGGAAATCATTTTATGTCCACTTTGATTGTTTGAACAGAAAAAAAAGAACTTCCCTTCAATCAACTTTCCCTTTCTTGTCCTACGTTCAAAGCCACAATACAGTATCTATGCTAAAAATACAGAACTGTGTTACTTCTGTATGAACGTGTGTAGGTGGAGTACATACACATAGTAGAAAGTACCTTGAGGGAATCATTATACTGTATGTTCAAAGGTTTTTGGACACGTGAATATTACACCCATACAGTATGTGCCATGGTCATTGAAAGACAACATCCTGTCTAAATAAGTCCTGCAGGAGACAATGAAATTGAAATGCAAACATCTTCAAATACAGATTGCTTTTAGAAAAGTGTTCAAGAATTAGGTTATAAGTGTGCGTGTGTTTCAGGTGTCCATATATTACTATTCCTGTACCAAGTTCTTCTTCAGCTGTCAACTTCCCCTAAATCTACTTCCCCTTTCTTAAAAGCCCCCAGCTGTGTGTGTGTGTGTGTGTGTGTGTGTGTGTTGTTGAGAGTTCCTTATGCACACACTCACATATGACAGATGACACACTCAGTCCTTGACAATGGCAGTTGAACAGTTGTCTGTGATCTGTCACTGTGTGTGTGTGTGTGTGTGTGTGTGTGTGTGTGTGTGTGTGTGTGTGTGTGTGTGTGTGTGTGTGTGTGTGTGTGTGTGTGTGTGTGTATGCATGTGTAGTAGTTTAAACAAGAACGAAGGGATTGCAGGGCTCTAATTGTCCTTTCCACATGCATAAATATACTGTCATCACAAAGCGTGTGTGTGTGTAGGTTTTTAATGCTGTGTGTGTGCGCTCAAAGCAGTTTTGGACAGCAGAACAACGGCACACATGCACACATTTTTCATTCTTTTTTTTCTCTGCCCTTTTCTCCCGGGGGCAAGATCATACAAAGACACTAAACAACCTGACTAGGATTCTCTCCCCCCTCTCTTTTTTTCCTTTTTCTTTGTCTCTTTTTCTTGCATGCAGATGCACACACACACACACACACACACACACACACACACACACACACACACACACACACACACACACACGGGAGGCTGACTCTTCCAGACGAGGTGCATGCTCTTATACACCCCAACAAACTCTCACACACACCTAGAGGACGACAGAGTGCCGTCTGGGTGTAACCCCGTCATGCGTGGCAGGACATGCCAAGGTTAGCCGCCACAAGAACGGATGAATCACCCCTCACACACACACACACACACACACACACACACACACACACACACGCACACACACACACACACACACACACACCCTAAATGATTCCCTGGACTCTCATAAACTCTACCCTAGTCTACCCTCACCTACACTCTCTCTCTTTTTAGCTGGCCCCTTGAGACCACAGTTATTTCAATGAGGCCCTCTGTCACTGTCTTGCTACAGACACTACTGTACACACACAGACATGCTCTTTCTCATACACACACACACACACACACAGATTCAATTTAGTAGATGATATGTACGCCGATGCAGACATGGTAGATTTTAGACGGATTTTTAATTTTGTAGTTTTGCCAGTTTTTTCCTGTCAGTTATGGTCACATCGTACACACCAGAGTTATAATTGCTTGCATCTGGGAACATGGCAAAATTGCTATAACAAAGTCCAACAGGGTAAGCAAGAGTGGTTGTAAACATGGTAGATCATCTAAACCACTTTATTTGGAAATAAAAAACCGAACGGGAGCGTTTTGAAAATGTCAGTGATAATCCCTCATTGCAACTACATCACGCTCGATAGGTCAAAGTTGAACCAGGGAGTTTATCGGTCCATAAACTGTGAGCAATGTTTACAACAAACAAGTTCTTCCAGTTTAAAGATCAGATTGTCTGACTGCTCTTATTTCTTCCCATCTGTCTTCTTTTTAGTGATGCTGCTGCAGTTGAGAACTCATCAACTGACTTGGTGAATACAATCTTATTATTAGAGATAGGAATGATGGCCAGAACTATAAAAGAAAATATGACCCCAGTTGTAACGAATGTCTTTTTAATAAAAGTTTAAAAAAAATAAGCACGGGTTTAATCATTAAACCTCAGCAGGTGCCAACATATTTTAGGCTAAACCTTTTTTTTATTTTGTTTTATTTGTTCGTAATAGTTGCTGAATCTGCCCACTGGGACAAATAAAAGTTGAAACCTGAGCTTGATCGTGAATATGAATGTGCCTTTGTGGCGTCCTTTCCCTTCTGGATTACATCTCTTCATCCTTTAGTTGTTCAAATGTCCTCTTATCTTAAAAAAAAGGCAAATCCACTCTTTAACATCTTCCCAGAACTCTTTTTTCTTTTGTTGACCTCCTTGCTTGATATTGAGTCATCTTCGTTAACACCTAACATGCAGGGGTGCAGCTACAAAATCTGATTGAATGTTGGTCTTTAGCAAATTCCCTTGACTCTGCTTTGGACTTGTGCAATTGATATATCAAACGCAAAGAGCCGTAAAAAAATAGAAATTAAAATAAAATAAAAATCTCCACGCACAGTGACCTTGACCTTAGCGTTTCTGTGTTGCAGCTCCGGCACTGCCTTGTTCAGCATGATGATTGGTGTGTTTTTAAAATGTTTCAGGGTGGCGTGCGTCATCATTGCAGTGGTGAGAGGACTCAAAGTGCTGAAACAAGACAATGACGGGGAGAGAAAAGGACACCGCTGATTCACAGAGAGGTAGGAGGAAACACAAGCACAAAGACTGAAATGAAGCAGGGAGGATATTGTGTCTGGTTGCGTATCAGCTCAACTGGACACACACACACACACACACACACACACACACACACACACACACACACACACACACACACACTTGGGTCCAGATGCCCAGATTTGTCTGGCCATCGTAAATCAGTCCAGTAAAGAGATCTAAATTAGGCTATCATCAATACAGATGGGCCTGTTTCCCCCATGTGTGCATGTGTTCCAAGAGTTGATGGACAGAGGAGGAGGGTGAAGGGAGAGTGAGGATGAGAGAAAGGATAGACACAAGGAAAAAAAAAAAGAGGAAGGGAGGGTGTCCCAGTAGGCCTCTTTGTTGGGCAGCGATGTAGAGATTTACAGGCTCTTGTCCTATGTGTGTGTGCATCTGCGTGTGTGTGTGTGTGTGTGTGTGTGTGTGTGAATGATTTACTCCTGGCTTGGATCTCGATATTGCTTATAGTGGCCAGGGGAGAGAGAGAGAGAGAGAGCAAGCAAGAAATGGGGTAAGTGAGAAAGAGAAAGATAGAGAGGAAGAAAGACACTTGGTTCCCAGTAAACATAATTCGCATGATTGCTCCGGTTTGGTGGGTAAATATTGGATGAAGGGAGGCTCAATTGCTCTGTCTTCACACACACACACACACACACACACACACACACACACACACACACACACACACACACACACACACACACACACACGCAGATGCACACACACATAGGACAAGAGCCTGTAAATCTCTACATCACGGCCCAACAAAGAGGCCTACTGGGACGCCCTCCCTTCCTCTTTTTTTTTTCTCGTCCCTTTCCTTTCACTCATCCTCACTCTCCCTTCACCCTCCTCCCTTCACCCTCCTCAATCATCAACTTGCTGTTACTTTCTGTGTTTATTATACATCGCAAGCAAACTCATCACACCTTTTTTAAGGTATTTGAAGTGAAAAGTTCTCTGTGGGCGCTGTTGTGTTAATATATTAAACCACAATTACCATAAAAAAAACTATTTCATGCTCGATCTTGCTACAGATCTTTCATGGAATTTGGAGCTCTGAAACATATTGTAGTTTTTGCTCTTTTCCTGGAAAAAAACAATCTTGTGTATTCTAGTAGCAACAGTAGCAGCTGCCTGTTTGCAATACACAGAGGAAGAATGAGCATTGAAAAGACAAAAGAGCGCCACCTGCAGGTACTCAAACCATCACTAGAAAACCTTAAGTGTAGCAACAGCACAGCCATAAGCACTTAGCAACAGTGACGTCTGCTTTGCTAATTTAGTCATTTCTTACAGTGCAGACCGCAAGCACAAAAGGGCAGTGTTGCACTAAAACATATTTTTAGAATAAAGGAGAGCCCTTTATAAGTAGGTTACTTTTTATGAATACACTGCCCCATTTTAACACATCCAAAATAGAAAAATAAAAAAGTCAACATAGACTTAAGTTACACACTCATGTGGAGCATAAGCCGTCATCACCCAGAGAATGCTTATCATGGAGAGTATCCTCACTTTATTTATCCAGACAGTGTGTCACGGCAGCACATTCAGTCACTCACACGAGATGCATGCTCATCATCTTCTCTAATGTGTTATCAACGTTTTGTGCTACTGTTCATTCTGTACCAAAATCAAACTCAACCGATTCCTTTACTGCAATGAGAGGCTGTCCTCCTATTCAGCTTTGGAATTAGATTTTGTTTTAGGGCTGAGCTAATTCCAGCATTGTAGCTTCTTTCTAGAAATACAGTACACGTGTCAATATCTTAAAGGTAAAACACTGAAGTTTTAAGATAATGACGTAAGATCCTTAAAGCAAGTTATGTTTTTATTGGAACTATATCAAATTATTTAACTAAACTAAATGTTTTTGCTGTGCGAGGTTACCAAAGTCACTGATCAATAGTGGTTTTTCTTATTAAACCCCCTCCTTTTAGCCTTCTTTTATTCCTTTTGCACCCTTAAGCCTTCTTCCTTCACCAAGCAACCTCTTCTTCACCTTCTCTTCTTTTCTGTCCAACACAGGTTACTCATTTACCCTCTCTCATCCCATCCCTACCTCCCTCCTTCCTCACTTCCTGCCTCCTCTCCTCTCTCGTGAATATAAGTCACTCCTCTGTCTCCTGCAGTATTACTACTTCTCCTCTTCACGCTGTCAACAGGAGACTGATGGAGACGTCTGGGCTGTATGCGTGTCCTCGTTTGAGTCTATTCACCTGTCCAGACGTCTTTCCACCTGCTTTTCCACCCATGTCCCTGTTTCCTTTCCATCCTCACCCGCCGTCTTGCACAAAAGGACACACACACCACACACACACACCAGGCTCTTAAGAAATCGCTGTGCAAATACCGTTATGTTTGTTTCTCAAGGTGTACAAACAGAAGGAGACTGTATTTGTGTATGTGTGTGTGTGTGTGTTGTTCCTTCTCTCTACTTCCCTCCATTAACGTAGGAGACGTTGACAATGTTTACTGTGTGTGTGTACAATGGTTTAGCGTGTTGTTAAGCGTTTTTTTACGAGTTCACACACACATACACACACACCTTGACACTCCACACACACCATTTTGTTGCCATTCGTTCGGTTTGTGGCCTTGAGTTCCACTTTGCTGTTGGTCAAATGTATTGCTCTATCACCGAGACAATACTGGAAGTCTAATGTGCTGCTCCTTGTGTGTGTGTGTGTGTGTGTGTGTGTGTGTGTGTGTGTGTGTGTGTGTGTGTGTGTGTGTGTGTGTGTGTGTGTGTGTGTGTGTGTGTGTGTGTGTGTGTGTGTGTGTGTGTGTGTGTGTGTGTGTGTGTGTGTGTGTGTGTGGGACTGAGTGGACATGATTTTTGTGCCAACACACAAGCATCTGCTTCCTTTTTCCTCCTCTTCTCTCTCACTCTCCCTCTCTGTCCCTGCTATAGGTCTGGCTTACGTCACACACACACACACACCCTGGCAGGAAAATTTGACGAACACACACACACACACACACACACACACACACACACACACACACACACACACACACACACACACACATCCAGAGTAGAGAGTCCTTTCACTTTTGGTCTTCTTAGTATTTTTCCGTTTATCCTTTCTCTTTCAACAGGAACTAATCATTGGAAATTCATACTTTGACATTTTAAGTCATTCTTGTTTGTTTCTGGATGTGATTGTTGGATAAGGAAGTTAAGGACTCTTTTAGGATCTATGCTAAGGCACTTTGAAGCTGCTCTGGTAGCTCATGGAGGCTGAACACCTTAGGTTATGTTTTTCCATCTGTATTTGCATTTCTTCTTTTCCTATTTGAATCTTTATTTATCTGGGAAAAGCAGACTGAGCAAACAATTGTTTTACACATGCTGACTGTCTATAACTATCCTTATCTAGCATAATATAAGTGTGATAGACTTTGTAAAATGGTGTTCTTTTTCATGCACAATTGTGGACCACAAGCTTCTCCTGCTTTAGTGGTTGGGGGCTGAGCTGCAGTTCTAGCGGTAAACTCAAGTCTAGTCTATATCCATGACTTTCCATTTGTGGGATTGCTCCGGTGCCGCAGGACAAAGCAAGACTAACTCAAGTCAGTCAAAATTAGGACTTGACACTTGACTTCAGTCATTCAAGTCTTGATGTTTTGACAAGGTAAAATCCAGGGGTCCGTTTTAGAAAGCAGGTTTAGTGGAAACTCTGAGTTTGTTAACCCTGAGATGAGGGACACTCTGGGTTTTCTGTTTCAGAAAGAGAGGTAACTTAACCTCAGAGTCAGTTACTATGGTAACTGAGCCTGTGAACCTAACCTGGTCGGGAGCAGGTTTTCTTCAAGAAACTTCGAGTTTCTCTCAGACTCCTCCCCATGGATGTATGAAGAGAATTAACGCTCCTCCCTCTGACACAGCACTCTTCATTTCCTCATTCATTCATTCAGTCTGTATCAGGCGCATTTTAGCGCAGTTTGTTATATCGGCATGAATTAAAAAAAACATTGTTGGTTTATTAACTGTTAGGCAGACTTTAAAACATTGTTTTTTCTCAAAACATGGCATTTCCTTTTGTCGACGATCCCGTTGATGAAGATGATGTATTACTTCGCAGGGAGTTAAACATACGTCCGAAGATGATATTGAGGCCCCAACGCATTTTAATTTCCAGATAACTTCCTATTTGAGCGGTTTGTATCGTTTTTCTTCCCAGTCTATCAGTTGCAGTATCCTACATAACCTTATCCGTCCTTATATCACTAATGTCACCCATCGTGGACGTGCTCTACATCCCAGCACATTATTTGTGTCACATTACAGTTTTCTTTACAACCTTGGTGATGCGGAGCATTTTAGTAAAGTCGCTGTATAGCAAAGCGCCGTCAGAAGAGATCACTCTGAAATGTGCTTTAAACATTTTTAGTGTTCCCTGGACACAAACCAGTAAGAGCCAGTAAAAAGGAGTTCCACAGTAGGCTATTGCTGGTGAATGATGTAACTCTTTGAAATAACAGATTATGAATTAAAATTCTGTTAATGATGGTGCTGCAGCCTCAGAATGGGATTAGTAGGCCTAGGACTTTTTCGCCCGCAGCATTGCACCTAAATGAAATTGATTTTCTGTAAAATTAGGCTATAGGCTACTTATGATTAAATATGATATACAGTACATTATATTGGAATATATGCATTTACTCTAGCAGCAATTTTCTCCCACGAAAATTCTCTTTCTCTTGCAGCAGCCGCTGTGTTGCTTTTTTAACGAAATAAATGTTCAAACTCGCATATGCGCGCATGAGTATTTCCGCCGACCCGTTTGTTTGTGGTTGTTGCCATGGTGAATCGTAGTATCATGGCTCCATTCATGCTGCCTTTTTGTTATGGTGGTGCACACGCGTGAACCTAGTCCGAGTTGATTGAAACAACTCATATCAGCTGTTCTGGAACCGAAAACTCAGAGTTTCCCATCTCAGGGTAAATCAACTCAGACATCAGGGTTAGACTCAGAGTTTGTTAAACCTCCTACCTGAAACGGACCCCAGGACCATCAAAATGAAGTAAAAAATAAATAAGATGATGACACCACCTTGGATATTTAATTATAAGGCCAATGAAAGGACTTGGTCTTAGCTTTCCAAGAAGAATAACACAGCTTTGGAAAGAAAACGTTTAAATGCTGCATCATTTTGTCATCATTCAGAAACTTGACAGACTTGCAAAGTGACTTATGAGTTGGACTTGTCCTCAGGCATTTGACACTTGACTTGACAGGTGCATTGGCTTTGACTTGATACTTGACTTTGACTTGCCCCAAAAGAGTTAAATACCGCTCTGGTTAGGGATTCAATGCCTTGCTCAACGTTGTTTTAACTCTAGTTGTTCAGGTATAGGGGAGCAGGACTTTTTACGTCATTTTTCCTGCCGTGGGGAATTTAGTTCTGTTCGTCTGTGTTCCTGCTGCACATAAATAGCACAGACCTGCTGTAAGGTGCTCTTTGACAGAGTCACCCACTTTTCCACCAGGCAGATAGCAGCCGTTCCAAAGTAAAGCAGGAAATAACTTGCTTTTGTAGGATAAACAAACACAACGCACACAGTTGAGAGAAATAATCAGCCATATATGGTAAATAAATCCTTCTCATCTCCTTCTCTCTATCACAAAGCCTTTGCCATCTGCCATTTACAGTACAGTACAGTGTGAAAATAAAGGTACAAGTGGAGACTGGAGGGTTCCTCCAGGACATCAGCAATATGTTTCCTTTATCTGCTGCTCTTTTGTCAATCAGTCACTGATCTCACTGTCACCAGGACAATGGCAATAAAGTTTCTCTTTGTTCAGACTTCATGTGACTGAGAGGAAGGGTCTGCGTCCTGAGATTGCGTCTGTGTGTGTCTGTACTCACTATCTCATGAGTGTGTGTTCTTTTTGTGTGCAACCATTTATGTGTGTGTGTCTTCGTATCTCAGCACGCTGCAGATTGCGGGTGTCCGTTCATACACGTGCTGTGCTTCCTTGAAGTGGTGTGTACGGTGTGTGTGTGTGTGTGTGTGTGTGTGCGTGTGCATGTGCGTGCGTGCGTGCGTGCGTGTGCAAGTGTGTGTCACCCATAGAGGACAATAGCCTGGGTCATCTGACTGAGAGGCTGCAGACCACTAGTATCACATGACGGAGGCTGAAGGCCACGTCTTTGTTACCAGGCCTATTGTTAAAGCTAAGGAGACAGCTGGGGCAAGGGAAGGGAATCACTGCATGCACAACACACACACACTCATATTCACACACACATACAGGAAGACCAAACACAGGCACACATGCACGCGCACACACACACACACACACACACACACACACACACACGCATACACACCACCTCCTCGTGACTCCAATCAGACTCGGTGACAAAGATGATGCCTTCTTCTTCTCAACTGGAATACTAAGACACACACTCTCTCCCTCTCTCACACACACATACACATTGCAAGCAGATAGCTATATTTATAGTGACAGAAACTGGCAGGTGGCATTGTCTGTACCATACCGCTCTCTGTCAAGCAGCAACAGAGAAACGGAGACAGTGAGGAAGACTTTGTTACTCAGTGCCTATACTTGCTTTATAATGTTAAGTGACAGCAACAAAGAGTGTGTGTTAGGTTATGGGCTTATGTTTGTGTATTCAACCTTGTTTTAAAAAAAATGTATGTCCATACTCCTGGCAACTAAAGTGCAAATAACTTTTTTTTGGTCCTGTTGGGGCAATTCAGAGATCTTGGTTAAGGTTAGTGAAAGATTGACGTCTTTCTGAGATTTAAGATTTAACATGTGAGCAAAAGCAGGATCTTTTCTTACAGTAATGTTGACCAGAAGTGTTTCAGGAGCCTATAGTGAACAACATGTTGCAGGATGCAAATCCCTGTCAACAGTGTCAAAACTTTAACCTGTGTAGGTTCATCCACCCACCTTGACCTACAAATACATGAAATGTATTTGGCAAAGCAAATTAGGAGCACATGAACATATTTTGTAGGAGACAAGGTCGCCTCTAAGTCTGGTCCAATTGATATGCAGCAGTTTTACTGCATAATTATAGTAGAAGTCACTAGTTCTACGCCGGTTGTTTATGGGAATCCCTTAATCTGAACTGATTCCCTTGAGACATGAATGATTTGTATTTTAATTTTGGAGAGTTTTGGTGTCACATGGCAAAATTCAGTTTCATGTGTATTTTAAGGGGAACTTTAAATACCTGGTATAAATAGTCAAATTAAAGACATTAAAATCTGGTGTCTCTAGTAGTACTTCAAAAAACTAAGTTGCATGAACCCTGTAAGATGTAGTAATTGCCCAAAGCTCTACGCTCCGAATGAGGGAGACAGGTGTAGTGTTTGAAGTGTGTGTGTGTGTGTGTGTGTGTGTGTGTGTGTGTGTGTGTGTGTGTGTGTGTGTGTGCCTGCCTTCTGGGTAGGTTACAAATAGAAGACATAAAAAGGTGAGGACAACAGAAAGATGGATGAGACACCAGGAGAAAAAATAAAATAAACTTAAGGCTAATGGTTGAGGCAGATTAATATTTAATATTTTACAGCCGATCAGCATTGGACATAATAGGAAAAAAAATACACCCAAATTTCAGCACCAAGGCATTCATTTCAAGCCGCAGAGCTTTTTCTATGCAAAGCAAGAAGCTGACAGAAAACCCACTTTGAGAATCGATTACTGAGAGTCTAGCTTGGCCTGTTTTTCAATGGACTCGTATGAAGAGGAAGCGGATAAGATGAGAGAATAGATGAATAAGGAGAGAAAAAGGATGACAAAGAATCTAAAACGGCGGAAAAAGCCGTGAGAAGTTTAGCCTTTGATAAAGTGTGCAGCATATGAAACCAGATAGCCCTGAAATGTGAGTGTGTGACCACTCTGTGGCCTCCAGGTGTGTGTGTGTGTGTGTGTGTGTGTGTGTGTGTGTGTGTGTGTGTGTGTGTGTGTGTGTGTGTGTGTGTGTGTGTGTGTGTGTGTGTTGTTCAAAGTCAAAGGGCAAATTTTGGTAGCAGCCACACCCACCTTTCAAGGCAAGGTATCTCTGCTCTGCTCTTTCAGATGAGCACAAATCAGTATCTGTGCGAGAACTATGTGTGTGTGAACATATGTGTGTGTGAATGTTAGAGGCGCAGCTGTGCCATCGTTTGGTGCTGACAGAAGCAGCGAGGATCCTTGAACTGGAAAGATGAGAACGTCCTCTAGAAGGCTTCCTAAAAACGTCTCATTGTCCCTCTTCAGCCGACACACACACACACACACACATATATGACAACTGCATTCCTTTCTATGCTCTCTGCCTCTATTCTTCCACTTCATATTCACCTTTAGGTTGTGTGTTTTAAGAGTGTGTGGGGGATCGGCAGTGCATGTGCTCTGGCATGTCTAAGTCACCAGTGTACTGTAGGTGTACTTTAAATATCGCACCAAAACTTTAACACACACACACATACACTCACAAGTTAAGAGTGCCATGCCCAATGCTGCAATCTGTTCTCAATATGAAAAAAGAAAAAGAGGAAACGTTTCTCTTCCTCTTGGCAGAAGGTAGAAGCTGACACCTTTCCCTCAGTGTCCTGGCAAAGAAAATCTCTCTCTGTCTCTTTTTGTTTTCCCTCTTTTTTTTTTTGAAGATGAGACTATTCCCCATTTCCTTTCCCCTTCTTTTCTTTGCCTTCCTCATTAGTTTGTGGGAAGAGCTGCAATTAGGACAACATTGTTGCAGTGATGGGGGGAGGGGATGTGAAGGAGAGAGGAGACAGTAAGGATGGAGAGAGAGAGAGAGAGAGGTAAACAAGAACGAAGAGTTGAAAGAATGTGGCTGGAGAGGGGAGGATGAGGTAATTAATGAAGCTGCTATAATTACTGGGGCCTGTTTACGCCAACTTTGAAAGACAACACACACACACACACACACACACGCACACACACACACACACACACACACACACACACACACACACACACACACACACACACACACACACACACACACACACACACACACAATCTCCCGACAAATTACACTCACCTTTCCACAGTCTACAATGACTATTTAAAATGCTGGCCATGTACATTAACTAATGACACAAGCCTTTTTTCAACCCATCAAACCAAAGAACACTTTTCTTATTCCACCATGTAGACAGTGTTGACAAAGATGAAGTTATTTTTTAACAAGAAAAACATAATAAATGCAAATTATTTAACCTTTCAAGGCCTTCTTTTGGCAGGTAATTTGACAAATAGCTGATTTTTGTAGGAGGGATAAAAGCTGTTTGGGCATAAAGATGAGAAGAGGATGACAGTAGATAAAGAGATAAAAAAATAAAATAAAGCATTTCGAAGCAGAGGGGGAGAGGAAAAGAGAGGCAAGATATGTGAGTCAGGAGGAGTTAAGAATGGGATGAAGGAGAAAGGGAAAGAAGAGTGGAGGACTGAAAGAGAAAAGGACAAAATGAGACAAGGGAAAAGCAGCAGGGGACAGTGAGGGAGGATGGGGACAAAGCTAAATGAAAGAGGGATAAGAGGAAAAGAGGATAAGTAGAGGAGGTGACGAAGAGAGCATATTGACAGAGGACAGACTTAGCAGGAAGGGTGGGAGGAAGGAGAAGGGAGCAAGGAAAGAGCAAAAAGAAGAGGAAGGAGGGGATGAGAGGAGGTGGGTGTGATGGGGGACAAACCAAGGTGGAACTCTGATGATGCTAAATTTGGCAAAATGAGAAGACTTCTGTGTGTGTGTGTGTGTGTGTGTGTGTGTGTGTGTGTGTGTGTGTGTGTGTGTGTGTCGGGAGACTTGCTGAATCGGCTGTGGTTCCAGTTTCACGCCTCTGAGTTTGACGGAGGGAGAGAGAGAGAGAGAGAGGGAGAGAGAGGGAGAGGGTCCCTAGCCGGTAATGTTCCCTCAGGGCGGGCGGACGAAAGGATAGAGGGATGGAAGGAGGGAGGTGAAGGAAGAGAAGGAGGCAGACAGGGAAGGGGACAAAGTACGGGAAGAAAATGTATACCTACCTTTGCAAACACACTTTATTGCACAAAGGACGCACATGTTGTTTTACTGAAGTCCTTATCAGCATCTCTACTGATTACAATTATATGTTAGAGGACTGCGAATTAGCCCTTTAACTACAAGTCTTTATTTTTATATTGATTTTAGTTTCCATTCATCTCAGGACGTGCAAAGACTTGAAGGTAGAGGCCTTCATGAGTCTGGTCTCAGTAAGTACTGTACTGTAACAACCAGACTTGAGTTAAGAATTGGGTCCAGGTTAGGTCCCATGTTGTTACTGTGAGTCTCTCGAGTCTGTGTGTTAATGTGTCTTACACCCATAGACTGTATAAAAAAGCGTATACCCCATTGCAGAAGAAACATGTGTTTTTGTGCTGCTGGTGTTGGTAATTTTGGATCTGTTCAGGTCAACCACGTTCGGATTTGGGTCGAATTGTTCTCAGACCGAGTCCTTTTTGGATTGGAGTGTCTTTCTTTAGAAAATGCTGAGGTTTTTCATGAGTCTCATTTGGAACAGAAGTTTGGACCCTTGAAGACCACAACCTGAAGGTAGAGCTGAAACTAGTGCAACAATATTCTAGCTATCACAAAAATACAGGCTGCTAAATGTTCATGTAATGGTTTGCCTGTCACAGTTTCTGGTTTCAAGTGTCTTTAAGTTGATTTTCATATTGCACTGAAATGACCTGACACTAATGGAGGGGTGGGAAATCACTTTAAAAACGTATGGTATGCTTTCAAGACACTAATTTAAAGTATATGGGTAAGTGGTTGTTATGGTTCTCAAACTCCTGACCCCAATATGAACCCTATACTCCCTAAAAGTAACCCCACTAAAGGCCAAAATAAACACACAGGTGATTTGCATGTGCGTGTCTGCTTCCTGTACAGGCTCTTTACATACACACCTGTGAAAAGCTACCTGACTCTTGTTATGCAAAGCATGCAAAGTATTTGCTGTTCATTCCTCAAACATAATTTGTTTTCTTCTAATCTAATGTAACTCTTTATGCATTTAAGCTCCCACTAAGCTTTAACGTTTCTCTCCTTAAGCAAAGAAGAAATGTGTGTGTCAGCGGTGAGATGTGTGTGCTAATGGATGTCTAAATGCTGCTGATGTTACGTTGAATAGTGTAAGGGCCCTCAGGTCCCCTTAGACCAATATTGGGAGAGAAAAAGTGAGGGAGGGAATGTGACTTCTGAAAATCGCTTTGACAAGGACACCCGCGCCTCGAGCGACGTCCTCTTTCGCCTCATCGAACACACACAAACGTACACACACACACACACACACACACACATACTGCGACATCCACACCTCAGCAGAATTGTGAGGTGACTGTTGCGCTCTGAACAGCTGACTTGGTAGAGGACGTTTGTGTGAGTGTTTGAGAGAGTTGTGCTGAATCCAGTTTTAAATGAGTTTGAAAAGTGAAAAGTTTGAGTTTTGAAAGGGTTTTGGGTTATTTAAGCATTAGTCTCGCAATGCCAGACGTTAGGGTTAGGGTTTTTAGGATTTTAAGAACGGCAACACACAGAGAGCGGAAGTGGAAGACATCCAGCCCAGCTATCCTGGAAATGTACTTCCGTTGATCCAGACTATGCAAGCATATACCCCTTCAGTTAAAATTTAGATATTGACACTACGACTGCATCACTCAAAAACAAAAAAGCAGCTTTGAGAGGGTATGCAATAACAGAACACTTTACAATGAAAAGATGATCTGCAATGGCGCACACACTTGCCATTGTTATATTTTACATTGTTGAGTTGGAGAGCTCCGTGTTGCTTCCCTCCAAACTCCAAATTTATGTTAACCAAACTCACAAGCCTAACATCGCTTACACGTGTGACGGCTCAGCTTACCTCAAAGTCGTTGGCCTTGTTGTAGTGCATGTTGAGCGCCCTGAAGAGCTCGGCATCGCGGCCCACCACCAGCTCCTCTGAAGCGGTCACACCCTCGTTGATGGACTGCCGGGCGAACTTTTCCATCTGGATGTAGTAGAACTCCCTGAAGTTGCTGAACCACTTGATCAGCTGGGAGGTGATGCAGCGATTGAACTGTAGCGGAAGCAAGAGAATGAGATTAAAATAAACTGTGTTTGATAGGAAATTCAATTTTATATCCCAGAATGTATGTAACAGTTAAATTATCATGCGTACATAACTGTAGCTGTTCTGGAAGTATTGTAACAAATGTATATATAACAAAAAAAAACATATCTTAAAAGCGTTAAACAGATTTTAGTTTCATGGTGGGACGGAGTAGATTTAGTGCTGAATCTTTGATTGTGCTGTAGATTTCTAATAGCACAGCCTGATGTTTGCTTTGGCTCTTATTTGCATGGTGATTATGAAATTTGACTTGAACTGGGCCTTCCCTTGGATTATGGCACAACATCTGCGTATGAATTTACATACAGAGTGTATATTTCATGCAGATTTAGTTCTTCTTACATGGTTATTCTTTAATGTATATTAACTTTTTTATATATATATATATATATATATATATATATATATATATATATATATATATATATATATATATATACATATAATTAACTTTAACAGCCACACAGTTAAAAATATTTCAATGTCTCCATCTCATTAGCTGCTGAAGCACTGGCTGCACCTTGAGGGTGGAAGAAAAAAAAGAGAAAGAAAAGGTCCCCTGGATACCTTCTAGTCAAACAAGAATGACCCAAATATTATCTTGTTGTTATGCCATCATGGGCTTTTGGTCTGAGCCGAACCAACATTAAACAGCTCTCATCAAACACTGCTCCTGCCCTGCAGGCCTTAACAGTACACTGCAAACATGTCTGCCAAAATAGAACATTTAAACAGTTCTTTTAGCTTACAGTATTGTGTTTTTTCTTTATTTAAAAGTAATGTTTAATATTTTCTGAATAATGGAATATTTGAGCTCCACTTGTACTTGTTTAAATATATTCCAGTGATGTGAAACTTGCTGGTACAAAAATAACATCACTTAATGCAAGAACATTTTACTTAATTTGCTCTGGACAAAGAGCTGTTGACTGATTAGAATTGTAATACACATACAGTACTAGACTAATAAAATGTTATGGTTGAGTTTTTTTTTTTTTTAAGAGCCACATTTCATGAATGCGTTCATCTCATAAGTGCTGTATTGATGAGATATAAAGAAGGAATGAAGGAGGGAATGACAGATGGAACAGAAGGAGCAGTGTTTGATATAACCAGACCATTGTTGGATGTATGCGCATGTGTGTGAATGTACTTAACTAAATAGATTAAAATTAATTCAGATTATCATACCAAGCAAAAAAAAATCGTTCCCATTTGCATTTTCATATCTTCCTCAAGAAAGAAACAAACCACGGAGAGAGAGAAAACTGCCCAGTGAAAGCGCATGTGTGTGTGTGTGTGTGTGTGTGTGTGTGTTCGGTGAAGGGGAAAAACGGCTTTGATACGGAGATTAAGCTTGGTATTGTTACAAGACATTGTCTTACAGGAACAAGGGATGAGCGAGAGAGAGAGAGAGAGAGAGAGACAGCGGAAAGAGAGAGAGAAAGTTGAATGGTGGTTGCATGGAAAAAGAGAGAGAGAGAGAGAGAGAGAGAGAGAGAGAGAGAGAGAGAGAGCAGAGGATGGCGGTGAGGGAAAGATCTTTTTTCAGGAGCGGTCAGAGGGGGTGACATAATGGAGCATAATTGGGAGGCTTGGTGTGTGTGTGTGTTTTACAAAGCATAGTGACAGGAGGGGAAAGTGTGTGTGTGTGTGTGTGCATGTGAGGGGGGGGGAGGGGTGTTTTGACCCACAAAAGAGTTGCACGAAATGAACGTGATAACTCAGCAATTAACAAAAACACAAGACAATGCCATCGGTCTAATCTAAAATCACGAAGCATCATGACAACCTCTGACACGCAAACAGAAGAGCACACAAATACAGAATCTCCCCAGATACCCTCAAAATACAATATTAAATACTATACTAATTCTATCATTTGCCCTGTTACAAATGAAAAACAAATGACACAGCTAAATACATATGGGTGTATATATATAATAATATGCTTTACCAAAGAAGTGCAGTGCACCCACGGCTACAATTTTATAGAAATAATTCTATACATTGTTAAACGTTACCTATATTAAACAAGCTAAGTCTAGTAGGAAAGATTATAAACAAAGAGGTATAGAAATATAACACACACACACACACACACACACACACACACACACACACACACATATATAAAAAGAATATCAAACCAACATCTTGCAGTGGCCTTTTCTGTCTTCTTTGCCCCCAGATTCCCCACTGCTAAGCAAAGCAAACAATAATGTTTCACATGTTAAGGTTGGGTTACACTTTACTTGAAGGTAGCTACATAAGAGTGACATGACACTGTCGTAAACGTGTCATAAACATTATAAACAAGTCATAAACGTTTATGAGATAACACTTCTGTCAGTAAGTGTCATTCGGTTTTTGTCATGACAAGTTATGGTTATGGTTATGGTTAGGGTTAGAGTTCATGGGTCATGACAGTGTCATGTCACTCTTATGTAGATATCTTCAAGTAAAGTGTTACCTAAGGTTGTATATCTAACACCTAGGAATCTAGTCCATTGATGTATTATGAGAACTGCAAGATGCAGCATGTGCACCAAAAAAATGTATTTTTTATTATGAATTGGCAGATTTGTTGAGGTCATTTTTAGCTGCGATCAGCAGCTCTCTAGGTCGCACTGTCGATTGGTTGGTCAGTCGGTCGGCCAGTCGACAAAAATGTCGCCACCCTGTTGACAGCTACGGTTTTTGCCATTGAAGTAGTTTAGTGTTTTGTGAGGTTATTTGTGTGCGTAAATGTATGTACGCGTCGATGCATGCACGTAGTTTTGCACGTAGTTTTGCATTTGCAAATCCACACTTGTTTTATTAAATATACTGACACCAGCCTTTCAAATGTTAATATTTGCTGGTTTTCTTTGTCTTCCATGTTAGTAAAACACATCTTTGGGGTTTTAGACTGCTTTTCAGACTAAAAAAGTACATTTGAAGATGTCATCTTGGGCCTCTGATGGACATTTTTCACTACTTTCTGACATTTTATAGACCAAACTACTAACCACTTCATTAGTTTGCACCCCCGATTTTATTAAGATGATGTCAGGATATTTAAATAGCTTTTATTAAATATTCATGGTTTAAGAATTCCCATGTCCTGTCAACAGTTTTACATATGTTTTTTATTTTTATTTTTTTATGCCGGTCTATGTGGAAAAACCTTTTTTTGCAGTACCACAGTTGGCCACAGGAACAAACTGGCTGCAAGGCTGACTTTACCTCACTGTAGTCTGGGCAGATAAACTACAGCAGTCATCCTGTACAAACTACCTCTGATGTCTTTTCAGTCTGTGTCAAAGTTATACTCTGTATCTGATTGCAACAGGAATCCTAAAACTAATACAAATTTGACTTTGCAAATGAGGAATACAATCTCAACAGCTGGTGATGACAAAACTAAATTCCTCTTTAGAGTATAACGACAACAGCATAGAACTGCTTTTTCCGTCTATAGTTTATGACAAATTCCATCTTTACCCCCCTGCAAATCATAGCACAGACCACAGCTGTCGCACACTGTAAAAGCTGCAAAATATCACTTTATTGAGTGCCTAAAATCTGTAATTGTCAAGTGTGTGTATCTTAACGTGATCCTTGGATTTCAGGAATGAATGAAACACACATACACACACACCAAGCCATCCCACCACCTGGTCTAACACCCACCCACTGTCCCGTCCAGCTCATCACAATCAGCACAAACCAAAAAAAAACAAGAGAGGCGAGAGACAAAAGACAACTGAATGAAAAAGAATGTGAAATGCTGAGCTCGAGGAATGCCATTTTCTGTTTACAACGAAAAGGGGGAAAGAGAGAGTGTGTCAGAAAGTGTCAGGGTGCCTCACCCCCTCTCTCCTTCCCGTGATGGGGGTGGGGGGTAGTCAGCCCCTCCAGGCCATGTTGGAAGGGCAAACGCACACATCCTTTAAGAATCAGCCCACTTCAACCAGATTCGTCGTAGCTCGGCAAATTTTATAGAGGACAGTGTGAATGTGCACGATCAACATAAATACACAAGTTGTAACACTGAAGGTTTCCTGTGGATCCTGGAAGAATAGCTGTTGTAGGAACTTTTTCAAATTATGTTTTGGAGCATTTCTGCTTTACTAGACAGTATACACTGCAGGGTCATTGTATATGTTTGAAGTTTATGAGGCAATCTCTCCCGAAATCATAGTAGTTTAGTAGTTTTTGGTTTTGTATATTGTTACCAGAAGAAGTCTTGCTTCATTTTTGTATGTAGCAAATAGAAAATCACTAACTATAAGCATTAGTACAGTTATAAATGGCCATGATTTTATATTTATTTTGCGAAGCTCCATTATTTGTCATTTAACACAGACTCTGCCAGATTATTTTCCTGGAAAGAAAGAAAAGCGCACTACATTATTGCAAGGCCTTAGGTAACTTCGACCCTCTTGCTCACAAAACATTAGCTGCTCTTTTAAAATCTCTATTTTTTTAAATACTGAGCAATTCAAATGTAAAGACATAAAGAGCCTAAATAATTAGAAATGAAGCTACGTGAGTTCATATGTTGCCTTCACAGTTTTCACGATTTTTAAAAGACATTGTAAAATTTAGGACATCTTTAAATGCCTGGCATCGTGACATCTACAGGAGGAACACTTATACATGGTAATTACTGAAAATCAGTTATAACTGTATCAGTACCTGTTACAGTTCATGTCCTGATGTTGCCAAATTGGCTGTGTAGCTCTAATTGGCAAGATGGGTAAGAGGCGGGTTGGACGCTAATTGATTCCTGCTGAGACGGCGGCATCGGGATGTCATTTCAGCCTCTCAAGGCAAGAGTCTTCAGGGCACTTGCTGATAAATGTGTCACAGCATCGCGTTCAGTGTGTGTGTGTGTGTGTGTGTGTGTGTGCATGCGTGTGTGCGTATGTTAGATTGAGTGTATGTAAAAAGCTGGCAGGGAACTTGCGAGTGAGAGTGTGTGAGTCGGAAGGAGCTCCCTGAGCCACCGAGCCAGCGTCTAATTAATCCTAACTCCTCCAGTCTTAATGAGGTCTTAATTACTATCACTGACTCTCTCAAGACGAGACGATAGAGACCTAAGCGTCTCATGCTACCATATATGATTGTCTGGTCAGAAGGCAAGAGCTTTCACTATGCAATTAAGATTGTGTGTGTGTGTGTGTGTGTGTGTGTGCGGGCTTGCTCATCTGTGCCTAAAACAGTTGTCAGCTCAACCCACTTCCCACACCGGGCGAAGCGGCCATTGTGTGTAAGAGGCTCATCTTTAAGAACCAGTTTCCCATAGACAAAGTCCATTCAAGTCCAATTAGGGGAAGCCATTCAGGGCCCTAATTCCCTTACAGTGAATCTGCCTGATCCTCCTAACACATGCTACTTATTGTTCCCCAGGAAGAAGGGGGGGGGGGGGGGGGAGTAGGAGTAAGAGAGAGGGTGAGAAAGAAAAAGAGAAAGAGACATTGACCCGGATTTTGAAAATATGGTAATGATGAGGGTAATGAATGCAGTGGGACAATGAAACAGGACACACATACAAAGACAGACAGCAACAGGGTGCACACTCGCACTCAGTTCTCCACACACACACACACACACACACACACACACACACACACACACACACACACACACACACACACACACACACACACACACACACTAGCACTACCAAAGCCTTGAAAAGAACAGCCTCGCTTATCACAAATAGGATTATCCATGATTCATTTTTTTATTAATCGAAATAATGTCTGCACAGTTCCTCCCACAGATAAATATGATGGATTAACTTGGATTACGACTAAATTAAAACTAAATTTGAATATAAACCATTATTTGCATAAAATGTGAACAATAAGAAACCATAATTTAAGATTGTACTGTATATATTCATCTTATTGTTAACACATAATGACACAAATTACTTGCCACTTAACTGTTCAGGTGCCAGCTTCCAGCTCTATGCAGATGATGCACTTCTTTATGTAGCTGCTAAGTCACCAGAGCTGGCTGCTGAAGTACTATCTGCATGTATGTCTGATGTCAGTCGGTGGCTCAATCAAAATCAATTGGTGCTTGTATGTTACAAAGACAGTCTCCATGTGTTTTTCAATTAAGAAAATTGATGTAAGTGAAAGATTTAAAATTCGCTTACAAAATGAAAACATTCAATCTGTTACAGAATTACAATATCTTGGATTGGTCATAGATCCTCGACTTAAATGTTCTAAACATATAAAGAAAATCTCAAAAACAATACAAAGCAACCTTAACTGTTTTAAATTAATCAGAAATTATATACCACACCAGGCGGGTCTACTGTACATGCATGCTATTGTCTTTTCACATATTTCATACTGCATGACAGTTTGGGCGCAAGCAGCGCCGTCTGCAACAAAACACATTGGTTCACTTTACAATCGAGCAATAAAAATTATGGATAAAAAGCCAATCCGTTATCACCATTGTTACATCCTCGAGAAATATAATATATTAAGCTTTGAAAGCTTCAGTAATTTATGTTTCTTAAAATTGATTTTCAAGTGTATTAATAATTTAGCACCAGAGCCACTCAGTAAATGTGTTCAAAGACAGAACAGCAAAGGAATTACCAGAAACAGCACAAAGCATAACTGTACAATACCATACTGTAGGAAAAGCTTCGCCCAGACAGCCTTTTCTGTTAAGAGCTGTGGAATTTGTTACCATCTCACATTAAGGCCATATCTGACTTGAAAAAGTTCACTTCCAGGATTAAGTTGTGGCTAAAGGCAAACCAAATCTGTAACCATTTTTAACTATAGTTACTATTAATTACTTTTATTTTTTGGGTGGGTGGGTGGGTGGGTGGGTGTTTAAAGAAATGTGAGTGTTTGTTCTTTTATTTTATTTTATTTTTTTATTTTTTTTTATTTCCTTAGAAATGCCCAACCAGGGACAGGAGTTGAAAATTAGCATTAACTATAAACTCTATATGCTTCGCATCAGTTGCAGGCTTTGTATTGTAACTATGTTGATTGTATGGTGCCTGTTAAATAAACAAATACATTACATTACATCCCACTAAAATTAATTGAATTGATCCTGCAAGTATTTCAAGGCTTCTTCCTCTGTGCCAGAGCTCTATTATTGTCCAAAAACTATTAAAAACACATCAGTGAGCCCCACTGTTGTTCAGGGTGACATGTTCTTTTATCGTGATGAACACACACTCACACACGCACGCACACACACACACACACACGCACACACACACACACACACACACACACACACACACACACACACACACACACACACACACACACTGTAGTTTATTTTGAGTCAATCCCACATACACCGTCCTGCGGCTGTATGCACCAAATGTGTATTTTTCTGCATGTGAAAATAGTCCCCTCCCCCAGGGAAGTTTTGAGCATCAACGACTTCATTTCCTGATACACTTTTATGCATCTATTTACGGCAGAAATACCTTTATTTAGCCTGTGTGAAGATGAAAAACCCAGATGACAATTCAAAATATATCGAAAATACAATGTAAAGTATGTTGTTGCGTGTCATTGGGAATTTTTAAGTGGGTATACGGAAATCCTGGAGCTTTCTTAGTGGGTATACTGCGTATACCTGCGTAGACTCCACCACCGGTTTACAGGAAATGATGCATGCATGTAATTCAGCCTTCCTGTTTTTAAATGTATCTAATTGATCTCAGACTCACTGTCAAAGCACAGACAATAAATTCCAATAGAACATTTTCTCATTCCGATAAATCCCACTGTTTGTGGTTGTGACTTCAGTTACCGATCGAGCCAGTAATACTGTCCATCTGCTGGCCGAAGGTTCAGGCCAAAGCAGGGCAAATATCTCCTAATCTCAATCCATGTTTGCTGAGATGAGGGAGACTCATTGAATATCAATTTGTAGATAAGCCCACAGATTGGAGATGAGATTAATTTTTTAAGCTATAATATCAAAATCTCCAAAAGAGGCATTAACTCATTAGTCCTCATTCATTATTTTATATGTAAACCCCAAAGCCAGTTTATTTGGCTTTGGGGTTTAAATATGAAGCACATTTACTCAGATAATTTTAAGTATGCCTTAGACGTGATAAGTAAGCTGATTATGGAAAATGATCAATGTCAGCACATACCAGTTTTGTAAATCACTATTAATCTTGATATTCAGATATTCATATTGGGAGATGTTTCTTCATTGAAAAGAGTGCCAGAGTATACAGAATGTACAGCCACTTTATTCATTTATTTAGCAATTTTATTGCAAAATGGGACTTTTTTGAGAGATTCAAAAGTTTTAAAGTATGTTGGTTTGTCAGATTTTTGATAATTGTTCAACATTTTCTGCTCGTATTGTCTCAATAACAATAAGAAGACGTATTACTCGGCACTATGATACCTTTTTCCATCCCTCCCAGTTAATGACAAATCAGCCTCTCACTCACATGCTGGGAGCAGGTAGGCTTAGCAACCTTGTGTTTGCCTAGCAACCTGGTGTCCCAGCGACCCCTGTTGCCATGGTAGCCAATGAGGATGTGGCACTGCCATGAGGAAGTGGTCACCACAGATATGAGCCAAAGGGCAGCTGGTGTGTGTGTGTGTGTGTGTGTGTGTGTGTGTGTGTGTGTGTGTGTGTGTGTGGTGCTGCTCATTTGAATACAGCGTCCTGAATCGGTGGAGGAGCCGTATGCTCCTTTGCAAAACATGTAGCAGCCTGTAAACACAAAACAATCAGCGTCTTTGTTTTAAAGCTGTTGTTCTGTTGTCATCCCTTTCATTTGTTGGTCAACCCCTCCCCTCGCTCCCTCTGTCATTTTCACAAAGCCCCCCAACACGCAAAAAAACACACA
The DNA here is from genome assembly GCA_023631565.1 of Gymnocephalus cernua. Classification (NCBI taxonomy): domain Eukaryota; kingdom Metazoa; phylum Chordata; class Actinopteri; order Perciformes; family Percidae; genus Gymnocephalus; species Gymnocephalus cernua. The sequence continues at coordinate 12,163,423 of CM042448.1, read as the reverse complement.
TACACACGCTTTCCATCATCTTCTAACTTATTTACCTTGTCTATCCATTCACTCTGTTTATTTATTCATCGGAATTTATTATTAGTTTTTTTTCTTCCTTTCTACCTGTCATCTGTCAAATAAAAGCGTACCCTTATAATAATATTTGTCTTGTTTCGCAGTATAAATAAATGTTCAACTTTTGCTAATTTTATGTTGCCAAGAGTGAGAGTGAAAGCAGTGTCTGTGTTTTGGGTGAAAGGGGGGATAGAGGTTGAGGTCGGGGTGTGTGTGTGTGTGTGTGTGTGTGTGTGTGTCTGTGAGAGGGAAAGTGGGCCCCTCCTCCCCCGTCCAGCCCTATGCCGATTAAGGCCAGAAACTCTAATTATGCTACAAAGAAGTGACAGACTGGAGCACCCATCTGCGCTATAGGGTCACACACACAAACACACACACACACTAGTGTAACGGAATAACACACAAAATAGAGTAACATCAGACAATAAAATGCACTAAAGTCACAAACATAAGAGTGTGAGAATAGGTGACATTGAAAGTTGGTGAGAAATAAGATCAGAAAACAATCATGAACCATAAAAAAAATGCGGTGTTACAAAATCTAAAAACTAAATGCTTTACACTAGGACGCATACCTGTTTACAGCAGCTCATCTGCCCCATCTGTCACTGATTTTTTAGATCTAATTCTTAAGATGCCATTGAATTCCCATCATTTTATGTCCATGCTCGGCTTGCCAGTGACTGCAGTGCTTCCCATATTGCTTGTCTATTCAAGTCAGGATACAAACCTGCCACTATTCCCTGTTCTCTCTCCAATCTCCTCGTAGTTGTATACATGCACACTGTGGATTGTTTCTCAACACCGCTCAATTGTAATCACAATGCAAACCTGAACTTTCCTGTATCTAGTTTTGATTATCCGACAGCAACTTGAGCAAAATCTTATCACCCAGATCTGTCTCTTAATGTGCTCTGGCGTTATTAAATGATAGGCGTCCAGTCAGCAATGTAGTTTTTCACCCTAAAACATTCTTTTGCTGCTTTTCAGTTCATTGTGAGTGAGTGTGTGAGCTGTAAAGTTTACGCAGATTTTTTAAACCTTTGCTAAAAAAACATCTGTATCTCCTACAATAGAGAACCAGTTAAATTGTTTTAGAGTAAAGTCAGATGCTAAAAGACACAGAAGAGAGACTGGGAAAAAGTAGAATTAGGGGAGAACAGTGATAAGAAGTTCATAAAACAAAGAATAAATAGGAATGAAACACTAGAAAGAAGAAAAGCACAGGGTGAGGTCTTACCTTGACGTCTGAGAAGAATATTTTGAGCATGTTGGAGGAAGGGTAGCGGGTGTAGAAGAACATCAGCTTGGCCTTCTTCAGGTGGTTGGGAGACAAGCCCTCCTGAATCTGAATATCAACATGTTAAGGAGCCAGCAAGCAGTTGTTTCACAGGACCTCAAGTCAAAGTAAATGACCCATTCTCTCAGTCAGTGCACATTGTTATCAGTTTCATTTGTATCACTGGTTTAAGTGATATCTTGGTGTAAGATCCTGTTGTTGTGTTTGCTGTCCCACAGCAACAATCACAGTAACCGGTATTATATGCTGCATAAAAACGGTGCATGCAGCTCCTCTAAAGCAGTTTGGCGCTTAAGTTCTGCATTTATGATTTAACAACAACACAAGGAGTGGCAGTGTGCGAAGATTACTGTAACCATGGAGTGATTAGTGCCAGACATGGAGGGATATATAGGATATAGGGTGGCAGCACTACTTTTAAACACAACCACAGAAAATGTAGAGATACAATAAGAGAAACCAAATGATCTGGTAGGCGTGCCATTTTACACCCAAAGCAAAAGCAAACACGAGCACCTGCTGGCTTTGGATCAAATCCCAAATTCACTCCTGCATCTCGCCTGTCTATCCCACTGTCTCAACAAGGAAAAACATAATTGTGGAGGCCCTGGTTGCAGGGGGCGCAAAGTGTGTGTGTGTGTGTGTGTGTGTGTGTGTGTGTGTGTGTGTGTGTGTGTGTGTGTGTGTGTGTGTGTGTGTGTGTGTGTGTGTGTGTGTGTGTGTGTGTGAGAAAACAGCTGTGCCCCACCACGCTGCCATTTCCCCACCACATTAACAGCCCTATAATCTATCAGAGAAGATGAGGCAATCAATGGAACCCCCTGCAAGGTCAATTAACACACAGACAAACACACACTCATACACACACACACACACACACGTACAGAAACCCCAGGGGCCCTATATGGCTGGAGAGAAGAGCAGGGAAAGAGGGACAGAGCAGCATCAGCAATCGGGAAAAGAGGGAGGGAACGGAAGTGAATGAAGTGTAACGCAAAAAAAAGACAGAGCACCTTCAAGACAGGATGCATTCAATTTGAAATTTGAGTTTGGCATTTTTTTCACTGTAATTGTTTTATATTAAGTTAAAATTGATTATCTACAAGGAATTCAAGAAATTGCAACTGTGCCTATTAGCTGGTGGGACTCGGGTGTGGTCTGCCATTATTCAGCTGTGACATTAGTTTGTTTACTGTTTTTTTTCACATAAATATCCTGACAAAAAAGTAAACTTTGAAAGAAATTAAAAAGCAATCAACATGTCTGATTACGACACAAAAAAAAACAATCTGACTCACGAATTACCGTGATGCCACAACAGAACACTTTGCCTCAATAACTGAAGCGAGAGGTGAGCCGTATCGTCATCCATCATGCATTTAGCAGCAGGTACGTCAGGTCACCGGACAACAACACCGTCACCTCGTTAACATTCATACCAACCTGCCACTATCTGTGTGTTTAGGGCAGATAAAACATTGTGTTCACTTTGTGCAGCCTGTCTTGTTTTCCGTGGATACGCACACACAAACTAAAGCACACGAACAGGAACAAATAAACACACAAACAGGACTCAGAGTAAACAGTGTGAAGCAGTATCATAATGACAAAAAGCTAATGACTTGTGCGTGTTTGTGTGTAATAGTAGCTAAAGTGAGTCGGTGAATAAACAATGCAATTTCCTCCTCCTTGCCTATTGGTGTGTGTGCTGTGTTCATCCTGATGCACATCTGTGAATGTGTCTGCGAGTGTGTGTTTTGTGTAGGGCTCACTGGATCAGCTGTAACGTGACCTTGCTGCCAGGTGTGTGTGTGTGTGTGTGTGTGTGTGTGTGTGTGTGTGTGTGTGTGTGTGTGTGTGTGTGTGTGTGTGTGTGTGTGTGTGTGTGTGTGTGTGTGTGTGTGTGTGTGTGTGTGTGTGTGTGTGTGTGTGAATGGGGGTGGAGCGGGAGGGGGGATAAATTCATAAATGAATGGGGGACATCTGCTCAGCTCTGTTCAAAGGATTAAAGATGCACAGACCTGAGAGAGAGAGCGTGTGTGACTGTTTGTGTGAGTGTGCGCGAGTGCCTCTCAGGTACACTACGATCGATGCAGAAAACCTCAACCTAACTGCCAGGTTTTCTTGAAGCCTTTAATTTACCCACAATGCCGTCACTATGTTATCCCTACCACGTGAATCAAACAAGGATGCGCTTCCTAAACTAAAGGCAGAGAAATAAGAGACAAAACAGGAATATAGACAGTGTGAGAACGAAGAGGTCAAACAAATTGCATACATTTCTTCTTTTTTAAAAGGATCACTTTCAAATTGAGGGAGCACAAAGTAGCAGGACAGAAAACAACAAGGTTTTTGTGAAATTTGCAAAAATACCAATAAAGTTTGACACGCTCTTAAGATCTTAAGCTACACTTAATGCCATTCTTGATGCCAAGAATGCTTTGGAGTGTTTGGATTGTACAATGTATTATTAGTCTGTGTGGCTGGTGTGTCTGAATGTGTTTTTGCACAGTGAATTTGGCAGTAAAACTACTCAATAATTGTACGACATAAATAATTTCAATAAGCTTCCATATAATTAAGTCATCATTTAGTCCATAAAATGGCTGAAAATAGTCAAATAAAAGCCTGTCACAATCTTCCAGAACCCAAGTTGATCACTTTAAACTATTAGATTTCTTTCAACAGTCCAAATGCTAAAGATATTCCATTTACAGTGTAAGAAATTAGAGAAATGCAGCAAATTCTCACATCGGAGAAGCTTTTTGTTTGATGAATATGATTTGATGATTAAATAACCAAATGTTCTCATTTCAGGCCTAGCAGTATGTATAGTTATATAATAATATGAATAAATAAATCAACTGAATTCATAGTGGAAAAATGCTGAAGGATTGCTATTAGCATGTGTTTTAACTACAAAATAAAAAAGGGAGGGTAGAAGGGGTGGTCAATATCTTTGAAATACTAATGTCCAATTTCAAAGACTTTTTCGTCTTATAAATGAATGGAAAAGCATTTTGGAATGAAACGGATTCGTAGGATCAAGAGACATGTCAAATAAAGTTTTTTAATAACTGAATTAAAGCAACATCTCAATTGGCTTTGAAGACGATACTGTGATCACATCCTCATCGCAGCTGCAAGGAGTTGCTATTTGTCAGGTTCAAAGTCTTGTTTTTATTTTCACTTTGTTCTCCAAGCTGCGTGCACGTGTGTGTGCACGTGTGCCTGTTTGTGTGCAAGTGTGAGCCAACGTGTGTGTACGCGTAGTAGCTGGGAGAAGCCCTCTCAATATGAAAGGTTAGGCACGAAAAGATAAACAGCTACCTGTGAACACCTGTCTACATGCACACACCATGAAAGGGGGAGTGTGTGTGTGCGCGTGTGGTGTGTGTGTGTGCATGCACTGTAAAAGGTAGCAAAAGACACACAGCTGCCGAGCTGCGAGTGGCCAACAAATGAAAGCGAGTAGGAGAGATCGACATTGACAGGGAGGGAGACACCTAGCTAAAAACTGAACAGGAAACCAATGTGGACATTTTACATATTACACTTGTCCTTATGTGTGCCCACACACACCAAAACACACACGTTTAGAAAGCTTCCATCAATAAGGCCTAGCATTCACCTGTTCCTCTCCCATGCTCTTTGAAATATGATTAGCTTTGAGCTCCTATGAACAAGGTCTTACCCTACACCCACACACACAAGAACACAGTGAAATATGATTTGCTTTGAGCGTTTATGTACAAAGTCTTTGTGATGAAAGAGAACCTAACAGCACAAGAGTGTCTCAGAAAGTGTGTGTGTGTGTGTGTGTGTGTGTGTGTGTGTGTGTGTGTTTGTGTGTGTTGAAGAGGGAGCTCACTAGCCTTTCTCATCACCTTTAAACACCACAACCTGCTGCAAAGACTTAAAAGAGCTTGAGAGAGCAGTGTGCGACCTGTTTAATCTCCCCCCTCTTGCAAGACCCACCGCAGCCCGTTTCATCTTCCCTACTCAGCGAGGAAACAAGAGGGTTAGACCAGGAATCAATTAATGCAGATAATTGACATTAAAGACTTTCTTTGACTACTGCCTGCTGCCGCAGCTTCCTCTAAGATGTCTCAGTGTGTTTGACTGCGTTGAAAATGTGACTTGTAGAGCAGTGAAATAACATCATTGTTGATTTAAACTACTTCTAAATGCACAAACAAAAAAAGTTAAAGGATGTTCTTTATGCTAGCAATAAATATATTATGTCATAGTGTTTATTGTGTCCCAATTCCAAACTACATGCCTTTCTTAAACTCATTCTAGATCTGATGTAGCGCTGGAATTGAATTAGTTAGGTCAAATAAGTCAAATGATCCAACATGAGGACGTATAAAAAAAAGAGTGGTATCATCACAATGGGTTATATCGTTCAGCTCTAATAGCACGTATTATCTACTCATCTTAAGTACATTTTTCTTGCCGTTAGTATTAATGAAGGTAATGCAGTTTTAAGAAGTTAAACAAATCTTTATTCTAATCCTAACTCAAACTCAACTTGACCCCTAACCTAACCCAAGACTAAAAACTTGATATGGCGAAGATAACCGTCATTTTGATGGTTTAAAGCACTTGCAAATGCAAGAAAACATACTCACTCACATAGACACACACACAGGTACACTAATAAGGATACAGTGCTGCCTGAGTAAGGCGATATGTCGGCCATGTCTTGCAGGTCTCCACACTCAGACTTTATGAGGGATAGGGACAGACCCTCTGGCCCATGTTGGCCCGGTGAGCTCTGCCTGTGGTGGTGGTGGTGGTGATGGTGATGACTGAGATGGCCTCCTCCGAGGGATGCCATTTTGGTTCTGAGGCTGACAGTTTCCCGGGTCATGTCCATAGAATCGGGGGAGGACCGATGAAGGTCCTTGGGCCCTGGAGGGTAGCCAGCTCCACCCCCGTGTGAAAGGGGGCTCTGAAAGGGGTAACCCATAAGGGGAAGAGGGAATGGGTGGCGAAAGGATGGAGGGCTAAACCCGAGCGAGGCTGTGAGGGGAGAGGGGTGGAGGGAGGTATGGTGAGGAGGAGGAAGAGAGGGGTTAGTGTTCTCTCCTCCACCTCCTCCGCCGCTCTTGCGCACCACCAGTGGCAGTGCCTCTGTTTGGTCGCTGGACGTTGGCAAACCGCTCAGTCTGCCACTCAAACCACCGAATGAATCCAGCGGGCTCGGGACGATTACATCGGCGAAGCAATGCAGCCTCTGGTTGGAGGAGTGGTAGCTAGGGGTCGGACTGCCGTCGCCGTTCATACTGAGGGCCAGGGCGCCACCACCAAAGCGTGTGTCCGGGGTGAGAGAGGGGAGGGGCCCAAAAGGTGGAGGACAGGAAGAGGACGAGTTGGAAGAAGAGGAGGGTGCAGCCGGTGTGCTGCTGTGGCAGCCATGATGGTGACCGACGGCCTGCTTGGGCGAGGAGAATCCCTTGACGACGGTGTCAACGACCTGCGACACGGCACAGTTCAGTTCCTGCTTCAGCGTCTCTGCTAACTGCCTTCCTCCTCCTGCCGCTCCTCCTCTTCTCTTAATCACCCTTTCTACATTCCTCTCCTCATCCTCCTCCATTTCTCCGTCTATCAGGGCCTGTTCTCGGAGGAGGGCTCGGGCCCGGTCCAGAAACAGGCCTGGGTCCAGTTCAGACAGGTTGTCATTGCTACGCCGCCCTCTGTCTCTGTACCTCTCCTCCAGGCCATCGGAGCGGATACTGTCCTCTGACAAGTTACCATCCTCCTCTCTTTCTCCACCTCGGTCGGCCTCTCTGCTCTCGCCGTTCTCTTCCTCTTCCTCCGTCTCTGAGTCGTAGATCTGGTAGAACTTCTCCTGGAGTTGACGCAGCTGTTTCTGAGAAGGGGATAGAGAATGTTGAAGAAGATGTCTCCTGAACCTAAAGGCCACCTCTTACCATAAACATACTACAGGAGAAATTAAAATAGTACAGCACGCCTTAAATTACACTGTACATAACCCATTAGGTAGACAGACAACATTTTTTAAAGCTGTTTGTCGCACCATTTTTGTTTCGCTCTTCTTTCTAGAAACAGATTTAAGGAATAGGATAGCATGCATTCCTTGAATCTGTGCCACTTTGAAAAGATGGCCTCCTTATTGTTTTTATAGTACCGTATGTTGCTAAACAAACAAAACGAAAATTAATTTGACAACTAGAGACTTCAATTAAAGCATCAACTGTCATCAACTCCCATTTAAAATTGAAAAAAAATGTATATAAAAGGTATGGGAGGGTGGTATTTGTGATGTATTTTAGCTGCAAATGTCCACCCCAAGCGCCTTAAGCTTTTCATTCTACCAACCTGCATGTCCTCCAGTTGCAGTTTCAGCTGTCGTCTCTCTTCCTGTCGCTGCTCCTGCCTGGAACACACCAGCTGTGTGAAGCTGTGTTGCTGCTGTGGCAGGCGCTGCTTTCTTTTATTCTCCCTATAAACCTCGCCAACGCCGACCACGCCGCCCCGCAAACCTGGAGAGCTCAGGAGGGAAGAAGGGCCGTCGCTCCGGCTGTGGTTGTGGCTGCTGGTGTTGTGACTGTTGCCGTCTCTTCGCTGGTCATTACTGCTGCTGCTGTTGTTGCTGCAATTCTCGTTTTCGCGGTTGCTTTCTTGGCCGTGGTCGCCGTTGGGCCGGACCAGTGGCGAGTGACTCATGCCGCGGATGATGTTTTCCACGCGGGCGCGCTTGGCGCGAAGGTGCTCGTCCGACAGCCTGTCCAAGTCGAAGGTGGAGAGGGAGAGGGGCTGAGAGGGAGCGTGGGAGTTGAGGCTTGAAGGAGGCACCGGTCGCCCAAAGGAGGAGGAAGAAGGCGGAGGGGGAAGAGGAGGCCCAGGAGAGAGGCAGTCAGACGGGCTGTCGCGGGAGGAGTTGCTACAGGCGTCCTCGGCGTGGATCTCCGAGCCTCCACTGGACAGAGCTCCACTCCCCTGTGATGGAGGATAGGAGGACTGAATTAGCCAATAAAACCCATGATTTAATGGGTCATTGAATGAGGATAAAATACTTTTCAGTGGCTTGTTTGTTAAGCTAATTGGAAAGATAAAATGCAGATTGATTTAATGAAATGGTGACTAAAAACATTAATTGGTTGTCAAAACTAAAAATCAGTTAATTGATTAATTGACATTTCACCACCTCCTTATATGTGTGTGTGTGTTTGTGTATACCTGGAAGCCTGAGTCACTCCCTCCATTCTTCCCCATGTTATTCTTCAGCAGCTGAGAGATGATGGTAGCACCAGGGAAAGGCATCATGGCGTCTTCGTACGAGTTGGCCCTCTTCAGCAATTTCCTCAAAACATTTGACTTCTCTCCGTCACCGTTGGTACCGCCATGGCCGCGACTGACCAACGAGCATTCTCCGTCCTGATCGGAGCCGTGTGATTGGTTCATGCTTTCAAGCAGGGTCTCCGTGGCGCGGCTGAATAACACACTAGCCACAGTCCTTTTCACTCCAATGTCGACACGTCTGCGCTTGGTCTGTCTGGTTAGGAGGGTGGTGCTGTCATGATCAGGCATCACGCAGGGGAGCTAAGCGGACATGACCAGGGGTCCTCACAGACACGCCAGATGAGAAGAGTCACCTGGTCAACGACAAACACAAATTGCTATGATTTCAAACCTTTTATATTACCTGGAAAGTGACATTTAGATAGTATTAACGTTTACCTTCTCAAAATAAGAACAAGATTGTGCATTAAGTGATCAAATTTCGGTCAGAGAGAAGCACAATCATCGAAATTTGTAGCAATATTTAATGACTTGTAGCTGGTCTGTACAGAATGAAATGTTTAGAATATATAGTTTGAATTGTAAAATATACTAGCAAAAACCGCAAAACTGTTTGCCTAAAATCAGTTGACTTGGTCTTCATGTTTTGTGGCTTTTAATAACAATGTCAGTTTTTTTTTCATAGAATAAATTCTCCACAGTTAAAAAATAACATTAGATGGCTATTAATGTGCCTGCTTTCTTTCCAAAAAGAAAATCTTTTACCTTTTGAACTATCAGAGTCGACATTAATTAACATATATAAAAATCACCCCCTATAAACTATCACTAGAATTTCAAGCCACTCAACAACAACACACCTGACAGAAACAAATGGGGGCGGCCACTTTTATCGATCGACCAAATTCACAAAATTACTCTGCATTTCTAGACCAAAAGCCAAAGGAACCACTGTAAGAGAAACATTTTTTTTTAAAAGAAATACACTCTCTAAAATAGTTCAAGGAGATATTCCCACAGAGAAGTAACACCTGCCTGTAATAACCAAAATCATTTCCCATTTCCTCCTCATCCCGTGAGGGGTAACCTTGATTTCTGCATCTTGTGAGGAGCTGTGAAGAATGGAAAGGCTCTCTCGTATTGTCAGAGGGATTTCACTCCACACTCAAGAAAAAAAAAGCTAATTTGTTATAGTTTTGTTGTTTCACTTTTTCACATAATTTGAAAGATATAGGTACTAACATTTCTAAGAGCAGTGCATTGTGATTTTATTGAATTTTAGGTATTTTTCTTTAGACGTGCAAAGTTATATTCTCATAAATGCTGCCACTTGGGGTTTTAACAAATTCTCTGCACATTCAAAGGTAGGTTTCTTTTCCTGTCATGAGTGAATATGTCTTATCTATTACACAACACGTGTAGAGAGGTACACCTATAGTGGTGGGGAAAGCACTGCGTGAAGGTTAAGTTTCTCCGTTGATGCTCTGAAAACACCTTAAACTATCCGAGGTGTGGGAAATGTTAAAGAGCTTACGTCACCCCTATCGAAAACTATCAAATATAACTGGATTAATTTGAGATACATGAGATACTTGCAGGATCTCCTAAAGGCTGCTTTTGTCACTAATTTAGGGATCGTATCAAAAAAACATTCAAAAACATCTAAAAACTGTCACCAAAAATAAGCCTTGGCCATTTTAAAACAGGTGAATGGTGGAAGTAAATATCTGCTTGCATTTGTGCCTTCACACACTCATGCATACAGGCAGCGTTTCCATGTTACATGTTTGCATCTGTTTTGCAAGTTAAAATATTTCACAAATTAAAGCTGCTTCCTACAACAGTTTGGTAGAGCTGTGCCTGTGTTCACAGGAGTTGAGCCGTTTTCATTCCAGTGTTAAAATGCGTTAAAACGATTTTAGAGAGACAGAAAATGTGAACGTGCTCAAACACACATGAAACATGAAGCGGGGACACAAATGAGATGGTTTTGCAAAAGCCCACAACAGCCAACAAAGTGGACGCTGTCGTGTTCCTGCAGGGCCATGACCAAATGAAATAGTTTCCAAACGGAGGAGAAGGTTTAGTTTGAACGTGACTCCCAGTTTCAGTGTTGTAGACGAGAGGTGTTCAGGAAAAACACTCAGGCTCTCAGCACAGTGCCCGGCGCTGACCCAGATACACACACTCACACATACAGTACATGCATACACACTATCTGTTTGCATGATTGGTTCCTTAGCATTACTCTGGGCAGAGGGTGCACACACACACACACACACACACACACACACACACACAGAGAGACAGAGGGGAGGTGGAGAGAGTAAGAGACAAACAGTTTAGATTACGGGGTCCAAAGAGCTGGAAAACTTGGTTATTTTGAAATATGTGTCTGAGGTCAAATGTTTCCTGTCTGCATTAGTAAGACACAAAATGCCTCCATCGCCTTTTCTGGACACATATTGCCATACAAAAAAAAAATCAAAAATCAAAGTTTGACTCAGAAATACTCATATAAGACCAGGCAGCAATGCAAGATGTTTAAATAGACATGTTCAAAAAAGCCGTTTGCATTCATGTTTAAAGGTGAGCACTGAAAGAAGATGTGAGATTGTGTGTGCGGTTTCTGTATCAAAACAGAAACTTTTGTGTTAATCTGAATTTGAAGAGCAGGAATAACCTGCTCTGCAATTGAGAACTGAAATGGGAAGTAACTGATGAGTAACTGTAAATGCTTATTTCCATTTACAAGCGGCTGGAGGCTCACAGCTAAATGAATTCATTTGTTGAAAGAATGATGTGGAGGATGAAGCCAACTAAAAGCCACGTTAACCATCTTGTTGCTTGAAGACTTTATCGAGGTGTTTCAGCCTTTTATAAATAATTTTTAATCTTAAAATGACTTCAAAAATGACTTTTGGAAATCTAACTTTTTTGTAATAGGTGAAGGTCATAATTTGCGCACCTTGTACTTCCTTCTGCATCTCTAAGAGGAACCAAAGAACGTAGCCGGCTAAGCTTGCGTGTGAAGTGGATCATTACTTTTTGTTGGAGCTGACTGTGTGCGCGCTCTGAGCGGAGAGCACCGCTGCCCAGTCTAAGCGCTGGCTCTTACTTTTACGCACGGCATTATGGACGGCAAATATAGAGAGGTGTTTGTCATAGTCCAAACAACAATTAGTACGCGATGATGACACGATAGCGGCACCTCTGCTGCAACAGGAGAAGTCGCCCGACACACGCTGCAAACATTTCCATCTAAACAAGCAGTTTATTCTGTCGTTATTTAGCCTATAAAGTTGTATTGAAGAAGTGAAGAGCTGTGCCATATAAACACAGATGACCCCACTTGTTTCTAAAGCAGTTTGCTCTTGTTTTAGCGACATTTAAGTATTAGCTCTCTGGAAACAATGCCGAATGCTCCATTAAAGATAACTCAAATGCAACTTGACTTAAATTCTCGAAATCCATTTGTTTGATTTAAAGGCAGGGACATTTTGTCTCTCGTCAACTGGCATGAGTTCCTCGTTTGCTTAAATTTAAGAAAAAGGAATATAAGGATTTTCAAAACTAATTTCGGTATACAAAACCACGAAATCCAAAAGCAATGACAGGTGCGTAAATCCAAGCGAGTTGAACTCTGCGATACCCCGCAGACTGGCAATCAAAGTAGAAGCACGGCAACGAACAGTGGACAAAACCTCGTTTTCATCTAGAAACTAACTTCAGAAATGTGAGTTCACACATGGCTCGTTGATCCAGCCGGCAACAATCACAAGCAGTCTAGAGACAAGTCAAGTCAATATGAGCAGAAACACTTTCGGAAAATAGTCCAAAAATGAACCAACCCGTCTGGACCCGTCAAGTTAGACGAGGCTGGACCGTCTTCATGGACTAACAGTCGGAGATAAGTTAGAGCCAACACGGCGCCGTTATGGACAAATTACAGACACTCATACACACATACAATATATAAGCCCACGAGTGACAATAAACATGGGAACAAATAATAGCCTAAGCATTTTGACTTACTTCTCTCGAGCGTTTCTCCAAGTCGGTCCGTCGAAGAAAGGGCGAACACAAGAGACAGATCCGCACTCGTCGCTGAGATCAATGCTCAATTTACTATGGCAAAGTGGAGACGTATGCAGAGCGTCCGCGCGGGCGTGAGTGTGTGTGTGTGTGTGTGTGTGTGTGTGTGTGTGTGTGTGTGTGTGGGAGGTAGAAAGACAGACGGGAAAACTAATAGAGAAAGTGTGTGTGAGAGAGCGAGAGAGAGAGAGAGAGAGAGAGAGAGAGAGAGAGAGAGAGAGAGAGAGAGAGAGACTGCTCTTGTGCGCCGCTCTTCTCCCGGGATGGGAAGTGTTTAGTATCGAGCGCACCCGGTCCGTCCGGCACTCTCGGCTCGTCGCGAATCCTTGTTGTGTCCCCCTGGCCGAGGGCAAGACTCTCAGTAAGAAACGAGGAGAGACGCACATGAAGGATACGTGAAGACGCTGCGTCACCAGCCCCGGAGTGAGGTAACGACTCCACCTGACCAATAAGGAAGAGGAACCAGGGACGGTGGATTTTATTTATAAGGAGCCCTCGGAAAGCGGCGCACAGCCAGAGCGGAGAGGGAGAGCGAGGAGACAGGAGCAGAGCATGACGCGGAGGGTAAACTGAAAGTCAGGTTCACCGACCTTTCTAATTAGCGGAGAAGCTGCACAAATCTTAATAAAATAAATGTATATATTTGAACTTAAACCGGACTTCAAGGGGTGATACAAATACATCATCAGTAAATCAAAGCACTAGATTTATGTCTGCTTACTCCTCGGCTTGTGTCATTTAATAAAATTAAATTAAAAAAACTTGTAATGTAATTTATGATTGAAGAGCCACTTAACGCCATTGGTTTATTGTGTTTATGTTTTATGTTGCTGTTACAACGTGTACAGGCGCAGTGCGTGCACTCACAACTATGTTTATTAAGTGTTATAATAAACACAGGGTATACATGTGTCTGTTTCTTTTCATTCCTCTACACTGATACCCTGTGTAAGTCAGAATTCAATTTTTTTAAATGAATACATGTTGTGCCATTGCAGCTGTAAATGCGTGCGCGTAATTGGAAACAACCGTGCGCCTTTGACGGAGCTCCCTGTCAATCAAAGAAAGTTGCCCAAAACGATAATAAAATAAAACGATACCGCTGATGGGGAAAGCCCCCTTTTCTCCAGAGATCAAATGTCAGGCAACCCCTGGAGCCGATTGCGAGTCAGTATTTTGCCCAAGGACACTTCAGCAGAGCGGATGCTTGCTTCGAGCTGCCGGAGTCTCTCCATTTACACCCATCCAGACCGCTGTCCACCCTTCCAGAGAAAGACACCGAGAGGTGCAAATAAAACATAATCACAGGAATATGTGAACCATATTTCCACGTTGAGGCGAAGTTTAAAAGACGCCGAGGCCTTTTTAAGAAACATGCTGCTTAAAGTTTCAACAAGGAGTCCTGCACCGAATTGTAAAGAAATGGAGTGCAAAAAAAAGAGCATTCCTTGTCACAGATTCTATGAATTACTCTGAGCTTTTAATTCAAGTTTGGCCTAATTAAATACAATTCTTAAGGGTTGGGGTTGTGTGCTTGTTTGCATTGTTATGCGAAGCTACCACGCACGTTCCTCCAGTATCACGGCTCACTGATGACTCGGAGTCACCGTTTTCTACGAGTGCGCAGGTATAAAAAAAAAAGGCAGAGTTATTTCGGATTTGTCCTGAGTAGGACGCATCAATGTGTAAATCCACACGCGCTCAACAAATGAGTACAAACTAAATCACACGGAAATCTATGAGGCGAAAATGATTGTACAGGGAAGTTCATAAGAATAATACACAGAGGAAAAAATATCAGTTCAAACAAGGCAGAGAGTGTCACATCCTGGCCCTTTGATTAAAACAGATGACAAATATGTTTATGTTTATTAAACTCTCAATGAGGCAAACATGAGGCAGATTGCTTCTCTAGGAACCTCTCGGAACTAAATAAAAAACGAGGAAATGTGTGAGGAAAGTGGAACTATATGATGTCGACATTTTTGGTATGCTTTTTAAAAGCCATTAGACTCGACTCGATCATTGGATTAAAGTACACGATGCAGATTTCCGCAGTGATAGGAAGCTGCTGTGTGCAGAGGTATGTCAGTGCGCTTCGTGTCTGTGTGGGCCACCTTATGAAAAACACTAGAAAAGCTTCCTCATATAAATTTGTAATACAAAGTTGTTGAGTTAAAACTATTTTTCTTGAAGCATCGTGTTCGTCCTGATTCAAACGAGATCATTTAGAATGGATACGGAATTTCTCCATTATTATTCAATATGAAATATCAGCGCACCCTCTCTAAGATACGAGCAGTGCCACTTATCCAGCATCTCCCCTCTTAACTTAATTACGCACGGGAATGATCGGCCTTTACATGAAGTTGCACAATTATTTGATGTACTCCCTAGCTGTGCCGTGCGGTTTAATTTGTAGAAAAGATAAATATTTAAACAAAAAAAAAAATAATATATATATTTACTCCGGGGAGACAGATGTGTGTTCCGTGCTACACAGGTTGTGTCCTTGCATGCAGGGGCAAACAGGCCAGTTTTTGTAACGATCTCTTGCCAATTATTTGCTACCGACATGGCAACTTCACCACAATGCAACACACAAACTTTTTCCCCCTCACTTAACAACGAGCTTTAAAAGCCGTGACCTATTTCAGCGACGGCGCCCCTGGGTGATGCCATTTTGTAGTTTGTTAACTTTGAAATTCATGTGAATGTTTCCTTGAGCGCGCGGCTGGATGAGGAGAAAATGCGCACGTTTAGAGAAGACAATAAAAGTCCAATTAAGTTTTGCCTCTGCTCATGAAAAAAAATAATAATAGTATTTGGAAGGGGAAAACAAATCCCAGTTTTCTGACTGTGAGGCCAAAAAAGAAGGGGGCGTGGTGTGCGTGCGCTGTATGGAAGAATCTCAGTAAAGAGGAGGGGACAGTTTCGCTTTTGATACAGTTTTACTGCTGAAAATGTTATGGCAGAGGACATCATGTCAAATTACAGAAATAAAATACCAAAAGAAGTATGAGGGCAGCTGCTACATTTAAAACAGTATACAAATAAGAGCTACTTAACAGCTACATGATAACCAATGCAGGATACAAAAAAATAATAAAGAAAGTGTAATTCTTGTCTCATAAAGATGTGCTTCCGCCTACTTAACCTGATGGAGAAGTATAGAACATATTTGTCACAGCTGTTTTCACAGTCATGGTAGAAATGAAATGTATTAATGTTTAACTCGTTGACCTCCCTGTGTGTATTTGCCCGATGTGGCGATGAACCCCGCAAGTGTTTGTGTGTGTGTGTTACTCAATGAATGAGAGAGAGAGTCATGCCCCCCCCCCCCCCCACACACACACACACACACACACACACACACACACACACACACACACACACACACACACACACACAAAGCCAGTGTGCTTTGAGCTGTGCTGTGAGGGAAGAGAAGGTGGAAACTGTGTCAGAAAGCGAAAGTGTGTGTGATTCGGTCGTGGCCAGTCACCCCGAACTGTCCCTACAGTTTACTCAGTGCAGCTGAACACCGACATCCCAGAGTGACCTTACAAATATCAACAGTGAGGTTTTTAATCAACCACTCGTTGCTCCTAACACAGGATTTAACCAAAGAGCCAAACTGACAATCCAAACAAACAGCACAATAGGTAGGCTACACTTCACATTTAGCTGACACTCTTCACTTGTGGGAAAACCGTCCCTATGGATCAACATGTTAATGTGCACTCCAGGCTATACTTGTGATTCATTCAGCAGTGAAAGTCTTTCAGTACTTAGTTTACACATCATTGTTTTGCCATTTTTGCAGTGCTATGATCTCATATAGGCTGGTGCACCAGTGGGAATCTCACCCAACACCACTTTTTTAAAGAGCAGACTTTAAACAATAGAAAGTGGGTCTATCTTTCTTTTTTTCAGGCAGTTTAAAGGTGCATCATGTAGCATTTTAACACAAGTGACTAAATCAGACATTTGAGACAAGTATCGTGACATGAGTCAAAGCCTCCCTATCAGCCTCTACTCATCAGCTGTTACTTTTCTGTCTTACCACAGGTTCAGCTTTATCTTGCAAGTCTTAAACGGTTTTATACCAGTTCCACTTTTCTGTTTCAACCATAGACTGAAGAAGACACGCACATAGCATGAGTGATGTCAGCGCTTCATCTCTTAAGAATTGTTTTGGTACAAAGGGTTAGGGTTAACGCATCTGTATCAGCTACTGAAGTCAGAACGTCTTGTTAAAAAAAAAAAAAGAGGTGTGGTTAAAGCTGTGGTTGGAGGAGAAAACAAATGTACTTTTTGTGCGTGTAATATACATAATATAACATTTAAAATCACACCTAGACACATTACAAAGATCGAAATGAAATATTGAGATCCAAAATATGTGTGGAGGGAAAAAGCTAACTGCTAACTGGACTTCATCTAGCAGCCATTAATGATGTTACATCTGGAGGGACTCGTGTAGTGGCTCCAGGTAATGTTGCTAAAAACAGCAATATTGGCTCAATGTCACCAAAAGTTCACTTTGCTAAAAGGTTGGCACGCCACATAAGGACTCCTTACATGTTGACAGATATGTGCACACACACTGAGATGTGTCTTTTATCCCTTTGGATCCTCATCATGCTGAAAAAGTAGACAAAAAGGGAATAATGAAAATAGAAAGGCAGAGAGAGGGAATAATGATAGGCCTGCCACTGATGGAGGTCTGGAGGTAGAGACAGATGGGTGAAGAGGTTTCTCTTCCTGTCTTTTTCTCCATCTCTCCCCCTCGCTCTCCATCCTTTTTCTCTCTCTCTCTCTTTTTCTCCCCCTTTCTCTCCATTGTCCTCTTTTTCTTTCTCGTCTACTCTCTCCATCAAGATGCCATTATTCAGGACATTAGCGAAGAAGAGCTAAAAGCTCTCACTGTCGAGGAGGGTCCCAGGGTCCTTTCTGAGAGCTGTGACGCACACACACACACACACACACACACACACACACACACACACACACACACACACACACACACACACACACACACACACACACACACACACAGACACACACACTTTGACTACAGAAGTACCATATAGTATAGGTGAAGAGGTAAGAGGTGGTGAAAAGGTCTTATTGCAAACATTACCAGGTATCTAGGCTCCTCTACTCTCCTCTGTGGCCAAAAACATGGACATTAGTTAGTTCAATAAAGCACATTGGGCATACATTTTGACACACATCGTCTTCTCTATTTGCTTGCTTTTCTCAGCCTTTCTTTCTCCTGCCACTCTCATAATGCCTTGAAATATGTGCAAAAAGACATGGAAAATGACTGCATGTTGTGTGAACAAATTAGGTGAGGGCATTGATGTGTGTATTTGCTCTGGATATACTGGCAAGAGGTTCTGTGACATGGCCGGCTCTGTTTTATTGTGCTTCATTTATTCAAGTATGTTTTGATTGAATGTATGTATTTTTTTTAAGAATCTCTTAGTAGTTGATTACACTTGTGTGTGACTCACCTGGATACCGGAATTGTGTCGTCACCTTGTGCTGGGAAACTCAGATGTGTGAATTAGTTGTCCTGGTGCTCCAAAAATAAGTGTTCTTAGGAGCAGATGTGTACTTTTAAAAATCCATTTGGCACAATTATTATAGTCATTGTTGCGGCTGTAAGCAGTCCAACAAAGTGCTGCCGCGGGGGACTAAACACTGAGAGATGCACAAACACACTGTGACGCGCTCGAGATTGTATTGCAATGATTTATTCCTCCACACGTAAAATACAACTAGCACTGCAGTTACCAAATGGAAAGTTACTTTGTGAGTCGAAATAAGTGCGCTAGTGCGACGGTCAACAGAAAGTGTGTCGCTCCCAGGCTCACCCCCTCTCTGTCAAAGCCCAAAACACCCAGGTGAACAGGTGAAGCAAGCAAATATGTTATCACTTCCACTCAAACCGCCATAAAAACACGCACCACCTACAACATAAGTGCACAATATAATAATCAATAAATAATATAAATGAGCCCATAAACAACATACAATATGTGGCTCCTACAGTCATAATCGGCCAATGTAGATGTTATAGGTAGAATGACATGAATGCCAAGTATTCAAAACAAACAGCAGAGGCAACATTGCTGGACACACGCAGGACACTGTCGACTGTTTTCAGGGATTGTTTGAAAGTAGTTAGACTGGATACTGTTGACAGTGAGATGGCTCGATACTGCTTGAGGTAAGACTGAAAACTATTTTAAACTAGACATTGTAACTAAAATGAGCCTTGATCCACGTCATCAAGCACGGTGTGTTTGTGGCCAGATTGATGCAGGAGGTGGTTTCAGTGGATACTTTGCAGTATTTTCTACAAATTATGTTGACATGAAACAGTTTTGCATATGCAAATACATAATACAGTATCTGGTATTTTAGTCCAGGGGTCTTCAATATTTTCAGTTTTTTAAGCCAAGGACCTCTAAACTGAAAGGGAGATGAAGCAGGGACCCCCTAATACATATACAGTATTGTATTTTGTTATATATATGTTTTTGTGCACGTTCTAGGTTTACAAAGTGAAAAAGCCCAAAGTCCCCCCCCCAAAGGGACTTACCATCTCCAACAGAAAACACTGTTCACAAACTGCTCCTAACAGCTCTGTTGTAGTCCAGCCTTTACTTCAGTGATGAACGTGCGTCACTTTGTAACACACGTTATAATGCTCGCCTAGCTGCTAGCGTAGCACGCCCTCATACTCTGCTTCTGACTGGCTAGTAGTCCTTACCTAGCTACTGCACAAAGATGGAATAGAAGTGAGATGTCTCACTCTGTAGCTAAAACAGAGAGCTCAACACACAGGGTGAAAAGAAGAGCTGCAGCAGTGTGCAGTACAACACAAATATGGTGTTTTTTTGAGAATTAAACCATGTAAACCTATTCTGATATAACCTCTAAATACAACTATAATCCTCAAAATGAGCATAATATGAGCACTTTAAACATACATGTGGCACAGTGAATCCTTACAATGAAATGTATCTGTGGATGTGCTTATTGACTACCTTACCTATAGGCCAGTAAGCAGTGGGGATTTACATTTGCTAATAATATGTTGGATTCATGTTAAGACTTTTTAATTATGTCTTTTTAAACTTTCAAAAATTAACAATTTGGAGGCTCTCCTGCATTGAGTCTGAGGACCCCCCTAGGGGTCCCGGACCCCCTGTTGAAGATCCCTGCTTTAGTCCAGTGGAGGTTACAATAGTAGCAGTAAATATACAATAATGGTTGTAATACTTACAATAGTGCTTGTACGATCATTCTGTTGGCTGAAGTTACACGAGATAGTACTAGGTAGAAGTGGTGATGGTAATAGTTGTTATGAAAAGAGCTGTTGTTGAAATAAGCTGTATCAGCTATAAAGATGTGCTAGAATTGGTATTGGTTGTAGTATCCGTAGCATTAGCCGCATTCTGTGTGATTAATAATAAGCACTTCAGCATCTGATAACGGCCGCTCGCTGCTTTGCACTAGTGCAACCAAGACCATTCTGCCGTAAACTGTGCTTCAGTAAATCTGCTACTGTTGCACAATAACTCCAAGGCCTGTTAAAGTTCATCTCTGCCTTTAATTTCCAAACTTGGCTCTTTAACTTTTCCTAATTATTCCATTTCCTGTGCTCAGGGACTTGGGGGATTTTCATAATTCATCACCCTCCTTTTTCCTTTGCTTTTTTTCCCCTCCCTTCACAATTACTGTAGTACAAAACCATCAAAATTATTCATCTGTTCCCTTTTTTCAATTTACCATTCTTTCTTTCAGTTCCTGTAATTCGTGTGTGTTTTTCTTTCTTTTTATCAGTCCTATGGAGCTCTACACTGCTCATGTATTTATTCATGCTTTTCTGCCTCTGATGGGCGACATGGACAGAGCTGAATAGAGACAGTGTGTATGTGTGTGCGTTTGCGTGTGCACGTGTGTAGCTCTGCTGTAGACCTCCTCCATTGTGCTGGTTCTAAGAGAAGGTCTTAATCTAGCCACTGCCATTACCGCTGCTGAGACCTCCAGCCTCCACCTCCCCTCTTGCCCTGATGTTGTGCCCATCAACAAAGGCCCTTTAGTGGGCCGACTGGCAAGCCAGATCAGGGTCTTGGGTCTGGGGCTTGGCCCGGATCCCTGGTCCTCATACTCCACCACCGACGCCTCCTGCAAGCCCACAACGAAGCCTCCGTCCTGGCCTGACTTGGCCCCCGAAGCCGCCTTCCTGGCTCAGGGCCTGGATGGATGGAGAGGGGAAAGAAAGCCTGTAACTGGATGTGCAGTGGAGTGAGGAGAGGTGGAGAGGCTAACAATGCTATCAGAGAGCTGGCGTCCGTCTCTCAAACGCACACACACACGCATACTGCTGTGTTTGTCTTTATTTATCACAGCTCTTCACACATAGACGACGACAAGGGAAGAAAGGGAGTGAGCAGAATAGAGAGGGTCAGAAACAGGAGAGGAGAAAAGAGAGAAAAGTGGCAGAGAAAAAGAGAGAAACAGAGCTGAAGGGCTGCTTAAAAAGATGGATAAGGGGAAACAAATGGTAAGGGCAAAGACACAGTAGAGAATGGGCAAAGTGAGAGAAATGTAAAGAAATATAATGAACGATTAACAAAGAAAGAGACAGAAGTATTAGAGTGGAAAAGAAGATGAAACAGAGATGAAGAGTTGAGGAGAAATAGCGGGACACAGTGTGCTTAAAAGAGGGGAAAAGGCAGCAGTGTTTTCCACCAGTATGTTGGCCGAAGCCTCTGTGACATTGTCAGGCCTTCTGGATCCCCATGGAAACAAAAATCAACATGTTTGCTTGAAATGCTTTCATTAACACCTTGTAGTCGAGCCAAAAAAAGGATCGACAAGGGACGAGGAGATGCCGAATAAAAATCCCAACACAAATAATGCAAACAAACAAAGGATAAAAAGACTAAAAAAAGAGCAAAAACAAACTTGATAAAAGCATGGCTCTTTTTATTTTTCTTTTTTTTTTAACATCTACTCATTGACCCGTGTCACTTTGTACACAATGTGATGGGCAGACATCGTAGGGCAGACTTTCAGAACGTTTTTTGAGTAGCCATCACTTTGGGGATCAAACTATGCTCAGTTTAATAATGATGCCATATTTGCATGGGGTATTATAATGATAGCCTTTGGCACATTAGAATAAGCTTTGGCCACGGAGCTTAAACAAACAGTTTGACTGAGTTTGTTGACTTGATTCATTTCATAAAAATCACAAAAGATTAAAATGAATAACCCTTTGAGTATTTTGAGGTTTTAATCTGATGTACATTCTTGATTATAACCAACTTTTAGCAGTATAGTAAATAATGTTTTTTTAGACATGTCATCTAATGTCATAAATGTAAAAGAGTGTTAGTGTGAAAACAGCAAAAAAAAAAAAAAACGTTTTTAAGTATTGACCCCCCTCTCCATGCTTCCCCATCATAGACTGGAAACAAGCAAGGAGAAAGTAGGACATCTGTGTGTGTGTGTGTGTGTGTGTGTGTGTGTGTGTGTGTGTGTGTGTGTGTGTGTGTGTGTGTGTGTGTGTGTGTGTGTGTGTGTGTGTGTGTGTGTGTGTGTGACTGGCATAACGACAATCAATTAAAGCTTCCTCTTCTTTTCTCCTTTAATTGAAATTGAATTAGAGTTTTACCTCCCGCCCCTTTAACTGAGCACGTAAAGAAACGCCTGGGGCTGATCTAAAGCTGAGCCATGCTCCAATTTAACCAAAGAAGGAGTTTAAGGTAAAAACGTTGCAAGTAATAAGGTTGTTAGGGTATTAAACACAGACACACACACACACACCACACACACACACACACACACACACACACACACACACACACACACACACACACACACACACACACACACACTCAAATAGACATACACACACACGAGCTAAAGTAACAGGGTAATTAAATGGTAAAGCTCAGTCCAGCTGAAGTAAACATGTCTAGAAGAAAGATCGTGACTCTGACAGTCACATAATTGCCAACATCATCACTACAGTATTTTTTTTTAAATTTCGACATTTTATTTGACTGCAAATAAATTATTTCTATATGTAATGTTGCAGTGCAATGTTGTCCATACCTTATATTTCATTGAATTGCATTCTAGATTGTGTGGTACAGTTTCTATCATAATATTGGAACATAATATTGCTCATAATTATACCATAGTTAGGTTATTATATTAGCTACGGTGGAGATTTATATGTGGAGTAGAAGCTGGTTTGTAAAGGCAAACAAGCAACAAACAGTCATTACTTCTTTCTACTTTTCCGTTAACACATGGAAATATATCACTTGGATGCTAAGTATGTATTGCATCAAATTAATTGTCACATGTTAAAAGCCAGCCAACAGTTTTGCTTTTCTTACTGAAAGAACTAAATATCTATTGTAGAAACATTGTCAAACTCCTCCTTACCCAGTTGACTGTCTCTATAATAGCTAGTTTCACATTGTCATCCAGACATAGTCTGCTGATTGATCTTAGTAAGCTGAATCGATTCTTAATGCTTTGGATATTTTCCAGAATAGGGTTAGTCTGGCTTTTTAGGGCCAGTACTGTATCTTGTTATGGTTATAATGAAATGGAACCAGGGTCAACATTATTGATTCCCTTAATCTCACAACAGTGATGTTGGTAATTCTGGAGTTTCTCTCCAGCATTTGGAACTGATTTCCCACGTTCCACGGTTTCTTTATGGTTTGCTTTCTATAAGGATTTTCAAATTAGCCTCCAAAGCACTCATGGTAATGATATTTCTAGATGGAAAAAGTACAGTAGATGCATCATATGCACAGGATACTACGGGACCTAGGCAGACAGAGATAAGATAAAAGTTGAAACTTTTAAGTTGAAATGGAGGAATTAATCAGAAATAAAAGAGGCAAAAATAGGAAAAAGAGGCAGAATGAGCAAGAAAAAGAACAAAAGGTTGATGAAGAGATAACATCTCTATGAACTGAGTGTTAGGAGCAGGTATAAAGAGAGAGAATGCAAACAAATGAAAGACAGAGACCTGTGCCAAGCTGTGATTTCCCAGTAAGAGTTAGCTCTTGATCCGCCGGTGAACCCAGCCCTTCAGGAGAACAAAGCCACTCGTTTATCGTCCATTTTTCATCTCTTCTTTTTTCCTACATGCGAGAGAGCTCCCTCCCTCTCTTTTTCTTTCTCTCCGACGCAGTGGGATAACCCTCACAACCTCGCACCTCCCCTACCACTTCACACACATGCATGTATAGTACACACACACACACACACACACACACACACACACACACACACAGAGTCTTTGCCAGATACTGATGGACATGCAAGAGTGCAGCGCAGACACACAACACTCCCATGGACAAATACTGTGATGTTCCTATAACATTCATTTTGTGTCAGTTTGTTGATGATTGGCATTTTTGAGCATGCAACAGTATTCGCTGATGTTTCCAGTCATCAGCTCAATTGTCCACATTTTCCCTCTTGTCGGAATAATTTTGAGAAATGTTTGGACTTAAGTTTCGTGAGTACAACCCCCCCCCATCCTCCCCCCTCTCACCCCCTCCTGCCAGGACCTCAGTCCACCCCTCTCCCCGGTGCAGGTCAAGAGGCGGTGTGCTGACTCCACCACCTGCTGTCTGATAGCATATAAACAAACCAAACACTTATTTCCTCCTGAGCCGTACCCCGCAATCACAGCACCAGTAAAACATCACACTCCATTTACCTTCAGCACAGGTGACTGCCTGGGCATTGTGTGTTTGTGTGTGTTTGTGTGTGTTTGGGGGGGGGGGGGGGGGGGGGGTTACAGTGGGGGATAGGACTTTGGTACTTTGAGATAGTGGAAAAAAGAAGAAAAAAATAGTTTGGGCTAGGCTCCTTAGTTCTAATGAAGGGAAGTCTTAATGCTTTTAGCATGCAATAATATCTTAGAAAATAGAGTGCTTTAAACTTTGTAGCAACGCTTTAGGGAAGGCCAATTCCTGTTTCAACATGACAATACTCCAGTACACAAAGCCAGCTCCATAGTGAAGTCATTTTCCCAGTTTGGTGTGGAAGAAAAAGTTTAGCCTGCATAGAGCTCTGCCCTTAACCCCATCCAACACCTTCGGGATGAACTGGAACACTGACTGCCAGGCCTTATTGCCCTTCATTAGTAGCCAACCTCACTAATGCTCTTGTGGCTAAATGAGGGCAAATCCCTGCAGCCATGTTCCAAAATATTGTGGAAAGGCTTCCCAGAAGAGTGGATCCTATTATAGCACCATCTTTTTGGAATAAGATGCTCAACAATTACACATGCAGTGTCCACATATTTCTGTCCAGACAGAGTCGAAAGACAGAGAGAGTGACAGAGGACCACATTCGGATGTGGGAGATGGCGCTGTTTTACAGAGTCATCACAGAGATGGCTTGACCTGCTGTTCACCCCTCCATCTTATTTATGTACTGGTTTATTTGTTGGAAACAACAACAACAACAACAGCAACCAGCCTCTGTAATTATTCCTTAGCGCTGCTTCACTTGCTGTAATTATACACCCATACGGTGTGTGTTTTTTGCGCATGTACGTGTGTGAGATTAGTAGATGTAAATACGTAATACATCTGTTGATATGTGTATCGGTGTGTGTGTGTGTGTGTGTGTGTGTGTGTGTGTGAGTGTGTGTCAGATGAAGAGGGAGAAGTGGATGAAGGGACAACAAGCTGAGGTCTTTGTTGCTAAATGACAGTGATTCACCATCAGGCCACCCATTTAGTTTAAGTGTGCTGCTCATTTGCCTGTGTGTGTGTGTGTGTGTGTTTAGTGTGTGTAGATACAAAAAGAGTGAGCAAGTGTGTGAAATAAAGGATGAGAGGATGTAACAGACATAGAGGAAGAGAGGGAGTAGGACATGCAACGTTGTGTGTGTGTGTGTGTGTGTGTGTGTGTGTGTGTGTGTGTGTGTGTGTGTGTGTGTGTGTGTGTGTCTGTGTGTCTGTGTGTCTGTCTGTGTCTGTGTGTGATTGTGTGTACTCTCTCCCTCTTTCTCTACTCTGTGGCATCAATAACTGGCAGTACACCAAACTCTGTGTTAATTTGTGTGTTTTTAGTGTGTGTATCTTTCTGTGAGTGTGCGTAAATGTGTGCATGTGCGTAGAAGCATCTGTAATTTTTGTCTCACATTGTGTGTGTGTGTGTGTGTGTGTGTGTGTGTGTGTGTGTGTGTGTGTGTGTGTGTGTGTGTGTGTGTGTGTGTGTGTGCGCACACACAGGGGCCTTTGTAAGTGATAGTTAGCTTGCGCCCTCTCCTTGTCGCTCCTCTCATGCAGAAATATTTGAATTTTTGGTTCGTCTGATTTTCTATCTGGCATATAACCACTCACGTTGGAAATGTTTAAACTCAACCTCTCTGGTCTTTCACAAAATGTTTTGGTGTTTTTCTGTAATTACTTTACTTGAATTGAAGGTTTACCTTACCTTTTTTAAGGGTTGCAGTGTAACCACAGTTCTCTTCTTTAAAATCAGACCCAGTATACAGGATACAGAATAATGATCATTTTAAGCATCTAATTGAAACAACATTTTTGTCCATTTTGCAGTAAATGCTCCTTTTTATTTTACCTTTGTTTTGTGTTTGTTATTGTTACATATAAATTCAAACAATGTGTTTCAAGAATGTTTCCCTAAATGTAATGCAATTTGTTTTGAGGGAGTATTTCCTGTCAGGGACTTCCATTTCTTCCTGTGGGTGTCAGATGTTTTCCAGGAAATAGATGGTAATATAATATGGCTGTGGTATGAAAAACACTCATGATATAATAACAAAAATCTTAAATTTCATTTTGGATTTAAGTTCAGGCAATTTTTAAGTCTGTGGACTTTGCTGTTTACTGTAATGATTGGCAGTGGAAGGGTTCCTCCCTATCTCCAACTACATTGCCTTAGTGTATTTAGCAGTAAGAATAATGCAAAGGAGCGGTGAAAGAAATATTGATTACCATGTAAAAATGTATCACGTGAGTTTCAGGAAATGATCTCAATTGGCAAAAAAAAAGTTTACCAAATTCTAAAGGAGCATCATGCGAGTACTTTCTTCTCGTTCCTCTTTCCTCAGGTAAATTCTGCTGAGGCGTTCCCTTGCCCCCTCCAGCTGAGTCTTATCCATTATTAATGGCTGAACATGGTCTCTAAGGATCTGCCATCCATTATTAATGCCTGACTATTTCTCTTTTTCTCTCCCAGGATCTCCTTCTGTCTCCCCCTCATCATTCTCATCGTCCCTCCTCCATTCCATCCGCCCCAACTTCCATCCGATCGACCGTCTGTAGAAAAGCTAATAACAGGTGTGTCTTCCTCCCCCTTCATGTTATCTCCTCCTCCTTGTCCTCCTGTGGTCTCATCTTCCATCTGTCTGCGACTTCTTCTGGGTCACCAGGGTTTTTTACAAGGTGTTAAACACGCTAAATGTGTGTGCGCGCATGAGTGTGTGTGCCACCTGGGATAAGGTGGCAACCTGCTAAACGTGTGTGTTTGTATTAATGATGTATGAAGGCTTGTCTTACTCCTTGAAACAATTAACTTGCATATACAGAGACACAACCCACCAGCTCACACATCATCTGCCATGTGTGTTTTCTCACACCTGCCATTGTTGTGCTTTTTAGTGCAAGACACAGACTTAAAACATCAAGAACTGTATTTAATTAGACACAAGTGTTGCGTGTATGCCTCATCAAAGACATCAATAACTTTCATCTTTATGATTTAAAACTTGTTTTAAATGCAGGAAAAAACTAAAGTCGTGCTTTTTTCAAATTCAAAATCAAAATCAAATCTGCCTTCAATCCTCACTTCCCAGGGGACGGAAATTGAATGCGTTTCTAAGTACAGATATCTTGGTATTTTTATTGATGAATCTCTTTATTTTACCCTTCATATTCAGCAGCTAGCAAAAAGATTAAAACTTCAATTTAATCTTAATCGTGTTGGATGGCCTTCGTTGTCAACACGGAGACTTCAACACTGGCACATCTTCATATACAAGGCTATTTTAGGTCTCCTTCCATCCTACCTTCTGACCTATATCAGTGTAAATAGTACCGCGGCTTACAATCTCTGTTCCCAGGATCTTTTCCTTCTGTCTGTTCCGAAGGTTAGAGCTGAGCTGGGGGAAAAGGCGTTTAAGTTTGCTGCTCCCTCTACATGG
Source organism: Gymnocephalus cernua (assembly GCA_023631565.1). Classification (NCBI taxonomy): domain Eukaryota; kingdom Metazoa; phylum Chordata; class Actinopteri; order Perciformes; family Percidae; genus Gymnocephalus; species Gymnocephalus cernua. Next base: position 12,135,455 of record CM042448.1, on the reverse strand, counting down.
AACAAGTTACAGAAATCCATGAAACTTACTGAGCTGGTCTCATTGGTCGCTTTTAAGAGGATGTTGTTTGACTTGGAGGCAGCCACATCTGGCTGCAGATGTTTTGCCTGATGTGTTTAGGATTCTGGTTGACTTTGAGGGATTTGGTGTTCAGTTGTTTTATGTTTTTTGTGTTTTTTGTGTAATTTGTGTTTGCATGTACTGTATGTGTGGTTGTACTGCTGCCTGCCTTGGCCAGGACAAGAGATTTTAAATCTCAGTGAGTCTCTTCCTGGTTAAATAAAGGTTAAATAAAAAATAAAAAAATACTGCAAATGGCTATTAAAGGCCCCATTACATATGTTGTTAAAAAGAGGCTGACAGGCTAAACCTGCTAATAGGAAATGTATGTTTGTTGAATATAAACACATGGTTAAGTACAAAATCTGAGGATAATAATTAACAGGTAAATGAATTGCTAAGAAGAGAGACAGAGGATGTGTGTGTGTGTGTGTGTGTGTGTGTGTGTGTGTGTGTGTGTGTGTGTGTGTGTGTGTGTGTGTGTGTGTGTGTGCAAGAGAGAGAGAGAGAGGGAGAGAGAGAGAGAGAGTGGCAGGAACAGACGGTGCTGTGGCCTTTTGCTGGCAAGTGAGTGTACTCAGGTGTGTGTGTGTGTGTGTGTGTGTGTGTGTGTGTGTGTGTGTGTGTGTGTGTGTGTGTGTGTGTGTGTGTGTGTGTGTGTGTGTGTGTGTGTGTGTGTGTGTGTACGTGTGTATGTGTGCGCTCCTGGATCATCTTCCAGAGAGACGAGAGTCTGTAATTACTGTTGCAGGAAGACTCTTGCCAGCCACAGAATAATCAGGCATTTATCTAACTGTGTAATACATACACACACACACACACACACACACACACACTCACAATTATCTACCTGTGAAGTATAAACTGTCCTTTGCAATTACAGACTCCTCCCTGCCTATTAAACACAACTTCAACAAAACTTACCTCAGGTTTTCTCTACGCAGTATCTTTACATTCAAAGACCTATTAAATAACCTCAGTGTCTTTACTTTGGCTGTCAATAGTTGTTCTCTAATATTGAAGGTAAAGTTTAGGATGTTTACTTTTGATTAGTCCATAAGGTCCCAATGGCGAGATAGAAAAGAAACCAATAGTGCATAGTTTTACCTCTTACTTCAAGTCTCAACCAGTTATTCAAATGACATTATCTGAGATGTGTGTAGAGGTGGAAAGCACTCTTTGGTAAAGCTGCTCACAATACATTGACATCTGATTGCTTTATTTCACCTAAGTGCCAAAAAAGCTTGGTTACCATTGGCTTTGTCATGGGTCAAGAGGTTAAACCTATCTAACAGATCGCTTAGAGTTGGCACCATACACATTATTTTCTTTGTCTTCTGATTCACCCCAACAGTGGTAAATATGTCAAAGTTACTGATTTGAATAGGCAATCACATTCCATCATAGCATTTTGCAGCTGTTACAAACTGAAAACCACCTTTGTTTTCACCATTAGACCATTTACACTTGAATTTTTAAAGAATGGATTACACTGTTAGACTGCCAGACTGATTTGAAGGTTTCAGTTGAATGCTCTTCTCTGTGTTTTACGTGGATTATTTTGACAAGAAGGCTTTTTTGATTTGCCACAATCAACAACTAGGCAAATCCATGTTCATAGTCATGTAACTTTTCATTAGGCAGTTGAACAATCGGTGGTAAAAAGTCCACAATTCACAAACATGGCGGAAGAAAAAGGGTCTAATTGAAATGCATTTATCAAGTATCAAGGAACCCTCATTTTAGTAATCACACTGTGTGGCGGATGTTGTTAGTACTTGCCCAGTATCTCCTCTCATTTATTATAAAGCACCACTGAACATCTCTCGCTTCTTAGCACATTCTTGTAATGAAACACAGTTCTTGGGTTTTAATTAGTACTCAATCTGCTTTTGTGTTCCCGTGAACTTCATATATGCCACATATTCAACAAATAACAATTAGGCTTAATTAAGATGATTAAAAACTCCCATCTAATCCGTCAACACACCGTGTTCATATTTTACATTGTGTGTGTGTGCTTCTCCTCTTCACGCTTGACAAATCAAGAAGATCACTGTATAATGACTGCATAGCGAGCGTGTCCTTAAGATACACAGACACGCACCCACACACACGCATGCATATTCACAAACAAACATGTCCTTAAGACAGACGAAGCTTATCAATAGCCGTTAATTAAATTCTTGTGCGTATTAATGAAAGACTTAGATTTGCTGTTTATGGTGCTCTCTAAGCGTGCTCGTGTTCTCTGCTTGTTTGTTTGCCTTAATGAAAAGATTTCACCTTGCAACACTATTGGTTTTGGGAAGTGCTTTTTTGTGTGCAAGTACGTGGCTAATGCCTGCTGTATATACAGTACCTTGTGTGTTTATTACCACGAAGTAAATGACAAATGATGGACCAATCTGACATGAGGGAGAGTTAAGGATGCATGATAGGAGAAATGACTAAAGAGGGAACAGCTTAACTTCTTAGTGCAAGGACGCTTTATATATATATATGAAGGCAGACACAAATAACATACAAACCAAAAATAGTGGTAGCAGTTTTGCCGGGGATACCAGGATTAACTGAGTCAATAGGCCGCGGTACAGGCACAGCCACAGGTGGGTTTTCAGGAGTTTTTTGAAGGTGTCTATAAATGCAGCATTACAGATTTCTGCCAGGAGAGAGTTCCAAAGGGTGGGGGCAGCCACACTGAAGGCTCTTTTGGTGTGTTGAGTGGTGAGCAGACCCGAGTCCGAGGACCGGCGTTACCAGGACAGGGTATAGGGGTGCAGGAGGACTGATAAGAACTGGTTCGTAGGTGAGGAAGAGGAGTTTGTATGAGATGTTTACTAGGTACAATGTGTATCATGGTCCCCATCTTATCATGTTAGCATTCTAACATGTTCTTATCAGCATTAAACACAATGTACTGCTGAGGTTTATGGTAACACCATCCATTTTGAAGGTAATTGGTCATAAACCAGTTTTGGACAATGCATCCCCGATACTCACGGAACACAGGGGTAACACCCATGTTAAAGGGTTGGTTGACTTAAATTACAAAAGAAATTATCTCTTCTAGTGGTATCTAGCCATGCAGAGAGTTTTAGCTTAATGCGGGCATTTTCTGAAATGTCTGCTGCCACAGACACTGCCACACTTTTACCAAGGAGTTAAAAATAAATGTTATTTTGGGTGCTTAAAGCACTCAAAAAATGGCATTTAAACAACTGTGTTCTAATGGGGATTAATTGTCCACAGGTCCAGTGTGCAAGTCTAATTCTTTCTCTTTCTCCCTCGTCGTCTGACTTGATGTTTTAAATCAAACATTTCTAAATATGGTCATTACCTCTTTCTCTTTGGACGCTGAGTCAAGATTGAAACATCAAGGCCAAGTTAATGTGAAGTCTGTGAAAAGAGTCACTGATAAAAAACATTCTGGTTCTGAATACGGATCACGACCTTTCATTGATGTACATAAAATATCAAAAAAAAAATACAAAGTGACTACTTACAGTATATTTCATGCACAAAATATCACTGCCAAAACCTTTTCAGGCAGCAAAAGCCAGTAGTAACCATGAGTAACTTTTTGTATCATTTATTGCAGAGTACAGTTCTGTAAATGCATTCTTTTTGTAATGGAGTTTGATCACCTGTAGAAATGGTGCAAAGTGACAGTTTGGATACTAATGTGGCAACTTTTGCCTCATTCTGTTTATCCCGCCGTATCTCTTCTTTCACAACCCAGCACCATCTGTTCATCTTTAGCCGAGAAGGAGCTCACTTTCCTCTCTGGCTGTTTACTTACTTTTAAACTCATTCTCTGACATTGGCCTTGTGCCCTTCACTCTAATTGATTAGAAAGTGAGAGCTTTTCTTAAATCCTTATCCTTACTGGCCTTAAAAGGGCTTCAACATAATGGTGTTTGGTGGTTTAAGCCCCCAACGTCGTCTTCCAGGCAGCGCGGCAATGGTTATGCTTAGGGTTAGGGTTAGCTGCCTGGAAGGCGACGTTGGAGGCTTAAAACACCATCGAGCCAACATAACATGGCAGTCTGACAGTTATTATAACATTTGACAAAGAATCAGAGTTGCAGAGATTTGAAATGTAATTTGAAAAATGTATAGCAGGATTCTTTTAACATATCTAAAGAAGCACAAGTGTATACAATAACTTGAGAATGCAGCTCAGATCCTTCACGTCTTACCCTTCTACCTCCATTTCGTTTATCATATCCTCATTTCCTCTACTCTCTCCTTGCCTATCCAGATTAACACCCTGCTCCTCCCTCCTTCTCCCCCCTCTAATATTCCCTGCCTTCAATTCCAATTCCTATCCGTGCTCCATCTCAGGGGCATATGTCAAGAGGAAGCAAGCATCTGCTCCTTGAGAGAGATTTTGTGTCCACCGTGCTGCCATTCTGTGCCAGGAGTCCGTCAGTCGCACAGCGGCAGTATGGCCATGTACTGCCTGGCGAGGATGTGGGACATGGACCCAGGAGGGAAGCTCTGCTTGATTTCATTTGGTTGTCTGTATCTTGGTGTGAGTTTCTCAGCAGATTTCTGTGTAGCAGGACTCAATGTGAGAGAATAACAGAGCTGCACCTGGTGTTGAAAGGAATCGGCATGAAGGACGGTGGAAGACGAGAAGTGAAAATAAAACGAGGAATAAAGGCAGGGGGAACAAAAGATGCAAGTGCTTGTTGGTGGGGAGGATGAATTATTAATTAATATTATTAAGTCTTAAAAGTGAAGGCCAAGTGAAGCATTGTGTTGAAGAGCCAAGCGTGAAGCAGGAGGGAAGACGTAAAAAAAAATTTGAACAAAATGAGGGAGGCATCCATTTCCGACTCGCATTTCTATTGTTACTATTCTACACATCATTACCAAAATCACAAGTAATATTCTGAGACAATGACCGAAAATAAATTAAGTTTTATTTCTTGGGTTTAATCTAATTGAATTAGCTGATGCACAGGGAATCCCTCATCTTCTAACTGTTTGGGTCCCTCAGATGAATGTGCAGAATCCAGAGCTAGGACGTTTTGGGGGACATGCATGAACTATGGCCGAGGAACTAAATTCGGACTCTGGGTCCTCTGGGCAAAATGCATGTAAAGTTCACGAGTTCCTAAACAGTTTCTCTGATTTTTAGAAAAATACTGCAGTAGAAAATGACCTGTCAGTAAGTGGCCGTGCCTGGACCTTACCTCTTCTTTCTTTTGAATCTTAAAGCAGAAATGAAGGTGACCTGTGTTATCCTGTTGAAGTTTGGTCTCACAGCTCCTTCTCCTGCTATTTACAGATATGTGCCCCGCTCCTGTTAAAGCTTTTGTGCGTAACTTTTTTATATTAATAAGCGTCCGTTACATTCAAGCCATCGCCAAATGAGTTGCTACAAAGCCAATTAAGACAATCAGCTCCACACAACTCTCTCTGTATTTCTCAGTATGGCTGTGTTCAGAAGATTGTGGCGTCCGGTGACTTTCCCCACGCAGAAGCTTGAGTGAAGATAATTACCTCTTCTGAAGAATCCATCATGTTTTTTTAATCCTCCATGTCCTCCTTGGCTACTAGCAACTGCATGGAGGAGGGGTGGGGGCGAGTGCGCGATCACAGAAGGCTTGTATCATGTGGACACGCTGACAGTTTTGTTGTCATCACTTAGAATTCCTCATGTGGCAGACACACACTAGAGCTTTAAGCAAATTCAGTCTTGTACTAGTCAGGATGAGTGATAAAGATTTGCCTAAAACGTATTTGTTTCTTAGATTCTGTCTATAAAAACAGAGACTAAGATGCATGTGTATGTGCACTGACCTTGCTGCGTGCTTCAGTGCATGACAATGTCAGTGTCCTCGCCTTAGCTAACTGTGAAAGACACACACTGACTGTGGCCATGAGCACCTGCTGAACTGCCAATGTACATGGACACACACGCCAAAACCAAGAGACGTGCACATGTACACATACTGTACTGTGTTATGTTCACACTAGGGCTGGGACGATATGCGTTTGTCCCGATTCGATTATTTCACGATACATGGGTGCCGATTCGATTTGTATTGCGATTTTCATATTTTGCCATTCTAGTATTAAGTATTGCGATTCTTTTCCTTCTTTAACAGAAACAAAAGTTGAATAATACACTCCTAAAAACAATATTTAATGAGACATTTCTAAGAACTAATGTTTTTTTCTTCAAAAGAATGCACATCGCATGTCAGTCTGACATTAATGTAATTTGTAAAGAAGTGCATAACATATTTTCAGCATTTTCTGCTTTCGGTCTGTTTTGCTGGAAACGGAGATGATTTCGTCGCCGTCAGTCGTACCGTCTAAACAGAATGTTTGTATATAATAGGTAGGTGAATCATTGCTAAAAAATGAATACTAAATATTGATTCTAGGGAAAAGAATCGATTTTAAAAATTGTCTCGAAAAATGTTGATGCGTACGATTTATTTATTTTTTCCCCCGCTCCTAGTACACACATTAGATAGGTACAGCACCCAAGGGGCAAGACAAAAAAAGGCTTTTAGAAAATGACCTGGAGAAGGTTGTATGGCTTTCATTTCCTTAGCTGTCTCCATGCATCTTTCTCCTGATGGTCATGTTTTTGAGTGGGAGCAAGGTCTGATTACTTGTATTTGGGAGGTTGCTGTTGTTTTTATTTGCTTCCTTTATGTACGCATCTCTCATCAACATTAGTGGATGGAGTGCAGAGTCATGTTATACCAATAATTACCTCTTGTAAATTACAGGCAAATTTGTGACTCCTGTGGTGCCTTTAATGTTTACCTATGCAGTTGGACATGTCAACTCATATGACTCATACTATTGTATTAAAAGCTGTCTGATTTTTAAGTTTTTATTTTTACTTCGATTTTGTCTTTACACTTACAAAGTGGTCATGTTAGCTGCTTAAAGAAGACACTGTTCACTTCAGTTTACACTAACCAACGCCCCCTTGCATTATGCATATAAATGCTTATAATAATAACAAAGAGAAAAATGGGGAGAAAATGCAAAAAGCAGCTGATGATGCCCCATAGTCTTAGTTTAAAGCAATACATGGTTAAAGTACTGTGTCTTGACTGCAAATTGTATTTTAAAAATCTGACCTTTACCTTGATTTATGTGCTTTTTCTGTTTAATTTAACATAAACACATTTATAGGTTTTATAAAAATGGAGAACTAAAATAATGAGCCCTAAGCATATTCAAATTATACACACTGCCACACACCTACACACATTGCATTGTGCACTTTAAGACCTCTTCGCTCTCCAATTTAGTGCAAGAATAAACAACAGCGGGGGGAAAGAAAAGAGTAAATGTGTCATTAATAAAGAAGGAAGACGAGCTAATTGTGTTGCATGCTCTGGAAAAATCAAAAATCCATTAGAGGGGGGGGGGGGGGAGGACACTGAACATGGCTTTTTAAAAAGCAGATGATGTCGGACAAAAGAAGAAAACCAAAAGCGCTTTTATCTTAATTTAGTCCTATATCCTCGATTTAAGATGATCTTTACGTGCATGTCTCTCTGTGTGTGTGTGTGTGTGTGTGTGTGTGTGTGTGTGTGTGTGTGTGTGTGTGTGTGTGTGTGTGTGTGTGTGTGTGTGTGTGTGTGTGTGTTATTGTTGTACTCTGCTTAATGCATGCCAATGAGTTACACAAGAGGCAACTTTATCTAATCTCCATAAATGGCCATACAGTTCAGGGTCACACACACACACACACACACACACACACACACACACACACACACACACACACACACACACACACACACACACACACACGTCCCCATGAGAGAGAGCATAAGGAGATGGTAATTGAGAGAAATCAGAAGAAATGATGGAAGGGACTATTTGAAGTAAAGAGGAATGAGAGAGACAGAATGGACTCTGGGGTGAAACAATTAGCTCTGTCATTTAACGTTTGCTCTGCTTTACCAGCTCAGAAAGGTCAGAGCACTCCTACAAGGGAGACATCATTTTCCTACGAGGTCTAGAGAGGCACAACATATCTTGAAGATTTGTTTCTCTGTTACATGAAAGACACGGTAAAAGCCAGGTGAGTTCAGTCAAGGGTTAGTTTTTTATACTTTTATTTTTGCTGCAAAAGTGCATTACTCTCAATGAAGTAAAGATTTCTCCTAATCATAATATTCTGAATCTTGTAATTAGGATGTAGTAGCTGACAATTCTAACTTAATATCTTGGAATTATGAGAAAAGGATGGATGTTTGAGACCTGGACAGGGAGTGGTAGCGGAGGAGTACAAGGAACTTCAAATCCACTTTGCTATTCAGCTGAACAGTCCCAACGACTTTAGCTGCCTGCACACTGTTGACATACTAATTATAATGCACATTATTACGTTGCTTAACCCAACGTCTCCCAACACCTAAAATCAAGAAGGTGTCATCATGGTCCTGTCTTTGGTGATCACTGTTACATGACTAAAACATATCTATAAAGGTATTCTCAACAAAAGGTCCACTTACTTGGTTTCCAAAGCTTTCTATCACATCTTGTAGACTTCCTTTAGTTGTTATAATTACGTTTATTATTATTCCTTTCCATGGAGCTGTTGTAGTATTTCATGTAACTGATAGCAGCATTCACATGCTCGCACGGAGAAAGAGTTAAGCTATATGTGTTAGTGACATTATAGTTGTTTTCACGTATTCTGGCTGATTAAACCTATTTCTCCCTTTGTTAAAAGGAAGCCGTGCATGTTTGTGTCATTAAGGTCTCTGTTTGAAACGGTCTCCCGCCCAAACTGCCGTGCCAGAATCACCACTGCAGTGCATGACCAAAACATCGCATTGCATAAACATTTCAGTGACTATATGCTCTTTTGAATGACATGTTAGGAATACATCTAATATTAAAGAGAGAAGAAGATAAGAATAACAATGTTAAAAGTTAATTTTAAGGGAGTGCACCTCCTCCTCAGGTGCAACCCCACTGGCAGGTTGGATACTTTGAGCAATATGTGAAATGAAATAGACCTTCATTTTCATTTTGTCCATTGCCTTTTTAGTGTGTGAGCTACATGTGCGTGCGCTCTTGGCATTGCTTTCATGCCGTCACAAAGATCTTTCCTCCTATTGTAAGGGAGGTATTTTTGTCTCTCCCTCTCTTTAAAGCATTCACCACCATCCGTTTTTGATTTAGCCTCCTTTTTTTATGCTTTGTTTTTGATCCCAGCATGAAACCTGGTTAGAGGGGTTTCAGGGGTGGGTCATTACTTTGTATATGTGCGTGTGTGTGTGTGTGTGTGTGTGTGTGTGTGTGTGTGTGTGTGTGTGTGTGTGTGTGTGTGTGTGTGTGTGTGTGTGTGATGTTGGCATTACCCGTTGTCTCTTTGAGGCCATCTGGAGTCGGCACATGTGGGAAAACCTAGTGTTAGCTCTGAATGTGAACGTGTCAACGTGTGTGTATGTCACTTTGACATGCCAACACATTTATAATAGATAACATCACAGTTCATTTTACATTCAACTCCAACTGACTACAGCAGCTGAGAGAAAAAGACGTCAAAAACGGTGGTCACTTCATTCTGTTATCCCTTCATGCATCTTTCTATATATACCTAATGACTTCTACAGTGACACAGTTGTACTAACAGGGACCAAAATGCAGGGTCACACAAACATTCACACATAGTGTTTTAGCAGATGGGACCAGTGTGTTTGTTTGTGTGTGCGTGTGTGTGTGTGTGTGTGTGTGTGTGTGTGTGTGTGTGTGTGTGTGTGTGTGTGTGTGTGTGTGTGTGTGTGTGTGTGTGTGTGTGTGTGTGTGTGTGTGTGCGTGCGTGCGTGCGTGCGTGTGTGTGTGTGAGTGTGTGTGTGTGTGTGCGAATTGTATTTGCAAGCAGAAATCAGTCCTGAGCTGTCAGCCTCAACAGGCTGACTCACTACTTAATAATGCCCGACTTATTCTCCGGGTGTGTACATCCTTGTGTTGACGATATAAAGACTATTTGGTGGTCAGGGACCAACCTTGACAAATAGAGATGGTTAGATATACTTTACAGATAAGGTTAGCAGTTGGCATATTAGTGTAGCTTTAAGGATGTGGACTATCTTATCTTTAATATTAAGTATTGAAACACTTAGAAAAGAAACCCCAGCTGAGTCCACACATCCAACTAGGGGTGTGTGGGCCAGGCAGGGAGGCCGACTGTGAGGCCTGAGCGCGGGCTCAGTCCCAGTCTGATCTCCCTTCTTCTCCCTGGAAGTCTGTTAGTATACCAGGGGCATGAAAAAAAAATCAAAGTATTGAAACACCCAACAGGACTAGTCTGAACATGTTTCGTATCTTCAAAAACACTTTTTCCAAATGCAGATGTTGGAAAAAAAGGGGTTTGACTTATAATGAGTGTCGTCTTATATATCTAAAACGATAAATGAGCATGAAGTAAATGAACACTGGCTCATTAGTCTTTGGGAGTTCTGCCTCAGCCGCAATCCTGCACTCAAATTCCACCAAATTCTTCTTTTCTTTGTGTCCACTCCTTATCCCCCACATTTCCTTAAAAGCTTAAATTACTTTAGCAGACATGAATCTCTCAAATGAGAAGGGATGAATTCATAAAAGAGTGGCATGGATAAAGTAAGGAGAATATGATAAAGACAGGGAGACATAACATTGTTGGAGATTGATTTAGTTGTGAACCTGGCTGGCAAAAGTGGTGAATAATAGATGTGAGGGAACAGAGGATAAAAAGTGGAAAGGAGGAAGGGAGGGATGTATGGATGACAGGGATGAAAATGTGCCCATTCCTGTTCACTTCCTTTCACCGCTCAGCTCTCTATTTATCTGATTTGCCTTGTGATGAAAGGGCTTAACTAATATCAAGTTGGCAAGATTCATTTTTTCTTTACACTTTAGCTCTCATACAGTCATCAGCTGCTTTTGAACCATTTTCCGAGACATTACAATACAATGAGCGCAAATCGCAGCCTTCCTTTGTATGTTCCCTTTATGCATGTACATTCACAAAGAAGCTTCACCCTTTTTATTATGCACACATTGGGACTTTATTTCGCAAAGCTTTATTTACATGTATGTGACAACAAGATGCACATTTAATCTTTATGCCTGTTGTTCCTCAACGCCCTGCTTTATTTTCATCCTCTGTACAAGCACACAATAACTGGCGGTCACAATGAGATGCAGTCCATCTTCCCCACGTTTCCCCATGTTGACCCCAGAATTTGGGGATACAGGAGACCAGAGGGGGGAGTGAGTTGTGTGAGGAAGTCCTTATATAGAGCTGTGATTGCCTTGATGTCCTAAAAAAAATAAAATAAAAAAAAATGTAGGCACAGAATCACATCAACGGAAGCATCCATATATTTGGGCGTGAACATGCACGCAAACAGGGATCTACAGAGGCAGAAACATACACAACCTTCTGACTGTGATCAAGAGGACAATGTTCCGCCCTGCACGGCGATCAGTCGCCCGCTTTCACTTTTTCTCTCCCATGTCTGTTCTCTTTCTCTTTCATCCCTTGCTCAGTCTCTTTAGGCCGAGGACCTGAGCAGCTGAGCTCTCCCTCCACCGACTTCAGTTTGATCATTTGCATTCAGGCTTGCACACACAGGACCGCACATACACCCTCGACGCTGCATACGTTGCCTTTGATTAATTTTCTTTCTCATTTGTTTGAATCAAGACCCTTAAGAGCACATACTGTACAAATGCTGACCTTGAGGCACAGAAGATTAGACACTTAATCTCCGACTGAAGAGAGAGACGCATCCTCTGAGTGGGGGAACCTTGTGGAGAAACGACAACACACTTTTCTAAGAGATGGGAGGCAGGCACTTGAGGGAAAATTAAATCTTTCCAAGGATGCTGTCGGGGCATTGAGAAAAGATTGGCGTTTTGTGTCTTAATAGAGTGGAGAAACTTGCCTTGGATGGCTTTACACAAGATTTTTGTGTATGACCTCAGGTACGAAAGTTTGAATTTAATTTCTTTTTAAATGGATCTTTTTCTTCAATGGATGAAGAAATGAAGAGGTTACTCAATCAAATTTGGGGAAATAAAAAAGATTAATTGAAATTTCTTTAGTGCAAAGTCAGAAAAAAGTTCCATTAGTGGCGCCAAACTCACAGCAGTTCTTCCAGCAAGTTGTTTGTACTGATTCTCCAATTGTAACTGTCTAAGTCACCTTGTCTTTTATGTCTTTTTGAAATTATTTTCCATAATGTGAACAAATTTTTATCTAGCCATGACTTGAGAGCAGGCTTTCTCTTGAATTGATTGAGCTTGTTAAGAAGGTGTATGACATTGTACTGTATAAAAACAAAAAAAAACAAAGAAAACTTCATGGATGTTAGGATATTGTATCCAAAGTAGTGGACCTACGCACTGACGGACGGACTGACAGATCACCATTGCCTGAGAGAGCACGCCGCATTATTCTTTATGGCTTTATTCACTTTCATCTAAGTTTAAACAGTGAGTTTATTATATTTTACACATATAATCTCAGTACAGAGAGATGGGGGGGGGGGGGGGTATTTTCAATTGTCTGTCACAGGTGGCGATGCACTAGACAAAGCTGAGTATGGTAGACGTAAACTTTCATAACACCCACAACACAACACCCAAACCAATGTGGCGCTGCAGGGGAGTGAACTATGTCTATGTGTTAGTGTCATCTCTGCCATCTGAGAAAGAAATCAGTATATACTGTATACTTTGTGATTAAGAAAGTTTAAAAAAAAAATTCTATATCGATATATAGATATTATGGACGTTAGAAAGCCCACATTGTTGTGTAATACGTTGTTCTGATAGGTATTGATTTCACCTCACCTAATTGACGTCATTGGAGCTGCCATGTTCTATGAGCCGGTGACAGGAGATTTATTTTTTAATTTAAACTTTATTTAACCAGGTAAGCCGATTGAGAACAGATTCTCGTTTGCTATGACGACCTGGCCAAGACGAGACATAAAACGTGACAGCAGTACTTCAACGTGACGCTGGATTTTTTTTTTACCTTGCATTCACCCTTTATATTTCTATCTGTCTGTCTGTCAGTAGACATCTTTTGTCACTGTGTAATCGTCACAACCTGGCAAGATGCTGTCACGAAACTTTACATGTGTGTAGATGACGAAGTTTAAAGATAGGTGTGGTCTGAGCAAAGGCGCCAGAAGAAAGGGGTTGGAAGTACGGGAGAGGCCATTGCCTCCCGCCTACTTTAAGCCCCTGCCCTGAATCGGCGTTAAGTCTGGTGTGATCCCATCGCAAGTGGGTCTTTTGTTTTGTTTGTTGTGGTGGATATTAAACCTACAATATGTGATTTCCGGCCACTAGGGGGTCTGTCAATCGAAACCATAGATGTAAACACGCACTTTGATGGCGTCGTGAAGTTGCGCGGGATCACGGGAGTTGTTGTCTTCGTCGTCAACCACCATTGCTGAATAAAATGTATCTTTTCACGGACAAGGTAATATATTAAAGTTTTACTCACATTACCTTTAGTAATGTTTATTTATGTCATATCATGCAATTCTAATGAAATAGCCACAGTCTTTCCCACATAATAATTTAGATTCTATTTGAAGTGGTAGCTGACCAGTTAGCAACATGAAAGCTAACATCAGCCGGCAGCTAAAACCACGATATCACAATACATTTCACATGTCTGTGTCCCCTCAAGGACAGGGGTGGCGGCATCTCCGGGGCGGACAGGAGATCTCCGGATGGCCGCTGTTGTGTCTCGAATTTGGCCTCTACTTAGGTCTTAGGTCTCTACTGTATTATTGTGTTGAAAGTAACTAAAGTTATAAAATAAATAGTGGAGTAAAACATATAATAGGCCTACTTGACTCTGAATTGTAGTGGGGTAGAAGTATAAAGTAGGAGAAAATGGAAATACTCAATTAAAAGTAGGCTGCCATAAAATTGTATTGACGTACGGAATTACTTTCCACCGCTGATGAAAAGTAATGCTAATATTTACGTGTAGCAAGTCTTAACGTTAATTCCTGACATGGTTATATCTGTCAGCTGCTCGGACACACAGCTGTCTGCGCTGACGTACCGTCACCTGTTGGGCCACTTCATTTTGGGTCGTTGTAACTTGCATTACTGAGATTGTAACAGGTATAATATTACCAAAATTGTATTAGTAATGTGTTATATTACTGCATTACAGCAAAAAGCAATACATTACTTTAATTGCATTACTTTTGTAACGCGTTACTCCCAGCGCTGTATATAACGCCATTGACAGGCGACCAAATGACAGTGGTTTGTGTCATTGATTAAAATGACAGATTTCTCTGTGTTTGAACATTGTTGGAGACATTTGGGATAATGTAAGTACACAACTCAACAACATATATAACATAGCTATAGTCGTTTTAGACATTTGAATGCAGAACAAATACATATATCTGTAAGACGACGGTGTTTTTCCCACCTTTATTTATTGCTGTGCGTAAATGCTTAAAATTGAGTGTGATGATATTTAGAATTGTAAACCAGTTTATATCTCTGCCAGTAATGTCTCTAGCTTGTATGCCTCATTGGGGCAGAATGCTATTGGTAAATTGGCTGTTGACACATTTTGATTAGAAATTACAGTCATCTGCATATGACTCTGTTCTTAAGTGTCAATATATGAATATAAGTTTCGTTTGTTTGTATCATTGCTACAGACCACAGCCTAAAATAAATCAACATAACTGGGAAAGTATGTTTCTGTGTTAATCAGGACACATATCCATACCTTGAGCCAATTCTAACCCATGGAGACCCATTCTCCTCATTCTCCTTTTAGGCGTACTGTATCTATTTCAAGGATTTGCTTGTATTGAGAACTTTACACGGGTTCTACTGCTCTCTTTAGCTTTTATTGTAAGTTATTTTTCTCTTACTTCTCTCACATGAATGGCATTGACCCAAGCGCTCCTCAATAAAATGATGCTTATTTTATTGCCAAGGTTGTCATGCCTGTTATAATGTCGAGAGGGTTGACTTGGTGGCAAAAAATGTTTTTGCAACTTTCACCAAAGTTCGAAGTTCAGAGAATACTCTGGTTGTACCAACATCAAGGAGCCTTTACAGCCTTAGTAAAAGTGCTGCTTTATAATTTTAGAAGTCAAGATCACAACCCCATTGCATCTACCATTTAGACTTCAAGTGTTAATTCTGCTTTTTATTAAGTATTGAATTGTAAGCAGGAACTATTAGAACTAGTCAGGATTTTTTTTTTTTCACCACCCCATTTTTGAAAGACTAAGCAAACTGAGGCAAAGACAATTGATTGATACTGACACACACACACGCACGTACGCACGCACACTGGTGAAAAGATGAAAGAATCAATCCCTCAAGACTTTCTCCGAAACCACAGGTTGTGTCGCAGAGGGAAAATAGGGATGAAAGGCGAGGAAAAGTGTGAATGAAAGCAAAAGGTAGAACGGCAGGGTGTCTGACTGGCAGGGCAGCTCGCATGCCAAGCCACTGTCACTGTCACTGTCACTTAAAGGGCAGACACACACATGCACTGTACAGTCCAATCCTTCCAGCATGTACACATGCACCCGCTGTCGCATATTTGGAGTAAAAGTCAAATATTTTGAAAATGTGCACATTTTGACTTTTTGAATATCAAATAAAATTTTCTGCATTTAACCTTTGCCAGAATCACATTTATGCATGCGTGCGCGCACACACAGACACACACACACACACACACACACACACACACACACACACACACACACACACACCAGTTAGATAATGATGCTTTGTCAAAAGTTTCCTCTCCATCTCTCCACTTTGTTTCTGTACCTGTCTGGTTATCGCGACGCCCAGGGCCTGTCACTCTGACAACTGTGCAAAAGATGAGTAAAGCGCAGACACGCATGCACACACACACACACACACACACACACACACACACACACACACACACACACACACACTAATGCACGGTGGGCAGCGGTGTACAAGGGACTGCTGGTGCCCGCATCAGAATGCAGGTTGGAGGTTTGACATTCCTGGAGGCTGTGTCCGTCTAGCCAGTTAGGAGGAGGACAGCCAATAACACACACACACACACACACACACACACACACACACACACACACACACACACACAGCACTGCCCTGACTATCTGATGAGCCTAATGCTGATCCAAGTCAATAGTGAGAAGAAAAAAAAACGCTTTTAAATGTTCCACCTCTTACCAGGCCTGTGCGTGTGGTAGGTGTGGTCGTGTTGGTGCTTGAATGCATGTGCCTTTCCTTGATGCTTGTCTTTATGCGTGTGTGTATGTGTGTGTCCTATACCAGTAATGAAGGCAGTCTGTGAGATTATCACAGTTGGGTACTTGCAAACCTCAAGGTTAAAGGAGCACAAAGGCGCAGCAGAAACAGTGTGTATGTGTGTGTGTGTGTGTGTGTGTGTGTGTGTGTGTGTGTGTGTGTGTGTGTGTGTGTGTGTGTGTGTGTGTGTAAGAAGCAGAGCCACAAAAGGCAAGATGATTGATTGGCTTAATGCCCAGAGAGAGAGAAAGGATGAGCATGCCAGTAAATAATTAAGAGAGAAGCGAAACAGTGAAAGATCGAGACAGGTAATTGGCAGGACTTATGATTTAAAAAATGGTTAAAAAAGTAATAAATTACAAAATACACACATTCAAGTCAAAATCTAAAGGACTAGTTCAATATTTTCTACACTTAGTTGTTTTGTTTCTAAGAGTGAGATAATAAGTGAGACAATTGATATCAATCTCATGTTTCGGAACTTTACATTTTGGGAATAAGTGATTTCACTTTTATTTTTTATTTGGATGAACCAGGTTAGCTGTTTTCCCCCACCTCTAGCATTGTTAATCATTTCCAGACTCCAGCTGCTCCAGCACATCCAGTGTATTCCAAAAATGTTGAATTATCCCTTTAAAAAGATGTATCACGCTGAAGTTTAGCTATTTCCTTTCCTACCAATTTGGTAGGAATTTTGGTTTTTTTGACTATCAATTTACGGAGACATTTTATGAGCTGTTAAAAGAACCTGCAAAACAATACACACAGTAATTGGCAAAACACTAAACACACTTGTATACATTAGACACAGAAGTATGTCATGATGTCACTTCCTTGCAATTCCAACGCACTGAGGCTATGTCTCATTCCGCATACTTCCGTCAGGACACTGCCAGCGTGCACTGACCACTTACTGCCGTAGTGCCCACTTTCGATGGATGGTATTGTCCCAAAAGGAACACTTATGTTAAAACACGGAAATGACGAGCGGGATGAGTGTGACAAGCGGGATGAACGCGACAAGTGCAACACACGTGAACGCGATTTTCCAGCCCGCCAAAAATACGGGCTTTCCTGTATGGAAATGAGTAGCGGTCGCTCGGCCTGTTGTTTGCTGAGCTAACAGTGTTATGCAAACTACTGTAGTAGCATGAAAACTGGGACATGTTTTGTTGTGCTTCTCCATGTTGACACATTGACTGATTTGGTTATATGGAGGGAAATACATTATATTTTCCTCAGTTTACAGCATTGGTCTTGTGTAGTGTTTGCTGAACTTATTATATATTTGCACTATCTCTGTGTACTTCATTTACGGTACTCGAATCACCTTTTCAGGCCGCCATTGTAAATAAGAACCTGTCCTTAATGACTTGCCTGTAAAACTAAAGGTGAAATAAAATAAAAATAAACTGAGAAGTATAATTGCTAAAAGTGTTTTAGGTTAGCAACAGCAGTGTGTAACTGGTTCAAACAGAATTACTGTAAGTCATATGAAACGTGAAAATGTTTTATGGTATAGTGAATTTTGGTAAAAACGTCATCAAATCAAAAGCCTAATCCGGAGTTGTTACATTTACCAGACATTTCTTTCTTCTGCACCTACTAGCAGTACTATTATATTTATACAGTTTATTGGGAAATTGTTGGGTCTAGACCTACTCTATCTTTAAAATGTCTTGAGATAACTCTTGTTATGATTTGATACTATACATGAATGGAATTGAATTGAATAGATAGTCCTGTATAGGGATGGGCATTTGATTAAATTTTCTTCGTCGATCGTCGGGAGAATTAATGATCAATTATCGATTAATCATTAATATTTTTATATTAAAATTAATTATTTATTTAACTTTTTATAAATTAAAAACGCAATGAAAATACAAAAATACAGCATGTTTTTACCTCGATGAGATCTTAATTACAAGAAGAACAACGTGTGACAGTTAAACTGGAGGTTTGGCTAAACTTAAAGATATACGCGCTGCGGTGTTTAATTTAGCAGCGGAACCATTGCTGCGAGCCGGCGTTGTTAAACAGAGACCCTCGTTTGTTCCAAAATAATAAATAAAAATAATCATGTTCAATAATAACTTAACTTAATAACCAAAAACATAATACTACTTAGATCTGACAGGTTTTGTCAAAATGTAACTCAAAACTATCCAAGGCACGGACAAAGCCTAATACAAAATAACCAGTTACTCACATACAACTTCTGCACCAGTCTACTGGTTTTTGTTGAGAAAAATAAGCAGGTTGACATGATACTGGGGTCCGAGGTTCCCTTAATACATCCATGGGTCAGACGTGACCACTACCTGGTGATCGTCAGTCCATCCGCCTAACACACCCGCCGGCACGGGATGCAGGTAGCTACCTCCGCGCTAACTTGGCCAGCCCGGCCCGGGGAACCTCGTTCCGTTCTTCGTTTCGTAGTGAGTTTCTACCAGTCTGGTGATGGTACGTCGTGACGGAATGTGAAATGCTGATTCCAATATCCATCTCAATGAACGTGCAGATCCCTCCAGTAATTTCCCTCTGCTCGTTGTGCATCGCAGCTCCTCCGTGCTAACGCCGAGTTGATGCTAGGTTGGACTGAGACGCACCGCCACCAACATTAACCAGCGGATGCACTTTGTTTAAGTGGTACATCATTTGAGTCGTGGCCGTGTACTTATACACGGCGTCGCAGTGTTTGCAGTGAACTAAGTCGTTTTTTAAATCAAAATGGTCCCACGCCACACTTCGCCGTGACCTCTTCATGTTTACTTTGAATCAAAACGTAACTCGCAGCTAACTGAGCAGCCTATGGCGCCCCCGAGTGGTAAAATGTTTAATTACTGCTGACACACTGGAAATCATTTCATTGCTGCAATCACACTACACAACGCAACCTGCATTAGTTTAATCGATGACAAATTAACGTGATCGACGAAATTCTTAATGATCAATCGTCGATCGTCGATTAATCATGCCCATCCCTAGTCCTGTACAATATAATGCAATCAAATATGATGAACTGTGAACTCTATAAGGTTGTAAATCTTTTCCTAATAAACTGGTTACTTGTACATTTGACTTCCCTAGAGCTAAAGGAAGAATTCACTTTTAATGGTTTTTGAGGAGCCTGTTGCCTGGGCTCGAATTGTTTCCACAGTGTTTACGACTGTTTAGTCAACCTTGCCAAATGGCCTCTGAAGTTTTTAATGTCGCTCGTTCAATTAAAGTTGGAGGGAGAGCTGAACCTGGGGGGGCAATAAGTCACATATTGGTATTATGCTGCCCTGCTAATTACTGAAGCAATGAACTTTAATTAATATCTGAGCTTGGTGTGTGTGTGTTTAAGCATGCAAATGTGCATGTTTGTGTGCTTCTTTGCGCACTTGTGGCCGACTCTCCTTATCTCAAGCCATCTCTCTTCAACACACGTGCATACACACACTTATACACACACGAGGCGGAGGCTGACATTTCGCCGAGTGTCTCGGTTCACGTGAGGAACAATGACACAGTGAACCTAGGAAGGCTAGCAGTGCCGTTAGCATTAGCATAATTATCTTAGTTATCAGCAGCGTTGAAGACCAGATCCAACAACAGAACTGAACGCCAAAATACACAGCTCAGAGGACGTCTCTGCTCTCACTTTAGTCTTAAGGAATAGTGTGTGGCAGCATCATGTCTTTTTCATCTCAGCCACATCTAAATTCTGTTTATGCAGAATTGAGTCATTTCATTTTTGTTTGCACATTTTTCCCATGTGCAAATACAAACAGCTAGACACGTAAAAGAGGTGGATGGTGCATCTGCAATTAAAAGTAAAGTGAAAGTACAACAAAGGTGCTGTTAGAGTAAAAGAAATCTGTTGAAATTCTGCCCCAGTGTGTGTGTGTGTGTGCGTGTGTTTTGTATCTGTATTTTGTGAGTTAGCTACCTACTGGGCTTCGCCTTGAGCTAGTGGTGCCCTTCACTTCCCTTTGCCCAAAGCTTTGCTATGGCCACGACTGCTGCGAGGCAGACACAGCTAAAACAGCTGTCCTGGTGAGAACAGTGGCTTCTTGGAACGTGTAGAAATACTTTGATTTTCATATGCCCTTGTGAGGCTGGGGTGAACGTTTTAAAAAGAGTTGTGGTGGGTTCCTTGAACGTCTTGTGACAGACGACATCTTGGCAAGACAAAACATTGATTTTTATAAACAAAGTTAACACTCAGATTTTGAAGCTTGTCCTTTTTTTTCTCTCTTCCCTTCCCTTCGTCATCCACCCTTTACTCTCATTCTTTCCTGCCGCTAGCCTCCCTATGATTTTTTTCCTTCCCCACATCCTCTCCCTCCCACACCTCCCTCCCTCCATCTTTTGTCCCTCTCTATGATCGTTTCATGTGCACTGATCTCACCTTATGTGTTTGAAGCCCAAAGAGCAGCGGCAGGCGATTCTGGATCACACCACTAAAGACCCCGACACATCTGAGAGAGAGAGAGAGAAAGAGAGAGGATAGATAGATAGATAGATAGATAGATAGATAGATAGATAGATAGATAGATAGATAGATAGATAGATAGATAGATAGATAGATAGATAGATAGATAGATAAAAGCAGCAGGAGGACAAAGAAAAGACAGACAGGTACGTAAAATGTGCCTTTCATGTCTGTCTTTAATGCCAGTCATCTGCAGATGTCACTAGTTGTTCTTGCTAGCCAAGCACACGTGCGTGCGCGCGCACACACACACACACGCACAGTGCTCTCTCAATCACCTTGCCACAGGCTGTGTCCTCCTGCTTCAAGCTGCCACTGTCTGTAAGTGTATTGAGTTGGTTCAATCAATGGTAAATTGTGTGTGTGTGTGTGCGTGTGTGTGTGTGTGTGTGTGTGTGTGTGTGTGTGTGTGTGTGTGTGTGTGTGTGTGTGTGTGTGTGTGTGTGTGTGTGTGTGTGTGTGTGTGTGTGGTGAGCACAGAAGCGTATGCGTATACCTCTACACTCCCCCCAGTGAGTTATATGAAAATATGCACACATTAAAGTAGATGAATTCAGTCAGGAGCAAGTGCAAAACAAAGATGAAGACTTGATAGAACAAGCAGCAACAATTCCCCCAACAAACAACTGGAAAGACTGTAGTCCCACCTCAATGAGCGTTGAGGTTGTGTCTGTGTGTCATCTGGATTACAATAAAGACATTTTCAATCCAAAAATGTGTGTTAGGTTACAAGTCGAGGTTTGAAAAACATACACGCCCACCCAGAGACACGCACGTGCATTTTCCCATATCCTTGCGGATGCAGCTGCAGTCCGGTTCTACACCTGCCCCCGACCTCTGACCCAGGAAGTAAAAGTTGCTTCACCTCTTGGCTGACCCTGAACAGGAAGGAGAATCACTCTAGATGAACGTGTTGCTCACGTGACTGACTGAGCATGCTTGTAATGCATATCCATTGTCTTGTTTTTGAAAGCATCATTGTTGTGTATACATTGAATATATATATTTATTAGGACTGTCAATCGATTACATTTTTTTTATCGCAATTAATCGCATGATTGTCCATAGTCAGCTGCAAAGTAATCGCACATTTTTGTTCTTTTCAGGTTTCTAATACTCTTATCAACATGGGAGCGGACAAATATGCTTGCTTTATGCAAATGTTTGTAATTATTGCAACAATCCAAAACAATTAATTAATACTATCTCTTCTCCAGAATAACCACAAATGTACTGTATGCTCAAAAATATCCTCAAAGCATAATTTGGCTAACTCAAGCCTATAAGAGTTGTCCAGGCGTCTCCGTTGCAAGCTGTACAGCGTGGCCTGCCTTTGGCCAGGGGAGGAGGCTTCTCCGCATCAGCCGTATGCTTGGCCAGGAAGTGGTAATTGAGACTCGATGTACTCCGGTGGTAACTCAGTTCACATCAACAGTACATGCAAATATCTTCAGTCTTGTCGAGAGAACCATCTGTAAGGGCTTTGAAACTGAACTTGCCATTCAAATTTTCTTTATCCATTTCTGCTCAAGGTTTGTTTCAAAGCACAGAACGCATCTGCGTTAATTGCGCGTCCAAAAAATGAGTGGCGTTAAAAGGAATTTGCGTTAACTCCTTATCGCCTTCATTTCGACAGCCCTAATATTAATGCATTGTATGATTGTTCATTTTTTTTTTAACTTTTTCTTTCTGCTATTCATGTTTTTTATGCACCAAAACATTTACTTTAATCTGTGACTCTCTGTGTCCCGACTGCATCCTTAACTTCATCTGAACTGTCCAAATAGTAGAACAATGCCCCTATAAAAATACTGCTGTGTATTACTCATGGGGCTAATGGAGCAGGTTTTAAGACAACCCTTGTGTTTCCTGTGCTGAAATTACGAGGCTTGACTTATAGCCTGTAAGTGTACGTGACTTTGTAGATTGTACATTTGCGTGCATTCATGTGAACGCACCCGCATAAAGTAGGTGTGGTGTGCATTCTTATACTTTGTTAAACATCAGGAAGAGTAAATCTGTCAGCACCCATTATACACATCTGGTGTGAGGAAATCACCAGACCAGCGTGTCCATAACAGCTTTGAACTGGCTTTTTATGTTCTGTTGTGGAAACAGTCTTTTAATAAAGAATACAACAAAATACAGTTGAGGATCCAGAAATTTCAGTATTTTAAGTACTAATATGCACACTCAGCATTTTTTATCAAACAGCAAAGGTAAAAATGGCAATTTTATTCTGCTCAACAAGCTCTGGCCCATTGTCAGAAATCTTTTTCTGACATTGGGCCAAAGGATAACCGGAGTTTAGCTTTTGTGAGCCACTGGCAGCTCACCAGGAGTTTCCTCTGTCATTAAGCATTGACGCACAAGATCTTGTTGAAATTAAAGATGGAAAATAGGCACACCTCGTTACTGAGCCGTGCCCCACGCTAACAAAGCCACCAATTTAGATTTGGTGTGCTGTGAGTTCTTGTTGGAATATAAGCAGAAGCAGCACTCCACTTTGTTTTAAATTATGCCATAATGCCAATGTGTTTCTCCAAATGCTGCATGGACATGCAACCTCTAATTCTTGCTGTTTTAGATAATAAAAGACGGTAGGCTGCAGAAGCTAAGATATGCTCTGCTGGCGACCGGGGCTTAGTGCTGCTGCTGCTGCAACTTCATGTTTGTTTTATGTTGTCTTTTTGTGTACGTAAGATGGTGTAGCAAGTTAGCTAGCTCTGCTAACTGCTAACCACACTAAGAGTATGCCACCTCTTTGGACTGTGGTCTACTCTGAACCATGGCGGCACATATGTATGTGTTGATCCTTCTTCTGGTGGTTGGCAAACTACTGTGCAGGAGTGGGCCCGCATCATCCGTGCACAGTGAAATGCACCGGGTGTACTCAAGGGAGGCCTTGCTTGCTCTCCGGCCCATAGGAAACACACTGCCCAACAACCTACCAAAGGCCACGAGGAGGGGCCCGATGGGAAGCCTACACCGCCACCGGCGGAAGCGTAAGAGGGGCAGGCGAGGAGGCATTCAAGGGCTTTGCTGAAGGGGTAACAGGCCACTCCTGCCCTCCGTAATTCTAAGCAACATAAGGTCACTGCGCAGCAAAATGGAGGAGCTCCGCACAAATAGCAGGCATTGCTTTGAGTACAGAGACACCATCATGGTGTTTACAGAGTCTTGACTCCGCCATGACATTCCGGACTCAATGATGGAGTTGGAGGGCTTCTCCTTGGTGCTAGCCAACAGATCGGACTCCTCGGGGAAAATAAGAGGAGGCATATGTGTGTATGTGAGTAATAACTAGTGTAGGCAATACAGAATCAGAGAGACTATGCAACCCTGAGATGGGGCTTCTCTGTCTCTCTATGAGACTTTTTTTTTATCTCCCCAGAGAGTGGGAGTTGAAGGAGTTGCTAGCTCCGCCCACACTGCTGACAAATTCATGTGACGCTTCAAAGGAAAGGATGCTCATCCCTCTAAAAACACATTTGCTCGTTGCCTCTGTCCTCCGATGATTTCCTTGCGTCTCTCCCGGGCCTCCTCGGTGGGAGGGACTAAGACGCAAGGAAGGGAGGCAAGTGGAGGCTTCGAATAGGCAATTTAAGTTCTATGGGGCGTATCCCATCACTCTAGATGAACATGACAGAGCCAATGAACTCAATGACTTTTACCTCAGATTTGAAACACATGACTTTTCTCAGGAGGGGGCAGAGGCCTTACCCCCAATTTCCACCGGTTGCGGAACAGCTGTGGAACGACTCCGGAATGGTGGCGGAGTCATTAGGTTTCCATTAAAGTCAATGTGTGTATTTCCACTGACTGCAGAATTATTATCAAATGGTTTTATTCCTTTTTAACAAATAGATCCCTACAGTTAAAGGTCAACGGCTCTCTCTCAGAGGTCAGACACTGCAGTACAGGAGCACCTCAAGGCTGTGTGAGTTCGCCTATCCTCTTCACACTTCACACCAGTGAATGCAGCCAAATAATTATCTAATCAAATTCAACATGATTATACTAAACCTGCTGCAAGGTGATGTATGCCCTTCAGTGTACCATGATGAAATTGCCTCTTTCAAAGTCTGGTGTGACTATCACCACCTTAGCCTCAACACCACCAAAACCAAAGAAATCATATTTGACCCCAGAGAGGTGAGAGCCCATGACCAAGTTACCGTAGGGAATTGTGCAATTGAACAGGTGTGCTCATACAAATAGCTTGGCATCATTTCAGACAGATCTCTATTTATTTTTCTTGTCCTAAAGTACATTGTTGTCTTATTATATATTGTCATGTACTGTATTGCATGTGACAAACTTTATGATTGATAATTAATGCATGTGTTTGTATGCAGCTGTTGTCAGCGCTTCTTGCCCAAGACAAATTTCCTACGGGACGATAACGTTTATCTTATCTTATCGTATCTCTATCTCTGATCTCAATTCATTAAGACACCAAGTTTTCTATCTTGGCCTTTCATTTTGATAGTTGATGTATGCATTAACTTTGAGTATTTGTCCCTGTCTTGTCTTTATGTAATTCACGGGAATGAAGCTGCATCCAGTTGTTTGTCCAGTTGCTTTAAGCATTGACACAGTGAGCTAATAGGACCAAGAAATATATGAATCTGGAACGAGGACCTTTCCAGCCATCCCACACACTTTTCCAGTTCTATCAAACATTAGTATTGAAGGTCACGCTAAGATAAGATTTCTTGAATTTGTATTTAGATGGCTGTCATCTAGTGCCTTTATCAGAGAATAATGGTTGATTCAAAAAAAGTTTGTTAAATGTTGAAGTGGTGGCTGCAGGAATTTATGCTTTTAATTCTTTTTAATGTTCCCCTTTTTGTCCATCATATTTTTCTTTTCATTGCCAAGGAGACGGAATCATGTAGCTTACCTTGCTACCTTGAGTGTGTGCAGAGCTTAATAATGTAGAATGCTTTACAGGCATTAGAGGACAATCATTTTAGCTGCTACTAAAACGCAGTAGATCTGTGTAAATGTTGCCTGTCTGTCCACATGCCTGCTTTGTTATCTTTGTCTAGTCTGTGTTGGCTGTGTGCGTTCTTGTACGTTGGTGTATCTCTCTCTCTCTCTCTCTTTGTCTGTCTTTTTTGTCAAAATACTGCATCACAAAACACATACCGTCATTCCATTTCCTCTGGAAACCTCTCCATGCAGTGTCTCTTTTTAAACTGCAGGTCCAAAAGGTGAGAGCAGTGTCACTTCACATTGTTTTCAGTAGACACTACCCTGTCCACGCCCAGAAAGAGGGCACAGATTCCTTTTCCATTTGGAAAATTGGCTGAGTATACTGTATTTTAGTAGAGATGGAAATACACATGTGGACCGGTGGGCTGTTGATCTGTGTTATTATATGTGACACATGTCTGCTGTTTATTACTTTTATTTCTCTGTAACGAGGATGACATCTCTCTATGTCCTTCTTTGTGACGTCATGGACTGAAGTTTTTTTTTTGCTTTGTTTTTAAAGTACAGCTTAAAGGCTGGTGTAACTCACGGGTCTGTCCCTTGTGTGTTGGTGCACTTGTCTTTGCCTTCGATTGACCAGCGGTTCTGTCTGTGCGTTAGGCGTTTACAGGATAGATTGCACACACTGAGCTGTGTCCAATTGATCTGAAAAGCCTCATTACCCTCCATGCATCTTACGAATAACCTGGTGAACCCTAATGTGTGTTTGTGTCTAGCGGTAACTTGGGCGCACTGTTGGAGCAGATAAGCTTGTCTTTTTGACCATGAAGGGCTTTATGAAGGACATTTTTGGTATTGCTTGTTTTTTATTATTATTAATATGTATCATTGGTGTCATTTTGACAGTAACAAATACAAATAGCGGAAAGTAAAGCCAGGAACTTTCAGGCATCCTTGTGTTTTTATCAGGAAATATATGCAAATCTTACTATAACGTATATGCGTCATTCAACAACACAGACAGACTATTGGGCATTTCACACCTCACATTTTTATTTTATTTTATCTCCATCTTCTCACTTTGCCAATAAAAAAACCCTTGTCTTCTCCCTCTCTGACTACCCTTCACCTGTATCCTTTTTACTCTGTCGTCGTCTCCCTCTCTCTAACATCTCTTCACCCATCCCCTCACGTCACTGCTCTAAATCTTCTCTTATTTGCTTTTAAACATTAGAAAGCTGACAGCTGGTCCTTTCTCCTTCTTTAACCTCTGCCGCCCCGTGTGTGTGTGTGTGTGTGTGTGTGTGTGTGTGTGTGTGTGTGTGTGTGTGTGTGTGTGTGTGTGTGTGTGTGTGTGTGTGTGTGTGTGCCCAAGGCACTGAGGCAAATAGCAAAGTCCAGCCGCATAAGCTACATGCCAACAAGCACGACAAGACAGACACACACACACACACACACACACACACACACAATTCACTCTTTTGTATTCAGACTGATCAGAATATCATAATTATTACAGTGAAAAACTTTGTTATTAGGAAGCACGTTTCCTTGAAACTGACTAAAACTGTATCTGCCAGCGCAGTCGGATAAAGCTGACTGCATATGTGGTGAAATAAGTCTGAAGGGTAGGACCAATTTATCCGAGGTCTTTGCGCTTTGCGTCTTTGGCACCTGCTTACAGGAGTGAAGCAGCGGCTGCAGTCGATGGAGCAGAAAAACACTGAGCTTTTCTTCTGCTTGTCTGATCAGCAGGGTGGCACTGAGACACCTGGAAGGACTCCAAAGAAAACACACACACACACACACACACACACACACACACACACACACACACTCAATGTCCACCAGGATGAGTGGCTAATGTGTAATGAAGAAGAAAAGACACATCTGCACATAGCTGCTCTCTTCTTGGAGGGGGGAGAGAGATGGATAAATAGAGAGAGACAGGCAGGAAGAGTGAATAATAAAGATGTACAGCATGCATCAGCTGCTGGAGTCAAACTGATGAATGTGCCTGCCATGCTGCCAAACATAAGCATGAGTAAAAGCATGACGTTTAGAGTTTGCACTGAAAATCTTGGAAGTGTTTTTAGTCAGAGGAAATATTTTTTTTTTTATAATTAACTTTTGTATCAATGCAAAGACTGTGGCGTCCTGGTGGCCTTGGGGTTTACTGTATCAATTGTCGTTTGTGTCCTCTGTAAATTAGGTAAAAGCAACAATCCACTCACTTTCATTTCATTTCTACCACAACTACACAGTGACAATAACGGCTTACATTGTAAATCCTGTATTAAGACCAATGTTGCTTGCGGAAGCTCAAGTGCTGATAATGTTTTATTATAGGTGCATATAAGAAGAATATGCAGATTAATGTAATGCCTGGAAAGCAGACTGGTTGCTCTCTTGGTTATGAGACTTTAGATATTAACTGTAAGGAATTAGGAAACAGACAAAAAGACAAACACCAAAGCAAATCCGCAAAAACATAATGCGAGATTATACTTGTACCATTTTGGGAGCTCAGAAAATAAAACATAAGATTATGAAGAACAGATTTAGAAGATTTAAGAGAAAGAAGTGAAGAGACAGAGGGAGGAAGAGTGATTGAAAGAGAAAGAGGGTATAATAAAGAAAGACATGTGTAGCAGTTGTAAGGACATGGATTTACTGTCTTAATACAGTTACATCTCTCCCAAGGGGACCAAAGGATTAGATATGGTCATTTCATCAGACGGGGGCCAGCGGATGGGTGGAGGATTAAGAAAAGACTGAAAGAGGAGAGGAAAAAATAGATGATAAGAAACAGAGATGGACGAGGGGATTGAGGGATAGACTGGAGGAGGAGACGGAAAATTATTTTAGCTCATTGCTTTTATGGTAAAGTAAATCTTTACAATCAGGGACTACTTAGGAGTTGATTTAAATATGTGGTACGTTTTTCCCCAACAAACATAGTTCCAACTCGACCCAAAAACAAATCACCCTCGTTTTCAGAACCACTGGCACTCAAAACCTGCGAGGACCCAAATGGCCTCGGGAATTGTGGGAAGGGAGACGTGAAAAAGCATGAGGCTTCCTTCCAGCCGGGGTCACTGCCACACCAGCTGTCTCCACACAGGGGACCGGGACACACACACACACACACACACACACACACACACACACACACAGCCTGCTAGATACATATAAACACAAATAAATGTACCTATAGATGACTATTGCTTTTTTTAAAGACTGAAAATGTTGATAAAAACATGAAAGGAAGGGAAGATGAGATCGGAATTTAAGTGGTAACATTCAGTGGTAACACAAACCGGCAAAATAAAGTTACACATATTACAGTAATTCTATTCCATTTAAGTCTCTAATTCTGCTGTAAAATGGATGGTATTTAGCAGCCTCAGGAAATGGTGTGTAAAGTGAGTGAAAGTGGCTCTCCTCTCCACCTTATACTTCCCTGAGGCAGAAAATGAGAGAAAAATAGTGACACAGGAAGAAAAAAGGAGAACAAGGGGAACAAAAAAGAGTGATATAGACTGAGAATGAAGAGGACAGTTGAAAGACTGAGAGAGTGAGACAGTTGAGAAGGAGGAGAGAGGCCAAGGCTCAGCACCCTCAGACATATGGCTGTCTCCTTCTTGATTACACTTCAGCTGGCTGGAAGATTACCAGCTCTGTGTGTGTGTGTGTGTGTGTGTGTGTGTGTGTGTGTGTGGGTGTGTGTGTGTGTGTGTGCGTGTGCGTGTGCGTGCGTGTGTGTCCTCCTGCATATGCTTGTGCATGTGTGTGGCCAAGAGCTCCCACTGAAGCCTGAGGCCCGCTAAAGATTACTCGATACCACTTAACTTCAGTTTTTGAGACGCTTATTTAAGATTACAGGGCTCTGTTGGAGTGTGTCGTCCTGCTTAGTGTGCTTTAAGAAGTCAGTGAGCTTTTGCCAGATTATGAGACGGCACTATATTTTTGCTTGTGTACATGATTAAGTGTGCGTGTGTGTGTGTGCTCACACTTCTTCAGCTGTTTTTCGGTGGATTACTGCCATATTGAGTGCAGTGTGAGTGTGCGTCTTAACACCAAGATTACTCCAAGTCAAATAGATTTAGCCCCTGGGTCAGAGAGAAGATGAGAAGCAAGATCAGATAGCTTGTGGTTTTCTTTAATCTCAGACACTTCTACTGCCAGTGTGAATTTGTAGTTGCGTGTGACATACATGTGTGCACTGTATGTCTGCAAACCTACTATACATGTGTTTTTGTGTCTTTTTGCTGTATTTCATTTGCATGTTTCTCAATGCACCGTGTGTGCATGCTTCTGTGTGTGGTCTCGTCTGGCTGGGGTTTTCTTGGAAGGAAACAAGTCCATATGCTACAAGAAGACAGCCTGTGACCTCACACCGGGACCCTGCTGTAGTCTGCCACTATCTGCAAGGAGGGCGAGAGACATAGCCCGACTGAGGAAGAGAGAGAGAAATAAAATGGGATGGTGGGCAGAAAGATGAACAGGGGACAAACAGAGGGGAGAGATGCCAAGACAGAGGGAGATAACAGCAGAGAGGAAGGTGCAGACACTGTAAAAGTATATATGATTTATTTCAAAGCTGCACGAGGAGCCCCAAATCATGTGACGTGTTGGAAGTCAACTCATGCTGATGCTTACCAAAGGGACAAAAGAACCAAACGACCTAATGTTGAGGAGTATTTGGACAAAAGCACTTACTTGCTGGTGTTTAGAGGATAGTTCAGATTGGAATCTGATTGAATTTGTCTATTTTTTATGTTCATACAACCTGCGAACGGTAAAATATTACCCAAACTGTCTATTGTAGACATCCATCCCAGTTTACAGACCGACTCTATGGTTCTACTTTGACCTATGATACTTACCATAGTCGCGCATGCACAGTTTTCCTATGCAATGAGGATTTATTACTGACATTGTATGTATGTTCAGTTTAGGTTTTACCAACAAATCCAGTGGTTAGATATCCCCATCTGACTTTGTTGTACCAATGTCACGGTTTTCCCACATCTCAGCAGTTGGTGGGTGTTCAGACCGAAATCAGTCCTCAGTTAAAACAATGCTGGGGTGACATGCAGTGGTGACATAAAATCCAATCTAAGAAGTCTATCTTTGAGTAAAGACATCTGTGAAGGTAAAGACTTCTCAAATGCCAAAACGCTGCACAGCAGTTTATAATACTGACACAGAGGAGTTTACAACTCTGAACAGTTATCACGCTGGCAACTATCCTATTTTTCTGTCGTGATGATCGCGAGATAAACAGTAGAAATATGGCGTTGATGTTACAATGTAATCTACAAGCGGTTGCCGAATGTAGGGCCAGCGTTGCAGCAAACGTTGAGCCAAATGATGGCAAAAACAACAAAAATCAGATGCAAGTTGTTTGGATTCACTTGCGCTGTCCATGGTGCTGATCTCACTGTGCACCCCAGAGGAGACACAAACATTCCCCGGGGAATGTGGCATCATCTTTGATAGTTTTTCTGCTCTTTAGTAATCAAGGAAATTGCAACCAATCACGAGACTAACAAGTACTATCACATTCCCTTCATAGATTTTAGCCTCAAATACAGTATGGTAGTATTTTCCTTAGTGTGTGTCTGTGTTAGTGTGTGAATACACCTCTGCAGTCTGTACATGTGTGTATCTCAGTACATGTCTGTCTACAATAAGTTAGCATGTGGATGTTGAGCCTTAAGAGAAACAAAGTCACAGAGCAGGAGACAGATATGATGTTGAATCCAGATGGACACTAATGGGTCAAGGTTTGTTTTTTTTGTGTTTCAAGCATGCATAAACATCATTCAAAGCCCATTAGAGCTGACGTCTAAGGAAACACCGTCCCGCAGAAGACGCAGATAGCCAGAGGGCGACGAAAGAAGAATAATAAGCAAAAATTAGTGTGTGTGTGTGTGTGTGTGTGTGTGTGTGTGTGTGTGTGTGTGTGTGTGTGTGTGTGTGTGTGTGTGTGTGTGTGTGTGTGTGTGTGTGTGTGTGTGTGTGTGTGTGTGTGTGATAATCCCCTGCAATCAAAAGGCATCTTTCTTATCCACATATTTATAAATACTCTGTATGCCTACATGTATATAAGTATGTATGTGTACATGTATCCATACCATTGCTCCAAATAGCCAGTGGCAGTGTTGTGATTGAGGAAAGCAGTGCGGTCTAACAGACTATAATTGAATTACTGAAAGTTTATTTTCTACGTATAGTATGTTTCAAATAATAAATCATAAATAAATAAACTGCTTGCATGTAAGATGGACCTTACATTCAGTGTGTCATTTTACATGCTGATACTGTAAACTGCAAACAAATATCCCAGAATATCAACACTAACCCTGTAAATGGTGTGGATGAAGGTACTGTTCCTAAATATATAAAATATATACATATTTTATCATAAGGAGGTGTTGTGCTTAACACAACGACAACACTCTGGCCTAGTAAACTCTAGTAGTAAAATGAGATGAACTACTACTAGGGTGTGTTTTTAATTTTGGACTACAAGCAATGTCAGACTTTTTACTTTGCTAAAGGAAAAAGTTAGAAGGATCAATTCACTTTTGCTATTTTCATTGGATTTGTTTACCATTAAAAAAATCTAGAATTTTACCAGACTTATCTTTTAATGTATCTCTTGATACACTTGAATGGACTTGGATGGAGATCAATCATCCAGCTTCTCTCGATCACAACTTTTTAATCGATAATGACAACAACACAATATAGTCAACCTGCCGCCTGCTGTTACAGCATGAGCAACACTAGACATTCGTGGGCACCTGCACCTCAACTGTGACACACACAAAAAATACCTACAATCCCTGCACAGTTTCAGGGGCTGGCTTGTCCAGCACTGCCCTCCTGGAACATTTAACCCCTCACCACTGTGTTGAAGGGTAATCTCTCTAACCATTAATACATCCACACACCCTTTACCCAGCCAACTCCCGGGCACTGATCTGGCTAAGGACCTGAAATCACTTCCACAAATGGGAGCCATGACATCAACTGGGTAGACAGATACAGAGCATAGAACATACTGTGGCTTTTAAAGGACTTTGGCCTGGATGTGTGTGTGTGTGTGGTGACGGTTGGTTGTCAGGGCCACAGAGAGAAAAAGCTCAAGCATGAATGCAGTCTGTGTGTGTGTGTGTGTGTGTGTGTGTGTGTGTGTGTGTGTGTGTGTGTGTGTGTGTGTGTGTGTGTGTGTGTGGGTGTGGGTGTGTGTGTGTGTGTTGCCATGAAATCTTTAGTAAAATATTTGCACAGCGGCCACTGTGGATAAGCGAGATAACCTCAGAGCTTGAATTCGATCCCCCCGCGGTGAAACAGCAGTTTGTCTCTCTCCTTCTCTATCTGTCACCACCTCTGAACCTATCCCTCTTCCACTCTCTAATATATTCATTTTTATACACTCCTACTGTGTGCTTTTCTCAGCTCACCACCCATGATGACCAATCATCTGTTATTAGCATGCATTGAGCCGATCACTGTGTGTGCAAGTGTGTGTGAGCGTCAGATGTAAAACTCTTGCTGTCTTGTTCGACTCGCAGAGCAGCGTGTCTTCTAGAGTGCTCATCGATAAAACAGAGGGAGATAGAGGGACAGACACAGAAGGAAGGAAAGAAAAGGAAGAAAAATGGAGAGAATGAAGGACGCAAAGAGAAATTGAAACAGGACAAGAGAGAAGAGAAATGAGATGAGAAATGGAAGAAGAGGGATTTCTGGGTGATGAGTGGAAAGGTAAAGAGCCAAGGTATCGCCAGAGGAGTGGATGGAGGGATTGGGCGGAGGGAGAGGACTCTTGGCAGAGTGCAGTGATAATCCGGTGCCTGTGTGAGTGATTAGCATATATGCTAAACACTTCAATTCTATCAGCTAACACTGAGAGGCTGAGATAACTAGCGCAGTACGTGCTCCTCCCTCCACCTCTGCCTCTGTCTCTTTCTGACTCCTGTCATTTGACCTTCTTGTTATTATTTTCATTTCCCCGCTCATACTTTTCTCCGTTCATCCTTAATTTCCCTTTTATATCCTATTTGTCAGAAGCTTCCGGTGGTCTGTTTTTCCTGCATGTTTTCTCCTCAGCAATCCTTTTCTGCTCTCTTTTTATATCCATCATCATCATCTGTTTTTTCACTTTTGCGCACACTTACTATGTTTTTCTTCCTGCTCTCTTGGCCCAACTTTTCTTTTCTTTATATATAAATATTCATTTTTCTGGGCTTTCAATACCTTATCTTCACTCAAGAATTACTTCATTTTTTCCCCCCATGAATCTAAATGTTATATTAGCTAAAACATTATTCAATTCATCTTACATATCCAGTACCTCTCTTTGAATCTCTTACATTCCCTCCACTGTGTAACTCTGAGGCTGCGTTACACAACAAAGGACAAAGGATTTGTGTTAGCATCCTACCTCATGAAAACAACCCACGTCCTTGTTATTTGCAAAAGATGATAATGTGTCTGATCACAAACATATATGCCTGCGTGCGCGCACACACGTACTCTTGAGGAGGTGTGAGAGGTGTCTATGAAACACTAGCTATGTGTGTGCAGAGTGCTAGTGAAACACATTGGGGCTCTACAGATTCCATTCAAATGCAAAACACTTGCACAACCACACACACACACACACACACACACACACACACACACACACACACGCACACAAATACAGTACTTATCCCTGCCCACACACTCAACTCATTTGCACACACTTACGACTCATATGGATGTGTTTTACAGCACAGAGAGTGAGAGAGGAGGTGGAAATTAGGGATTTAAAGTGGACACTGTACTGTAATGACCGATTGTTGTTAAGCGAACAATGGCCCCCAAAATTCCCAACGTTTACTGGTGATGTCTTGAAACTCAACTGAATAGTTGCTGTAACAAAATAAGTTATTGTATTTTTAATGATCATCAATTCTGTTATGATTCCATCATTTTTGACATTCACGGACGAATCGTGTTTAATCTTAAACATGGCTTTACAATAATGGGTTACAGTAAGCTCAGTAAGATGTTTTTCTCGCCCTTTTTCAAAGGAAAGTTTTCTTTCTTTCTGCCATTCTTCTTTTCCTTCTTCTCTTCTCTCCTGTCTCAGCTAGCATCTGTTTGTCTTCAGCACTGAGGCGCAGGGCCTCCCAGCGCTCCTGGCCTTCCAGACTGACACTTCCCTCCCATCTTTTATTCAGCTGCTGCCCAGCCAAGGGCTCCTCCAGACGGGCTGTGCCTTCAGGCGAGCCCCGGGCCTTGACGCCCAACAAGGCCTCTCGAGTGGAGCTCTGCACTCCAATCCTGGCCCTGGACACACACACAAACTTCCACACACATACACACAGAGATGTATAAAAAAAAAAACAGCTCATATAAGCATGCAGCACACACTTGAGCTGACAAAACAAACACACGGCAGAGTATCCGGAGGGCCATTCATATTGGTCACGTCACCTTTTGTTTTTATTCATATGACTAGTTATTCATTTATTGGGGCTCTTTAATTCATTTGCTTACTGGAGAGTAAGTAGGAAGAGAGGGTTTCATGACGATGCTGAAGACGTGGAATGACACTCAAGCTGCAAAGGTGTAATTTGATGGATTTCGTTTGTGTAAATGTGTATGAGCGGCATCTTGCAGCATGTCCTCATAAGGAAAGTTAAGGAGGTCACGGCGAGGGTTAAGGTTAGGTTGTTTACTGATGAATAGGACGGAAAAAAGTATGTGTGTGCGTGCGTGCGTGCATGCGTGTGTGTGTGTCTCATAGTGGTCGACATGTTTTCCTTCTTTCTTTCTGAGGGCCCGCAGACCAAAGCAGTTACATCCTTGAATTTGTGTGTGTCTACATGTGTGTGTGTGTGTGTGTGTGTGTGTGTGTGTGTGTGTGTGTGTGTGTGTGTGTGTGTGTGTGTGTGTGTGTGTGTGTGTGTGTGCGTGCGTGCGTGTGTGCGTGCGTGCGTGTTTGCGTGTGAGACAGGCAAGCTGCTTAGCCCTGGAGCAGCTCCAAACAGGAAGACTTAAGCTGCGGTGTTGAGAAATACTTCCAGGTTAACGCAAGGTCAGCGTAGGGCTACAGGAAGTGTTAAGCTGACAGCTGTGTCCATCTATCTAGCTGACACATACACACACATGTAAGGAGAAACACATTCATGCACACCGTACACACACACACACACACACACACACACTCTCGTGGTGCCCAGGGACAGTGAGGAGCCTCCTGGTCTATCACATGCGTCCTGTTTTCACTTCATGGCACAGAGACAGAGAAGAGGGGCAGACAATCAGGCAAGTGAGCAAAAGAAAAGAAAGAAGGGCGGCCGAGCCAGAAAATGTCTGAGAAAGAGAGAAAATTAGATTAAAAAAGACGACACATTCCTGACTAGGAGGCACATTGCTAGGGAAATGTATGTGTTTAGTTTTATACAGTCTATGATATGCGATGATAATGTGTGTCTCACCTTCACCTGAGTGTGTTTGTGTGCGTCTGCCTGTGTCGTCTTGAGGATAGGCGCGGCTACGCAACCGCCATTGTGTTCAAGCGAGCATATGGTTTCTGACACATCTCTTTCTAGTGCCATACTGTCAGTCTATACGGCATAATGGCAGCCAAGACAGCAGTCCTTTTTACTGTGACTGAAGGCCCATTTGAAGGAAAACATGGAAGAGCATTAGTGGAAGCTTATTCCCCGGCTTATCGTTTTGGACTCCACGGACGAAGATGGTTTTTGAAAGTGGATTCGCTTTAAAGGAAAAAAGTTTGTGGCTTCAACGTACTTTTTCTTGATTTCTATTTATACTTGCTGGAACAATGTGATTCTCAGGGGTAATGGGAGATTGAGGTAATAATACATTCCAAGTTACTTGGAATGCCAAATAGAAAAGGAGGAGAGTTTCCTTTCTTATTGTTTCTGAAAATGGTATTGTTTTTAACACTCTGTAATGATGCTAAGGGGACTGGAGATCCTGTTCATTTGCTTTGTCACTCAGAAATAGCCTTCTTCCCTATTTTCCCTTGCTTTTGTACTTTAAAATAGGACAGGTATCCTTAAAATCACAAACATAACTTGCTTGGTATGAATCAATTTCACATAGTTTCACATTTAAATCTTAAAAAACCTTTTTACAATGTCTTTATCTGTGTTCATTCATTAGAATCAAAATATATATAAAAATGAACATGTTACATCTAAAATATATTATGTCTCATGCCAACACAATAGGTAATACATCTCAAATTCTACATGACACTGTGCATTATATTGTCTTAAAAAGTTGTATAGTGAAGAAAAATGCTTCTTTTTTTTGCATTGTAGCTCAAAACATGAAAAAGCCTGCCTTTGTTTTGATCCATTCAAAATTGCACCACGTTTGGTGTCACGCATGTCTTGTTAACCATGTTCCCTTTCACAAACACTCTACTGTAAACACTGTAAAAGAACTGATAACGTTGTAATGCTAACCACAACCGCTGCTAAGACAGGAGAAAGGAAGGACATGCAAGAGAGGATAAAAGACAAGGGAACAAGCACGCGTCCCAGAGGATGAGAAGAACAATTACATGGGTTAATCCTCTGGAAAGACGAGAAGAGAGAGGGATGAGAGTGGAAGAAGAGGGAAACATTGTTTGATTGCTGTTCTTCTTTAAAAGGTGACACTTGACGCTGCAAAGAATGTCCCTGCAGAGCAAACACAAGCACACGCGCTGAAATTCAATACTCTTGGGAGGCCACTGAGGATGTGGCAATGGCCGACAGACTGAGAAAGAGAGAGTTTATAAAGATAATGAACCCGAGGGGCGAAAAAGAACAGGAAGAAGGAAGAACAACAGATAAAATAACATGCCTGAGAAAAGAGAGAGGAAGCTGGAGAGAGAAGGAGAAAGACAGGAAGCTCGAGAGAGCTCTCAGGATGTAGTGTGTCTTGGAGATGCTCAGGTTGAATGATTGTTTAGAAATGGTCACCAGGGAAATGCCATAGAGGACCAGTGGAAAAGAAATGGAGTGAGGATAAGCACACTTGGCTCAAGAAGTTTGCACAAACAAGCTGTGTTGGGAACATAAATACTTTTTTACTGTAGTGTACTTAGTTCATTAATTGATTCATCAGTTATCAGCACCGTTGCGTTTATCTGTTGTATGTCGTGGTTGAATAAATAGTATTTTAGTTTTTGGACAATCAAGTTGAACACAACAAGCAATTTAAAGATTCTCCAGGAAACTACAATGGGCATTTTTGGAGCTGGAGTCTAACGGTCCACCACTTTGGTCAAGACAGATATATTTCAACGTCTACTACTTAGATGACTCCTAATGACTTTAGTGACCCCCTAACTTTTTCTAGTGCCACCAGGATAGCCAACATCGACCACTATTGTATGGTATGTATTGTATTTCCATGAAATATTGTAAGGACATTCATGTTCCCCTCAGGATGTATTTTAATAATTTTAAAAAAAGGTGATCCCTTATAGCACATGTTTTTTAATGTTGTTTAATACCTGCAAAAGTAATGGCCATCCCATCAGCATCAGCCTCAACTGTACTTTGTGTTTAGCAAAATGTTAGCATGTCCAAATGCAACACAATATTAAAGATTAAATACATGCACATACAGTATGCTGTACTTTAGATTTATTTTAACAGCAGGGCATTTTATTCAGGTCTAAAGTACATTTTCTGTGCAAACATTGACAGAAGAGAATTGCGCAAGAAGGAAAACCTGGTAGCCTGACAAGTGGTCCTCCCCTGCCTTCGTGAAAGATGCTCCTCCAGTTGGAAGCTTTGCCACCTCTTGACTTCATTTTTTAGCCCTTTGTCAAAGAACAGGATCCCACAGCGTAAAGGAGAAAGAGGAACAGCAAGAGAAAGACAGAGTGGACGGAGGGAAAAGAGACGGATGAGAGGGTTTTTTAGTTCCCCCCACTGTGATTCAGAGAGTGATTTATCATCAATAAAAAGACGTGTGGAGTTCTCTTTAACACACACAAAAATACACAGAGCTCTGTCGCTCACACACATTACAAAACACAAATATCAGTTGCATCGTCAGGGAACAAGTGTATCTGTCCCTTCGAGGAAAGCCGTTTACCAAAGCGCACACATAGTATCCCGGCATTGGCGTTGCCCAACACCTGCTGTCTCCTTCTGATCTCTGTCCCTTTCCATCAATTACTCCATCTCACTCTTTCAACACCACCTCCATCCATCACTCCTTTTTTCTTCATCCTTCATCCATCCTTTCTTTTGTCTCCATCCTTCTATCTGTCCCTCCATCTATCAGCTGGTACAGTGGTAGTGTTTTGACAAGGGCATGGCTATAGGTTAGCTCATACATCATTACTGGCAGCTGTAGCCTTGAATGGATCTGATTTTTGGTCCTAAGTTTGTTAAATATACACAAGTCACTGCTGTGAAGTGGAAAAAAGTTAAGTCTACAACTACGGACTATTTCTGTATTATGTTGATTGTTTTCATGTTTTATTTTTAGATTATTCTATAAATCAAAATAATAATCTTAAAGATTTTCATTTAACTAAATGTCTGTTAAGTCATTTTCTATCGCCAAAGGACGTAACACAATGGGGATTGAGCCTATGGCCCAGTGATGAAAGCCCTTGCATTTGCAGTGAAAAATCATAAGCGGGCCACAGTTAGTGACGCATTTTCCATCACCCATCAGTGATGGTCTGCCAGAGAGGGTAGGCGGAGCTAACGCAGCAGACTCACTCTTCAACTTCAACTCTTTGGGCCCTATTTTAATGATCTGAAACGTAAGTAGCTTTGTGGGCGGATCTCGGACGCTGTTGCTATTATACCGGCGGGATAAATGACTCTTGAACCTGACGCAAATCTAAAATGGGTTGGTCTGAAGTAGCTACATTACTCATAGGTGTGGTTTGGGCGTAACGTGCAATATACCAATCGGAGCGTTATCTCACATTCCCTTTAAAAGCAGGCACGCTTCTTCCATGGCGGATTGCTATTATAATGGCAGATTTGCTAGGCGCACGCCAGGAGCGGTTCACAGCCGAGGAGACCGACATTTGCTATTGATTTTTCTTTCAATAGCAATTTGTCTTTCAAGCATGCGCCCCTAAAATAGCATCTGAATAACGCGCCACTGACTTTAGACTAGCGCCACTGACTTTAGACTAGGTTTTTCCTGGTCAGTGGCGGAATTGTTTTCTGAGACTGCAAAATAGCACCAGGGAACATTTGCACCAGAACACGCCTCCTCTTTTTGCTGAACCGACCCCAGGAGCGCAAGTTCATTCCCTAATTTACCGACATGATTCTGTGGAGGGAAAAGTCCGCTGTGCGTCGGGTGCAAAATAGGAATGATACATGCGTCGGTGTACAAAGTCAATTGCGCTGGGTGCAAGATAGGGCCCTTTGTGTGTTTAGCGACGTACTGTTGCTTTTTTATTTTATTTTATTAACGTTATAAAGCAGAAGAAAAGTGACTTAAAAGATTACCTGATTATGAAAAATGTTGTAAAGTTTCTGCTTTAGTAGAAAAGCACTGCAACACTTGACTCAGGTTCCTCAAGCATCACATCTTTTTTACAACAGAAATAACTGAGCAAACCAACTAAGGCCCTGTTTGTACCGGTCTCAAATTCATTTTACATTTAATATCCTTTCATTTACAGCT
Source organism: Gymnocephalus cernua (assembly GCA_023631565.1). Classification (NCBI taxonomy): domain Eukaryota; kingdom Metazoa; phylum Chordata; class Actinopteri; order Perciformes; family Percidae; genus Gymnocephalus; species Gymnocephalus cernua. The sequence goes on along the minus strand of CM042448.1, from coordinate 12,094,957 downwards.
GTTTGATCATTTCTAGAAAATGCTAGAAGAAGAATGACTCGTAAACGTTAGCAGTAACGTTTCAGTGTCAACAATGACAGTTTAGCTAGCGAGCTAACATACGGACTGAGGAGTAAAATGATGTAATGATGCATTTACTCCTTTTCTACATGTGGCTAAAATGCATCTCAAACCACCTCCTGATAGCACCCAAGGGTTAATGTTCTAGTGGCAATAGAAAATAGGGAGGCATTTTGTCTACATTCATTATTTTAAATTTGATAATGTGGTGAAGATTTATTTATTTATGAAAATGCTGAACGGTAGGTCCAACAATATGAAACCTGGTTGATTGTTTTTCTTCTTCACCCGTGCATTGCAACGCATTCACAGACTCCAAATCCACAGAACTCACGTAAAGTGCAAAGAGACAGACAGAGAAGAAACTCATTACCACCCTCTTCCTCTCAAGAGCTCTCTCTTCCTCGCTCTCTCCATCCCTCCTTCACGCCCCTTCCTCACCCCTGGTCTCCTCCTGCCCTCGCTCCTCTCTTCTCCTCGCCCCTCTCCTTCCTTCCCATCAACCATCTCACCCGTCACCTCCTTAATCTCCTCCTCTCTCTCTCTCTCTCCTCTCATTTCCTCTGTCACCTCTGCAGCCCTGACGGTTTTCTGAGGATCCTCTTCTAACACACACACACATACACACACACACACACACACACACACACACACACACACACACACACACACACACACACACACACACACACACACACACACACACATACACACTTGCACCTGCAGTATTCATATGCAAACACACATTATTCACGATAATTGGTGGAGACACAAGTGCAAACACAAAAAACAATGCATACAGCATAGATTTTGTTTGCAAGAAAACACATCAAGTACACATTTAAATGCACTACACACACACACATACACACACACAAATAGGGTAATGGAGGATGATTAGGAGCAAGAGGAGAGTGGTGGCTAAGACATGACCTCATGACTCAAGTAACCACTCACAGCGCACAGCGTTCATATGAACTACTTCAACCTCTACACAAGAGCTTGATTGCCGCCTGGAGGAGCTGTAAATCTGTGTGTGTGTGTGTGTGTGTGTGTGTGTGTGTGTGTGTGTGTGTGTGTGTGTGTGTGTGTGTGTGTGTGTGTGTGTGTGTGTGTGTGTGTGTGTGTGTGTGTGTGAAAAAGGTGATGAAGAAAGGGGGAAAGACAGGGAGAGACAAGGGGTATATAGAGAAGTTGTCTTCCACCTTGTCCACCCCTCTCTTCCTCTCAGCAGAGAACAGTACTTAGCAGAAATCCTTGATGGAAGCGAAAATAAAAGTAATGCAGAAATTGATTGCAGATTAAGTTCAGAGTGTGTGTGTGTATGTGTGTATGTGTGTGACATTAAATTATGGCCCCAGCCTGCACGCGATACAAAAGATCTTTTCGACAGCAGGTGTGGTAAAAACACTACCGCTTTTGTCCAAAGGGGCC